>JARWLC010000007.1:33130840-34370840 GCA_033318265.1 Phyllotis vaccarum
AGTTAGATGAATAAGTTCTAGGCTTACTGAGGAACCCTGTCTCAAAAAACTAGGGTGGAGAGTGACCAAAGAAGACACCCAAGGTTGATTTCTGGCCTTCTCCTCAGACATGCACAAGTCACCTGCAAGCAAGGTGCACATCACATCGACACATACATGCAAAATTCACACGCCGTAAAATTCATGGGATTATAAAAATTGAAGATGGACCGACAATTTTAAGGAAGAAATGGACAATAGAAGAACCTTATTGCACCAAACAAATATATTTTAACAAACATATAATTTCAGAGTGATTAGTCCAGGGGTGTACAGGTGGCCTTGAAGAAAGAGTTCTTTTATTTTTAAGCTATTAAGCATGAGGTCATCACTCTGCAAGGCAAGTGTTCAGCCACTGATTTCCATTGGCGGTTTTTCTGTTTTTGTTTTTTTTTGCCTTTACAAAAGTCACAACTTTTTTTTGCCTTTACTCAGCAACTGTGGCCAGGAGGTCAACACAACCAGAGCCAAAGACACACTGAAGATGGGGCCATTTAAATTTTTTTTTATTAATGTGGATGAATTATACATAATCATGGGGTTTGTTGTCACATTTTCATAATACACTTTGATCATATTCACCACAAATATTCTCCTTTTTTTGTTCCTCTCACACTTCTGATGAAATTCTTCCCGTTTCCCACCAGTTCCCTCTTAATCACCACTGCATAGAAGATGAGATTCCCTAAGTAAGATGAATACAATACAGTCTTTAAAATGTTACCTACTGGGGCAGACAATTCCAAATAATTAAAGCACACAGCTTTTTTTTTTTTTTTCCTTCTACTGACCTATGTACATAAAAAGCTCTCTAGTTGGACCATTTTTAGTGTGCTCTGTCAGGTTACAATGTATGATTAGGCTTATGTAGAATTAGAGGACAGACCTTTTAAATGCTAAATGTTCTGTAATTACAAAGAGACATAGTAGCCTTGTTGCATGTGAATAATTGAATGAATGACACCCAGAAGACTTTCGATGTTTGTTTCTGAGTGAAAAGAAATAATACAAATGTTAGAATAGAATTATTGAAAATTGTAAAGTGTACAGCTAGCTGTTTGGTAGATAGGGGAAAGGTAAGAAAAGTGGTGAACTAGAGACATTTTGTGACTTGATGGAGTCCCCAGACATTTCTATTTGGGGTTGTTAAAATGAGACAGACAATACATTCTAGAAGAGAAAAAAATACATGTCTAAAAATAGGTATGAGTTGGAGGGAGACCTGGTTGAAAGCTCAACTCAGTGGGTCGCTGGCTATGGCAAGATGATGAGTCAGAACCAACTCAAAGAAGCTACATGCCCCCCCACCCCCAACCCCGGGCTTCCAGGTCGCAGATTCACTGCCCTGTCTTTCATCCACAGATGTAGAACCCAGACCTGAAATGCCAACATTCCGAGGAGAGCAGGACTCATAGTTGACCTCACCGCAGAATAATGAGACCCCCCTCTCTAGAAGTCAGCTGTTGTTGCCTTAGGGGCTAGAAGAGGGCAATTCCTGTGGGATATTGTACACTTGCAAGTTGGGCACATAAACAAGGCTGGTTCTAATTTTTATGTACCATGGTTTCCTAGCTTTTGATTTACTAGTTGTAAGGGTTCCCCATCTGTAGGGGTATTATGTTGTTTCATGGAAAATAACAGTCCCACCCACTGGTTTAATAAAAAGCTGATTGGCCAAAGGCAGGCAGGAAGTATAGGCGGGGCTACCAGACTAGGAAAATCTCTGAGAGCAGAATGCCAGACAGAGCACCAGAGAGAAGATACAGAGGACAACCATGCAGCTTTAAAGAAAGGTACCGAGCCGCATGGCTGAACAAGAGACATGGGATAGTTTAAGGGTAGAGAGTTAGCAAGCTATATGCCTGGGCCTAAGGCTGATCAGCCTAAAACTATTGGAAGCATCTGTGTGTCTCTGTGGGACCGCGGGTCTGTGGGCCTAGACCTTGAGGTTAGGCCGGAAAGTCTGGGCCAGAAACCTCAAACTACACCCATCTTGTCTGTTTGGAAACCACTGTCCTGTAATTACTGGTTGTCTATTTGCTTATTTTCTGTGGTATTGAAAATTGAACTTAGAAATTCATAGATGCCAGGCAAGTGTTTTATCCCTGAGCCATAGCCCCAGTCCATGTTTTGGCAACTTATCAGAACTTGAAAAACAAATGAATGAAATGCTCACCATAGAGGCAGTCACAGAAGGAAGGTAATTTAAACTTTCCTCTGATGATGTCCTCCAGCTGTGGGTTCTTCTCAGGTCACTTTTCACTTAGGAATATTTCTTTGCTGTGGTTCATAGTTTATTACTGACTTTGGAAATCTCTCCCTTATAGAATGCCTTATATATATTTATTATTTTATTTGTATTTTTTGAGACAAGGTTTCTCTTTGTAGCCCCGGATGTTCTGGAACTTGCTCTGTAGATCGGGCTGGCCTTGAACTCAGAGATTCTCCCCACCTCTGCCTCCCAAGTGCTGGGATTAGAGGCGTGGGCCACTGCTACCTTGCAGGACATTTTATTATGACCCCTTATTGTCTGGAAAACTTGGCTCATCTTCTCCAGGAGCTCTTTTGCATGCTTGAGCCTTTTTAGATCATACATTATAGAACAGTATGAACTTTGATCAGAACTAAGCTACACTTTTTTTCGATACTGCATTTTGCAAATCTTTGTGTTCACAAAAATACGAAATAAATTTGATATTTTTAATTATAAAAACAATTCTCACCTATGAAATTTTATTATATAAATAAATAATTTAGAAGATAAAAATGCTTCACAGTGTCATGTTATGAATTAATCACCAATACCCATCTACCCTGCATCTCTACATAACTCATTGCTATATGTCCATTTAGCAACAACATTTTAGCATGTATTTCTTCTCTATATTTCTTTTAAGCCATTTCCCTAAATGTACATGTTTAATTTTTTTCTTTTCATATATACATATGTGTAAATATGTATCTCTCTACCTTATTCTTTCCAACAGCTGAAACTATGACCAATGAAATGCTTTTGGTCTTTCTTCAGGGCAGAAGAGATGAATTTATAAAAGCAATGAAAGTATACTCATCAGGAGAGTAATCTATGGCAACGTTTCTTTTTTCTTTTGGAATTTAATCTTCTAGTCTGGTTTTGTTGGAAATGCTTGGTGCAGCCAACAGCACCTTGTTCTTGATCAATCCAGGGAAACATTGCAGCATTCTCTGCCTGGAACCCAGCATAGTTCTTTCCCTCCTTCATTTGAGCATCCTTTACCTTTGGCTCTCATGACATTTCCACTGTGTCCAGCTGTCCTTCCTCAGTCTCTTCTGGACAAAGCCATCATATCATTGTCCTCTGGGATAGATCCGTACCCCTTCCCCTTCTGTGTACCTCTTAGGGATTTGACCTTTCCATAATTTGTGTACTTGGTTTATACAAATGACCCCGTGTTCCTTATCTCTAGTTAGTTATTTCTTCTGGATCCAGGAGCGGGTTATCTCTGAGTTTGGAAGTTTTGACTCTGTTCCTGTCACTTCTTTTTCAAAAATTTTCATCGGTAGGGTGAAATAGTAACTATCCTACCACCTGTAGCGGTTTGGAAGCTGTTACAGAGGCCAAGCATCCTGTCAACCACATGCACAGAAATGTTGACAAATTGTGAACAGTTCACTTGGCTGTGGGATAGAAGACCTACTTCAGGCCTGTTCTGTATGTATTGATTGTAACACATTTCTGTGTGAATGAGGGATGGGCCGAACTTTTGCTGTGTGTTCTATCTCTATTCTCATGAGAAAGTGGGCTCTGTTTTCACACTTTTTTACTTGCTTGCTCCACTTTGCACTGACGAAAGTAGAAATCTGAGAGCTATTTCTTAAGTCTTGAACTAGAGCTAATCCATCTCTGGCTCTCCCAGAGTAGAATGATTTTTTTATGGCAAGAATAATATATTGAGATATCGAGTGTGATTTTGTTCTTAATTTTTTTCCTTCCCCTTTCCTTCCAACCACCTATTCTTTGTGCCCACTTTCCATAGAGGGGAATTATTGATGTTTGAAAGAATAAAAGCACCATTTGTCTCTCTGGACTGCACTACTGTGCAGTCTGACACCTTAAGTGGAGGTATGCCAGTTAGGGATCGGGTGAAGGGGAAAGAAAAATGCATCTGAGGTCATCCAGGCTCACTTCTCTCAGCTGCTTCCAGGGCATGTGGCAAGACATCAAGCAGAGGACTGCGGAATACTGGGGATGCTGACCCAGGTATGGGAGTCAGCCTTCCACAAAGAAAAAAAAGAAAGGAGACATAAACTGCTGACCTCAGCATACTGTGTAACTGACTGTAACTGACTGCCTGATGGACTGCCTGCCTGCCTGCCTGCCTGACTGACTGATTTTCTCAGGGGCTGTGGGGGGTGGGATTTAGGGTCCAGTCAGAGGAAGTGGCTTTTTCTTCAGGAAACCTCAAGACCTGTCTATGACTCCATATCATAGGAGTGTGGGGTAAGTGCCAATGATGAATGGGCTTGACTGTCCCACCATCGACAGGACCAGAAGGTCCCGATTTAAATAAATTAACTTCAGACAAGAAGGTATTGATGCATTCTTTTATATATTCCGACTATCAAAAACCAACAACAAGCAAACAAGAAGAATAAAAACTACCCCCAAACTGCCAACCTACCAAGAAAGAAAATGTCGGGAAAATCAAAGAAATAAAACTCCTGCTTCTGTACTATGATGATGCCAAGAGATAAGACTCTTGTATAATGTAAGCCCCTCCCCATTAGGTAAGACCATCATGAGGCAAGCCTCCAGGAAATAAGCCCATTCATGATGAAAGCCCCTCCATGATATAAGCCCCCTCCATGAGGTAAACCCTTTCATGTAAGCCCCCTCCATAAGATAAACCTCTCTATGAGGTAAGCCATTCCATGATGTAAGCCCCATCTGTGAGGTAAGCTCCACTATGCTTCATTTATATACATATTCACAGCAGCTCTTTTTGGGCTTTGCAGTTTTTGGAGCATTACAGAGACATGCGTGCCTCTTCTGTCTCTGCCAGGGGACACCTTGACTTTATGCCTTACGAGTACTGTCTTACAGTCATTATGACATGACAAAAGCCAATGGACTCTGGTGCAAAAATCATATGGAAAACAGTATTTTTCATGTGGAACTTTGGCAGAGTAAGAAACAAATACAGTAATTACACATTCGAATCTCCTTGGCTGCTGACGTATCATCTAATAACATACAGCAATTGGCTCCCCGGTGGGTGTACTCTGGATGTGATGGCATTCTTGAAGCTGTTCTCCCAGATTTATTTCTCAGATGTGTGCAGATTGTCTGGTGCCAGCATGGAGAGCCCTTTCAGCCTCTCAACTCAGATTTCAGAGGATAATGTGTTAATTAGGACTTCTTCACACAATTCCTTCAGAGACAGAGAAAACTGTCAGTGCATTTTTGAAATAATACTGAAATTCAACAGTTTGTGTGTGTGTGTGTGTGTGTGTGTGTGTGTGTGAGAGAGAGAGAGAGAGAGAGAGAGAGAGAGAGAGAGAGAGAGAGAGAGAGAGAGAGAGAGAGAGAGAGAGAGAGAGAGAGATGGGATATTCAGGAAGAGTCCCAGTGAAGGTCTAGTGTGGATTGTGCAGCAGAGATCAGGGCCCTCAAACCAACCCAATGATTCAATAAACATCTGCATGTAAAAATGCATAAATAAAGGCGTGACTCACTGTGTCACATGCCACATTGCAGCTTCCATGATGAGACTTTCTCCTTCCTCCACCTTTCTTTTTTTCTTAAATTTTATTTTGTTTTATTTGTGGGTAAGGCAGGAAATGGGTGGGATCAGGAAGCATGATGTGAAAGGCACAAAGAATAAATAAATAAAGAGTCCTCCCTTTTGTAAAGATGACATTTTAATTGTATGTTTATGATCTTTTCACTTCTCACTTTACACCCGATTTTACACCTGTCTCTAACTAGATGTTAAGTGCCCAAAGGCTCAGACAATATCATATTATATATCTTCGTCTCCCTTCTCCCGCTCCTTTCTTCTCCCCATTTCTTTCTCATGCATCTCCCTAACTACAGTAAGGTTTTACCTTGCAGACCACAGATACTCAATGTCATTTCCCATGCTAAGTTAGAAACTTTTCCGCCTCTTTCGTCCCCACGTATCCTTGGATTTATATGCCTGGCATGGTATGTGCTTACCAAGCTGCCTGAGTAAATAATGAATAAATTAACTTCACTGTTTAGCTGATTGATCCCTGGATTAACATCATACTCTTTAAATCCCAGAAGCTCTGGAGAAACCTCTAGCAAGTGGGTGCTGAATGCAGTAACGCTGCTTGTCTCCTGCAGTGAAATCAATTCCTGATTCACCTGAACAATTATCTTAAGACAGTTAAGACTAGTTAGATGTGACTCTACCATTTGCACAGACCTGTCCAGATAAATCTCAAAGCATTACCATACTGCATCTGGTTGACACTGGAAAGCCTGAGCTGAGCTTACCCAATGGCAATGAACTTGCATGCGCCCCCTTGTTTTCTTGTACATGCAGACCGGCTGCAAAACTGCACATTCCAGTTGTGGATGGATCTACTGTCAAAGGAGTTGCCTCATAAGACAACAGCAGCTGCCTTCTCAAAGCATTACATTTGTGCCAAGTTAATAAATATTTGTTTTTTTCCCCCTGAGGCCAACTTCTCTCATTTAATTGAGATTTTTTGTTCCTTGTGGTAGCTGAGTAATACACTGAACCATTTATAAAACATGATTTGGTAAAAGCTAGAGATATAAAATTTTCTACATCTCTTCTGTGGGTATTGATATGGTTTACCATGTGTTTCTGTTTTGGTTATCAGTGTTTTAGAAACACTTTTTGAAATTATTTTATCCTGTCAACAAAACATTTATATATGATATTTACATACTTATTGCCTACATAGTGTTTGCTAAGATTAAAAACAAATAAAAAGAAAAGTTCAGAAATAAATCCTTTTAGGATCCCATGGGGAAACCAGACCCCAGTTGCTTTAGTGAGCTTAAAGAAAGTCTATTACTTTGCTTTGGGACCATTGTTCTTATTTTGCTTTTTCATTTATTTATTTTCCTCTTGTCATTGTATAGGTGGTGGTGGTGTGTAGGGGGATTATGTTATTCCATTGTAAATAATTGTCCCCACCTATGAGTTTAATAAAAAGTGCTGATTGGCCAAAGGCAGACAGGAAGTGTGGGCCGGCTACCAGACTAAGAAGACTCTAGGAACGGGCACAACAGAGAAGAATGCCAGAGAGAAGCCAGACGTGGAGGACAACTATGCTGCTCTGAGAAAAGGTACAGAGCCGCATGGCTGAACAGGATAAGAGTCATGGGTTAGATTAAAAGAAAAGAGTTAGCAAGTTATATGCCTGAGCCTTAGGCCAATCAGCCTAAAACTATTGTAAGCATCTGTGTGTCTCTGCAGGTCTGTGGGCCTGCACGTCTAAACCTTAAGGCTAGGCCCGAAAGTCCGGGCTAGAAACCTCTTACTACAGTGGTGTGTGTGTCTAAGTACATAAATACAATCTACTTAGTTTATATAATGTTATTTGTATGTATATATTTCCAGAGCTGACCATTTGGTATTGGATACAATTGACACACTCTTCTTTGGGAAGACATTTTCCCGTTCTCATTATTCTTTAGTTGCATATACTTCTATGCCTCAGATAGAGGGTTCATAGGTTTTATCCCTTCCATGTTACCTGGTCTATTAGTGTTAACCTTGTTCAGTGAATTTTGGGTAGTCATGTTAGTGAGAATCCATGGGCATAGCTTCTGATGTTCTTAAGATAGCAATCTTACAGCGAACTCATCAATCCTCTGCCTCTTACAGTCTTTCTGGCCATCTTTGTCAATGAGCTCTGAGTCTTAGGTGCAGTAGTAGTATTGTAGATGTACTAGCTGAAATTGAGGTTAACAACTCTGCATTTTGATTGCTCGTGGCTTTATGTAATTGCTTCAATCTTTATTAGTTGTTTTTGTATGTCTAATATCCTTATGAAGCTTTGAAGCACATGTTCAGGCAGAGTGTGGTGCATCTCTGGTTCTTATCTAGCCATCCTGGGAGCATGTATAGCATCCTGTGCACAGGAATGCCTCCATTTATATTTATAAATATATCAATTTTGTAAATAGTTGGAACAACGTCATATGTAGTGAAGCATTCAAGGAGCTAGATGATGTTGAGAATTCTGACAAGAATCAATAAGGCAAGTTTGTAATCATCTAATGTCAAAATCCCTAAGTATAGCCAGCGTTCAAACAGAGAGATCACTTAATTCTTGATCTGTTCAGTTTTTGTGACAAGATATTTCTAGAATTTGGTGATATGAAGACTTGAGTTGACATCATGGCCTTGATAAAAATTACTGAATACTTGCTATCTCTATATAATGGGATAATAACAGTTTTCACTAGATGATGGAGGTAATCTGGTAGGTTGTATGCTTGGAAAACATAATTCACTTGAGACACAGGTGTCATGCTGTTTCCATAGGAAAGTCTGAGCTGTGGTTTTGGATTTCATGACTGAAAAACTTCCTTTGCTCTGGGTAAGGTACTCAGTTCTGTGTCTCACTCTGCCGGAGACTGAACTCAGAGCATCGTGGGTGCTAAGAAAGCATTCTACCCTTCAGCTGTATTCCCAGCCCTGATACTTCCTTTCATCAACCCTTTCAGTAAATGACTATGGCCCATCTTCTTCACCAAGTTTGCAAAGGTGCTTTTCTCTGGTGGGACCTTTGTCCTCTGGCCCTGAAATTGTCTTGTCCACCTGTTTGTTCTGATAACCCTGCTGAGAAGAACATTGGGATCTGGTGAACTTTTCCTCAGGATCACACCTAAGGAATATCTCTCAGGAATGCTGAAAAGTGTGATGGTTGGCTGTCATGAGGAGCTGACAGAGAGAACCCACATATTTAGAGGAAACAAGCGCATGTCTGATGTGTGACTCCTATGGATAGATAGGTCTTATTTTATGTTTTTTCAAGTTTGGTAATGTCATTTCTTATGCGAATTAAAAGGACTTTAGTGTCGTTTCATACATATTTCAGATAAATCATGTACTTTGTTGGTATTCTTCATATTTATGTCTGGGTGATCAAGATAAACACTGTACCCATTTTAATAGATAAAATAGATCCATAGTAGCAAGATAACTTTTCATGTGTGAAAAACTTCTTATCAAAGGATCACAAGCATGAGACTTCTCAGCTGAAAGGCCATATAGTTACTTCAATGTTCATACAGCGTTCATTTTGATAAACTAGCCTGGAACCCAGACAAGAAGCTTTTTCATGTTTGCTTTGTGGAAACATGAAGCAATTCCAACTCTGAAATACACTTACCTCTTATGCACTTAACATTTTCTTAAAAATTTCTCTAAACTCCCCAGGAAAAAAGTACTGAAATGTGAATGCTCTGACTCAGCCATGTAGCACTCAAGGGAATTAAGTTACCTTATTACAGTGGGTTATTGAACTCAACCTTGTGATTTCTTTCCTGTCATCTATTTTATAGGCTATACATTGGAGGATGCTAGAGGGTGAATGACTTTTCCTAACACTCGGCTGGAAAGCATAGTAGGGATCATCTCAGAACAATAACACACTGTGCTGTTTCTGATGGATGGACTTTAGCATTTGTGTTGCTCAGTTTCAACAGTGTTTTGGATCTACCTCTTTGTCTTATTCAGACTCCAAACACTTTAGATTTTTGGAAGCTTCTTTCTTTCTTCTTCTTCAACTTTTTTTCCTTTTCATTTCCTTTTGATTGCAAGTTAAGATGATTGTTTTTATTCACGGATCTTCCAAAGCTACATAGAACAATCCAGATTCACACATGAATCCTTCATGTCATTGACACTAACTCCCACACAACCCTCCAACTGTCTACTTTCATTAGTCACTTCTCAACAACCGGTTTCTTGGTGCCTCTCTCTCCTGAAAGCATGTTTCTCTTCTTCTTCTTTTTTTTGTCCTGTGCTTGCTTATAGGATTTCTTTTTCTTCATTCATTATCTTTTTTTTTTGTTTAAAAGTTTTTTTTTTCATTTTAGAATCAACCACAGTTTCCTCTCCCTCCCCTTCTCTTACTCATCCCCAACCTTCCCACTCCATCCCTCATCTACTCCTCAGAGAGGGGAAGGCCTTCTATGGGGAGTCAACTAAATCTGGCATGTAAGTCCAGGCAAGATGATCCCTCTCCTTCCCCCACCACATCAGGTATTCCTCTATAGGAAAGTTCATGCACTAGGGATAAGTCTTGGTCCTACTGCCCATGGCCTCACATCTGCCCAAGCCACACAACTGTCATGCACATTCAGAGGGCCTAGTTTGGTCCTATCCCGGTTTCCCAGATGTCAGTCCGGAGTCAACGAGCTCTCAGTAGCTGGGTCAGCTGTCTCTGTTTCCTCATCATGAGTGACTCCTTTGCTCTCTCCTCCCTCTGTCACTGCACTGAAAGTTCAACCCAGTGCTCAGCTGTGGATCTCTGCTTCTGCCTTCATCAGTTGTGAATGAAAGTTCTATAATGACAGTTAGGGTGGTCATTGATCTCATTACAGGAGAAAGCCAGTCCAGGCACCCTCTCCACTATTGCTTAGAGTCTTAGCTAGGGTCATCCTTGTGGGTTCCTGGGAGTTTCCCTATCATTAGGTTTCTCCCTAACCCCACAATGGCTTCTTCCATCACGAGATCTCTTTCCTTGCTTTTTCTTTCTGTTTCTCCTCCAGCTTGACCATCCTGTTCCCTCATGTTATCCTCCTACCTCCCCTTCCTACTCTCCCTCCACCCTTCCCCATGCTTCCAATTTGCTCAGGAGATCTCATCTATTTCCCTTTCCTAAGTGGATCCATGCATGTCTCTCTTAGGGTCCTCCTTGTTACCTAACTTCTCTGTGATTGTGGATTGTAGCCAGGTTATCCTTTGCTTTATATCTAATATCCACTTATGAGTTAGTACCTTGATTGTCTTTCTGGGTCTGTGTTACCTCACTCAAGATTTTTTTTTTTTTCTAGTTCCGTCCATTTGCCTGCAAATTTCAAGATTTTTTTTAACTGCTGAATAATACTCCATTGTGTAGATGAACCACATTTTTTCTTTAAAAATTTATTCTTTAGTTGAGGGACATATAGGTTGTTTTCAGGTTTGAATATTACAAATAAAGCTGCTATGAACATAGTTGAGCAAATATCCTTTTAGTATGAATGTGCATCCTTTAGATATATATCCAAGAGTGGTATTGTTAGATCATGAGGTAGATTGATTTCCAATTTTTTGACAAGTCACCATACTGATTTCCAAAGCCACCATACTGATTTCCAAAGAGGCTTTACAAAATTTACACTCCCACCAGCAATGGAGGAATGTTCCCCTTACCCCACATCCCCTCCAGCATAAGCTGTCATCAGTGTTTTTGATCTTAGCCATTCTGACAGGTGTAAGAGGGTATCTCAGAGTTGTTTTAATTTGCATTTCCCCAATGGCTAAGGATGCCGAGCAATTACTTAAGTGTATTTAGACCAGCTGAGATTCTCTGTTGAGAATTTTCTATTTAGGTCCATGGGAACATGTTTCTGAGGTGTCTTGGTTATCAATATCACTTCCAGTGTTTGGAGCCTGGCTGTAAGAAAAGAGCTAAGTATGATCTGACTAGTGTTCTGAGTGATGAAGTACATCATTCAAGTCCTAAACAATGTAATTCTATTGACTATTAATAAAAATCATTAAATACTATACTCCTATTAAATTTATACTTACATCACTTATATTGTATTACTAATTTATGTATTATTGATTTATAGTGTTATAGTATCTGAAAGTCATAAGTCTTTGAAAAATAGTTTTATTACCACAAACAGAATATTGTTGAAATTTTCAAAAGGAATAGAAGTAGAAAACTAAATCTAAATAAAATTATATAAAAATAAAATATAAAATAGTTACTTAGGTAAATTTTTCATATTTTTAAACATACACACACATGTGCACACATGTATACATATGTGTACATGCAGGCATGCATACACACACATTGCTTAATTAAGGGTTATGTCTAAGAAATCTACAGCTGGGCAATTTTTGTCATCATTGTGTGAAAGTCAGATATCCTTAAACTAAGATGACTGCCATTGTCACTAGGTGACATAATCATATGGCACCAGCATCAGTTATGTGATTTGTCATTGCCCAACCCAGCGTTATGCTGGCTATGACTGTACTTAAATGCCCATATGTGTATATATTTGCTTATGTGCTTTATAAAAGTGAATATCATAACTACTGATGTACTGTAAACATTTTTTATGTTCTAAATGTTCTTTTCATGCTAGTGACGAAATGACTTTAAAACAAATTTAGGGCCTTTATAATATTCAATAGTATGAATATGCCATACTTAACCTCTTTTCTACTGGTGGCTGTTTAAATTGTTAATAATTTTATATTATAAAATAAATTGCTGTTATTAATCTTTTGAATATACTCATTTACACATTTATTTAAAAATATCTGGCAGGAGTTTTATATCAGAATACGCACAAGTCCAGAAATGCTGAGAAATTTTCTGTCTTCTCTACAGATCCTTGTAGAAAGGATCTTTTGGATACAACTTCCAAACCACGCTTTTTTTGATCATTAGTGTGCAGTGATTTTTTTGCACTTGTATTTATTAATGATAACTTATTATCATTTTGTTTTTAGTTTCAACCTATTTTTTAACTTAGTGAAATATATATATATATTTATATACGTACATACATACATATATACACACACTCATTACTGTTTTGTTTTTAAATCTCAGGGATTTTATTCTATCCATTGTCATGCACTAATGAACCCAGTTTTATTTTAAATCATGAGAATAATACCACGACCAAGGATGAGTGAGTAGGGAGAGTTGGGCATTAGCTAGGGAGGAATAGGCAGCATTATGGTTATTGAGAGCTCTATTTAATTCTTATGTCCTGAGAAGAACTTGAAATGTCTCATAAAATTTTACAGAAGGATGGGCATGCATACTGTTTGTCCACTGGTATTTATGTGAAGTTGCTCATGTGTTTTCCCTAGGGCACTGAGGTCTCTTCCCTTCCAGGCTGCACCTTGTGTTTGGACCAGAAGCTTCCATCTGCCTCAGACAAATTCTCATTAAAGAAGAAGAAAGACTCACAGTGAGCATCTGCTTGGGGTGTGAGGCTGTCGATGAATCTGAGCTTGTCAGTAGTTCTGCAGTAAGAGGCTGGAGGACACAGCTACTGTGGTCTAACAATTGCTTTCTGTCTGTCCAGGTTGTGTTAGTGCAGTAATCATCATTAAGTTAACACGTATTGGACACATAGTTCTCCAATCTTCCTGCAACTTTATGGGAGAGTTTGACATATGCATTGTAGAAGTCAGATCTACTGTTGATAATCTCTGTGTCACTATCAGTTCAGTAGCCAGAGAGACAGGGACAGATGAGATGTACATGACTCATTCTTAGTGAGTGTAGAGAGGCTTCTGTGAACAGTGCCTGTGTCTCTATAACTAGTTATTAGTGAATATGTTCTAAAATAGTGCTGGAGGTTAGTGTTCACAGTTTAATCCACTAGTAGACAGTGACAGGATCTGACCCTTGTTTATCCTGAAATGTGGAGTGTTTGTCCACCTTTTTGATCCCCAAAGAAGTCATTATAAACCTTTCAAAATTACATTGGTGATCAATGATGACAGCTGAAAATATGTTTAACAGCATGGTATTTAGTTTTCCTAAGCCTAAGTGTCAGTTTGTGTGGTTTAAAAAGTCTGGGTCTGCTCCTGAAGTCATTGATTCTTAGAGCTGAGTATAGGACCTTCTCTTATGGAATAGCCATCACATGAAACCTGAGCATTTAGAGAGATTTGAAGATATAACATAAAGTCAGGTTGGTCTTGCTATGCCTGGCACCACAGATCTCATTTCTTATCTTTATTTTTGTGTACTTGGTTTCTTGTCTTACTAACCAGTCTAGTACCTTGATTCATCAAATCATTTTAGCTTTATTTTGATTTTATCCTAGCCTTGAGTGCTGTGATGCTGCTTCCCAAACCTAGCAGTATTGGAGCCTGAAACTTGCCATCAGGCCAACTTGAGGATGGACTGATCATTTGATTTGATCTTTCTCATCTGATTTATTTTCTATAGCTAGAAGTCATTTGTTTGCCTTCATATTGTTAAGATAAAGATGTGGCTAGGAGAATGTGGAAGCATTAATTTTGGGAGCTGGGTAGTAGAGGTCTCCAGATAAGAGATGATTGATGCTGTGGTGCCATGGTTACTTTTCTTACATCTGGACTTGTATTTGAGTTAATATCACTGAAAGGTTGAAAGTTGGTTCGTCATAAAAAAAAACAAAAACCCACTAGCTTGAGGTTCTTGATTCATTACAATGATGAAATCCCAGTGTATGGGAGGAACTTGGAAATGTGGAGATTGGGCCAGGGCCAGATGTATTGTTGCCAGTGTGTGTGTGTGTTTTGTATGTGTGTGTACTTGCAAGCAGGGGACAGATTTTATGCATATAGAAGTTAGTAAAAACAATCAATTAAGCATATTCAGCTGAAAAATGAATCAGGGTTTATGAGAAAAGAGATGGCAGAGCTGGTGATGGCATGTGAGGAGCACAGCCGAATCCCACCCTGGGAGGATTAAAGGTAAAGTCCTAGAGGATCTAGTTTTCATAGTTGGGTTGATCCCTTTACTTCCCATTTATCCACAGGAATGTGACGACTGAGACAGCAGAGCTTTTCTGAGACACTGATGTCTCTGTTTGGTTCTTTGTGCTATCCCCATGACACTGGAAGCCACAGCTACTGAGGCCCACTTGCCACTTCAGTGGGTCTTCCTGATGTCATTCCACAGCCCACTTCAGCAGACTTATGTTTTCAGTGCCCTGCTCTGGTCTCCTGGATTTCTGCTAGATAGCAACTTACCTTTTTCAGGTGAGGTTTTACTCTTTTGCTCTGTTAAAATTGTATATAGGTATCTTGAGAGAATTGTCTTTTTAATTACACTATTCCAGAAATTACAGTAGTGTCTAAATAATGTATCTTCTAGTATATTTTCAGTGAGTAATCATTTTTATAAATTGATCATTATGATTCATTTAAAAAACCTTTGTATTCTTATATACCAAGTGTTTAAAAACGCGAGAAAATTCCTTCCTCAGACGTTTCTTTCAGCAATCAATTCTTTGTCTAGTTAAATAAAGTATAATCAGTATTGTTGATCTTTAACACTGCTCGGTAGTGTTCCAGAACTTTTACATTATTGTATATATTTCACCATTCTTTGGGCAGTCCCAGGACCCACTGAGGCCTGAACAGTCTCTCCACATTGCCTCTACCTCTGACATGCATGTTCTATCCTGCGCCCAACTCTCTCCCTCTGTTTGTAGATCCTGTTTCTTTTTCTCCATCTGATTACTATTTTACCATTCTTGATGGGTTCAGGTATTGCCTGTTCAGGTATTGCCCTGTTCCCCTCTTTTTCTGGGCCAGGCAAGACATTTAAGTGGACCAGGCTATTCTTTGAATGGGCAAAACCCTCTGGATAGACTTGGCTGTGGTCTCCTCTACCCTCTGTTAAGAAAAGTCACAAATAAACAAAATAAATAGTAAAGTTGGAGTCTCTATGTTTTAGAAATTCATTACCATTTTATTACTATAGTGAAGTACGTAAGATGGGGTATTTCCAAGAAGATTTACTGTGGAAGTACAAGATCTATAGGCCTTGCCTGATGATGGCATTCTTGCTGCCATGTTCCAAGAGAGGTACATTACCTCACAAGACGTGCACATGTCTAAAGCCATCTGACTCTCAATGTGTAGGCTCTACCCCATGGCGTTATCTACTAACCATTCACCAATGGCCCTGCCTCTAAGCATCATGCTTACATTGTTTTTAACTTCTTAATACTTCTTTAATGGGCATTACATCACGCCAAATATATAGTATCTCTCTAGCTCCAGCCAGGGCTGTGGACTGAAAAATTTTGGCTAGGCCTTGAAAAACAGACAAGTGACATCATCAGAGATAAAAGAGTGATTGTCTGAACAAAATGGCAGAGACTGTCTTGGTTGGTTTAGCGCCCAGTGAAGCTGGTAAACTGAATAAGGTACATCCATATGGCTTTAGCTGCCCTGTCTGCTGCCAAGCAGGAGATCTGTTGGAGGAAGGGTGGTAGGCTAGATACACTGCAGAAGCCTGGTTGTGCTGCGTGGAGAACACTCTGAAGGGCAGGAGGCACCAAAGGTCAGTGCAAAACAGGCAGGTAGCAGCCTCCATGGAGTGCAAAAGTCCTTGTCCTCAGTGTGTCCCTATCACTGTCCTTACAGAACTAGAAAAGACCATTAGGAAGCTTTCCTAAACAAAGGAATCGGTTTTACTGTTGACTTGTTCAGTGACTTCAGTAGCAATTTATTTCTAAAAGCTCATCTTCTTTCTTTTCTAGGGCAGATGAAGACTCTGGCATGGTAGAAAAGATCCTGGGATGACATAGGTGTGCAGACCACACAGCTGTTCATATATCTTTGTGCATATCTTTGCTTGCTTGTGGTGTGGGTTCCCTTATGATGGATATAAAAATTGAAGATAATAAAGCATGGGAAGCCACCCAGACAGGCTCTGGCTCAGAGTAGGGACTCAGACCTGCAGATTTTATTTTAAATAGAAAGTGTGTTTGTTATTTCTGTGGTGCAGTTAGTTCTGATTGTGGGTATGGCTTTGTTTATTTCTTACATCATAGCCAACACTCAGTACTACTCTGATTTCTTGATGTCTAGTTATCAAGTTACATTTCATTGTTACTTTAATTTTCCTTTCAGTCTTCTAGAATTTTCTTCCCCACAATCTGCATTTGGTTTTCCATTTTCCACTTTTCCTTTGAGATTGAATCTAAATTGTTTAGAATATTGCCTGGACTGGGTGAGATATTTTCTCCCATTTTGTTGCAACTCTGTTGATGTTGCCTATGATTTTCTTTTTTGACCTAAAAAAAGCTGTTTTTCTTCCCTCCCTCCCCCCTCCCTCCCTCCCTCCCTCCCTCCCTCCCTCCCTCCCTCCCTCCCTCCCTCCCTCCCTCCCTCCCTCCCTCCCTTCCTCCTTCACTCCCTCCCTCCTTCCCTCCCTCCCTTCTTTCTTAAGTTGTGGGTTTCACACCAGACACATTTTTTCTTTTTAAATTTAACTATATTTATTCATTTAATTTAATCTTGATTGCAGTTTGTCCTTCCTCTCCCTCTGTTCCTTCCCTCTACCCCCCCCCCCCCCCATTCACTCCTCTGTTTCTGTTCAGAAAGGGCAGGATTCCCATGCCTGTCAACAAAGCATGGCGTGTCAAGTTCAGGTAGGACTAAGCTCCTCCCTTTGTATTAAGACTGGTGAGCATCTCAGTATGGGGAGTAGGTTCCCCAAAGCCAGGTAAAACATTAGGGACAGTCCCTGATTGCAGGCTTCATAGCTGTTGTCCAGAGTATCTCCAGGTTAGTTGTTCTGTGGCTTCCCTTGTGTTGACCTTGATAGCACTCCCCACTCTCCCCGAATGTGCTCATAAACCTTCCCCTTCTCTGCTCAACAGGATTCCTAGAGCTTGGCCCAGTGCTTGGCTGTAGATCACTTCAGGCACTCTCTCCACTATTGCTAGGAATCTTAGCTGGCGTCATTCTTGTAGATTCCTGGGTGTTTCCCTGACACCGCATTTCTCCCTAACCCTGAGATGCCACCCTCCTCATCAAAGCTATCTCTTTCATTGTTATCCTTCTCCATCTTGTCTCTAACCTGCCCAATCCTATCCTAGGTACTGATCTAAACAGAGAATTCTCAACAGAAGAATCTTAAAAGGCTGAGATACACTTAAAGAATTATTCAACATCTTTAGCCATAAGGGAAATGCAAATCAAAATGACCCTGCAATACCATCTTACACCTGTCAGAATGGCTAAGATCAAAAACACAGATGACAGCTTATGTTGGAGAGGATGTGGAGCAAGGGGAACACTCCTCCATTGCTGATGGGAGTGCAAACATGTACAGCCACTTTGGAAATCTATGTGGCAGTTTATCAGAAAACTGGGAATTAATCTACCTCAAGACCAAGCTATGCCACTCTTGAACATATACCCAAAGGACGCCAATCATACCACAAGGACACTTGCTCATCAATGTTCATAGCACTTTATTTGTATTAATCAGAACCTGGAAACAACCTAGATGCCCCCCCCACCATCCAAAGAATGGATAAAGAAGATGTGATACATTTACACAGTGGATATTAGTCAGCTGTAAAAAGAATGATTTTATGAAATTTGCAGGCAAATGGATGGAACTGAAAAATCATCTTAAGTGAGGTAACCCAGACACAGAAAAACAAACACGATATGAATTCACTCATGTGTAAAGTAAAGGATAACAAGGCTACAATTCATAACACCAGAGAGTCTAGGTAAAAAGGATTTCCTGAAAAGAGATGAATGGATTCCCCTGTGAAGGGGAAATAGAAGAGATCTCCTGAGTAAATTGGGGTGGCGATGGGACAGACACATGCTCTGCCACTGAATTACAGCCAGCTAAAATTTTGTATTTTTGTGAAGTCTGATTAATGAACATGTTGCCTTTGTGCTTTTCAGCTTCACATCCTTGTCATGTGGGGATATCGACTTTTCTTTCACTAAGCCTTTGCATTTAGGTAATTGATTCTGAGAAAGTCCATATAGGACTTTGTATGTGGTACTGGGCAGGCTTCCACTTTCCACTTTTCTTTCTTCCCTCACCATCGTCTTTTTATTTCTAGAAGTTAACTAGTGCATCAGCATTTAGTGATAAACAAAGGGAAGAAATTAAAGTTTACTTCAGATTTGGAAGTGTGTAGTATAAGGTTTCTGGCCCAGACTTTCAGGCCTAGCCTCAAGGTTTGGGCTCGCAGACCCACAGATAGACCCACAAAGACACACAGATGTTTACATTAATTTTAGGCTGATTGGCCTAAGGCCCAGGCATATAATTTGCTAACTCTTTACCCTTGAACTAACCCATGACTCTTATCCTGTTCAGCCATGCGGCTTGGTACCTTTTCTCAGAGCAGCATAGTTGTCCTCTGCTTCTTCTGGCTCCTCCCTGGCATTTCTGCTCTGTTCTTCCTGTTTCCAGAGTTTTCTTAGTCTGGTAGCCCCGCCCACACTTCCTGTCTGCCTTTGGGCAATCAGCACTTTTTATTAAACTCATAGGCAGGACAGTTATTTACAATGTAACATCATAAATCCACTATAGAAGTGTGTGTGTGTGTGTGTGTGTGTGTGTGTGTGTGTGTGTGTGTATGTGTGTGTGTATGTAGTATGTGTGTGTCCTACGATGAACATTTCCTTCTTATTGAGGAGAAGCATATAGCACTGTGGACAGAATCCTTGCTCTATAACTCAGTTCAAACACTGCTGGGTTATGTAGAGCAGGATAGTCATGTGAGAACAGATTTAAATTGTCCTCTGATTGACAATTACTCAAACAGTCTCTTTCCATTCAGGTTTATTACAGCATATTGTGGTAAAATCAAGGCGTTAAAATTATCTAATGGCTGTTACCAAAAAGTACATTCACCAACAGGATAGGCAGCGTAAATGTGTAATATTGGTGTGTCTCAGCTGAGCATTATCCATGTTTCTTGTGTTAAATGATAATATGTACAAGGCTTTATGAACTAAGAACTTATAATAGCATTATGCATTATAATTTCTACTAGGGATTACAGACATGCAATGAAAATCCATTATTTTTCTATACAACAGTGATTTAAGTCGCTGCAATACAACTCTATGTACCAGTGATTTCCGGAAGCCAATTAATAAAAAAAAAAAATCTTGACTTCCTGTTAAAAATACAACTCTGTCCCCTGGTATAATCTGAACTCAGAAATTTAGCCATTGTCTATGACTGTTGTCTATTCATTGACATATAAGCCCCAAGTAAAGTTTCATTAAAATATGAGATCACCTTTATGATTCTTCAGTGTGGTCTATGAATGTTTCTTTCTTTTAAGCTGTAGGGGAACAGATGCCAGTAGGTGGCGCTCTTTCTCAATATTTGTTCTGATTTTCTTTTTCACTTTTTCTACAATAGCTTAGTCATATCTACAGATATTTCCAACAGCATCCAAAATTAACATTGAGTGTAGGCTATATGTTTCTGTAAAATTAGGTCTCCAGGATTAATGGAACAGTCATGGTGAGCTGATCAAATGCTAAAGGGTCCCTGATCACTCTCACCTATATCAAAGTCTGCAATACCTACCTTCTAGTACAAAGCTATGTCCAAGTCCTAGATAAAGCATTGGATCCTTTGACCTCAGTTCTAGTAATTCATACTACATGACCTAGCTCATGGATTTTGTATTATATGGAAATCTATATGTATTATATGGTCTATATTGCTGTACATCTCCATTATACTAATAATTTTAAGTGTGCCATTCGGAAACTGCAAATGCATTTGGTTATAAAAATGGGCAAATAGCAAAGAGCCACTCTTGGTACAAAAAAATCCATGTAACATTATATCCGTAAGCCTTTCAGCCAACCTGGGATTCTGCATGTCAACCAGAATTAAAAGAAAGAAGTATCTAGAGATAGTCAATGTAGAGATGGGAGAATGAATTGTAAAATTCAAACTCATAAAATAATAAACTATTCCATGAACTTAGTAGAATTTTAAATTTTTGGAAAAGTTAAGAATATACATGCTATATATAATGTCATCCAATCACTGGTTTAGACAGATCATCAATAAATATTAAAACTCAGATCTTGCTGATGGGAATCCTCAGAATGGCTCTGATATAACTCATTCATGTCTCTTCAGTTTTGTGCAAGAATGAAAACATATTGTAAGCTGAAGTGTTGAGCAGCTGTGCTCACAGGTGTGAACATAGAAAAGTAATCACTCTTTACTTCTCCTTTATTGTATTCTAACCCTTGCTATGGTCTTACTCATGGACCATACAGAAAAGACACCTAAAGGATGTGGTGTTTTCCTACTGGTAGCCTTGGAGGAGAGGATGCTGTTACATTTCATGGATATTTCTAGTATTAGGATGACCAGGGACTGTCTCGACTGTTTCAGTTCATTTATGCTTCATAGTAGGAGATGCAAATACATTTAATTCTACAAGTAGTTATTAAAAACTTAACAAATAATATTAGGAGTAGGTCAAAGGATAATAAGAAATAGTTGTGAACATTATAAAATGTTAAAACTGTATGTGAAATGCAAATCTCTTATTTACGTTGCTCTTGGCTTCCTCATATATGCTCATTTCTATTTAATAATTTTTTTCTAATGTACAGCGATTTTAACAAACATATTTAAAAAACAATTTCATTTTGAAATTAAGTACATACATGAAATTACCAAATAATTTAAAAAAGTGAAAATAATTTTCATATCTATATAGAATAGTTCACAGGAGCAATTTGGATCAGCTGGAAGAGTGATAGTCCATCCAATCATGTCTTGTCTGCCAGTGTTATAGGGTGTCAAAGGTTTGAGTTAATGGCTATAAGATATAGTTGGGCCTGAATAAAGTTTTTCAGTTTTGAATCTTATTGAAGCTATCTAGTGTTAAATTATCAGCCACATGCAGTATCACATGCCTGTGTGTTTCCAGAGACAATCCTCCACAATGGTGCTCCCAGATGAGAGCCCTGCTTGTTGATTCTCTGGGTGTTGTTCACAACCACTGCAGCTCAGAGGTGTGGGGGTGATGGCCTCTTTTAATCACAGCCTCTTTTGGAAACCTGTGTGCAGCAGCATGCTAACAAATTCCCCTCAGTGCCTCTTACCTTTTCCAACATCATCCTGGTCAGCCAGGATGCTTCAGCACCACAAGTGGAGGACAGCTCACAGTAACTTCTCATAGAGTTTCTGTAAGGAAGTAAGCCTAGGACAGAGCTCTACTCAGAAGTATCTAGCAGCTATGAGCTTTTGAGGCAGGACACAGGTTTTCAGGTAGTCTTGGTTCAGACTCAGCTCAGGTACTTTTTACAAGAAACAATGAAATGCCTGTAATTTCTACATAGTGCCTGTTAGAGTATTCCTCTCCAAATGTCCCCTGACAGGGCACAAAACCTGTAAGCAGCTTTGGGGATCATGTCTTTCTCTGAGCCAGAAACTATGTATGTAGAACTAATCTTCCTCAGAGTCCTTGAGTTTGTTACAGGTAAACGCCCCTTGGCCCCTACCCTTTTATCTTTCTTGACTTTTGGTTTGTGACTATTGAGGTGTCTGCTCTCATTGGTTTAGAGAAAAAGAACAGAAATGGGGCTTGCTCCTTCTGACACCACTGGCTTCTCTGCTCTGGCCCTCAGCCCATCTCAGCAGCTTGGAAAAAACAGTCTTTCGGGAGTGCTTGGTCTGAAGTATTTGTATCAGTCTCTGTATTTCATATCCCCAATCTCTCCTGGTGAAAAAACTTCTTTTTTAAAACAGTATTAAAAAAAATGATTGTTGAAAATTTAGTGCATGTATACAATGTATTTTAATCAAATCACCTCGCTCACTGTCTGCTTCCAGTGCTTCTCCCAGGAAGCCCCAACATGTCTCCTTCCCAAATTTTGTCTCTCTTATAATTTTAATTAATAATTAATAACTTACTGAATTCAGTTAGTGTTGACATTATGTGCACAACTGTTGAGCCTTCCCATGGACTATGGAAGGCTTATGAGGCTACCTTCCCCCAAGAAAAGAGACTCTTCCCTTCTCAGTACACACCAACTGCTAATAAGTCATATTTGAGATGGGGCTTTTTATTGTTGTGATATTATATAGGTAACCACAGGTTTTGTGGGTTTCTGAATGCAATGGTAGAAGACAGCATTTAATGATCCATCTCCTAAGTCCACCAGTGCGCACATTATTTGTATATCCTTTTCTTGTGATGTTCCCTTGGCCTTTGGTGGGGAAAGCTGATACAGATGATTCATCTGTAGCCTGAGCTCTCTGTGTTATACTCATCATTCTGAACACTTATGAGTCTCTGCATCCTCTGATGTTTACACTCCAAATAAGATTATCAGAAAAAGGTTGAAAAAAATAACTAGTCTATAGATATAAACATAAATATTTAGCAGGCAGTTTTATGGCAGGTCATTTAGTAATATAACAGTAGGTTCCCCTGTTAGGTCTTATAACTTCCACAGACATGGCTTTTGGACCAGATTTACATTATGAGGCGTTAAATCCCTTATGTGGAGCATGCCTGAAATCCAAGCTGAAAACATTTTTTATCCCATAAATACACCACTATTGCATGGCAGACCCATGTTGTAACATGTAGAGCCTAGTATTGGAAGACACTGTTGACATTCTTTCTCAATATTCTATATAGCACTCTCTGGCAAGATGAAAACTAGCAAGAAGGGAAAGTTTCCTAATCAGTTCAAGACTGATTTTTCTGTGTCCTGAAATCAAAGTCTGTGTTGTCTTCAGATTATGATGGACAGTCAAGAGCAGTGGCAATAGCTCATGCTGTTTTTAGTAGCTCAGGGGCTTTCCTGACAAATGGCTTATAGGGAGGTATTCTATGACTGTTCACTGAGATTTTAGTAATGCATACCTTCAGGAAGCAGATTTTATTTTTTAATGTACCAACCATACTCTATAGTTCCCTTTCCCTCTCCTCGCCCCCCACTAACCCCCAAGCTTCTTCCCACCATCCACTCCTCAAAGTGGATACGGCTTCTCATGGGAGTCAACAAAGTCTGGCATATCAGACTGAGGCAGGATTAAACACCTTCCCCCTGTATCAAGGCTAAGCAAGGTATCCCTCTATAGGAAAGGGGTTCCAAAAAGCCAGTTCATGCACTAGGAATAAATCCTGGTCCCACTGCCAGAGGACCCACAAACTGTCCAAGCCACACAACTGTCATCCACATTCAGAGGGCCTAGTTCGGTCCCATGTAGGTTCCTCATCTGTCAGTCCAGAGTCAGTGAGCTCCCAGTAGCTCAGGTCAGCTGTCTATGTGGGTTTCCAATTATGATCTTGACTTCTTGGCTCATATAATCTCTTCTCTCTCTCTTTGATTGGATTAGGAACTCGGCCCAGGGCTTAGCTGTGGGTCTCAGCATCCGTGGAAGCAGCATTTCTTAAATTGAAGTTTAAATGAATAAATTAATGTTCATATATTATTTTCTTATACAGCATATCCAGGGCCAGCTTAGTAAATAAGAGATTGCCACTCATAAATTTAGCCATTCTGAACCAAGAACTATTTAACTATAAACCTATGTCAGGTTATAAAGCCCCACAAAGTAGATATTGACAGTTTCATACACTGAAAGCTGTAGATTCCTATGTAATTAGAGTTTGTATGAAAAGGAATGACCCTTAGGCTGATATATTTGAGTGCCTGCCATTAGGGAGTGGAGCTACCAGAGAGGGAATAGAAGGGATGGTCTTGTTGGCATAGGTGTGATCTTGTTGGAGGAAGTGTGTCACTGGGGTTGGGCTTTGGAGTTTCAAAAGCTCAAGCCAGGCCCACTGTTCTCTCTTTCTCCTGCCTGTAGACTAGATGTAGAACTCTTGGCTTCTCCAGTACCATGTCTGCCTGGGTGGGGTCATGTTCTCACTGGAACTTTAAACAGGTCCAAATTAAAAGTTCTTTTAAAAATATGAGTTGCTGTGGTCATGGTGTCTCTTCACAGCAACAGAACAGTGACAAAGACAGAAGTCGGTATCAGGAGTAGGGTATTGCTTGGACAGCCTGACCATGCTGCTAGTTGGTGGTTTGTGGACTTTGGGACTTTAGATTAGGAAATCAGTTGAACGTCTCACATGGGGGCTTAATGAGTCATACTAATAGGAACATGGAAGATAGTGATGTTGAGGGCAATTTGAACTGTGGGGATACAACTCAAGAAGTTCAGAGGGGAAGAATATTAGTAAGTGGCCAAGTATTCTTGTGATACTTTGGTCAACAATGTAATGGGTATGAATTTGCTTATATATGGATAATAGCTGTTAATGATACCTAAGTTACCATTCATGAAACCACAGAGGTTAAGTCCAGAGTAAGGGAGGGAAGGAACAGATAGGTCTTGTTAGAAAAGAGAAATGGGATAGATAATTATGGATTGATACTAAAATGGAAGGATTAGGTCTGGAGGGGATCAAAGAAGCAGGTGAAGGAGAGAAAACAGGGAGAGATAGTTAAAATTAAGGTTCATCTGAGGGGCTGCATGGAAATACAATTGAGTAGAAATTTCCTAAATTATATACATGTATGAAGATGATATAAATAAACTCATCAAATAATAGGCAGACAGAGCCCTCACTGGCCATCTTTTGTCGCCAATTGAAGCTTTCAGTACTGAGACTGGGTTACATCTAATTGAATTGCTGACCAAAGGGGATTCCCCACATGTCCCAGGCTGTTGCTATAGGTTGCTCTCCATTATCTGACAGCAAGGCTCATGGTTGAAGATAATACCTATACAATTCATTGAATATAGAGCTAATTCTCTACACAGTATTTTTACTTTTATGTACTGGTATCTTTGGTACAGGGAAGTACTTGGCATGCTACCAAAAGAGAAACAGAAGTATCAAGCCAACTACAAACCCTTTGATCTGCAATGGTGTCCTGTCCTGTCCACTGGAGAGGAGGAGCCTCACAGCTTCTGCCGCCTTTCTGTAGCTCCTCTGTTTGGTAAAGGAAGTTACTGGTTTCCTTATGAGCTTGGGGATGTAACCTAGTGAAGATGTGTCCTTTGATGCTATCACCATTAAAACGGAAAGACGAAAGGAAAAAAATCCTGACAAAACACAATAATCCAAAGTCCCCAAACTTCTTCCTTTATGAGAATTTAATGGGAATTTTAGGTCATATCTTACTGGAGTTCTTTTACTTTCTTAAAAACTTTACTGTTTTAAAACAGTAAAGAGTTACACACCTGAAACAATTAGCACCCTTGTGTCATGTTTGCTGTTTTTTTAAACATGTCCTCTGTCATATCAGGTACACAAACACTTTGAGAAACTATCCCAGGTCAGTGGTGAGCTGCATTCCTTGGTCTAAGTCTCTAGAGTGAATTCTTGATTTACATGGTTACTATGCGTCCCAGCAGCTCACACACTTGCACACAGGCAGCCCACATGGCAGTGGCATGGGCACACTCCTGAGCTTTGCTTATAACCACCCGACTCACTTTAAATTATTCACATCAGCTTGCTGCCATTGCTGCTGGCCTTTGCTGAGTTACTCACTTGTCCCCTTAGGTCCTTGCCTCTTCATCTAGGTTTGTAACTATGCTATGCTCCATTTTAGTTTGTACACATTCTCCAGTCACGGAGGCAGCTGATCCCTACCTCCAAGAAGTTTCCTTTCAGTATTCGTTCTGGATTGGCTCATAGCCCATGAGGAGGTGGGCCAAGAATGAGTCTCTCTCTCTCTCTCTCTTTTTTTTTTTTTCTCAGCAAGGAAGTGGACACAGAGGCAAGGCTGACTGTAATGGAATGCTTTGCAGGCCTTATTTCTTTCAATATGTCCTGGAGCATTGCACTAGACTAACTTTCCCATCATGTTTCCAATTAGAGTACTGTTCTCAACCAAACATTAGTCTGTGATAATTTTAAATTACCACGCATGATTCACAGTGATTTAATATTCACAGAATTCCTGCCATTTTCGTATTCTCTGGAATGGGAGGTTGATTGGGAGTCATCTCCTGAGTAGAGAAGAGAAATTTAAAATTGTTAGCACATTTTACATGTCTTAGCACTTGGTTTGGAATGGTTTGGTGCCTGCTTAATATAGAAGAATCTGAAATTGCTGGGCAATGAAATTCAATCAAGGGCTCTGTATCTGAGAGGCAATCTCCAATGAGCAGGCAATCAGTTTTGGGGAACTCTCTACCCCCCACTTTTTACCTCGTTTGGCCATTTTTGTGCACATTTCTAGCCAACATCATTTTTAAACTTTTCCTTGAGATTATGATACAATTACAACATTTCTTTTTTTCTCCCCTTTCTCTAAGCCCTTTCATACATCACTCCCTACCCCCCTCTAAATTCATGGCCTCTTTTTACCTTGTTATTTCATGTATACACACACACACACACACACACACACACACACACACACACACACACACACATTCCTAACTAGAACCTGTTCAAACCATGCCGTGTTGTTGTGCATTTGTGCATGCCTGTCTGGGGCTGCCTGCGTTGGTGACCACTTGGAGACCACTTCTCCCCCTCACACTTTCCTTAGTTTCTAGCCAGCCTCTGCCCAGGTTTGGGCTGCAGCAAACTCTGTTGGGTCTCGTCTCTGTGTTTCTCACCTGAGTTCGTTCTTTCTGTTTCTCCCAGAAATAGAAAAGGTCACTGCTGCTCTCTCTAAACTACTGAATAATTACCCATTTCCCTGAAAACTGGGGCTTTCATTTTAAGGCATGTTGACCACTAATAATGGGTGTTTACGGAGCACCAACGAATCACTGCTTGGCTGTATGTGGGGTTTGCTTATCTTATACCATGAGATACTGTGATTTCAGCTTTATTCCCCCCTGCCCCAGTGATTTTAAAACATAGACCTCCATGGTATGGAGGACAGATTTCAGTGTGCCCAAATACTGAGAGTAGAGTGGCCTTCCAGGCACAAGTCTCTAAATTAACCCAAAAGGTCATCAGATTGTTAGCTTATTTCCATCTGGTATGTTAAAGCACACCCTGGTCCCCCACTGGGGTATCCTACTTTTGATAAAATTAAAAGGGATGAGGATGCTCTCGAGGCATCTTTTTTCCCTTGTGTTTCTCCTCCCTTATACCTTTCATGGTTCCCCTAACCAAGTAGATATTACTCTAAAATAGCCTTTTGTTTTCCAGACACAGCCTTCCCAACTTCTCTGCCTGGTGAGTTTGCCTGTTCCTTCTTCACCTCTCTGTGGCTTTGCTCCTTGTTGATGGGCTGATGAATGCTGATGAAGGTAGATTCCAGCTTGGATCACCCCACAGCCAACATTTATTTTATTTTTATTTATTTATTTATTTTTAGTATTGGAAATGGCTTAGGCATGTTAGGCAAAAGCTTTGCCACTGAGTTGTATTCCCAGTTCCCCAGATTTGTTTTTTAAGTCTTTAGAGGCAAGGGATTAATGCTTACGAGTGACCTTTGATCCCAGCTGTAGGTAGTTCAGAGGCAGAGAGTAGATGTTTCTCCTGCCTTTGGGACAGATCTTGGCCTCCATGTAGTCTCCATTGCCATTGTCAGATGAGTCCTGAAGGCACCACGTGTGCTCTCTGATTTATGGAAGGACAAATCTCAGAGTACATCCTACTTGTTAAAAAATGCTGTAACTGGGCAGGAACATATTGTTTATTAACTTGTTTCAAAGGCAGTTTAAGAAAGCCCAAGTCTGATTAAATGATACAGAAATTGCATTTCCGGAGAAAAGATCTCAGTTCATTAATTTTTAAAATCTTTGCTCCGTTCTCTGTCTTTTAAGCTGTGATGCTTTTTACTATTATATTATTTATTTATTTTTCCAACAGGCTGTTTGAAGCCTCTGAATTTTCCCTTTGGGTACAGTTTATCTTATTTAGTCCCTCAACACTATTTTTCAAATGTTCAGCATTTAGAAGTGCTAAATGTCTTTCCTGGGATTGCAACTTTTGTTCCCGATTATCTGATAAATGCAAATAAAATATTTATCATATGACTGTGTTTTAAATACACAACTCCCAAAGACACTTATACGAGAACAACTCTTCCTCAGAAATACTCTTGTATTATTAAATTGTGACTGAACAGCTGTGAAGTATTCTTTGCATCCTTTCTTTTTAGCGATTTGTCATTAAATCCAGGGAAGTTATGCCAAGATTTCTTCATTTTAAGGTTGAAGAGGATGTTTAGCGACGTGAGTCAAAGAGTGGGTTGAGGGTTTCATTGAGAATTAAGGAGACTTCTGTTAGAATAGGAGTCTCAGATGATGCTTTGTTCTGAGTTACAGGCAGAAGCTGCACTTAATGATTCTAGAAATGGGCTCACATGGGCACAGGCCAGGGATGGGATGAGAGGCAGAATGCGAGGATCATTTATGTTAGAGGTCATTATATCAGTGAAAAATAACTTTAGGGATGGATTTGAGCAGCCTCCCTCCCTCCCTCCCTCCCTCCCTCCCTCCCTCCCTCCCTCCCTCCCTCCCTCCATCCCTCCCTCCCTCCCTCCCTCCCTCTTCTCTGTCAGTATAAGCCTAGAACTCAGGGAAGACTCCATGTATGGGCAGCATATTAAGCATTCTGTATCAGGGCACTCTTTTAATACATGTGGTAGTTGGGTCATAAAAAGATTAATATTTGCAATGGCAGTTTGGAGCTGGGTTTAAAGGTGATGGTGAGCCCAAGAGTTTAGATTGTGATATTCTGATTAAAGTGAAGTTTAGAGATTTCTTTCTCTTTTCTTGATAATTCTTTGAAGGATGGTTTCTTTCCTGCTTATGTCTTGAGATGATTGGTTACCTGTGAAGACTAGGACTTCCCTACTTGTGAGTTTTTTCCAGCTAGGTGCAGGTTTCAGGTTGCTTGATGCTGCTGTCCCTCAGTCAGGTCCTGGGGAAAGAAGTTATCTTGCTGCTGCTGCTGCTCCTATTTGACGGAGCCTCTGAGTGGTTTCCAGTGCAAGAGAGCTTCAGTCCATAGCTGCCATCCCCTGGAAGTGCAGAGGAGGTGGAGCGAGAGTTTCTTCTTGCATGTGCTATCCTGTGAACTGTGATTTCCCCTACATCTGCTTTGTCTCCATAAAGCTGTTTCCTGCTTTGGGTAAGAGCCATAGAAAAAGCCAGCTTACATCATCCGCTGTTGATGTGGTGAGGCCCTTAACAGGGTGTCATGGGCAGGCTGGGCTCAGCCAACCTAGCCCTTAGATCCACTAGGCTGTAGGCAGCTCTGAGTTTTCCCTTGCTACTGTGTCTTATCACTAGAGCTGCCTAGATAAAAGGAGTGGGAGAGGCAGCAACTGGTCCTGATTCTGGCCTTGTCACTTCTCTGGAAAAAGTCATGAGTGATGAGTATGTTTAGAAGATGGATTAGTTAGGGTCCTCTAAAGGAACAAAAGTGATAGAGTGAATAGATATTTAAAAAGATTTATTAGTTTATACCGTATGGTCTGGGTAGTCCAATAATGGCTGTTTTCTTACATAGGAGAAGCCGAGAACCCGGTGGTTGCTCAGCCCATGAGGCTGGATGCCTAACAATTCCAGTGCTAAAGGTCTATGCAGAGCTGCTGCTGATCTTCAGTCTAGGCTGGAAATCCAGTGCTGAGCCCTGATAGCAGAGAAGGTCTGCAGCAGAGCAGAAGTGAAGGTACCAGGCAGGTGCAAAACTTGCATTTCCATTTTTACCTGGGCTCCCAGCAGACGGTGCTACCACCCACATTTACGTCGGGCCTTTTGTTCTCACGTCAGTGTCCAGTGTCTGCCTGTTAGCTGATTTCTGATCCAGTTAACAATCTAGATTAACCATCATGAGATGAACATGCTTTCCTCAGGAGGGTGGTGTTAGTTATGTGAGTACCAGAACCCTATCCTGGGCTTCTGTTATCTTAAAGTAGTAGCTTTGATCTTTGCAGCTATAGGACTATCAAGATAGGGGCCAAAATATTTCTATATCCATAGTGTCTGGGTTATTTTCAGGTTCATATAGGAGTCAGAGTGAATAGTTGCTGTTTGTTGCATGGAATTTATTTAGACGAATTCTTGGAAACAAAATAAACCGGGGATAGTAGGAAGTAGAGTGTCGAAGGGAAAATTGAGCAGGGATCCACTGCAGCTAACTCTGGTTCAGTCCCTTAGAAGAGTACTGAAAACATTGACCATATTTCAGTTAGCATGTTAGATGGGGTCACTGAGGTATGTATATGTGACACACTTAGCATCAAGGGCTGCCTCCCAGGGACATAAATTCTGCTCTCAGTATTTGGAGCATGACTGCTCCAGCAGCCTCAGTGGAGGCTGCTGGGAGAGGTGCAGGTACTGGTGAGGGTCAGTGGAAGGACACTGGGGTTGATGTGCACAGAAGCCTTGAGAGGGAATTGATATGCAAGGTCAGCATCATCACACTCAACTGGGTGTGGGGTAGAGATGCGCCAGTTTATGAAACTATATGATTAATTAGTACTAGATCCATATCTATATCCCAGGTGACATTTAAAAGCATGATGGGGTTTACGAAATACTGTTGGCAGAGGGCTGGAGTTATCGAGAAAGGCATAGATAGGTTCTCCAAATTTTAAAAAAGATCCCATTTTAGTTTCTTTTCCTGTTGCCGTAATAAAATATTCAGACAGAAACAATTTGAGGGAGAAAGGACTTATTTAGCTTGCAGTTCATCACGCTGAGAAAATCAGGGCAGCAGGATCCTGAATCAGCTGGTCACATGACACCCAACCTGAGAAACAGGGAACAACTAATGGATGCTCCTTCTCAATTCCCTTACACTGTCCAGGACCCAGCCAGTGAATGGCACCACTCAAGTGGGTAGATCCTCTCGCCTCAAAGAAATCAAGGGCCTGGAGAGATGGATGGCTCCCAGGTTAAGAACATTTGCTGCTCTTCAAGGGGACTGGAATTCAGTTTCTAGCACTTATGTTGGGCAGCTCACAAGTACTTGTAACTCCAACTCCAGGGAATCTGAGGCAAACTTTTGCCCATGCTGGCACCTGTACACTATGTGGTGTATGCAACACACACAAACACACACACACTCCACACTAAAAATCATTAGCCAGGACAATCTCACACAGACAATCCCAGGGGCCACCTTCCAAGTGATTCTTCGTTCCGTCAAGTTGAAGTTAACATTAACCGCAACAACCAGCTCCCTGCCAGTTTCTGCCTGTGGTAGAAAATATGCTCAAAGTGTGACTTCTCCTGGAGGAGCTAGTAGCAGGGTGGTGGATGTTTTAAAATTAGTAAATGCACTAATAACATCATCATTATATTTGAGTGGCAGCCACCACAAGTTCTGTGCTTGGGTATTTAGAAAACAGAATTCTACTATGGCAAATTTTACTTATTTTGAGGCCCATACGCTTTTTGCACAGGCTAATCTATTTGATTTCTAGAACCGTCTTGAGGTTAACATTATCATTTTATAGATCTCCCTTTTACAGATGAAAAGGTAGAAATACAGAGAAGTAGCTGCCTTCACCACACAGTGGGTGATGGAGCTCAGGATATAAGTGGAGCCCTTAGCTCTGAGTAGCTCATACTGGGGGAAGGTAGAGGGTTCAGCCCTCTCTTAGATTCATGGCCTGTAGTTACTTTGATTGCTGACTTGCAAGCTGTCTCGAATTTTACTATTTCCCCTTAAATGGCTTAATTTTAGAAGGTATTCCTCTATCTTTATGTTTCCTAATGTGCTGGAGATGGGAATATCACTCAAAGCTGGGATGACACTGCTGCGGAGAAGCCTTTTTTGGATGGCTTGGAGGCAAGTTTTGGGTCCACTGGGTCAGATGCTGGCTGTGGCTGATGTGGGCAGACACCAGGGGCTTGAGCCTTGGAGGCTCCCAAGGGAGGCTGCCAGATGAGCTGAGGAAGTGCATGCCAGAGGAAGGCGTCCAAGGGGTCCTTGTCTCAGTTACTCTCACCAAAGCTCAAACACTGCTTTCCCATTCCGTCTCCCAGGGCCATAGAATACAGAGGCAGATGTTCCCTGGTATATCTAGGGGAAAGCCCCCATGAGTGTGTTAACTTGAGTGATTTCCACATGGACTCAATTGCCTTGCAGCTGGCCCATGTCTCGGAGGACCTAACATAGGAACTCCAGAAGGTTCCATTGTGATCTTTGAAGGAGGTGGAAAGGGAGCCTCTCCTGCTGCCTTGGTTTAATTAAGGGTGGCAAGGAGAACTTTCTTCAAGAAAATGCCAAGAGTGTCTCAGGGGTCTTTGAAGTCAGCACCTCATTTGCAGCATTAGAAAGAGAGATTTCATTCCATCGAGCACAGAGGCAGGCAGCTGGAGAGCAGGGTGACTTTTAATTTCACTTTTTAAGGAGATTATGGGAGGCAATATGGTAATGATCCCCGAGAGGCAGCAGTGGACTTCTTCTGAGTATCAGTGACTTCTGATTATACTTAAATCTTATTATTTGTCTCTATTCCTTCACTGGTGGCTTCTGTGGCCTAGATCTCTACCTACAGCTTTTCACAGAATGGTTTCATTTTCTAGTCACCTGGTACCTTGCAGGCTTCTCCGAGGCAGGACTGATAGCCTTTTTACTTGAGCCTTTAAGACATACTTTTTAGAATCGGAGAGATGGCTCAGTCTTTTTGAGCACTGGCTGCTCTTCCAGAATACCCGAGTTCCACTCCCAGTTCCCATATGTCAGCTCACAACTGTCTGTAACTCCAGGTCCAGGGGCTGAGATTCTCTTCGGTCCTCTAGAGTCATGCTAGTGATGCACAGGTATTCATGCCATCAAAACACGCATACATGTGAGATAAAGTTAAAATAAAGAAACTCTTACTTAAAATTTTAATTAAAATATTACTTTATTCCTCTGTTTTGATTCCTCCCTACAACTTTTCACATGTGCCTCTTTATTTCCTCTCAAATTGATGGCCTAACTTTCTTTGATTATTATGGCTATGCACTGTGGTAGAATGAATGGGAATGGCTCCCCTAGGCTCATATAATTGAGTGCTTAGTTCCAAGTTGGTGGACTCTGGGGCAAGATTAGATGTGATCTTGTTGGAGTAGGTGCAGCCTTGTTATAGTGGGTGTGGTCTTGTTGGAGTAGGTGTGGTATTGTTGGAGAAGGTGTGGTCTTGTTGGAGTAGGTGTGGTCTTGTTGGAGAAGGTGTGGTCTTGTTGGAGTAGGTGTGGTCTTGTTGGAGTAGGTGTGGTCTTGTTGAAGCAGGTGTGGTCTTGTTGGAGTAAGTGTGGTCTTGTTGTAGGGTGTGTGGTCTTGTTGAAGAAGATGTATCACTGGCAGTGACTTTGAGATTTCAAAAGCTCAAGGCAGGTCCACTCTCTCTTTCTTTCTGCTGCCCTCAGATCAGGATGTAAAGCTCTCAGCTACTGTTCCAGTACCATGCCTGTCTGCTTCTGGCCTTGATAATAAACAAGAAAACTGGATGCTTTCTTTTTTGTAAGAATTGCTTTAGTCACCATGTTTCATTACAACAATTGTAATCTTAACTAAAACACATATATAAATGTAGAAATATGACCAATTGAGTCTGTTTAGGGTTGCTTGTGTGTATAGGATTTCAGGCAGGACTGATCACTTGGTATTGGATAACCAATTAAGGGGCTCATCCCTGGGAAGACGTATCCCCCTCTCCTAGCGTAATTAATTGCCTATAGTTCCTTGTCTAGGGGTGGGATGCAGTGAAATTTCCCCTTCCATGTTAACATATGCATAGCTGTTGTCATTGCTCTGGTTTTGTTTAGGTAGCCACTCTGTTAAGGTGTTATGGGTCCTCTTATGTCCTGTCATTTCTAGGAGACACACTCTCACAACGGACATCCTGGTTCTCTGGTTCTTGTAATATTTCCAGTTCCTCTTACATGCTGTTCCCGGAGATTTTTAGTGCAGTTGACATGAAGGAGGAAATGGCAAAAACAGGGAGAATGAGTTTAATTGGGGTAGGGCAGGGGGGGTCAGTCCCAAAGGAGAGGGAAGGAGAAGATAAAAATAATACTAAGAATGTTTGAAAAAAAATCTTAAGAAATGATATTGTTTTATATTTATCATGAAACCTTCCTGAACCCTTTGCAAAGATGGTAGATTGTGTCTTCACCTCTTGGTTCTACTAGTCCCAAATCTCCCACATGTTTGGCTCTGAAGACACAGTTAATTTTAGTACTCCTTTTTCAAATTAAATTTCTACTACTTGGCTGAGGAGTCCACACCATGCCTGGGACATTCTGCCTTCCCATTTTGCTTTGCTGCTGTGTGTTCCTTTCCTGTAGATTGTGTGAGAATGCCTTATTCCCTGAATGGGAAGGACAGTCCTGGCTTTCTTGATTATCTTTCTGCTACTGGGATGTCCATTCCTAGCCACCATCCCCATGGTTCTTCTCACCCTCCACTTGTTTTCTCCATTGTCCCAGAGACAGTAGGAAAAGATGAATGTCATAAGTTTTTCTTCCCTTGGGGCTTGCCTTGTATAGCTTCAGTTGTCTTCTAAGGTTACTTGAAGAAGAAGGCATGTAAACATGAGTATGCCCACCTTATCATCATGATCTACATTCTCTCTCTCTAAAGTGAGGGTGAGAATGAATGGTCTGTCCTGTAGATTTCTGGGGATTCTCTATTGTGTCCTCTCTCAAAATCCATCCACAAAAACAAACCATCGTAAGTAAAGCACTTAAAGAAATTTATCACGAGGAGTAGTCATTATGGGCTAAGGAACTGAGGAGGTGAGTAAGGCCAGTAGGTAGTCTGAAAAAAGTAGTTGTCACATCCCCATTTGAAAGACGGAGAATCTGGTGGTGCTAGGGGCCATGAATGGGGGGTCACTCACTGCTGAGCACTCAGTGGGAGTGGGGATAAAGGAGGGGGTGTATTCTCTCACACAGCTGGACAAGCTGGGTCAGAAAAGCTCCAGGGACTTCCTTTCCCCTGCCTTCCATTTCTTTTCAGTGTTTTAGGTAGAAGCCACTGTCAGGGAGCACAGGAAACAACCTGCAGGGGTAAGTCTATCTCTGGAAAGAATTCACCAGCAAAGGAATCCAACACACAGTACCAACATGGATTTCACCCATAGGGTCTCCATAGAGACTTCTGGATTACATGCACACTGGCTGGAGTATGTTTGTGAATTTTCTATCATTATGTGTATCAGCTGGCATGGGTTGCTTGTTTAGAGAAGTTGTAGACCCTGCCACCTCCCTGCCACCTCCCTGTCACCTTCCATGACCTTCACATTCTAGTTCTTGATTTGTTTTTGTTTTCCACACTGCCTCCACATCTTCCTGCTAATTTTAGCTAGACATTTCCTGCTAACTAGTACAGACTTGGACTGCCAATCTGTAGACAGTGTGATTTCATCTCAAGTAATTTGGCCCTGATTTCTCCTTGCTTCCTCATCCCCTCCTTGGTCATTAGGAATCATCTTTTTTGATAAGGTAATTGAGATGCTGGGCATAATTTATCAGCTAACATGGCTCTATTAATGAAGATACAGTGGTAAGGCTATGATTCGAGTTCCTACCAAATCCAAAAGCGTTCACTGCATTGACTCCGAATGACAGTAAACTATCACTCATTAAACTCACCAAGCTTATATTATTCTCTGTAGAGACAGCTGGAAAATTATCCTCGGGTGCCACAACACTAATTTTAATTTTAAAGAAATGAGCCATGAACTGCTGAAAATAATAATTCTCAATGATGACACCTGAGAGACTGTTGTGGGTTTCAACCAATATATTAATTTTATCTCTGGCTTCCAAGAGGCAGAAATACTCTTGCTAATTATTCAAGAAATGTGATCAAGCATGGCCCATACAGATATAAATGCATTTTTTTGGAAAATATAAAAAGGTTTTCCATGTTCCTTAGCAGATTGCAAGTGTTCTCTTATTAGCTTCCAACTTATAAAAGGAGGGAGTTAGCCAGCCATTTGTCTGTCTTCCTGGTATGTCTACCTCAGTGGAAGCAATATTTTTGTGTGAGAATCATATTTTTAAAATATGTCATTATTTGGAAAACTTTCTGTTATTGATGATTTAGTTACTTGTGTTAGGACTTAAAAGATACCTTTTCCCAAATCCTACAAAACATTCAACAATGCAGAGTAATCCCCATGCCTCAGTGTTGGGAATATTTTGAAATATGAGGGTTAAAAAAGGTGGATTTCAGCTCATCATGGCCATCATAAGCCATTTGCCTGTCTATTTGTAAAAACAGAATTGGCTTTTGTTTTCCAGCTCACTTCAGATATTAGAGACTGTTCAGCATCCTTGTGGTGATAAAGCCGCTTCTTGTTCCCATGGCTCTCTGTTCAGTTGCTCTGTAAACGACATGATGGATCATATTAGGAAATCTGTGCGATGCCTACGCAGTAGGAATCTGACTCCAAATGGTTCAGTTTTAGTGGCTGCCACAGAGCTGCTTCAGAACCAGGGCAGATGGAAAATCTTAGCACCAATGAAGACCTTAGTGCTGTAAGAGAAGATATTCCTGTTATTTAATCTCTTCATTACTTACATTTCCTTCTTTTTTGCATCTTAGAATCACTCTCTGTGGGACTAATGCTCAAAAAAACGTAGGAAAAGATTTATTTCCACTTACACAGACCATTTAGAAGCTAGTGGCCTCTGAGGATTTGGGTGAGTTTGGGAGGCAGATCTCCTTTGGAATCAGCAGGGTTGGAGTATTCCCATTCTACCTCCCTGAGCTTGTACCACTTTCCTCCAGGAGATGATACTTCACAGGGAAAGTTAAGTTTGCTTCCGAACCATGACTGCACCAGTGGAAGAACCTGAGTTAATGCCCTGGATTTCCCCTTAGCCAGATCTACAAACATTCTAGAAGCATTATTAATTACCTTCCCATATTAGAAGACCAAATTCTAGGCCAGTGCGTAAAATCCCCATTTCTAAACATTTTCCTCCAAAAATTTCCTATGTCATTGTAAACTTGTGTGTGTGTTTTTTTAAGAAATTAAACAAAAAAATGCATTATCATCAATATACTACCTTGTTCCATTGTCTTCTTATCTGCCTTTCTTAGTTTCTGTAGGTCAGACTGGAGGCTATGGAGCCTATGATTACTGTCTCCTGTAACACTCAGCACAGATCTGAGTATAGAAGGCAGCCATTCAGAAGTGGATGATTAACAAGTAGGATCTCACTTCATGACAATGATTCAGTTTAGTGAATGTTCTCTCATTCTAGGAGGTCTGTATTAGTTAACCTGCTACAGTCAGCAAGGAAGAAAAGATCTAACAGAGGTTGGCTTTGGGGATAATGAGTTGATTGCTGCTTCTGTATCCGAAAAGCCAGTGATTTACCTTGCTATTTCTAGTTGCCATTATATAATGGCTCCCATCCTTTGTCACTGAACAGTGCCATGTCCATAAAGTCTTTACTCCCAAGGACTCAGATTCAATTTAGATGGGGTTCAAGAGGTAGTAATCTTTAGGAGAACCCTAGAGGATCCTAATGTACATTCAAGGCTTGACACCATGGCTGACAGAGATACTCAGTGTACTAGTTCTTTCCCTGTTGTTATGGTAATATACTTGAAAAGAACAAACTTGAAGAAGGAAAGGTTTGCTTGACTTATAATTTGGTGATATGTAGTCCATTGTAGTGGGGAAGGAAAGCTTTTGCTTCCCAGGAGCAGGAAGGCTGGCTGGCACAATGTTTCCAGAGTCAGGAAGCAGAGAATTGACCTCAAAGCCTGTCTCTGGTGAGTGGTGGCTTTTTGAAACTACAAAAGTACTTTCATTATTTTCAGAGCTAATGAATTCTGGGAAGAGAAGAGTTGCATTTGGGTTCTAGTCTTGGCAGGATGATAGATAGGTCATAAAACTCAGGTCTAGTCATCACCAAAATTCACTTGCTGTTTATTCTATGCTGGCCACAGGGAATAGGAAGGACTGCAGGGTTGTGTTCCCACTATGAAGGGCCTCTTGCCTTTCTCTCTTGATAAACTTATTATACCAGATGTGAGTTCTGGTGTCCATGGTGTAACTAGGATTCCTGGAAAAGAAAGCTGAAGTACCTAACTTTTCTTGTGGGAAATCATTTTAAAGGGATAAGCACTCTTTCTCTGAAGCACTTGTTTAGCTGTATTGCAGCCATTCAGGGGCCATACCTAGAAAGGAACTCCTTAAGGGCCTTCCAGCATGTAGTTATAGTTTCATTTTTCAGTGCTGTGGGACAAGGCTGTGAACGTTTACTCTGAAGTTGGGGGGGGGAGTGTAACACCTGCTGTCCCATTTATCAGGAGCTTGGCACTTTGTGGGCAGCAGGGAGACTTGTGAAAAAGACAAATAAAACTGGGAACAGTAGTGACCCATTCCCTGAGCAGTTCTTGCCCAGTATCCTTTCATTCCCAAAAGGGTAAAGTTAGGACTACCCTTTGCAAAACGGGGAAAGCCAAAGTGAAATATCCAAGAAAGAGAAAATGGTAGCGCTGTGGGGTGAGATAGCAAATGGAGGAAGTGATCCTGAGAGACAAGAACTGATGAGATTAGCTGAAAGAAGAAAGAAACAGAATTCCACATTCTTCAGTCCCTCTTCCTCCATGGGTGGAGGGAAGAGGAGGGAGGAGCAGTGGACAGCTATTCTGCCAAAAAAAGAAATAAAAAAATTAAAAAAAATGATGGAAGCTGACATCTTTGGGACTGGGATGAGCCAGAACAACCATCCTATCATTCTGAACTAACTTTAAGGGCCCATCTTCCAGGCAATGACTTGTTTTGATCTGGTATCTCAGAGGGAGATGTGTAGACTGATGAATACCATAGGACCCCATCTCCAAAGTGCCCAACACTTACCCATCTAACTTAAAATTCAAACTCATTGGTAGAATTATACCAACCCTTCCCCAAGACCTTACAGCTCATGAAGTAATATTTACTTGCAATTCTTAGAAGATTCTTCTTTTTGGTTGGTAGGTATTACTTCTTAAGGATGGTTTATTAGGATTAAAATTAAAAATCTCTACAAAAGTGTACTACATATAAAAGACTGGGCTTTAAACAAAAATCTTGATTAAAAATATGGATGGTCTACTTTGTTTGGCTCGTGTTTACCTTATCTGTTCCTGTACATGTAGAAGAAAATCCTGTGCCGTTTTTCTTAACCAACAGACTTTATTATTATTATTTTTCCCCTCACAGATCTCAATGTCTACAATGAGCCAGTGTTGTCACTTAGGTGTGGAGAGTGCAGGGGATCCTGTGATGGGAAGAAAAGAGAAATCTGAGATGATAAAGCAACCATTGTATCATATTCTTCAGGTACACTTTGGGAATTTTCAGGACTCTTGAACAAAAAAAATGTTAGAATAACAATTTTAAAGGTTAGAGCTTTTTTTTTTCCTTCACTTATAAAGTAGATAAATCACAATAGAGCCAAAGGTTTATAGGGCACAGGACTTGAAAGACATTTGTCTAAATCTAAAAGAAGGTAGCCTCCAGCCAATAAAGGATTTCAATAAATATTGACTGCAGTATTTCCTGGGGCTACAGACTTGACTTCTGCTAAAGCCATGTTGCACATTTGATTCTAAATGGGGACTGAAGTGTGACTTTCACAGTGAAATGAATCATTCAAGAAACATGGAACAGCTCACTTAGCATGCTACAGTGCCCAGTGTCTGTGTCTTGGGGTGTGTCATGGTCATTTCTACAAGGTGCAAAACTTTGAAGAGCCTAAGCATTGCCATGGCACTGCTCATGGACAGACCTCAAATTCAGATGCTTGTTTGGGACTACGGTGACTGTTTATGGTTAGAACCTGCTATCACACACTGACTGGCATACATTGTCGAGGAGTGATGAACAGTGAGATGAGCATTGTCTTAGTTGGAGGAGTGGCATAAAAGCTTTTAGAAATGAGAAAATGAAAGTGGGTCTGAATCTTCTTTTCAATGGTGTCTCAGAATATTTCAAATTTCCGCTGTGAGCTGTGGTGCCTCATTAGGCTGCTGCCGAATATCCATTCAGGATATTCACTCCATCAACGGTGAAATGAAGATCAGATCTTCCTTCTTTCTATTATTACTGTGAACTGTTGAAGAGATGTCTATCTCCTCCTGGAAATGAAATGCACACCACCTGCTTAATAATTAACCTCTTGGGTGTCATGTAAAAATGCATGAAAATTAACCCCCTGGTGCCAGAAATCAGTTCATAAGGGATATCCCAAACCAAGTAGTAACCATTCACAGGTTCTGAATCAATGAGAAATTGCAAACATGGGCCTGATTGCAAGAAAAAAGTGTTAGCAAACCAAATCAAATTTCTTTTGAGCTTTGGAATGGTCTATACAACAAACATCCCCGTCTTGCCTTCTGAAGAACATTTGTGATAAGTGACATTCAAGATGATGGATGAAAGTTCTTATCATATAATCACATCATTACCTGGAGACTTTTTCGTTGATTTGCATATTGTAATTTATTAAGAAAATAATTCAAACAGAAGATAGTATTTTATACTTGATTAAAAGCTGTAGATGGTCATTTATAAAGGGAGGAGTTTCTATATTTAACTGTTTTCTGTTCATGTGCTAGTTCATTTGTGAAGTTATAAAATACTGTGTGTGGAATCAGACTCTATCCAGACATCTTTAGCTAATATGGAAATATTGCTGGAACCTTCTGCTCTTGTTACTCATCATCACACAACTGCTTGTACAAGAGAATGGTCTGTTTAGGGTTCTGGAAGTCGTTTTGAGATGCCACCAGTAGTGACAGGGTTACTTCAGGTATAATTCTAAGGTGCCTCTGGGTGCCAGCTTGCCCATCATCACTCTGTTTCTGAGATGGTCCCAATTTTCAGTGGTATAGGTGATATATTTGCTGTACTCTTAAGCACAAGTCTTTCTCAGACTCTTTAGTCCAGCCAGTAGACACAGCCTTCTTGAACCTGGTCTTTCAGTCTTTTTGAACCAGTAGGTGTAACAATCACACACAGACATACAGACACAGGCATACACACACACACACACACACACACACACACACACACACACACACACGCACACACAAAAGATATAGAAATGTCACTGAATGAATGTGGATCCTGGGTTCCTACCTCTTCTCATGTGACATGAAAAGACTTGAATACTTTGGGAGAAATGTGAAAGATGTCGTGTCTGATGACCTGAACTTCAGGGTGATGTTTGAAGTGAAGATCAATAGAGACCCATGCAGCTTTGATTTTTTTTTTCAGTTATTCTATTTAAGTAATAAAATGGCATAACAAGAAACAAACCTCTCAGAATATGGCATTGGCCAAAAGATTAATTTTTGTTAAAACTAGGCAAATACATCACTTTCCTTCCTTTAGCCCAGGAAATACCTTCAGCCCACACTCTGTTCTCGTCTGACAGTTCCCATTTGCTATTGGGGCTGAGCTTTTCTGTTTCAAATTTAAGAACTCTTGTTAAAATACTAGGAACTTCTAGACTTGTAAATTACTGTAAGTTCTGTAAGTGCCAGTAAGTCTATGAATTAATATTTTTTTCACCTCTTGGTGAAGTGGGAAGAGGGAGGCACTGAAAATAACCTGACAGAAAAAATGAGTAACAAGGTATACTTTGCTTCAGGTTAGAGGAACATTTTTAGTTTTGAGGCTGAATCAAAGTCTTTTTCCTCTGAGGTCATTTCTGACACCATCCTGCTAATCAGAAAGAAAGCAAACTTTCTTGACACCACCATTCATATGAAGCAGCAGGTTACCGAACGGGAATAGATCATTACCAATCACACATGTGACGGAGGGCCAATATCCATGGAACTTAAATGACTGGACATCAAATAAACAAATAACCCACTAAAAACTGGAGTATAGAACTAAGCAGAGTTCTCAAAGAATGAAATACAAACGGTGGAGAAACACTTAAAAGCTCAATGTTTTCATCACAAGGGAAATATAAATCAAAACTCCTTTGAGATTTCAATTTATGCCAGTCATAATGGACAAGTAAATTACACAAATGACAGCTAATGTTGGCAAGGATGTGGAGCAGGGGGGAGCACTCATCCATTGCTGGTGGGAGTGCAGCCTCTTGTATAGCCACTATGGAAATCAGTATAGCGGTTCCTCAGGAAGTTGGTAATTGATCCACCCTAAGGACTCTACATTTTACCACAGAGACACTTGTTCATCCATCTTTACAATTGCTCTATTCATAATAACATATGATTAATTAATATTACATTAATATAATAACAATGAATAGTTCATGAAAATGTGGTAGATTTATACAGTGAAATATTATTGAGCTGTTCAAAAGCAAAATCATGCTAAGAGGTGAGTGCCACCCCAACCTCCCAGATCAAGTGGTGATCATCGTCTCCAAAGTCCAGCAAGGGGAAACAGCCCCTGGGCACCCAAGCCACACCTAGCTCTGCCTTAAACCAGTGAAAGCTAGGAGAGCCCCAGCCAAGCCCAATCCCTAGAAAGACATAGCTGAAGGGAAATTCCAAGGGTCAAACCCTGCCCAAACTACAAAGTGCATCATCATACATCAACAATTGGAGACTCCGAACTCTCCTTAGCCACAGATGACTAAGAGTAGCCCCTGCCACAGCTGGGGACATAGCTCCTGGGCCCACAATTGACTAAGAGCCAACTAAGAACTGACTAAGAGTGAACTGAGGAAGCAATGAGAAGACACCAGTGCAAGAATCGTATAACAGTATAAAGAACAACGAGATACCACCAGAAGAAGCTGGTAGTTCTACAACATCAAGACTTGAGCATAGCAGTGAAGAGGAAACAGAAGGAAACAACCTTAAAAACAACTTTATGAAGATAATAGGAGCTTCAAAAGAGATATAAAAAATTACCTTAAAGAAATAGAAGAAAATACAAACAAAAATTGGAAGAGATTAAGAAATCCCTTAAAGAAAATAAAGAAAACCAAGAAAAAGAAAACAAACAGGTGAAAGAAACATTTTTAGAATTAAAAATTGAAATAGAAGCAATAAAGAAGGCAAAAACCGAGGGAAAGCTGGAAATAGAAAGCCTAACCAAACAAACCAGAATTACCAATTCAAGAATAACAGAATATAAGAGATGAAAGAGAGAATCTCTGGAGTGGAAGACTCAATAGTGGAAAGAGATACATCAGTCAAAGAAAACACTAAGACCAAAAAAATCATAACACAAAATGTCTAGGAAATCTGGGAAAGACCAAACCTGAGAATAATTGGAATCAAAGAAGGAGAAGAATACCAGCTCAAAGGCACAGAAAATATGTTCAACAAAATCATACAAGAAACCTTTCCCAACCCACAGAAGGAAATGCCTATAAAGATATAAGAAACTTACAGAACACCAAATAGACTAACTCCCCCCCAAAATTGTGCTCATCATATTTATATATCAAGCAACTAAACCTACAGAACAAAGTAAAAATACAAAGAACTGCAAAGGAAAAAGGCCAAATTACCTATAAAGGCAGACCCATCAGAATAACACCCAAGTATTCAATGGAAACAATGAAAGTAAGAAGATCAGATGTTATACAGACACTAAAAGATCATGGCTGCCAACCCAGACTACTGTACCCAGCAAAACTATCAATTGCCATAGATGGAGTAAACAAGATATTTCATAACAAAACCAGATTTAAATAATACCTATCCACAAATCCGGCCCTACAGAGAACACTAGAGGGAAAACTCTAACCTAAGGAAAGCAGATATACCCATGAAACCACAATCAATAAGAAGAAAAACCCAAAGAAGGGAAACACATGTAAGCTACCACCAAAAATAACAGGAGATAAGTCATTGCTCATTAATATCCCTTAATATCAATGGACTCAATTCACCTATAAAAAGACATATCCTAACACAAAGGATGAAAAAAGAAGCCATCCTTCCTTCTGCTGCATACAAGAGGCACATTTCAACTTTAAAGACAGACAGAGACTCAGAGTAAAGGGTTGGGAAAAGACTTTCCAATCAATGGTCCTAAGAAACAAGCTGGTGTAGCCATCCTAATATCTAACAAAATAGACTTCAGGCTAAAATCAATCAAAAGAGACCAGGACAGACATTACTTATCCATCTCAGGAAAAATTTACCAAGATGAAGTCTCAATCCTGAATATTTATGCCCCCAACACAAGGGCATTTACATATGTTAAAGAAACATTACTAAAGGTAAAACCTCACATCAAATGCCACACAGTATTTGTCTGAGACTTCAGTATCCACTTTCACCCTTACATAAGTCAGACATAAACTGAACAGAGAAATAAGGAATCTAACAGATATTATGACCCAAATGGACTTATATGTGTGTATGTGTATATGTATATACCCTTCCACTCAAACTCAAAGGAATATACACCATATACTTAGTCATAAGGCACATAAAAATAGATACAAAAAATGGAATAACTCCGGTATCATATCAGACCACCATGGTCTAAAGTTAGAGTTCAACAACAACAAAAATCACAGAAAGCCTACAGTAGAAACTGAAGGAACATTGCCGCTCTCTTTTTATGAGGCCACAATCACCCCGATACCTAAGCCACTCAAAGGTGCAAGAAAGAAAGAGAAATATAGACAAATTGATGCAAAATACTCAATAAAAATCTGGCAAACTGAATCTAACAACATATCAAAAAATTCATCTACCATGATCAAGTAGGCTTCATCCCAGAGATGTGTGGATTGTTCAACATACTAAAAATTGTGAATGTCATCCATCATATAAACAAACTGAAAGAAAAAACTGACATGATCATCTCATTAGATGCTGAAAAAACCTTTGACAAAATCCAACACTCTTTCATGATAAAAGTCCTAGAGAGATCGGTAATACAGGAAAAATACCTAAATATAATAAAGGTGATATACAGCAAGCCAATAGCCAACATCAAACTAAATAGAGAAACACTCAAAGCAATCACACTAAAATCAGGAACAAGACAAGGCAGTCCACTCTTTCCTTATCTATTCAATATAGTAATCAAAGATTTAGCTAAAGCAATAATAGAACAAAAGGAGATTAAGAGGATAAAAATTGGAAGGGAGGAAGTCAGACTATCCCTATTTGCAGATGATATGATCGTATACATACATGACTCCCCAAAATCTACCAGAGAACTCCTACAGTTGATAAACACCTTCAGAAATGTAGCAGGGTACAAGATTAACTAAAAAAAAAAAAATCAATATCCCTACTATACACTATGGATAAAAGGGCTGAAAAAGAAATAAGGGAAACATCATCCTTTATAATAGCTGCAAATAGCATTAAATATCTTGATGCAACTCGAATCAAAGAAGTAGCAGACATCTTTGAAAAAAACTGTAAGTCACTGAAGATAGAAATTGAAGAAGATATCAGAAATTGGAAAGATCTCCCATGCTCCTGGTTAGGTAGGATCAACATAGTAAAAATGACAATTTTACCAAAAGCAATATACAGATTCAATGCAACCCTCATTAAAATCACAACACAATTTTTTAAAGACCTTTAAAAAGCAAAATACTCAGCTTCATATGAAATAACAGGAAACCCAAGACTGCCAAAACAATCCTGCTCAATAAAAAAACTTCAGGAGGAATCACCATTCCTGACTTCAAGCTATATTATAGAGCTACAGTAATAAAAAAAGCCTGGTACTGGCATAAAAACAGACTTGTAAATCAATGGAATCAAATCGAAGACCTCAACATTAACCCACACACCTATGAACACCCGATTTTTGACAAAGAGGCTAAAAAAATTCAATGGAAAAAAGATAGTATCTTCAACAAATGGTATTGGCATAACTGGATGGTAGTATGTAGAATAATGCAAATAGATCCATGCCTATCACACTGCACAAAACTCAAATCCAAGTGTATCAAAGACCTTAACATAAACCCAGCTATACTGAACTTGATAGAAAAGAAAATGGTAAATACCCCACAATGCATTGGTACTTGTGACCACTTCCTCAATATAATATCAGTAGCACAGACACTAAGAGGTGCAATCAATAAATGGGACCTCTGGAAACTGAGAATCTTCTGTAAGGCAAAGAACATAGTCAATAAGACAAAATGACAGAATGGGAAAAGATCTTCACCATCCCTTCATCTGACAGAGGACTGATTTCTAACATACATAGAGAACTCAAGAAACTAGAGCCCCCAAACCTAAATAACTCAATTAAAAATGGGGTTCAGACCTAAATAGGGAATTCTTAACAGAAGAATTACAAGCGACTGAAAGGCACTTAAAAATTGTTCAACATCTTTAGCCATCAGAGAAATGCAAATCAAAACAACTTTGAGAGACTGATGTGGGAATGTCTTTCTGTATGCTGTGCTTATTAACCTTTAAATAAAGGACTGTTTTGGCCATGGCAGGCACCGTAGAAGAAGTAGGTGGAGAATCAGAATAGTTAGGAGAAGGAGAGCAAAGTCAGATCAGATCAAGCCAGATGCCCAAAGAAGGAACATGTAAGGAACACAGGTGGGACACAGGCCACATGGCAGGACAGATTGATAGAAATGGGTTGAGTTAAGTTGAAAGAGCAAGCTAGCAATGTGCCTGAGCTATAGGCCAACATGAACTTAATATAAGTGTCTGAGTCATTTCTGGGGGCCTAAGCAGCAGCAGGTGGCTAAATGGTCTAGGACTGCAGGTCTGTGGGTCTGGGCCTCTGGCCACCCAGGGCCAAGAAACCTCATTATAACAAGAAGACCACCTTACACCTGTCAGAATGGCTAAGATCAAAACCACAAATGAAGCCTATGCTGGAGAGGATGTGGAACAAGGGGAACACTTATCCATTGTTAGTGGGAGTATAAGTTTGTACAGCCACTCTGGTATACAATATGGCATTTCCTCAGAAAACTGGGACTCAATCTCCCTAAGGATCCAGCAATACCACTATTGGGCATAGTCCCAAAGGAAACACATTCATATCCCGACGGCATTAGCTCAACCATATTCATAGCAGCATTTATATTAGCAAGAACCTGGAAACAATCTAGATGCTCCTCAACAGAAGGATGGATTAACAAACTGGTACATCTACACAATGGAGTACTACTCAGCAGTAAAAATAAATGATCTCCTAAAATTTGCAGGCAAGTAGATGGACTTGGAGAATATCTTCCCCAGGGAGGTATCACAAGCCCAGAAAGATAGACATGGGATGGATGTACTCACTCATAAGTGGATTTTAGACAGAAAGAATACCCAGGCTTCAAACCACAACCCCTTAACAACTTAGAATCAGAAGGACCTTAAGAGAGACATTCAGGGATTCCCCTAGGAAGAGAAAATAGAACAGATCTCTTTAGCAAATTGAAATCATAACAGGTTGAAGCCACGAAGAGGTGGGAACAAATCATGAAAGAAGTAGATTGTTGAGTGAGAGGAGCAGCAAAGAGGGAGAAAAAAAGAGATAGATATTTTGATAGAGGAAGCCAGTGTGGGACTAGAAAGAGACCAGGTGCTAGGGAAACCTACAAAAAATCACAGGATGTCCCTGGCTAAGTCTCCAACCAATGGCGTGCCTAAATAGGACTTTCCCTAAAATCAAATAACCCCCCTAAGTGTCATCAGTGAACCTTCATCCAACAATGAATGAAAGTGGAGTCAGAGATCCATGGCTGAGCACTGGGCCAAGCTCCTGGTCCAGCTGAGAGTCTGTATGAGAAAGGTTATAGGGATTATGAGAAGTCCCACAGAGATGGCTGGCTGGAGCTCTCAGGAGCTCACTGAATCAAGAACAGCCACAGGGGAAATGTTTAGGCCCTCCAAAGATATGCGACTGTCGATTGGCATGGGCAGTAAGTATGTGGAGCCTTGAGGGGTGGGATCAGATTTTGTTCCTGTGTCTGGGTTGGAACCTTAAGTCCATTCCCTGCAGAGGAACACCTAACCCAGTTTTGATATTGCGATAAGGAAATTGGACTTTCCGGAGTGGATGCTCCATGCTGAGCTGACCCACCTTGGTATTTCTTGCCCATTCTTTGAGGTATAGAAAGATGGGGAGGGGGAAGTCTGAAGGCTGACTGGGAGGGATTGGGAGGAGGGAAGGGAGGGGGCACAGGAGGACACATGGAAAGAAAAGACTTTTTAAATAAATAAATAATAAATTAATTTATTAAAGAAAAAATACACCAGATGGGCTCAGTTTGAAGCTTGAGATTTAGTGTTTGATGTTGTAAATACTTCAGACCTCTTATAGGAAAGATCTATTCATCAAATAATTTGTACTAGGTTAAGTTAAAAAAAAATCATGAAATTCTCTGTAAACAGATGCAGCTAGAAAAAATATCAGTGGAGTCTGGGTTGCCTGAGTGAGGTTATCCAGATCCCAAGATAATTATGGTATGTATCTTCTATATGTGAATGTTAGCTTTTAAGCCTTCCATGGGCATGATATCATCTGCATAACCATGGAGGTTAGGAATAAAGTAAGGATCCAGAAGGTGTCCTATGCCAAAGGAACCAAGGACCATTCAAATAAGCCAGAGTTTAAATTTGAGAGTCTTTATTAAGCTAGCCAGAAACTTCCTGGAGAGAAACAGTTCCCTTAGCTGTTTCTGCAGGGAGCTTTTAAAGACAGCAACCATATCCTGCTGTCTGGTTGCCAGAGGAAGCACAACAATCAAGCGGTTTAAGAAAAACAAACAAACAAACAAACAAACAAACAAACAAACAAACAAACAAAAAACCCCAGCAGTTAACTGGAGCATCTTGACTTCAAGTTCCTGGGACAGGGTTGGGTTATTTTCTAAGGGATTTTCCCAGGGCAGAGGTGGTGTAAGCAAAGGGTCAGTTTTGAGTCAGACCTTAGATGACTGTAGCAGGAACAAGATGGAGGAAACTTGGTCCGGGTCCAGTCGGAGGAGGAAGGGAAGGATCCCTCAACGAAGGAGAAATAGAATATGTACTTACGGAGAGACAGGCAGGAGACTGGAAGGGGAGAATTATGTGGTGAGGCAGAGGGAAGATGGGGGTAATGGAGGGAGAAGAGGGAGGGACAGTTATTACCCAGCCCCATTAGAGGTCATATGGAAGTCTACTACAGCCTTTTAAATATGTATGTATATGAAAGGTACTGGGAGGCCCTGCTGCTTGGGGGTGCAGCTTACCATGGCCTGGCAGTTCTCTCAGAGCTGAGCTGGGTAACGTGGAGGACGCCTCTCCATGTCCCCCTGCAGCAGCTCCCTGCTCTGTGCCTGATCTTACTTGGAGAATGTCTGGATGCCTGACTTATCTCTCCTATGACCCCCGACACAGTTCCCTGAAGAAGCTTCCCCCTACTGTCCATATGGTAATCAGACATTGTTCTAGGAGCTTTACGGCAGGACAGTGCTTCCACAGATGATAACTAACGCTTGGCACCAGAAGCCTTATGTTAGGAACATTCTGTTTAATGCAAATTAGGTGATTTCCCAGATAGTCTCCAATCCTATATATCCCTATATGCTGGAACACAGCTGAGCTGTCTCACTGACACAGTATCCTGGAAGGCTATTTATGTTCTATTCACAGGCTGAACAAAGCTCTCTGTTACCACTTCTACCCCTTTGCCCGTGATGAGAGAGGGGACCCCACAGGAAGGTATCTAAATGAAGTCACCAAATAATTGGGTCGACAAAGTCCCAGCTAGACAGCTGTCACCTCCAAGTGAAACCTCATGTTTGGGAAATGGATTACATCTAATTGAGTTGTTGCCCAATGGGGCTCTATGAAAAACTCCAGCAACTCTGGCTATTGCCAAAGCTATCGATTGCTCTCTACAATAGAGCCTTGATGGTTAAATCCTGTTGCTGAAGACCGTAGTTACATATCTCATTGAAAATCCCTGTTTCCATACCCTTAGCACTTGGGTAACAGACATATGACACTGTGTCTGTCTTTTACATGGGTGCTGAGTACAGCAAGAACGTTTCACAATAAAACATTTTGTCAGCCTGTGGTAGTTTCAATAAAAATCGCTCTCATAGCTCCCATATTTGAATTCTTATTCATCAGGGAGTTGGCACTGTTTGAGAAAGATTAGATGTGGCCTTGTTGGGATAGGTGTGTCCAGGAAGTGTGTCACTGGGGGTGGGCTTGAGGTTTCAAAAGTTCATGGCTGGTCCAGCCTCCTATCCACTCTCCTCTCAGTATGGATCAAGATGTTGGTCTCAGTTACCGCTCCATCACCAGACCTAAATGCCAACAGGCACCCTGCCGTGATGAAAATGGTTTTCTTCATAAGAGTTGCCTGGGTCATGGTGTCTCCTCACAGCAATAGAATAGTGAGTAACACACAGCCCATAGAGTATTTTCAAGATGACTTCATGTCAGTGGTTTTTCTTCTTCCCCCTGGAAGTTCAGGGTGTTGAACTAAGCGAGAACTCTGTCACTGAGCTACCTTTCTGTGCATTTGAGACTGTGTCTTGTGATGTAGCCCTTCATCTTCCTGAGTTGCTGGGATTGCACATGCATGCCACCACTCACAACAATCAGGAAGTTCTTGAGGGAGTTTTGTTTCACTTTTGTGTCTCCTTAAATAATCCCAAAGTAAATATGCAATTAAGTGGCGGGTTGTTTCTTCCTCCTCTTTAAGACATTTTGAAACAAATCTTTGGATTTCTCCATAAGAATATTTCTTTCTATGAACGATGTCTTCATACCATGTACCAGGTGTGTTCCTAAATCAATGTCAGGGACATAAAGTTAATACAACATAAAACTTCCTCCTGTGGCAAAATACTAAGTATGCATCATTTGAGATGCAAATAGGTGAAAACTGAAGCATGGGAGAGGTGTAGCAGGTGCAGAGGTGTTTACGGGAGGCCTTCTTGCTGGGGTGATAAGGTGAGGCCAGAAAGAGGTAGCAAACAGTAGGAAATGACAGGAGTTTTGGAATGTTCATAGCAAGGAGAGCAGAGCGAGGATGTAGCACGAGAAATTGAAGCTGAGGCTAGAGATGGAATAAGAGGTGAGAGCTGAGACATTTTCAAGAATTTGGACTTTCAACACGAGCCTGAAAGCCCACAAGGTAGCACTGAGTAACAGGGCGATGTGTTTTGACACAGGGTTATGAGCTATGGGTTGATAATAAAAAGTTGCGTTTTGATCGTTAGAAATTTTATCAAGGGGTTAATATCGTTTAATGACTTTAGGGAATGTTGAGTTGAAAGACTACCTCAAGGAAAGGAAAATAATAAGGAGAAGAATTGTAGTGGGAGGATGGGGGAGAGGAAGAGAGGGGAATATCAGCTGGAACAAAGTATGTATGGAAATCTCCTAAGGAAACTCATTACTTTGTATATTAACCAAAAATAAAAAAGAATAAACACTTCAATGAAATCCGGCATTTTTAAATGAATTTAAAAGAGTGTACCAAGGTAGTATACTGTTGTGATTCTGTGGCAAATGTCACACCTACATTTCATGACATGTAGTCTACCTTATTTTCCTGTCCTTTTTAAAAAATATGCCATACAGAATACAGAGAGAAGTATGCTATATGAAAATGTTGGCAAAGATTGTAGTTAAACTTTTTAAAACAATTTGTTTGTCTTTATGTACATTGGTGTTTTTCCTGCATGTATGTCTGTGTGAGTGTGTCAGATCCTCTGGAAGAGGAGTTATAGACAGTTGTGAGCTGCTTTGTGGGTGCTGGCGATCAACTCCGGGTCCTCTGGAAGAGCAGCCAGTGCTCTTAACTGATGAGCCATTTCTCCAGCCTCTACCTTACTTTTCTTAGTTGGAGGTTTTTGATACAGTATTCTACATCTTATTGCTCTTTAACTTACACATCAAAGAACTTTATATATGCGTATAAACAGTAGACATTGTAGTATCCTGGGAACATTATAATATCATCAGGTTACAAAGTCACTGTAGACCATGCCTGTCTCTCTGTCTGTCTATGTATCTACGTATCTATCCATCTATGTATCCATCTATGTATCTATGTATGTATCTATGTATGTATCTATGTTTCTATCTATCTATCTATCTATCTATCTATCTATCTATCTATCTATCTATCTATCATTTGTCTGTCTTTCTGTCTGTCTATCTATCTTAAAACATATGCATAAAGGAATTAAGAGAGGGCATAAAAGTGAGACAATGGGACTGGGCAGCTAGCTCAGTTGGGAAAGTTCTTCCTTTGTAAGCCTGAGAACCTGGTTCCAACCCCAAGAATGCATGGTAAGCAAAGGGAAGGAGTAGTGGTGCTCAATAGCATTTCCAGCTCTGGGAAGGCAGAGGCAGGCAATCCTCAGGCTCACTGTCAGGCCAGCCAGCATTACCACGAGAATGAGTTCCTGGCCAATAAGAAAGGCTTTACCTAAGAACAAAATGGTGGTTGATGCCTGAGGAATAATACCACAGATGGTCTCTGGTTTACATGCATGTACACATGGGAAACACAAAGTCCTTTAAAATATGTTATTTGTTTAGGACTGCATACTAATTTTACTTACATAAAATATTATTATCATCTTAAATTGAGATGTGTTTGAGTTGTTTTATTAGTTAACTATTAGTTTAAATTTTTATACTGAAGCAAATCAAAGACATGTTTTTCTTAATCTTATTTATTTAATTTTATATGTGTGTTTTGCCTGCATGTATGTATGTGTACCACAGGAGTACCGGATGCTCTCAGAGTTCATAAGAGGGCATTGGATCTCCTGGGAAGGGAGTTACAAATGGTTGTGAGTCATCATGTGGGTGCTAGAAGCTGAACCCCTGTCCTTTGAAAGGGTAACAAGTACTCTTAATGGCTGAGCCATCTCTCCAGCCCCTCAAGTTATGTTTTAAACTCAGGTTTATTTTTAGACGGTTTTCAATGGTTACCATAGTTGAAAAACATTTATCAGAAAAACAAATCAGAGTACTCCAGACTTTGCTTAATTATGGAAGTCAAATTCCAACCTAAAACTCATCTTCTGGGCTTTTGTTAAAATATGTACCACAGATTTCCTTCTTCTGAGATCCCAATCAGATATTCTTGCAAAACTAATTTGAATATAATGCATTTTAATGTTTTTAACAAAGACATTCAAAACTACCTCAAACTCTTCATTTGGAAGATTTAAAAATAGTATTCAGATAGGCGTGTTTCCATCGAGATCCTTAGAGTGTTTTCTTCAACACAATCATAAAGTGATGGAAACAGTTCCAAACACCCATTTTCACAATGCTCGTTCCATAGAATGAGTTTCTGTTGAAAAGACATCCCTTTCTTGCTTATTGTTAAGCATCTAATTTACCTTGAACAGACTAATTAAGTGTGCTCTGACGGAGCTGTGCTGATGGGGAGCCAGCTTGTCTATTGACTTCTCACTGTTCTCCTCTTTAATCACCTTTGCATTATTAATATGTTGGTTTATTTGTAGAAATAAAGCTGGTAGAGCATTTGTTGAGGGTCAGCTTGATTAAAGTTAGATGATATGCCCTGTGAGGCCACTCAGACTATTTCATCATGCAACACGCTGAAGACGAAATGAATCGGGGCAGGGCTGTTGCTTCCTCACCTCTCCTGAAGAACAGCAACACCCTGCCTGCCAATCAGATGTATACTGAGAGAGTGACAGACTGAGCCACGTGTTACATGTATTAAACTTTTTTTTTTCATAGATCAAAATATAAATAAGGTTAGTGAGAGTGCTTGTGGCCAAATTGGACAACTTAAGTTTGATGTCCAGAACTTACTTGGTGAATGGAGAGAACTAACTTCAGCAAGTTGCCCCCTGACTTCCACAAATACATCATGCTCATATTCACCCTGTAAGTATATGAATGAGATAATAAAAATATCTTAAAATATAAATATAAATGTTTTGATTTTTTGACTATTGTAAGAATCACCTGGAATACCCTTCTAGATTTGTACATCCCATTAATGGAAGGATACTGTAGTAAGGGAGACCACTATATTGGAAGCCAGCATTTTTCTTTCTTTTTAAAAAATAGATTTATTTTAAAAATTAGTTTTAATTTATGTATTTGGGTGTTTTGCTTACATGTGTGTGATAGACATCATTTATATGTCTGGTACCTGAGGACATATAGATCCTCTGGAACTGGAGTTATATGGTTGTGAGATGTCATGTGGATGGTAGAAATTGAACCTAGACCATTTAAATAGCAGCCAGTGTTCTTAACTACCGAGTGATCTCTCTAGCCCAAAAACTGGTGCTTTAATTGAGGGTTTGAAAATGCTCTTGAGTCACAAAGGATCAGGTAATCTTACTCTTCCATCATTTTTCAAGGTCCCATCAACAAATGATCAACCGAAAGAAAAGAACCATAATAGTTTTGAGGACAGAGATAATTACGTCACAGTAATGATTCAAAGTTAAAGCTAATTAAACTATCTTTGGCTGTTCACTGTTTACCTTCAAACACTGATGTGTCTCTACAGCTGGCTGAAAAGTACCCTATACCCTTACTGTCTAATTGCTGGGAACCCTGGTAATGGTGTCAAGTGTCTTCCTTCTAGAAAGTCTGTTTCCTAGCTAGATGCTACATTGTCTGTCTCTCTCCCCTTCTCTCCTTGCCTCCCCCCCTCTCACACACACACTTTAGTTTACAATTTTGATGGTATATAGAGGCCAGATGTTGACATTGAGTATTTCCCTCAGTCACTCTCCACCTTGCTTTTAGAGGCAGTGTCTGTCTCTCACTGAACTTTGGTCAGGGTTTGCTGGGAAGCCCTGCCGATCTGTCTGTCTCCACCCACAAATACTAGGGGAACAGATGTGCATTGCCACCCAGCTTTTAGATGGCTGCTGGACATCCGAACTTAACTCTTCAGACTTACTTACTAGGCCATCCTCCTAGCCTCTCAGGCTTAGTCCGAGAACAGGGTCTTTTGCTGCACCTAGGTCTGACTAGCTAGCCCCAGGGATCCTCATGTCTCTGTTTCCCCAGTGGGAGGGTGGTAGGCAAGTGTCATCATTCCCAGAGTTCTTACCTGGGTTCCAGGGGTTCTGAACGCAGGCTCTTAGAACTGCATGGCAGACACTTGGCTGAGACATCTCCTTAACCTTTCTCTCTTACTTCTGGTACTGGGTTATTGCTATCTTCCCAGGAAAGCCAAATTTACTATTGATTTTGAATTGATGGACTATTTTGGTGGCATCTAATTCTGTGGTGACTCTCGTTCTTGAAAAAACAAAGCTTTTTGTTTTGTTTAAGGTTTATTTGCTAGCTTAGCGGTGTGGTAGCACCTCTCAGTTTAAAAATCTCCGGGGCAACTAGAGAGCAAAAACATTTTTCTCAGTTTTTTTCCTCCCCTCTCTCTACCTTTCCTGAAAGATATCCTGGGAGAAGAGCAAAGAATTTCAAATGGTGTGTGCCAAAAGTGTTGATGGGTGTTACCACAGCTGAATAGTGCTAGCAGCCCAGCGCCAGGACAAGAACAAAGGCTGAATTTTATCAGCATGGAGATGTGTGTAATTAGACAAAGTCCCTGGACCCCTTCCCTCCTTGCTTACCACTAGTCCCACTCCCTGTATTATTTCTGTGAAACAGAAACATGCTTTACAAAATTACATAGGTTGAAAAGGAAAAAGCTAAACAAATATAAATATTAAAATAATTTCTTAATTAAAGAAATTAAGAATTCAAGATATTTCTGAGCCTGCATGGAAGATTTATTTCATGAGAGAGCAGCCCAGTGCTGGGCACTGGGTCTCAGACTTTGATTGGCATTCAAGCATGTGAACAGTCAGCTAGGGTCTCAGAGCCCAGGCAGGCTAAGGAAAGTATCACCTTGAACACAATGTGACTGCCTTTTGAAAAGTCTGATTTTCTCTACTTTTATCCTCAGGAGGGATGGGACAAATTTCTCCCTTCTCCCTGCCTAAGGAAGCATTGCTAAATCAATGGAAGCTTGACCCGCTGTCCCTTTACTTTAGACTGCCACAGAAAGGCATGTGGAAGACGAGAAGGGAAGCACTGGGCACATCCAGCATCTTCCTGGGACAGAAATAGGAAACCAGTGTTTCAACCTGTTTGGACAACAGTAATTTTGTGTTTATGCTTACAAAGCATGAACAAAAATAGAATATCTCAAGCTTTCAACATCACTCTCAGGATGAGAATTAAGCCACCTTTCCCTCACTCACTCTTTCCAGCATGACTTTGTTACAATAGGGAAGAAAAGTTTTAGAATAAAGTTTTGTATTTAAATTCTAAGAAGGGTGTCATTATAGTGATGTGGAAAGGGAAGGGCATTCTGGTTCATGAAACCGGGTAAATATCAAGAGTCTGGGCCCTGATAGGATCCCCAGGTGTCCTTCCCAATCTTTCTCTGCTATAGATGGCTTTGTTTCTGCTTTCTCTTCTGAAAGTTGGTCTATTTTGAGCTGAGGTTCCAAGATGAACTCTCTCTCTCCTTCATATTCTATCAAAAAAATTTAAAGAATATTTATTTTTTTTCTCTGAAATGTGTTTTAAAATGTATCTGGAGGCTGCAGACAGAGAAGTTATAGTGTTGGACATGCAAACACAGAATTTGAGTTTGGATACCTAGCATCCATGTAGAAGCCAGCCCATATGTGTAATTCCAAATACTAAGGGAGCAGAGACAGGTGCATTCCTGGAGTTCACTGCCTGATAGTCTATCTGAATCTTCTGAGTGCTCCAGATTCAGTGAGAGACATTAAGAACATTAGACAGGAAGAGACAGAAGGCATCCTACACTGACCTTTGACCTCCACACATACTTTCATGCTGGTGCACACACACACACACACACACACACACACACACACACACACACACACCACAGATATAGATATATCTAACTTTTAAAAGATACTCAAGATAGGTGATGAGCTTGAATAGGTTGTGTAGTCAGAAATTTTTGACCTGGCCTAACCCCAAGGTCTAGACTGACAGTCCCACAGCAGCTTAGTCCCAAATAATCACACAAAGGCTTATATTAATTACAAACTATTTGGCCTATGGCTCAGGCTCATTACCAACTAGCTATTATAACTCAACCCATTTTTATTAATCTATTGTATTGCTATGTGACTCTGTGGCTTTACCTGTGTTCTATTACATCTTGCCTTCTGAGCACAGCCTACAGTGTTTTCTTGACTCTATCTTTTTTTTTCTTTTTTCTTTGGATTTCTTGCCTGCCTCCAAGTTGCCTTGCTATAGGCCAAAACAGCTTTTGTTTTAAAAATTAGCAAATAGTAATCAACTATATTCACAGCATACAGAAAGACAGTCCACATCAAGGTTGTATGTTGATAACTCGTAACAAACAATTATCAAAAGAAAATATACAAATTGCCTATATATATATATATATATATATAAATGTTCAGTATCAATAATCATTATGAAAATGCGAATCAAAACCAAAATGATATCTACACTAAACTTCTTAGAATGAAATTATTAAAAAAAAATGACAGTGAAGAAACTCAGACTGTACTCTTCTGTTCAGTTATCATGAAAAAGAACATGAGGATTCCTTCAACATTAAAAACAACACCTGACTCAGCAATTCCACTGCTTCTATAAATCAAAAAGAAATGAAGTCAGCATATTTACATTCCTGTGTACAGCGCATGTTTTCTGTAATATCAAGCTATGAAAGTAAGATGGAGAGAAAAGGAAAATGCTGTATATATATTTGTCATAATTGGGGTTTTGCTGTGAAGTGACATCATGGCCACAGCAACTCTTATAAAGAAAAAAAAAACATTTAATTGGGGCTGGCTTACAGTTTCCGAGGTTCAGTTCATTATTCTCATGGTGGGAAACACAGCAGCATGCAGGCAGACATGGTGCTGGAGAAGGAGCTGAGAGTTCTACATCTTGATCTGCAGGCAACAAGAAATGAACTGACTTGAACTTCAGAGACCTCCAAGCCCAATCCCTAGTGACATACCTTCTCCAACAATACTTAATGGATGAAGGAAAAAGATCATGTTGACAATAACATGGGAGAGGACATTATAAACACTGAAAGCATCCATACATGGACTATAAAATGCCAGCCCATCTAAGTAGAGAGTACAATAGCAGTTGCCCCAGGCTGAGATTGAGGTAAGAGAGGTAGAAGATTTGATTAGAGGGCACAGCATTTCCTTAAGATAGTCACTATTGCTATGGTAAAAACACTGACCAAAAGCAACTCAGGGAACAAAAAATTTATTTTTTCTTATAGCTCACAGTCTACATCAAGGGGAGACATGCAGGAACTTGAGGCATGAGCCTAGAGGAAGAAACTGATGCAAAAATGATGGAAAAACACTGTTTATTGCTGTGCTGTCTGCCTCATCTTCAGTTACTGTTCTCATACAGTTTAGGCCTATCAGCCTAGGGATGTTACTGCCCATATCAGGCGAGGTCCTCCTACATCAATCAGCAATTGTGTTGGTTTGAATGATTGGCCCCCATAATCTCACAGGAAGTGGCATTATCAGGAGGTGTGGCTTTGTTGGAATGGGTATGGCCTTGATGGAGGAAGTGTGTCACTGTGGGGATAGGCTTTGAAGTTTCCCATGCTCAGAGTACAATACAGTGAATCAGTTGACTTCCTGTTGCCTGCAAGATGTAGCACTCTAGCTACAGTATGTAGCCTGCATGCAGCTATGCACTCCCTGTCATGATGACAATGAGCTGAAGTTTTAAAACTGTGAGTCACCCTAACTAAATGCTCTTTTTATAAAAGTTGTTGCTGTGGACAAGATGTATCTTCACTGCAGTAGAAAACCCTACCTAAGACAATAACACCCCTCACCACAAATACCCTACAGACATGTTCACAGACCAGTCTGATGAAGATGGTTCTCCAATTGAGGTTCCTTAGTCTCATGCGTACCAAGTTGACAGTGGAGATTAGGAATCCCAGGAGTAAACTAATTTTTTGAGACTTATAAAAGTATTAAATATAATGGATAATGAGAATGGTGTTTAGCTTGATTCAACCATTCTAAAACGTATACACATATATACAACATCATATTATATCTCATAAATACAGACAAATATTGTTCATTAAATTGAAAAACATAAACATGATGGCCTGGAGATGGCTCAGTGTTTAAGAGCACTTATTGCTCTTGCAGAATAAGGGTGTCAGAATCTACATGGTGGCTAATAACTGTCTGTAATTCCAGTATCAGGACTCCAAAGCCCTCTTCTGACCTCTGAGGACTCATGCATGCATATGGTGTACACATACACACACACACACACACACACACACACACACACACACACACACAAAATTTAAAAAGTCATACTTCTCATTATTCTTATTAATTCTTGTTGTGTAAAAACTCCTAACATGGGCAATTTTAAGCTATTAATTTATGAACAGTTAGCTGTACTTTTGTGCCCTTACCAAGAACTGCTTCCTGTTTAAATTGAGCTGCTTTTAAAAAAGACCCAATCACAGGAGAACTTTGACCTTTGTGATGGAATAATGAGAACTGTAAAATAAATCTGTAAAAACATTCACTCTGTTTTTTGTTGACAGATTTTTGTCTCTACTGCCTGGTCCCAAATAAACACACAGAAGCTTAGTGTTTGGCCAATAGCTCAGGCTTATTATTAATTAGCTCTTAATTACTTTTAAATTAACTCATTTTTATTAATATATGTATTGCCACATGGCTTGTGGCTTTACCTGTCCTCTAGCATTTTGCTTCCCTGGTGGCTGGCTGGAGTCTCCCCTGACCCCACCCTTCATCCCAGTCCTCAGTTTGATGGCCCTGCCTATCTCTATCCTGCCTATAAGCCAATCAGCATTATTATTAACCAATTTGTGTAATATATATTCTCATTCAATAGAAGGATTATCCCACAGCAGTTTTTCTCACTAAGAAATGAGAAACAGAACTTCAGTGTTCTTTGATATTTTGAAGTTTAACATGGTTATTAAACAATAATGTGTGTCTGTCTGTCTGTCTGTCTATGTTTTGAGATGAAATGATAATAGAGATGTATAGCTCTTATAGGACCATTTGGGTATGTATAAGTGTTCATGTGTATGAGAATATACGTGTTCAGATACATGTGCATGTGTGTGGAGGACAGAGAGTAATGTTCGGTGTCTTTCTCAATCACTCTCCACCTTAACTCAAGAACAAGATTCTCACAGATTCAGTTTAACTGGCTAACCAGTAAGCTCCAGAGGTCTGCCTGTCTCCATTCCTGCACAGGGGTTATAGATACCCACCACGGGATATGGTGTAAAGTGGGCACTGTAGAAAAAGCACAGGTCTTCATGCTCGAGTGACATGTTTTATCTGCACAGTCCATCTCTCTAGCAGTTATTTCTTTTCGATCAGAAGTTAAAATTTTGAAGTAAAAGTGTTAAGTAGTGAGATAGATGTTATCAGCCTTGGAGGCCTTTGGGAATGGGATTCCTCACTCATAGTCAGCTTTGACCCCACCTTTTGATGGACCAACCTTACTCCATCTTCAGACTAGAAGCCATCTTTTTAAAAGGTCAAAATAAGTTCATTCCTGTTTTCTGTAAAACTTGGGTTTGGCCATGTCTTGACCCATTTTCTGGAATTTGACATGTTCCATACCCTATACTCTGACCATATCCTGACCAACCACCCTGATAAAATAAGATGTTCTGACAAACAATTCTATAATGTTCAGCCAAATTCCCATATAACTCCCTTAATCCCCCAACCCTTGGAAACCCTCTAGTATTGCAGTTTATTTTTTAAAAAAGGTACATAAGCTCCACTGTCTCCTGAGTTCACTGCTATCTTCTAAAACCCCGATTTAGGGAGATATCGCTGTCTGACAGAAAATAAAACCTTCTTAATTTAACCAAAAAAAAAAAAAAAAAGTGGTGGTTTTTACTCATTTAGTGGGATTAACACTCTACTCTGGCAATACCAGCATTGGTCCTTCTTGGGATTTAAAATGTTTTATGGAAAGGCAGAGGCATCAGGGCTTTGTCTCATAATGGGGAAGTTACTTCCTTTAGGTTAAAAAAAAAATGGAGTCTGGTGTCTAGCTCTGGTGTTGGTGGAGACTTGGCCTCCATCGGTTTAGAGATTCGGTCCTTACACATTATTGTGTCCTCCATTTAGAAGTAACATAGCTAACCTGTTAATTCCATGGTTAGAAGACCACTCTTCAGAAAACTCCATTCACCTGAAGATGTGTCAGGATGTGGGAGGAATGGTCATTCCCTTAATGAGATAATGTTCCCACACTCCCCTTAGCCCCCACCCCATGCTTGCCAATCAACACTGCCTGCTCAACCTGCTAGTGTTTCTACATTTTAGCTCAAAGATACAACTCCTCCTCTCTCTTTCTGTGCTCCCCCCTCAAAGCTTAAGACTTCTTTCCTTACACCCTGAGCTTTCTCCTTTGTCTTGGGAATCCCCCTTTCTATTCTTGGTGGCTTACCAACTTCCATGCCTAAATAAAGGGGCGTGGCTTTCTCTCCTCATCCCTCCTTCCTAGAAACTCTTCCTAGAAAAATTTCCAGCTTTTCTGTTCTGTTGTTTTTCTTATAAATTATATTAAAATGAACTTTGGGTTTCCTTCTTAGTCTATTTTTAAAATTCTTCTATCAAAAAGACCGAGGACCCTAAACCAGAAGCCTGGTTCCCAAGTAACATAACAAACTTTTCTGGATAATTTTAGCCACTAAATCACAACAAATTGACTGTATAAAGTCTGTCTAAAAGCTGAGCATATTATAGAATGAATGCTGAGTGTTTGATTTTGTAAAAGGAATGAGTTGCTCTTTATTTTCTTATAAAGGTCTAAGATTGCCTTTTCTCTTGATGTTTTGTTTCTGTGACTATTTAACATGCCTTGATCTATGAACCCATCATGCATATAATTCTCTTTTTTTTAATGGCTATTGTTTGGTGAGGTACCAAAGTAAGAGCTGTTCATACTATAATGAGCACACATTTCAAAATGGAGGCCATTTACCTAAGAAAGAACTTCCTTTAGATCAGCTGTCGTTCCTGGGTTCTATAACATTCATTGTCCTTGGATTTTCTAGGAGTTTTGAGTGGCTCTGAATCAGCTCTTCTGCTCTGGTTTTTGAAATGAAATATTTTGTAAAGAGATACAAGGAGAAATATGCTTTTAAAGGACACATTCCATCCATAAAGGATGGCAAGGGTACATGCAGGCTCAAACTCATCACTTCCACCAGTCTCTAGGTTTCTGCCTTTGTAGACTCACCAATTCCGCTTCTTATTTTGAGCAGACATATACCATCTTTTCCTATGAAGGTTAAGGCCGTAGTATAAAATTTGCAAATTTATTCTCCTGGCCGACTTTTTCGTGTTTCTCTCTCTCTGTTTCCCTGGCCCTTTGTGGTTCTGGGCTTTACAGGCAATGAGTTTCCCGATCACAAAGTATATTTTCTTCCTTCTCCCCATTCTCAATGGTGTTTGGCATATCATAGATATTTAATAAGTGTTCACTGAAATCCATTTTCAATCTTTTTCAAGTTTCTTTTGCTTATGAATCAATGTTCTCCTGCTTATAAACATTTCATTCCCAAGTCCTTAGGATGAGGATAAGATATAGCATGAAGGGAAAACAAAACAAAACAAAGCAACCCCCCTCCCAGCACTTTCTGATTTGTGATATTTTTAACAGGAATGTATAAAGTTAACAATAGTTTCCCTAACAGAATGATTCAAATTGTGTTACTAAAAACTTGTAGTTTTGCACTGACCTGACCAAAATTACCCTGTTCTGTATGAGACTGAAGGGGCTCTCAGGATGTGGGACTCTCATAGTTGACACCAAAAAAGTTCCGGGTAAATTGAGGCAAGATGATTACCCTAGAACTGAACTTGTATCTGAACAGGAGGGACTTCGTTGTAGAGATTGTCAGCCTTGAGTCTACTTTGGAGTTGTCTTGGGAGATCTGCCAAGCTGTGATACTCTCTAGAAGTTCTGGCTTAGTCAGGATGCTGTGTAGACACCTGGATTTTAAGTTTTCAGGTGACCTTGTGGGAATTACCCGTGTCAGACAGTATTTAGAACAAGCTGGTCTCATAGCTTTGGCAAGGTACCAGCTACCCCGATTCGATGAGCTAGGCTTGATGACAAAGTATAGTTGGCTTTGAAAACTGATGAGTGATTTTGACTATATTACAGCCTTTTTTATGTTTGCTATTCTTTATGGATGAAATCATAAGCAATCAGACAAAAAGCTCCCTTTCAGGCCAGGAGAAAGATAACTGAACCTAGCCCATCAACATTTCATATATACTTCTTTGGTCCAGCTGTCCCTGTTAGACTGGAAAATTGTTATCGGCAGAGCTCAGAGCTGTATGTTATGTAGAGTGAAAATCTTGCAGATAAATAGACAGCAACCCCCTTGTTATGAATGCACCTTCCATATAAGGACTCTAACCCTCAGTCATAAACCTATGCATTCTTTTTCTTACCGGATCATTGGCTATTAGAGCCACAGTTACAACAGCAGGAAAATGCCACTTTGGAATCTATTTGAAAATTTTTATTATAACACATGTCACCATTAATCCTGACAAAGGCTCTGTGCTCCTGCCACTCTCTCCACCCACCCCATCTTTTGGATGGGAATCTAACTTTCCTGTTTCCTAATGCCCAGTTCATGATATCATCCCCTCCACACACAAACCTTTGTAGTCAAATGTTGAGATTTTTATGGAGTTGTCTGTAAATAAATTTAGATCATCTCAAGTTGGAAAAGAATTCTTACCTGGTGTGGAGGTGGCAGGTTCATATCTTCATGCTTAGAAATCAGAAGAAAGAGATTCTGGTAACTGCAGAACAAGTGGCCAGTGACCAGTATCTCTTGTACTGTACAAGATTGTTTAGATTTAGCTTCCCATACAACCCCTAGAACTGTATCCCAACCTTGTATCTGTGACTGATAATAACCTTTCCTTCTATCATGCCAGAAGATATCAGTCTTCAAACAAATTGTAGGTGGTGCTCCAAGTCATAGATTCATTCGTATGTGGCTGAGTGTTCTGTAGCTACCAGAATCTCTTCTGATTTCTAAGCATGCAGATATGAACCTTCCACCTCCACATCAGGTAAGAATTCTTTTCCAGCTTGGGAATGTAGTGGAATTCAAAGAAGAGACTCCACTTTTTCTTCTAAAGCTGAGTTCACCTGAATGGCATCCATTTTTTTCCAAAGTAACATTGAACATGCCATTGTCTTCTTTGACAAGTTATCACTCTCTTTATTGAGAAAGTCCTTAAATACTGAGACTGTAAATCAGCCATCACTCCTTAAAAGAAAGATATACTCAGGAAACTAAAGGAGGGCTGGGAAGATTTCTCAGTGGTTAGTCACATTGACAACTCTTTGAAGGAACTTGGGTTCAATTCCTAGCACTCGTTGACAGATCATAAATGCCTGTATCTCTAACTCCATGTGATCTGATGCCTTCTTCTGGCCTCTGTGGGCACTGTGCATGTACTGTGCTCAGGCATTCATATGAAATGAAAGGAGATTATATTTTACAAAGTAGAAGGAATGTTAGAAAAACATAGCAGAGAATATAGCAAATATGGAGAAGAAAAAAAAAAGGAATTTTCTGAGCATTATCATTCAACCAAAGCCAGAAGTAAAGAGAGAAAACTCTTTAATAAAAGCAGCAACAGTGCCTTTGAGGGGACTTTATGAAACAAGGACTTGGCAAAAGAGTGGCCAGGATTTGGAAAAGTGGTAGGGCTGGCCTAGGCGGCCCACTGATACCCGACTTGAAGAAGCCTGTCATAGATGTGGTCCTTATCTCAGACTGCCTGTGTCATCCACACAGGCTTCAGATCATAACACAACCATGAGACAAGCTAAGCCACCAGTGGTTAACATTGAGACCAGAGCTCTGAGCAACACAATGTGTTCCTACAATCAAAGTTTCTCCAGTCCAGCACCATCTGGGGCATAGAAACATGGGAAATTCTCTGTGGAAAACTGGTGAGGAGTGAACTTATCATTAGGCATGTTCTCATCCTCAGACAAAATGCCAGGTCTTATTACTGCAGCATAGTGAATAAAGAAGGTATTTTCTTCCTGAGAATGAGTTGGGTCTCTTTATGCTGGGATGGATCCGTTTTTACATGGGCTACTTATCTTTCCAGGATGAAGCTCATAACCAGGCAACCTTTCACCAGCTATGATCTACCCCCTAGGTTCCAGAAAATGGATTTCTTAATTGACCATAGACTATAACAGATTTCCTTCTCTTGTCAGGAAGGTTTTCATTTACATTGACAAGATTTACCTCTATTTTGTGACTGAAGCCCCATGACTGAGCTATGAACTATGCTGGACAGTTTTATGTAAACCTGACACAAGCAAAAGTCATCTGAGGGGAGGGAACCTTAATTGAGAAAATGCCTCTATAAGATTGGACTGTATGCAAGTCTGTAGGGCAGTTTTAAAAATTAGTGATTAATAGGGGAGGGCCAGGCCCATTGTGGGGTGGTGCCATTTCTGGGCTGGTGGTCCTGAGGTCTATAAGAAAGCAGACTGAACAAGTCAGGAGAAACAAGTCAGTAAGCAGCACCCCTCTATGGCTTCTGCATCAACTCCTGGCTCCAGGTTCCGCCTTGTTTGATTTACTGTCCTGATTTCACTTGATAATGAACAGTGTTATGAAAGTATAAGGCCAACAATCTATTTCATCCCCAAGTTTTTCTTTTCATGGTGTTTTATTACAGCCATGGTAACCCTAACTAAGATACGGACCTTTGTTGAGAGGCTTACCCTAACCCTGAAAGCTACAAACTCAGTTTAATTTACTATTGCCCTTATATTTAAGCTTCCAGAAATCCTTGGGAGCTTTTAAAGACAGAATAGAAAGGGGCCAATGTTGGGAGAAGAAGTGATTTTTTTTTTTAAATCTCTGAATTGAAAGCAAATTGTTGAATTAAAATGATTTTGAAAATGGGCTTGTTCACAGTAAAGCAACTAACTTAGAAACCACGCTGAAAGTGGGAACAGCACTAGGCTCCTTTTGTCAACCTTACCAGCTTTTAGCCTTCCCCTTAGAACCGCCTTCCAGTTTATCTACAGACTTGTTCTTCTTTTGATATTCTTCTAACAAGTGTTTTCTTGAGAATTTTTATGAAAAATGTGTTTCGATCACGTTCTTTCCCTTCCCCAGCTCCTCCCAGAGGGTCTTATCTTCTTCAACTCAACTTCACCCCCCCCCCCCCAAGAAACACCAAAGTTCAAAACACACAAAGAACCAATAGGATAGAAAACAAATCACCAAAACAAGAATGCTGAGACCAAAAGCTCAAGTCTATACATAAAAACACCCATGGAGTCCATTTCGTGTTGGCCTGGGCATGGGCTGCTTGGAGTCTGGTTGATATTCCCAGTGAGACTCTAATAGGGCAAATGGATTTTCCTTTCTCCGCAGGTATCAACTGTAAATAGCTTCTGGATGAGGGATGGGACTTAGTGTCACCCCCCTTTGTCAGTGCTGGGATTTGGTCCGGTTTGGCCTTGTACTCATCACAGTCTCTGTGAGTTTACTGTCACTGGAAGACACTGTTTCCTTGGAGTCATGCATCTCCTCTGGCTCCCTAAGGAGAAGGTTTGATCAAGACATTCCGGCTGAGTTCTTCAAAGTCTTTCACTCTGTGCACATTGTCCAGTTGTGGCTCTCTGTGTTTGTTCCCATCTACTGCAGGGGAAGTTTCCCTGATGATGTGAGTGAGGCACTGATCTATGGGTATAGCATGATGTCATTAGCATGATGTCATTAGCATGATGTCATTAGGAGTCACTTTATTGCCATGTTCCCTTAGCAGAATAACAGTAGTAGGCATAGACTTGTTCTTTATCTACCTTTGGATTAAATGAGGGCCCCATGCAGAATTCTGAAAACCGTTTGAAATCATCTGAGTTCTTTGGTCTGTGGTATGCTTTATTATAAAGGTGAGGGGCAGATGGAAGGGCTCTCAGCCCCTGAGAAGTAGTTTTGTTAACAAATATTTGAAGATTTTTCTTCTCTGGAATGGAGGCAATTAACTGAAAAAACAAAATACCTCCACTGCCGCTGCCATCATCACTAACAAAAGCCAGTGTGAGAGGGGCATTTTTCCTGTCTTACATCTACAGAAATGGAAGTGTGTCAAGGTTAAACTTGCCAAGCCCAGCTGGTGCTAATGAAGTTCGAGTCTGCCTTTCTTGATGCTCTGGAAAATTTTAGTCAGCTCTTTCTACATAAAAGCTTTATAGGAAGTTCAGCTACTCTTTGCTGTGTTTGTAAAGGGCCAGTCTCTTTCTAATGAGAGATGGATGGAGATAACAAACTAATTATCCATAGACTACCAGTGAGTCATTATGTGAAGTGACTTTCACTCACTTTTGATCTGGGTGGTGTGGGGAGATATATATCTCCAGTAATAAAAGGCCTAAGCTCTTGTGGATAAGCCCTGAGGTGTTCAACTCTCTGATGCCTTACCCCTTTAAATTAAATTAGAGTTATCCCTTTATCATTAGGAAGCAACATTGCTTTCTGGTCAAGCTCTGTGAATTCTTCTGGAGATGTAGATCTTTTAGTTTATTGAGGAGCCATGGAAGGAGTGAACATTAAGGTGTGGTGAAGTGCTTGACAATATCAAATTGTAGCTCTCTTTATGAAGCATGGCACTAAAGAAGAGACACACTGGACTCTATGTGGTTGGCTGTCCTCCACCAGAACATCTGCCCAGTGTGGCTTTCCTGCTTTGGCATCAGTAAATAGACCATTGCTCACACAGCCCCATGACAATGCTTTAGTATAAATACAGTCAATTTAGATTCAATTTGTGCTTGCAATTTAGACTGAGACCTACTTATGCTTTGTCAATATTTTACACTCTGTGAAGGCCTAGGCTTTTAAATTTTTAAATCTCTCTCTATGTGTGGTGTATGTGTGTGCATGCTGGAGGTCAGAGGTCAATACTAGGTATTTTCCTTAGTTAATCTCCATTTTAATTTTAAGGCAGTGTTTCTCACTGAACCTACAGCTTCCTGATTAGAGATATTGACCGGCCAGCAAACCCAGGGAAGTGTGAGTCTCTGCCTGCCATTCTCCCCTCCCCAGTGATGTGGTTACAGATGTGTGCCCATTCCTGCCTGAGTTTATATGTGGGTCATGGAGATCTGAGCCAAGATCTTCATGCTTGTGCAGCAAAAGATATATCAATGGGCCAGTATCCCAGCCTTCCCGTATAGAAATGAGAAAGACTGACTTCCAAAACTGTAGGATTTAACTGAAAGTCAGCCGGCTGCTCCTGAGTCCTGATCTCTCCAAAGCTGGCAAACTTTCCCCAGACTCTGTCTTGTGGCCGTTTTATTTTGACTTCTATAGAAAAGTTCCTTAGCAGAGAGGTCCATATACTTATGGTATGTTTTTACTCAAGACAGCTGGGGCCCTGCCTCTGATGTGGCAGAGGACAAGCTTCCAGAAGAATCCACAAAAGATATGATTACCTTTAATTCTTCCAGAAATATCTGCTCCGCTCTTAAAAGCATTGGCAGTGGGAGGGGAAGGCTAAAGATGTTCACACACTGTCAGTCTTGGTCGTCAGTGGGTGTTGTTTCAGGATCTCCCTCTTGTGGTTGCATAATCTAGCATCAACTAGTAGCCTGTCTTTCTGCCAAGAGGACAGTGACAAGTTATCATGCTCTCTGGGGCTTTGATATCATCATGAAGGAGGGAAGGTATTTTCTCATGATGAAAACATTTGCTATATTGGTTTCATTAAAGTTACAAGACCTGTGAGACCAGTTCCGGATCCTGATCTTAAGGTCTAATTTCAAAGGAGAGCTGCCTTCTCTGAGAGGCTTATCTGGATTTGGAATGAAAGCAAGAATGTGGTGAGCGGTGCAAAGGAGTCTGGGAATTAGGAGGACTGAGCATTGTTCATCCTGCCACACAGCACTTGAGTCCTAGACAAACTGGAAAGGGAGAAATACAGTATCAGTGACATAGAGCATTTGCTAAGACTTCAAAAAATACAGGTAGTTGTCTGTTGATTGGTTACTGACTGTAGAGCACTTATTATGTGGAAAGAATTATAACAAAATTTAAGCGTGACCTTTGTCACCAATGAACTTGAAAGGCAGTGAGCTAAGTGAGAACTCTACTTATGTGTAAGCATAACTAACTTAGAAGCTGCAAAGCGCTGGGGATGAGGCTAGATTAAGGGCCATGGCAGATCCCTGGAGTGAAAACTCATTGTTTGCTGTTTGAATTTAGGCATTTAATAGAAGACAGAGCATCTTATCCAGGTCTTGAAAGACCAAACGTTTGATTAGGTGAAGAAGGAAGAAAGGAAAAGAGAGGAGGAGAGAGGGAGGAAGGGAGTGAGTGGGGGAGGCATCCAAAGTTGACAGTTAAGTGTGGTAGAGGAGGACATGAGAGTGATTTGGGAAATGGCCTGCAGCTGAAGTCCCTTAGAGTTAAACACTTACATGGGGGAGATGTAGAAGGGCTGGACTGTGGAAGATGGAAAATCCTTACTTCACATACGTTGTGGGATATTTAGCTATGTAAATATGTGTTGCATTTGTGTAACTATATAAAGATGTGTTGCTGTTTTACCTTGCCTGCCTAAAGCAACTGATTGGTTTAATAAAAAGCTGAACAGCCAATGGTGAGGGAGGAGGTATAGGCAGAACTTATGGGCAGGGAGAGTAAGGAGGAGGAGGATTTTAGGCTCTGAGAAGAAAGAAAAAGAGACACTGGGAAGATACTAGGGGCCAGCCAGCCAGTTATGGAGGAAGCAGCAAAGTAGAACGTACAGAATGAAAGGTAAAGCGTCCTGAGGCAAAATGTAGATGAATAAAAACAGGTTAAATTAAGTTAAAAGAGCTAGTGGGACAAGCCTAAGCTAAGACCGAGCATTCATAATTAATTAATGATACGTTTCTTTTTCTTTTTTTTTTTTAATTTGGGATCTGCTTGGAAGCTCAAAGAAAATTCCAACTGTATATGTGAGAATTAGTTTTTAATTATAAATTAATAACTGAGGTTTCTAATTGGTATAGATTATGATAAGCCTGCCTCTTTGAAAAGGGAAGATCTGAATATGTTCTCTGTACTGAGACTGGCTTGGATATGAAAAAGTAAAAATTAATGCATAACAATATTTAAATATTAACCACCTTACTCTGCAAAAGCACATTGTCTCTCTAAACATTTAACCCTGAAGTACAATTGCTCTTATTTGCCTCTTAGGTACTTTCTGGAGGGGAAGGTCGGAAGGCACCAGATTTGCATGCTATAACGCAAAGGAAGATGAGCCTTGTCTTAGACACACCTTCTTTAAGTATCTGAGAGATTTACTTCAGAGCATTTGCAGCTGGCCACCAGATTTAGAGAAACAATTGGCAGCTGGAAATCTAGGCTAATGGAGAAAGACATGGAACACAGGCCCGCTAATCTTCAGATCATCAAAGAAAGTGAAATTTTTCAAAAAGAAATGTTCGTATAATGCTAAATCCCAACAACTTATTTAATCTGCAATTCTAAAACTGGGCATGCAGAATGAAAAAAATCCCTTTTGCTCTTTTGGTGTTAAGGACAGTAACAAAAACCGGTTCTTGTGTGGAGATAGACCATGGATCATTCTTTTCTGGAAAGGCTGAAATGATAGTATTGTGGGTTGTCTTCTAGTTAACCTATCTGACAGATATTAATCATTACTATGATTTCAGGATTGTTCTAATTCCTTCAAACAAAGGACGACACATTACCTTGGTTGGTTACTGCAATCCTCCACCTTTTATTTTGTCAAAGATTATTTTTTGCTGATGTATTAGTTGGTAGTCTCCACCTCTTCCTTATGTCACAAAATGCCCACTTAAAAAGACATTTGGACCTAAGAGTTGGAGGGACAAGAGGACTCTTGTGGAAAGGAATGAGCCTTAGACAAATTCCAGGTAGGTCAATTAGCATTATCCTATTTAGTTACCACTAAAAACCTACCAGGAATAGACTTTTGTCTTTAGATCAAACACTTAGGCTCAGTCTGCAGAGTTGACTTAAGTCTTGATAGGCCCAAGATCCAATCTCTCTTTATCCCTACTTTGATGTCTTTAGAGATTTTGAACTCCATGAAAACTGCTATGCTTCCTGATCTCAATCTGTCAAGAACCTTAGAAATGAGTGGATGGGTTGCCTTGGGCTCACAAGCCTAGTGAGTCAGCTTTATTCCACTTCTATTTCAGCCTTTTGCAACCTTTGGCCTGCCTACAGATAGGAGTGTGAACAGAGCTTGAATAGGGAACAGTAAAATTCAGAATGAATCAGGAGTAGACCTATGTGCATGCAGCTCTGTACAGGGAAAATTCTTTGGCAAAGGAAGAAATGCCTTAAACACTTCTTGGCTTCATTATCTATTGTTTCTCTTCTGGAAATTTCTTAACAAGGAATCATCTTTTCATGAGAAGTCATCTCTTGGTAGTTAATTTGTATCCGTATTGAATGATTATTTGTTTGGCTTTAGTTACATGTAGTTATAACTACATGTAGGTTGATGCTGACTTTATGGAGGGTCAGACATTGGCAGATGAAAGCAGAAAAATGGAAAAGAGAGATCAGAAAATAAGCCAGACATGGTAGCACAGGCCTGTGATCCTAGCTACTCGGGAGGCTGAGGAGTGTTACAGATTCAAGGCCAGCTTGGGCAACTTCGATCCTGTCTCATAACAAGAAATAAAAGCAGTGGGAACATTGCTGTAGCAGGTCCTAGGTCTAGAAGTTCTGAAACCCAGGTCCAGTTCCCAGTACCACACAAGAAACCACCCACTACCACTCCTTCCTGCCTCACTACGACCCCCTCTCACACACAAAATACAGTAGGTGACTTGAGTGGTGTGACTCGTGCCTTCCTGTTGCCTGAATGCATTGGCTCCACTTGCTCACCGTGCTGTTCCCACATCCCTACTGCTCTTGCATAGTTGATCTGAGTCCAGCGGATATTTCTTGTTCTTTGAATTTTGATAAGCTTTCTATATAGTCATCACTCTCTTCCTCTTATTAGAAATAACACTCTCCTTGGCTCTCATTTCTCATTGTTTGTAGTCTTATTTCCTGACTCCATGGCCACTGGCTTCCTTTTGGTTATTCATTGCTCAGCCTTCCCAAGATGCAAATTCTTGGGAGCAACTTTAGGCCCTTCATGTCTTTTGCTTGTTATTTGGACCTGAGGGGTGATGTTATCGGTTCCTGTTGCTTCAGATAGCTGCTTCCTCTTCTTCCTCCTCCTCTTCTCCTTTTATCAATTATCTCCTAACATTACAATTTTAAAACCAACATCTTTTCTTAGCCTTAGGGACATGCCACTGTCTGGCATTGATTGCTTCTTGGATGTGCTGCACACATCTCATAAAGAGGATGCTCAAAACTGGCCTTGCATTCTTCATATTCCTCCATTACACCTTCAGTTCATCATGTGGCTCCACCAGATCTCAAAACACACATCTGGCTTCTGTGATCCCTTTCTCCCCTGTTTACAAAGAACTGAATCACTGGCATAGAGTCAACTTCTGAATGATTCTACCTCTAGATTCGTAACCCCCTTTTCCTCTAGACATTTCTTACATCTACCACCCTGTTTAGAGATTCTGTGATGAGAAAGAATGGACATCATCATTCCTCACCCTGTCTTATCTCATAGAAAACCTCAGATACATCTTTCTACTCAGCAGCAAGAACTATCTTCTTACCATCACATCTTATCATATCAGAGCCTTTGCTCACACTCTCCCCCACATACCAGTGGCTCTTATGCATCCAAGGTTTTGATAGACTCTGCTTCTCTCCTTCCCATTTGGCCTCACTAGATTTTCTGGGGTCCCATTAACCTGTTGTACTCTTAGCTCTTATCCCCATCAGGATACTCTCCACAGGACTGCTTACGTGACATTTTTAGCACTCAGTCAACTTTTATGTATTCTCCCATCTTCAGAAAAGATATACATTTTTTTATGATCTCTCCCTGCCTCATTGTTAAGGTGCACTTCTGTACAACCTTGCAGTATTTTATGGATTACCCTCATCTCCTGTTATCTTTACCATTTAGTTATATTCTTAATTCCTATATTCCTTCTCAAATAACAAAATTAATTTCATATTAAAGCAGAGATATGCTAATTCTTTCCTCTTGTTAGTAAAGACTCCTAAATGCTCTTTCACATAGCAGGCACTTATAATAGTTTTTTTTTTTACATCATTGAATGAATCTAATCCATTACTAATAGGACTTTAAATGTGATCAAACTGTAAGTATAAAATATATTCTAGCTTTAAGATGTAGTAGGAAAATGCAAAATATTTTATTAATAAAATTTTCTGCTTATTGTACATTGAAATTTTAGAAATATTGGGTAAAATAAACCGTATTAAAATTAATTTCTCCTGTTTCCATTTATCTTTTAAAATGTTGTATCTTGGAATTTTAAATTACATACCTTTTTGTGTTGGAAAGTGCTATTATAGAGTCTCACTAAAACTGAACTGAAACTGAATGTCAAGGCTTTTAATTTCCCTTATATCATAATGTTAAAAACCTCCATTTAAAAACTTTGTGTATTGTTCATATTGCAACTGCACCATTTCCCTTTCCAGTGCATGTAGTTAGGATGCTTACAGGGTCATCAATCTCCCTGTCTTGCACCTCCCTGCTCAGTTGCTAATTTCTCTGGGGTCACAGGGGTGCTGGAAAAAGCTGTAATTGGCAGTCCCCTTAACACTGACTCTGAAAACACGTTGCCCTTGGTGCAGTGATAGTGCCCACTTGTCAAAGGATCTCAGTACTTACATGTTTAAAAAAGTATGTAATTGGTACATGAGAGTTGGTGGTTGCCCTTGAAGTATTTCCTTGTTGGAACCCAGCTGTATCTCATCAAACAACCCTGCAGGACTATCTTTGGTGTCTGATCATGGTGAATGCTCTTCCCCAATCTCTAACACCATCGCTTAGATTTTAAAGAGTTATTTGGGGATATCTATTTCATTTTCTTCCCTTTCCCTTTAAAAAAGTGATGTCTCTATATAGCCACTTTAAATTTATTTAAAATACCCTGTTATTTTGCTTTTTTTTCATTGATGTTAGAAAAAATATTTCACACACACAAACATTTCATATATGTATATGTGGTCTGGTGGACTGACTCAATGTGAACATCATGGAGACAAATCTCAGTTCTGATTGCTACCATAGTGTTGTTACTTCATATATTTGGACACTGTAAATACTATGCACTGTTAATTAATAAGTTAAAAACAAAATGCTTTTCTGAGAATAGTGGCACATACCTGCAATCCCAGCATTTGGGAGGTAGAGGCAGGAGGATCAGGAGTTCAAGGCCACCCTCAGCTATATAACACATTTGAAATCAGCTTGGGTTACATACGGTCCTTTTTCAAAAAAATCATATAAATGATGAAGTCATTGTCATCCAGGGGTGTCACTCAGCAGCTAATGGAAACAGATACAGACTCACAGCCAAACATTAGGCCAAGTCCCACAAACCCAAGATGGGTTAAGAATACTACAAGAAAATCCACAGAATCAACTAACCTGGGCTCATAGAGGCTCACAGAGACTGAACTGACAACCAGGGAGCCTGCACGGGGCTGGCCTCGGCCCTATGCATATGTGGTACATATATATAGCAAGTTGTGTAGCTTGATCTCCTTGGGGGACTCCTAACAGTGTGAGTGGGGGCTGTCTCTGACTCTTTTACTGGATTTCGGGACCCTGTTCTTCATACTGGGTCACCTACTGGATTTCGGGACCCTATTCTTCATACTGGGTCACCTTGTCCAGTCTTAAAATACGGGGAGGTGCTTAGTCTTTCTGCAACTTGACATGCCATGTTTTGTTGATATCCATGGGAGACCTGTCTTTTTTTGGACAGAAATGAAAGGGGATTGGGGGTGGGATTAGAGGGTGGGTAGGGGCAAGGGACTAGGAAGAGCGGAGGGAGGGGAAACTTTGGCCAGGATAAAATAAATAAGTAAATAGATAAATAAATCTTTAATAGAAAAAAAAAATTTACCTCTTTCTCCAAGGAATTTCTACTTAGCTTCTTTTCACTGCCAGCTGCTAATATTGCAGACTATGTGGATTGACTCTGCTCAGCAGACAAGCAAGCCAGACAGAAAGTATTTGCATTTCAGGTGGCTTTGGTTTATCCTAGCAACCTTGATTAGACTTATCATCGTTGGCATTTTCAGAAAAGATGTCCTTGTGCCATTAATTACCCTCTATTACAGGGTATGGGAGATCAGTGTCTGTGTGACATGCAGCTAGGTATGAAGGGTAGGCATGAAGCCAGCAGAGCTCCAGGCTCAGTGTAGCTTCTGATACCCACAGGATGTAAAAAAGACTTCTTTATTGCCCTCTTTTTAGCCTGCTAGTATTTTCATGAGAATATTCTAGTTGGTTTTAGTTGTGAGGGTTCTGTTAGGGCTGTTGCTCTGAGGAGTCCTCCTGCTGACATCTGAGTAGTACTCAGATAGGTCAGGGGTCAAGGACTCTCTACCCAATCCTGGCATGGAGAGCTATCTGGAAGAATTTCTCAAAATTCTTTACCAAACGCCACACCTTTTAATGAGGATTCAAGAATATAATACCACTCGGGCATTTAAACACCTCGTGGTCCACTGATGCTTGTCAGAACTCACAAGCTGTGACGCTGCATCGAAGTATGTAGAGAAAGATCTTTATTGCAGTCTTCTGTGGTCTGGGATGTTGACAGGTGTCCTAGGTCATTTTCCATTACTGTACCTGAATACCATAGCCTGAGTAGTTGATGACAACTTTATTCAGCTCAGCATCCTGAAGGCCTTGAGGTCAGAGGTTGAGGAATTACATCTGTTGGGTTCTCTCTTGCTCGTGGAGTATCTCTGCAGGTTCCAAAGTGGCCTAAGACATTTCATGATCAGAGAAGAACCCTCAAAAGACTGCTAGACTGGTTTTTACTGAAGACCATTCAACTAGCCTCTTCATTTATCTAGTAATGAGAATAGAACCTTCATGACCAACCACATCTTCAAGGAACTCCCTCTCTCTTTTTTTGTCATTATATAAATATTTTTAAAGATCTATTTTCCCCCACCTGCCTTTCCTTGCTCCCTCCCCCATATGATCCCAATTTACTCAGGAGACCTTTATTTCCCCTTCACAGGGGGATCCATGGTTATCTCTTTTAGGTTCTTTGTTACCTAGCTGCTCAGGGGTTGGGAATGGTAGTCTTGTTATCCTTTGCTGTACATCTAACATTCACTTATGAGTGAGAACATACCATTTTTGTCTTTCTGTTACCTCACTCAGGATGTATTTTCTGGATCTATCCATTTGCCTGTAAATTTTAGGCTGATTTTTCTTACTGCTGAGTAGTACTCCATTGTGTAGATGCACCACAATTTTAAAATCTATTCTTCAGTTGAGGGGCATCTAGGTTATTTCCAGGTTCTGGCTATTAAAAATAATACTGCTATAAACATAGTTGAGCTAATGCCCTTGGGGTAAGAATGTGTATTCTTTGGGTATATGCCTAATAGTGGTATTGCTGGATCACTGGGTGAATTAATTCCCAGTTTTCTGAGAAACTGTTATACTGATTTCCAAAATGGCTGTACAAGTTTTCACTCCCACCGCCACTGGAAGAACATTCCCCTTGCTCCATATTCCTTCCAGCATAGGCTGTTATCTGTGGTTTTGAACTTAACCATTCTGACAGGTGTAAGATGGTACCTCAGAGTTGTTTTAACTTGCAATTCTCTGATGGCTAAGAATATTGAGCAGTTCTTTAGGTGTCTTTTAACCATTTGAGATTCTTCTGTTGAGAACTCTGTTTAGCTCTGTACTCCATTTTTTTTTTTTTTTTAAATTGGGAACTCACTAACTCTGAAATGATAGCTGAAGAAACTTCATGGAACAGAACTGAGCCCTCTAAATGTGGATGACAGTCAAAAGGCATGGACAGTTTGAGGAGCCTCTTGTAGTCAGACCAGAATTTATTTCTGGCGCATCAACTGGCTTCTTGGAGTCCATTACCTACAGAGGAATACCATTCTCAGCCTTGATACTGGGAGAAGAGCTTGGTCCTACCTCAACTTGGATGTGTAAGACTACATTGACTCACCCTGGAGGAGGACTGGGAAGAGGAAAAGGATGGGGAGCAGTGATGGGTATGATAAAAATTTAAATAAAAAAGAAAAAAAATATATTTTTTTATGTATAAAGGTACTTATCTAAATGTGTTCCTGTAGATCAAAAGAAGACATCAGATTGTGGGTGCTGGGAATTGAACTTAGGACTTCCTGAAGAATAGCAAGTGTTTTTAACCACTGAGCTATATCTCCAATCCAAGATTCTTTTAATGCTTCATAATGAATTTTCATGAGTCTTGATGAGGAAATTTAAAAAATAGTAACAGGTATGTAGAGTCCAGCTCTTGAGAAGATGAGAATGGTCTCAGAGATAGACTTCTTTATTTTCTCAATGCTAAAAATTGCTCATTTGCCAGGGAATTATAAAATAACTATTTAATAATATAAAATTCTAAGTCATTTTTAAATCTTTAACATATATGTGGGTCTTCATTGAAGGTCTGTGTAGTGTTAAGTAAGTTTGGGTAAGAATAAGTATACTACTGTCTACTTAACATTAGTGATATAGATTCAATCCTATAAAATTATATGTACAGTGAACTAGTAAAAGTGGAGGTGGAGGAAATTATCAAAAAGTACAGTTGCATGAAAAGACTGACCTGCTTTGATATACTCTGAACATTAATATTGCAATAGAGCATATTTCCTTGTGTGTATACTTAATAGTTCACAAACGAGAGTTAGGGGCCACGTGTGGCTGAGAATAACTTGAGAAATCATATAGGCCATTACCTGAGCTACCTGGCTATGGATCTTAGAACATCTATTGACCCATTTCCCCTTTTAACAACATTTTGTTATAGAACAAAGGATTTCCCAACTCCTTAATTGTACTTTTTCCTATTGTTGATTAAAAAAAACATGTTTGTTTCTGGAAATATGTTTCGTTAATTTCTACTTGGTTGACAAAGCAATTCTTATAACATTCCACACAAAGCCACAATTGTGATTTCAAGGAGACCAAAACAATATAACCTCTATTTAAAAATGTCAGTTATTAATTTAGCTAAACCTCTAAGCCCAAGAACAAAGAAATGTCAATGAAATTTGGAATCAGAGATGAAAAGTTACAGTGAAGCAATTAAAAATATCACTAGATTGATATAAACAAGCTGAACTCTGCTCCCAGTGTTCTTTTAATCTTACTGCATAACAAAATAGAATTCTAGCGATACCGAGTGTTTGCTAGGTCTTGTGTTTCTCTCCCCTTCCTCTGAAAGCTCCTCTCTTTTTCAAGGCCAGAATCATATGGTAGCTGTGAGGTGTTTTCCAAACCCTTGACTAGAACTGGGCTCTGACCCGCACTTGGCCTTTGACACCTTGCTGAGATTTTTGAATTTAGAAATTGAGAGATAGTGAGCTTTTGTGGACATTATGAAATGTCAGCTGGAGTTGCAGTTTGGAATTTGACATTTGGAGAAACACACACACACACACACACACACACACACACACACACACACACACACACACACACACACACACACCAATGGAGTGGGGTGGGGTTATGAGAATCCTCTTTCAAGGTTGTTCTGGTTGGTATTGCCCTGCTCATACCAAATGTCCTCTCTGGGTTTATTCAGCTGCTCTTCTCAGCCTGGTTGAAATTGCCATTTTCTGCTGAGAATTCTGATTCAGAAACAGACTCTGAAGTTATAAAACAGTAGAGATTATATAACATGAAAAGTTCATATGCTTTTATTTTCTTTAAAAAAGAGATCTTATTTTTATTATTTGTAGTGTGTGTGTGTGTCTGTCTGTGAGTGTGTATGGCTAGAGTTACAGGCAGTTGTGAACTGTGTTCATCATGGATCTCTGTGTCCAGTATGTATCCTCAGTGTAAGGAAATGAAGACTGGGCTTCCCATGGAGCCTAGTCTTATGACTGTCTGTCTAATAACTGAGATAGGTTCAGACTGATACTGCCTTTTCCATTACACTGAGTTTCTGTTTTCCTGTTGCAGTTTAGTGTAGGTGGGATGGTGACTGTTAGCCTTGCTGTGGCAGAATGTGGTGGCAGTCATGAATAGTAAGGCTCCAGAGAAGAAAATTCCAGAAAGGATTTTTACCTCTAGATCCAAGTACCTTGGAGTCAACACCTTGGTGAGCTGGCATGTAACACCATTTAAACTCTCTTGATGTGGCTTCCTGCTTTAGATGACTTAAGAACCTGCATTGATTCAATAGAGTAGTAATGCCTGCTTTGTTTTGATTTTATTTCATTTGAAACAAAATGACTTTGATTCTAAATCTTAAAAAAATCCTATTTCAAGACATTATCACTTTGACTGATATCAAGAAGAGAAATATATACTTTATAATGCTGCAGACTTTTTTTTTTTTGCTGTTATTATCAGTTCTTAGAGGTGGAGGACAGTTACTTTGTGAAGACTATAGTGTCCATTAGCATTCGAATCTTCACCAGAAATTGCTTATAGCTCTGTAATGTGCCACCACCACATTAAAACATTCTAAAAAGACTTTGAAAATTGTTAATGTGTGGGCTGGAGAGATGGCCCAGTGGTTAAGAGCACTGGCTGCTTTTCCAGAAGACCTGAGTGTAATTTCTACCTATCCACATGGCAGATCACATCTTTTGGCTCCTTTGGGTACCTCCAAGTATATAGCATACATTCACAAAGATACACACATGTACACAGAAATAAGAAATGAAATAAATTATTTAGAAAAAGAATTAAGCAGTTAGAGATTTTCTTTGCCAGGTTTTTATTTACACCCTCAGTTTATTTTCTGAAATCTGTTAAGTGGAATGTGTAGGGTTTCAAGGAAAGTTCATCAGAAAATACACGGGCACTCCTAAAGCTATTCAGAGAGTCTATAGTGGGTAGGAAGATGTAAGGGGAACTTGTCCCAATCATACAGCCCCAAGCTTCATCATTTTTGTTTTTTATGTACAAAAACCGCTATTCTAGTTGACACATTTTGGTTAGCAAAAGCAGTTATTGAGAAGCAAAACTACAGAAACCAGGGAGCCAGGTTAGTAGGTGGAAGGACTTTCCGGGATCCTGGAGAACTGCTGATGTACTGGGTCTTTGTACCTGTCCTGCCAGGTTTGGGGGCCCACATGCTGGGTTGACTAACAAAGGGCAGTAGTTAATACAGACAAATTCAGTCTGGTTGTATAGTAAGAATTATTTATTGGCAATTGATTATATAAAGGATTAATATTTACTAAGGAATTTATATGAAACATTCATTCATATAAGATTGAACTTTAGGGCAATTTTGGGAGAGTTAAAATGTTTTCAGAAAGGGTGGAGGCGATCTTTTCTCTGAGAATGCTGGGAACAAACAGGGTGCAGAGGCAATGTACAGCTGGTCTTACATGAGGTTGGCCACACCCTGCACAGGGGTCTTTAAAGTCTCAAAGCTCATCTCTGCCCTTCCTTTCCTACCTATTCTGATTCCTCTGCCTACTTTTTCTATGGTGCCTGTCATGGGCCAAAACAGCTCCTTTCTTTAAAGACTGATATTCACAGCATACAGAAAGACATTCCCACATCACCTCCCGTTTTTTGTCTAATCAAAAAGGAAGGTTTCAATTTTAACATAGCAAAATTACATGTAACAAAATACCCATAAAACAAGAATTACAGTTATAATTCTAGTCTATTTGTATTTAGCAAAATTAAAGTAAATATCATCTACCTTATCCTTATGAATCTAAAATTTCATATCCAATATACCTTTCAAATAACTAAGAAAAATTATACCTATAACTATTAATCTTCAACTACATCAAAGACCTCAGAAGGATATATTTACTCAAGTAAACCAGAAGTGAAAAATATGGAACGCTTCATGAATTTGCGTGTCATCCTTGCGCAGGGGCCATGCTAATCTTCTCTGTATTGTTCCAATTTTAGTATATGTGCTGCCTAAGAGAGCTGGCTCCGTCTAGTGGCAAGATGGTAAGGTGGTACTCTCACCATGGGACCCCAAAATCCCAGCAGCCTTTTTATGAACGGGGTTGGTCACTCTCCCTTCAGGAGCCTGGGGCCCTGAATAAGTGTCTTGGGACCTTATCAGCTGACACCTGAATCCCACCACATCATGTCTAAGAGAGGGCAAATAATATAAACAAGGCTAAACTATAACTAACAAATAATAAACATAAAGTATATCTTAAACGTTTAGAATGAATATTGGTAAGTGGAAATATAGAGATTATTTTAAAGTTGTTTATCTTGAATAATATAAACTTAATATTTAAATGTTTTTAGTTATGATATGAGATGGTAGTAGTTTTAACTATCTAGTCTTTAATCTTATTAAAGACTTGAGAAAGAAAATATATTATTTGAATAAGTTGAAAGCATGAAAGAGCAATTTTTAAAATTTAATAGGAGAAGGCACGATAGTTATCTAGACAGTCATTTATAGTTTTATTTGTAAAGTTGGAACATTTTTTTTTATTTTTGGCCATAGCCCTAGACTACTTGACAAATTTTTTGAGAACTAGGGTGTTTTGAGATGCTGTCTTATTTTTCATGGTAGGTTATAGTAGGTCTTTTTTTGTTTTGTTTGTTTGGATTGGACATCGTGTGTATTGTCAGTAGTGAGGGAAGGGCATTTTTTTTTTTTTTTTTGTTTAACTGGCCATTATTTGTCAAAGAAGACAAACTTTTGTAGGATATCGTTGATGTCTAACACTATCTTGGAAAAGGAATAGTGTTGTCAGGAGTGATTTTGTCTTTTATAGTCAAATTTTAAGGAAGAAAACATTGTTATATTTTTTGGGTCTGTGAAGTGTTTGAATACTCTTGTCTATTTGACGTATTTTATTATATATTTGAGAAACTTGAACAACATAAATAGTATATGGCAAACTTAAGTAACTGTGATCTGTAATTTTTATTATTTTAAAGGCTAAAATTTATATTACAAAAATGGAAAATTTATAAATGGGTGTATAGTTTTTGAATAATGGCTTTAAGTATGACAGTTATAGAAATATTAAACAAACGTAAATGTATACTGTAAAATGACAACAGTATTTAAAATATATATTATTATGTAAAATATTTAAACAGAGGTATATAAAATATTCTAAAGAAATGTAGAATATATATATTGTATAGTATAAATTGTATAGTAGAAATGAAAACAATATGTTCAATATGTATTAATGTGTAAAATATTTTAAACAGGTAGAAGCATGTGTAAAATATGACAATTATAAATGTAATTGTGTATTAATATATAAATTACCTAAAACAGGTATATGAAATAATTTTATATTTGTATTTATATAAAAAAACTATATTATTATAAATTTTCTATGGGTCATATTTGGCTAATAATTGTTCATAGGTAGATATAATTACCTATCTATATTTGTTTTATTATTTTTTAAAGGGATTTTTTGAGTCTATATTATTGTTTTATTTTAAACTCAGATATAACTTATAATTACCTTAGTAGAATGGTAATTGTCTATAATGCTTAGAGGACAAAACTTATTGAAATAGGGGTATAGTTTTTATAGAATTGTTTTTTGTTGACTTGGGTGACAGTATCTTTGTGGAGTCTTGCAAAAACTAAGACAGTGGTTGGGTTTCAACGGAGTAACTATAAACATTTATGACTGGTCTTAGAGTATTGGTTAAGGCCATTTGGAATTTTTGTTAGAGATGTGATATGATGGATAATCACAGTAAAGCTATTTTGTAACTGTCTTGAACAGTCTGTATTTCCATGAGTGGTCTATATTAGTTTTTGAATATCACAGACCAGGTAGAATTGTTTTGGTAGGGCTTTATTCATTTATTTTCTTTGGACACTTTGGAGATTTTTGGTAGGAGAATTTTTTGTTCATGATAGAAAATTTAAACACTGTTAAAATTAAATGGAAAATTTAGGTTTTTAGAATAGAATTGTACGTAAAGAAGTTTTTAATAGGTCAAGAAAGAATAAATATAAAGAGAACTAGGATTAGAAACAAAATCATTATAATAGTCCTTATCTTGGCTTTTATTCTATATTAGGGGGATTTTTTGATATGAGACAGGATTATATTTTATATTTTGTATATAATTTTTTATATGTCCTGGTTTAATATAATTAAAGAATTTGATATTTTTACTTTTTCTTTTAACGTTGGAAATGGTATGTTTTAATTTTTTAATTATAATTGAGAGGCAGTATTGATTGTTTATTTAATTTATCTTTTAGGGGTGTTGATCTGGTCTTTAGTGGCATAAGTATTATTTTATATTTTAAATTAACATGGTCAGAAGTCAAAGAAAGAATTAGTTGTATTCTAACTTTTGGATTTGATATTGCTTTATGGATTGTCTCGGTTAAATTTTGTAGAAAGTTAGTATACGTTTTTTTAAAGTTTTATTTGATTTTAGCATATGTCTTAGTTTTTTTGTCTTGGGTTTAGAGTCTTTTTTTTTTTAAGTATTTAAAGTAGCAGTATGATATAGTAGTAATGCGTGTTTATTAAAAGTAGTTTGAACTTTTATGTTAGTAAATTGGCCTTTATTAAGAATCTTATTTAAGGGATGTTAAAACTTTTATTGTTTTTTGTTGTTTAGTGGCTTTTGTCTTCTTTTTTAGTTATTTTTTTTATTGTAAATGTTGGCTATGGTCTAATATAGCAGCCGCTAACTGTGTTTAATCATTAGCTGTGATTTTCTATTTTGCTGGCTAAGAACTGAAAATTTGTTTTATAATGTGGAATGGATTTTGGGAAGTAAAATAGTTTTTATAGTGTTTTTTATATTTTTATATGTATAGGTTTTGAATTACGTTTTATAAATCTTGGAGACTTAATATATGTACTTTTTAACAGTAACTGGGCTTATTATAGGAGGTGATAAAGGAATATCTTTTATATTTACAACTTTAGGCAAATCATCTCTATTTTTACTAGTGATGGCTGTCTTGAAATGTTTTGGGTTGATTGTGTCTTAATAGTTTTTAAATTATAGTCATATAATCTTTTTATTATTGAAATTTAGAAACTATTGATTATTTTAGGGTCTGAATCTTTTGACTAATCAATCTTTCAAATGATTTTATGAAAATCATTTAGTTTTTTATGTTGTAAGTATTTTATTATAAGTTTTTCATAAAATAAAATTATATTTTATTATTTATAGATCTATATTTTTTGTAAGGACTTAATATTTGTGTTTAAGGAGGAAGATTTATTTGAAAGATTGTCATAACTATTTTTATAAAATTAACTTTGTATGTCAATTTACCATGGCAGATGTTATAATATGCATTTTAAAGAGTAATTTTTTAATTTTAGACTTTAAGTCTTTTATTAGGCTAATTAACATTTTATATTTAGTATCGGTATCAGACTATTTTTTTGAGATATAAAATGTAGAATCAAGCTGAGAAGTAACAGGACTGTGAGCACGAAGCTCTCAAAAATATAATTATGTAACAAGTCTTTGATTATAGTAGTAGATTTTGGGAAGTTGTATTGTTTGTCACTTTTGAATAAATTATTATTATTAAAATTATATATTACATATGAAGAAGTGTTTATTTTAAAACGGATATAATGGGGATGTTTGGCTAGCAGATGTTGCTTTAATTATTCGGGGAGCGCCGATTTAGGCTTTTAGGCTTGGCTTTATATAAATATAATCTAACGACAGGTAACTTTTTATAAAATCAAAACAATTTATTACAAATACATATTTAACAAAATGCTAATATTAACATTTTGTTTTTGTTTAGGAATTGCCTGGCACAAGCCCTGGGGAAGGTGGAGCTGCCTCAACAGTGGGGGAAATGTGTGTGCCAAGGAACACACTACTGTGTAGTTATAGGTAGCCTGTTTTGTCAGGTAGAAAATATCTTTTTATAAAAGCAGCTAGATTGAATTTTAATCTGTCTTGGAACGTGTAAGTTTTAAGACTAAAGTAGTTTGGGACCATGCGAGTGGCCCTCAGTCATTGGTGAGGGCAGGGCCAAGGTCTTTGGTAGCCTGGAACTGAAACCCCAGGCACTGGCCTCGAGCCCAATGTTGGGCACCAGATATAATAGGAATTATTTATTGGCAACTGATTGTATAAAAGGATTAATATTTATTAAGGGGTTTATATGCATCACTGACTTATACAAGATTGGACCTTGGGGTAATTTTGAGAGAGCTGAAATGTTCCAACAACAGAGGTGATCAGTTCTCTGAAAACAAACAGGGCACAGAGGTAACAGCAACCAGTCTTAGATGGGGTAACCATGTCCCACCCAGGGGTCTTTAAGATCTCAAAGCCAAGGTGGGTCAGCTCCAGACTTCTTGCCCTTGGGGGAGGGGATGGGAGAATGGGGAGGGAGGAGGCTGAAGGCTGACTGGAAGGGATTGGGAGGAGGGAAGGGAAGAGGAGCAGGAGGATACATGGATTTAAAAAAGACTTTTTTAAAATAGAAAAATAATAAAAATTAAGAAAAAAGTGCCAATATCTAAGTCAAAAAAAGAAATAAAAGGTGAACACTATATTCAGCTATTTCTAAAATTCTAAATTTTATCTTATTAGTGCCGCTATATAGAGAAAATATATTTTCCTTTAAAATTTTTAATTTCATTTAGCTATGTATTTTAGATGGATATGTACAAAGTTGTTTTTATTAGGTACAATTTATTCATTTCTTTTATTTGCTTTTATTCAATAAAATTTAATTTTTTTTTTAAAAAGATCTCAAAGCCAGACCTCTAGGTCTTGCTAAATAGCGCCTGATCCTGCCACACGGTTGTGATTCAGATCTGGAGTGGGGCCTAAAGGCTCAGGCTTGGTCTCCAATAGAGCAGCATTCAGTGTCTGGATCACACAGCCCTAATTTCATCAATGGACACTTGCCATTGACAATTATATTTTGTCCCTACCTCTACCCTAGACCCTCCTGGCTTTCACTCTCTGGAAGGCTTTCCTATGCCTCACCCTACTTTCATGATGGTCTCTTATCACAGGCCCTGAAGCAAGGAAACCAGGTGACTACATACTGAATACCCTGAAACTCTGAGTCAAATAAATATTTTTTGTTTTGTTTTTAAATTGCTTTACTCAGATATTTCTTTACAGTGGCACAAAGCCCTAACAATATTCAGTAAGGGTTCATCTTAATTATACTTGTCCAACTTTGAGAGATAATAGCAAAGTAGGACCCACAGACTGTAAGACTCAGAATCAAGCTATCTAAGAGGAGTATTTAAATCCAATAAAACTTTTGCAGAGATCAACGTAATTAATATGATCTATAAAGACTTTACTCCATATAGTTATATACAGTTGCATATGGCATAGTATAAAGTTAGGCAGTATTTTTTGAAACAAATTCCCAACTCTTTTTTTTTCCCCCATAGAGTGGAGACAACATACCAGACTAATGTAGTTATAGAAACAGCTTATCTTCTGTGGTCTGGCTTTTTTCTGGTGTCTGACTGCTTGTGTCTGGGCCATCTTCTGTGGCTCACCACAGGCTTCAGGGCTAAAGATCACAGGCCCTGAATTTTTGTCAGATCCTCTATTTTTCTTGAACCCAAATTAATCACTTCTTAATTAAATGATTCAAAAAACAAGACATACACTCAAAAGCCGGGCATGGGAAGTCCCAATTGCTTCACTTGCTTACGAAAGATGGCTCACTAGGGTTCAGTGTCTGTATTATCTCAGGGGTCCTCGTTCTCTCTCTGGAAAACAACTTTCCTGTACTGAGGGACTGAGGGGATAATTAAAAACCCTCTGTGGTAGGAAGAGACATTTCTGTCTTTGATTCTGGGCTGGAGCCGGATCTGCTCCACTTTGCACACAATTCTGTGATTTTTCTAAAGCCCTAGATGGTCTTCCCTAAACAGCCATAAGCTTACTACTTAATTGCCTCATGTCCCGTATTAGGTTGGCTTTCAAAATAAACTTTTCTTGCGGGGGTTGTTTTTCATTAAAAAAGCATTTTTTTCCTACTAGTGTATAATGACTATGTTTTGTGCTGGCATTTTTAGCTATATAAAATAAAGTCAAACATTAAAAAATTGGTAGGAGTCCATTATGTTTTTTGAAGGGGCTGTGCTTTATTTATTCATGATAGTCCCCCCCCCCCCCCAGGAGGATATGCTCCTCAGAAAGTTTCTAGAGGCCTTGGTGGAAGTGTGGTGATGAAGGGACTTTTCAGGAGGTGTCACAACTTATATCAGAAATGGCTGTGACTGCAGTGCAGGTTCAGCTGTTTCTAAGTTAGTGGTTGCAGGCTCCAGCAGCACTCCGACTGCATAATGTGTGCTGACACTGATTCTCTCTGAGGCTGGTGACATGTAGGGATGCCCTTAGGGTACTGGAAAGAGAGGTGAAGGTAAGGCTGTGTCTTCTTTGTCCTTTTGAATTTGCTTAAGCAATCGAGGTGTCCTGACTAGATGTCATGTAGACTAAACACCATGAGAGACTGAAGGAAATGTGAAATTTCAGAGGAGTTTGATGCATCTAAATTTAGATGGTAATTTGTGATTTATTTGGACAGAGTCCTTGTGTTAGGGCAGGAACCTGCTCACGGGGCACTTGGATGGAGAGTTCTGGTAAAACTCTATCACGTAAAGTGTTTTACCTCCAGAGATTGTCCCCGAGGGCACTAAACTCAGATTCTGTTAGCAAAGAGATGGTTTTCCTAAATATCCATTGTTTGAGAGCAAGATGAACCGATGGGAAAGATAGGAAGAAATGAGTGAGAAGAAGTATTGAGGTAAAATAGACAACAATACGACGTGTCATTCCTATGCTTCCTATAGACTGTTTTTAGAAAGCAGAAAGACTAAACAGTCACATGACGAGTCTTTGAACTGAAGTGATATGGGAGATGTTTCTTAGGTCGAGTATTTTTATTTTGTTTTTTTGACTTAAACTTGCGACCTGGTTTTTCTTTATATAGAGCTTCATATTAGTACATTATACGTTACATATGAGAACCAAAATAAACTTTGCTATTATTTATAGCGGACTGCAACATTTCTTTGGTGTATGTATCACTATCATGTACATAAAATGGGTGAGATGGAAGATTTTGAAACTCTGCAGGCTGGTGCCCTCACTCATATTTATGCCCAGTAGTACACTGTAATGTTCTGAAGCTCGACCATTTAAGGATAAGTGGCATTTATGTACTATAATACAGATTTAAGTGATAAGCCTCATAAAATTGCATAGTGATTTGCAAATGATCTCATCAAAGAATATAAGAACATCTCAAAGTTGACACTCTATCTTCACATCATGAAGCAATCAAAAACAATTAGAAAAAATCCCCCAAGAATTAAAAAATAAACTATAAATCTATAATTGGAAATCAATCTCATTCAAATATTACTGTCTAGGTATAACAGCAGTTTCATATATTAGAAATAATTGAGGAAGGTGCACTAAGTGTTTTGCCAAAAAAAGGATATATGAATCATTTGTCCAGTGTTATTTCTGTCGCATTAATACAAGTCTCTTTTCCATCTTTATACCTATTTAAAGTTAAGTTGCTAAGCTACTTATGCATGCAGCTGGTCAGTTCTATTGAAATATGCATGTCATGAAGCATGGATTGGTTCAGGCTGGTTATAATTTCTTGGGGCTTCTAGGTTTGCAGTGCCTTGTAACTGGGTTTTCCACCACCTCCTACTGTTCTGGTTTCCCTCAAGACTCTTTCTTTTTGGCAACAGGCCTCTCTTTACGTTTCCCCATAGTTAGGAAGACTACATTTCTCAGCTTAAAGAGCACAACAAGGTATGTACCAGGGAAGCATGTAAAATGAGGCAGGCTTTGAAAACCCCTGGGTGAATGATTATTACAGCTAAAATGTGTATAGAACGAAGCCATGGCAAACAAAGGCTCAGAACTGCCTTGTTGATTGTGTGAGGCAAACTCTTTACCATGAAGGCCCAGTCACTGCTACCCTCTGTGGGTACCACGTACTGAACTTCAGTGGAACAGCCATTCTTCTTCATGTCTCTTCTGTAGCTGGAAGAAGAGTCATGATATGTAGATAAAGACGCAATCTTGTCACTTCATGAGGTCCTGGATCCCAGAACAAGACATTTGATGTTGTACACCATGTTCCTAATTATCTGATTAGTGTTAATTACTCCTCAGCCCCATTAGGAAGATAACTGAGTAGGCATCTATAATTTGATTTCATGTATTTGTTTTATATATTTTATGTGGGTGTCTGTGTTCAGTTTTCCTTCCAATATTTGTGTCAACAAACATACCACACACCACACACATACATGCACGCACAAACCACACCACATCACACAGACACAGACACACACACATGCACGAATGCATGCACAAACCACACTGCATCACACATACATCACACTACATCACACACAGACACAGACACACACATTCACAAACTGCATTACATCGCACTATATCACACACACCACATTACATCACACACATACATACACCACACTACATCACACACACCACACACACACCACACACACCACACACTACATCACACACACACACACAATATACTACATCACAATACCCCACACTACATCTCACACACACATTACACACTACATCACACACACCACACACACACCACACACATAGTACACACTATGTCACACACACACCACACACACACCCCACACACAAAATCACACGCACACTACACACTGCATCATACACACATACTACACACTGCATCACACACACACTACACACTACATCACACACACCACACACACACCACACACACACTACACACATCACACACACACCACACACACACCACACACACAGCCCCCACACAAAACCACACGCACACCACACACACAAAATCACACACACGTTACACACTGCATCATACACACACACACACTACACACTGCATCACATACACCACACACCCCACACTACATCACACACAGACACTGCACACTATGTCACACACACACTATATACTACATCAAAATACCCCACACTACATCACACACACACACTACACACTACATACTACATCACACACACACACCATACACCCCACACACAAAAACACACACACCACATACCCCACACTATATCACACACACACACACACACACACACACACACTGCACACTATATCACACACATACACACACACCACACACCTGCATGCAGGCACACATGCACGCACAAATGCATGCACAAGCACACACACACACACACACACACACACACACACACACACACACACACACACGCCCATTAAAAAAAACTAAACCCCAAACTTGCAAAAAACTGATTCTACTCTGAGGCTCAGACTACAGACGCAAATAGTTGCTTGCCTTCCGTTCCTCTTGCTCCCAACTGACTTCAGTAGCTTTCTGTTAGTGTATTTTATAACTAGCTTGCTTCATCCACTTTTAAAATCACCCTTTGCTTTTTAAGGCAGCTTAGAAAGAATATCATTTAAAAATTATTTTCTCTAGAGATAGTGTAGTACATTTGAAATAATTTTATTAAGCAAATTTTATACAACTTAATAAATTCTACAGTAGAAAAATTTAATGCATCTTAACAGACTGATAGCAAGCCCGAGGCGTATCTTTGAAAGAACTCAGGATTTGTAGATCAAAGAGAAAGGCTCTATTTTAATTTAATGTGAACTGTCAACCTAATAGCCAACAGATTGCCATTTTCTTTTTATTTGTTATGAATCATATTACATTCATTAAATCAGTTTTCTTTTCTATTTTTTAAACAAATGGAAGTTGACTGAATTAACAAATGTCAATTGCAGCAGGTTCAGAATGACCAAATACACATTGCATTTGGGAACGTCAAGTATGTTTTATTTATCTAAAGGTTACAAAAAGAGGTCATAGCAACATTATCCAATGACAGATGGAGCTGTCTGTTTCTAGGTCACCCCAAAGGGACATCATTAGCAAGCAGACTATTGTGAATGGGAAATCTGAGAGATTGCTTCCATCAGGCTTTTGGAAATTTCATACTCAGTCTTACATGGGTAAAGCAGAGGTCTGTCTGTAGGTATACATTATTTGAAAATGAACTTGTCTAACTTTATAGGGAAGGATGTACAGAAGATCTCTTATGTCACTCAGCAAACCATCTATATTATTTATCACCTTGGCTCCCTAGGCCCCTCCTGCTTCCTCAGCTGAGAGCTTCTGTTCCAGAACAAGCTACTGGGACAGTGTCAGAACTCAGGAGGCCAGCAGTCTTGGAGAAGAGTCAGTTTATTCCACACATGTTCATTGTAAGAAATCCAGAAACTTCGGGAAAAGTGGTAAAAAACAATCAATTTTTAGAAATTTGAAAACGAACACATTTTTGTAAAAGTTTTCAGGTCACTTCAGAGAAATTCCTGAATTTCTGTAAGAATTGTGAACATTGAACATCTGTGGCACCTTAACCTGCCCCTTTCCATGCCATTCTCAAGTCATGGTTGACAAATAATGAATGACCTTGCAAACTTTATTGTTAGAGAAACAGGAGCAGCCCAGAGAATAGACTTTTTCTTTCTTTCTTTCTTTCTTTCTTTCTTTCTTTCTTTCTTTCTTTCTTTCTTTCTTTCTTTCTTTCTTTCTTTCTTTCTTTCTTTCTTTCTTTCTTTCTTTCTTTCTTTCTTTCTTTCTTTCTTTCTTTCTTTCTTTCTTTCTTTCTTTCTTTCTTTCTTTCTTTCTCTCTCTCTTTTTCTTTCTTTCCTTTCTTTCCTTCCTTTCTTTCCTTCCTTCCTTCCTTCCTTCCTTTTCTTTCTTTCTGTCTCTCTCTCTCTCTCTCTCTCTCCCTCCCTCCCTCCCTTCCTTCCTTTCTTTCTATCTCTCCCTTCTTTCCTTCCTTCCTTTCTTTCTCTGCCTTCCTTCCTTTTTTTTTTTGTTTTTAAATATTTTTTAGCTCCCTGTAAAGTACCATCTCCACAGAGCTGTCAGTTGTTCTGTTGTCCTGTTTGGAAAAGATCACTTTCTTTGCAGAGGCTGATATAACTTAGAGCTCCTTAGTGAGTTAAATCCTGGCCCTATAACATTGATCAGACTCAAAAGACAGAATCAATTGTTCAGTGTCCACCTGCTTGAAAAAATCATATGATTGGAATAAGTAACATCAGACAAAGAACTAGTGTAGATTTTAGGGAATGAGGTGTACATAGAAAACTTTGGAAAACTGTACCTCCCATTTTTATAGAAGGCTAATTACATGTGCAGAGTTGCAGAATGTCCAGTTTAGGAACATCCTAATATCTTACTCCTGTGGGCTTAGACTCAACACATGAGCAAGAAGTGAGGGTTAGTCATATTTTGAAACTACTAGAATGTTGAAATTGTACCTTGACCCCAAAAGAGAGTCCAGGAGTATAAGTCAGAAGACTAAATAGTTCAATGAATTCAAGAAATTTGTTTAACTATAGGCTTACCACTAAGTTAATGAAGTCAGTTTGACAAAAATGCAGGCTTTACAGGCAAAGAAAGATGAGTTAAAACAAGATATGCCAGGAGAGGGAGAACTCGTGTTTAAAATGTTTACTTTTCAACAAAAAGTATGAAACACACAATTATCAGAAAAGTATAAATCATGCACAGGGGAACGAGTCCAAAAAATTGTCCCCAGATAAGACTTGAATGACACCATAAGCCAACTAGACCTTGGAAAAATAGACTCACTTCTTGGGTACAGGAACATTTCTGGGATAGACCATATGTTTGGCCATGAAACACTTACTGGCAAAGTTCTAAGATATACGTTGGATCTTTTACAAATTTCCAAAAAAGTAGATGTGTTGAGATTCTATCATCAACTCAGTTCTAAAGGCCATACGATCTTGATGCTAAGATCAGTGTAACAAGGAAACTGTAGATCAATATATTGCATGAATATTTTGGTAAAATATCCTCAATGAAACAATAGCAAAATAAGTTTAACAACAGAGTAACAAAGATAATACTCAATGATCAAATGGGATTATCCCAGCACTGTCAGGCTGTTCAACCATAATTAAGGTCTTCATAAAAGACTCAATCAGCATGAAAGATGCTTAGCAATAGAAAAAGAGGAAAAATACAAAGTACCATTTCCGTAGATACAGACTGCACACAGAACAAAACTAAATTAGCTTTCATGAAAAAAAAAAACCATTGTAAAAAAATCTCTATAAATGGGAGAGACTTTCCTATTGTTATGAAAAACCCACAGGTCGTTACTGTCTCCTAAAATGGGAAAATTTAGGAATCTCTACCCCCACTCACAGCCTTTATTTTACATTGTATTAGAGTTTTAGTCAGGACAATTAGGCATGTAAAATAAAATACATTCAGTTTATAAAGAAAAATGTGAAACTATTTCTATTCACAAAAGACATTGATGATATAACCTATAAGGAAGTTTCTAAGAAATTCATTCTCAAAAGACTTAAGAACTAAAAAAAAAATGGACTTAGTAAAATTATAAAATACAAAGACAATATGGACAAATTAACAGTATTTCAATACACTGGAGCAATGAATAGCTAAAAATAAAATAAAAAGGTTATTCATTTGCTGATATTAATAAAAATGACAACAATAATAACAACAATGAATTATTTCACACAGAGAACCAAGAAACAGCCTTAAGAGAAATTAGAAAATAAATAGAATGGCACATATATTTTAATCATTGGTTAGAAACTTTAATGAAGTTAAGACAGAAATAGCAATTAAATTAACTTGTAAGTTCAAGGTAGTTGAAACCTAGTTACCCTTAGTGTAGGAATTCATAGAACTCATCAGATGAAATATGAGACACTCAGAACAGCCACACACTGAATAAAGAGAATTGGCATAGCACCTTTCCCTATTGAAACCTTAGTATAGAACTGTCAGAAAGACAGGGTGACACGGGTTTGAAGATGGGTGATCAGAGTTATAGAATGGAGAATCTACAGATCTAGTATTCATTTATGGTGAACTGAGTCTGAAAATTATGCTAAGAAGTCATAAATATGCTGTGGTAGTGCCCGTAATCCCATCACACAGAAGGCAGTAAGAACATCAGAAGTTCTTGGTCATTCTTAGCCAACAAAGTGATTTTTGAATCTAGCCTGGACTATAGGAGATTCTACTTTTTAAAATAGCCATTTTTTTTTTTTTTTTTTTTACGTGCTTCTGGCATGGGTGGGTCTTGACAGGCACTGCAATGAGGTTGGAGTCCTAATGTTAGACAGCATGGAACACAGACCTAAACATAATTGCTAAAACTATAAAACTTTAAGAATCCAATACAGGGACAAACTTCCCAGACTGAGTCAGGCAATGATTTCTTACAAGTGCAAAAAGATAAAAGAATAACACATAAGTTTGAGCTTCATCAGAATAAAATCAACCCTCAGACTGAAGAGATGGTTTAATAGTAATGAATGACTGTCAGTTTCATAGAGGGTCTGAGTTTAGTTCCCAGCATCAAATAGTGGCTTACAACCATCCACAACTTCTGCTTCAGGGGATTTGGCACCTTTCCTGGCCTCTATGGGCACCAGGCATGCAAGCCGTGCACACATACATATATGTAGGAGAAATACTCATATCTCTTTTTATAAAATAAAAACAAAAATCTCTAAATGAAAGAAAACCTCATTAGTTTTACAAAAACACCATTAAAATCGAAAGAGTTCCACAGAGCTAAAAAATATTTGTAAATAATTTTCCCAATTAGGCACTTTCATATAGGATTGATCTATCATATGCCTCTTAGAAGTTAGCAATAAAAAGGTAAAATAATACCAAGCTATACCTGGAAAATATGTGGATGGATATTTCTCTAAAGGTAATGCACAATGTCTAGTAAGCAAATTTGATCAAAATGATGATAAAAAATCCTCTTGACATATATCAGAATGACAGAGAAAAAAAGCATTGATGGTATTATTGCTAGTGGGACTGTAAATAAATAGACACATAGTGTAGGACACCTTTGTTCCCAAGTATAAAATTACCAGGTCACCCGGATTACTCTTACCCATATATACAGGAGAAATAAAAGCGTTTAACCACACAAAATATGCATGCCATGTTTACAGGGGTGATACTCATGCTACTGCCAAAGTTGAAATGACCTGAATGCCCATCAGATGACGAACAGATCATCAGAACATTATGTCTGCAACAAAATATTCAATAATTAAAAAGAATGAAGTGCTGATATGTGGTAAAGCATGGGAGACGGACCCTGAGAACATTTAAAGAAAAAAAAGCAGCCATAAATACCATAGATTGCTATTTTAAGTTGCATGAACTATCTGAAATACACAAAGCTACTAAAGGAGAAATTAGTGTTTTCCAGGCTTTGGTAGGAAGAATGGGTTATGACTACTAATTAGCCTAGAATTTCTGAGTTATGAAAATATTCTCAAATTACATACTTCATAAGTATAAATTATTACAAACATCGATTTGTACATTTTAGAAAGGTTTCTTTTATTATATGTTAATTCACCTCAGAAAAACCTGTTATTAGAATGGAAAGATTTAAAAAAAAATAGCTCTGTGAAAAGAAATTTTGCCCTTTAGGCATCAGAAAAGTAAATACATAGCTTCTGAGAATAAATTAGAAGACAACATACCATTTGAGGTTTGCGTTGTCTTTTATTTATTTTTAATATATTTAATTAAAAATTTTAAAGTATGCAACATTACAGAGAGCATTCTTCATAGTTTTTTTTTTAAATCTTATTTTATGTGCACTGGTATGATGGTGTTAGATCCTCCTGGAACTGAAGTTACAGGCAATTGTGAGCTGTCATGTGGGCGCTAGGAATTGCATCCAGGTTCTTTGCAAGAGCAGCCAGTGTTCTTAACCACTGAGCCACCTCTCCAGCCCACATATTCTTTAGAGTTAATCTCACAAAAAGTTCAGTCTGTAGAGATCTTTGCCAGGGTAAAAGCTACCTGGACATAAAATAAGAATTGATCAATGGCTTTGAATCTAGAAATCACACCTTAGACTAAAACACTCAACATAGAGGAGATTGTCGAACTAGGAGGCCTAATGGAGAATGTAGTGAAAGTTATCCATCCGGTTCATTTTTCCAGCAGAAGAATACAAGATATATATAGACATGTCTATTTGCTATGGTGTGCTATAAAAACGGTCATGAAGCTAGGATGGACTTTGAAGGATGGATTGAAGGGCTCTCTAAAGGCCCAAGATTGCAGACATAGTGCCTGCAGGCCTTTCCCTCTCTCTAAATCATTAGATTACACTCCTAAAGCTAGACCCCAAGGTCTGTTCCCTTTTTTGACCTCTTCCGTATGCTGGACTAGAATTCCAAGGTCCAACAATCAAAACTGTTTATTTGGCTACACTGGCTCACTTGTCCAGTCAGAACTTACCAACTCACCATAACACAGACTTAACCTTTTCCCCTTAGAAACCACTTCTTCAGAAATATCTGTCTTTGACAGATCCAGAGACAGTCCCTCCTACCTGTCCCTTCTGGGATAATACATCTTTGTGTTCATAATTTGGTGACTGGGTGTGTTCTGTACTAACTCTGAGGAGTCCCCTTACATGGATGGTGATTCTTATAACCTAGAAAAAGTGCAGTCCCAAAACAGGATGGACAACCCATTAGTGTAGTTTGGGCAGAGGTCTGGATTGTTTTAGGCTTGATGAGACTCATCTTGGTTTTATGGAGCAGATAGGCTCTGCCACTATCACAGATGTAGAAGTAGTGAGTCTTCCAGTCTGAGTGTGACTGAGGAACTCTCTCTGGTCCCGGAAGATGCTTGTGGCACTGGCCTTATCAGATATTTCAGAAGAAGAAATTTGGGAATATCCTGCCAGAAATCCCTGGGGATTTGGGGTGCTTCATGTCTGGGGAGGGTTTAGAAATGGAGGTGTACATATGGGGTCCCCAGCCAAGAGGTAACTAAGAATGCCTGGTTAGATATGAGAGGGACAGGTACCATTCACAGTAACTTGGGAAAATTAGGAGCAGGGAATGAATCTGGAGTGGAAAGAAGGAAGGAGGAACATTGGGAAGCCACTGGGAAAACTGGAACTATTGACATTGTCAAATGGTGAAGAGGCATTCTGCTGTTGCCCACACAGTCTATTGTGATTTGAGCCTTGGCATTGTGGTATACATGGAGAAAACTTACCCTAAACGTGGCTGGTTCTATCTGAAAAGTAGCTTTACCAAGGCAGTAGAATTGTGATTAACCCTCTTCTTTCCCATGGTCTCTTGAATTATATACACACATCACATATGTATGTATGTATGTACGTATCTTTAATTGGTTGAGTAATTCAGGGCAGTTTATTTATATGATGTACTTCATTTTTTCAGCTGGCTGGTCATTTTTATATGTGTACTTTTGAATGGTTTCATTGTTATTATTCAAATTCATGTAATTTGAAAGGCTTGTCATAAGAATTGCTATGCCATTTTATATCTTGCTGTTGTCATAGCAACTAGTTATATTCACCCCCCCCCTCAGTCTGGTCACTGAAAAATTACATGCAAATACAAGCTTCTACATTTTATAGAAAGGGTTAGGATGAATAGGGAACTTCTGATTTGCTTTTTCTATGATAGGAAGGATAGAATTCCGAGACTAGCTTCTGTTCTGCAGAAGGTTAGAGCCGAGAGAAGCCTTGACTTGGAGCAACAACCAGTAGAAAGGATGGAGGCAGATCAATTCCTGCAATGTGAGAAAGAACAGGAAGAGGATGAAAGGGGTTGCTCCAGATGGAGGAGTGACTGAGGACTTTAAGGGACCAGAGCTCTGGACTCCCAGGGTCACCCACTCTAGAAGTGTCTATCACCGACACCACCTCAGCTCAGGAGGACTCTAGTCAACACCAATGTGGAAGTTTGAGGAGTGCCTTTCTGTGTTGGAGGGAGGAAACCATGATGGCTGTGGAAAGGCACTGTAATTATCCCCTGTAAGGTTACAGAAGTGGGAGAGGAGGTTCTGCCACTTAGACTCTGTCTTCCCATTGCAGTGAATGTTACAGGCACAATCAGAATCTGATGTCAGCACTTCCTGAGTTTAATAGATGTTTGTAGCCCAGTCTGAGAACAAGGTACAGAGATCACAAGCATGGTTTTAAGAAGTCAGTAGCTATGTCCTAGTCATTGTAAGATAGTTTACTCATTATATGACTTTGGGTGAATTATGCGACTTTCCAATGCTTCAGCTCTAAAAGAGGAATCACCACATTCTGCTCACTAACATTTCAACGATTTTCTGAGATTATAGATAAAAGGACTAAGGATAATATTAAATGGTTAAAGTCAACGCCATGTAGCACTGTCTAAATCTTGTCAAAGAGGTGATGGGGACTTCTAATTAAAGGTGTGTCCATATGTGCTGGGTGGAAGTCTAGGCTGAGGAATGTAGGTGCTTTGAGCAGGCTTATTCCTTGACGTTTGTTTCAAAGGGCTTTTAGACTTAGTCAGCATTCATTCAGTAGTTAAAAGAAAAACCTGATTTCACTTAAGTTATACATATTTTTCTTGTTGTTCAAAATAAGATTTTTTTCTGAACATTATACATTCTGAGTTTATTCAAGATAGTATTATTTTATGGTTTTCCATGATTTATCATTAATTATATTTATATGGGGAGTAACACCTTGTAAGTACTTAGGTAAAAAAATAATTCTCTTTAAAACTATGTGCGGTTAGTCAAATGATTTCGCATCACACATCTGTGTGCCCTTTGTTTTTAGTTAGTTAGTTATTTACATTATGCCTCAGTTAAAAAAAAACAATTTAATAGAATAAATGTCAACTGTATTTGATACTTTAAATTGTCTGCCCCCACCAGGTGGTTCAGGGCCAGCCCAGTTTCTCATGGTAATAATAGATGGTCAATCTCATCAATTTTGAGTCAACTTATTCCTTCTTATCTATTTTTGACACATTGGACTCTTTCCAGAGAAGAATCCACGGCCAAGTCCTGTGGCAGATATTTTGTGGCCTCCACAGCCTCTGAAATGATGAGGACCATTGTAATTTTTTTTCCCCTTTGATGGTTAGCATCCAGCCTGGAGAACAGACCACAATGGAGGGCAGTAATCCTAGCTAGTGTTTATATCTTTGTGGAACCTCTCTCTTTAGTTATGTGAGGACCTGCATCTTGTCTTGTTTTTTATTAATAGTCTGTGGCAAAGGTGATGTGGTGTGGGATGTTTTTCTGTAGCTGTGAATATACTCTTTTACCATTTGCTAATAAAGAAGCTGTTTTGGCCTATGACAAGGCAGCGTAGAGGCAGGCAGGAAATTCAAGCGTAGTTAAAAGAGGAAGAAGGGCAGATTCACCAAGAAATGCAATCCTGCTATCCAAGAAGCAAAATGCAAAAGTACAGATAAGCCACGAGCCACATGGCAATGCAATAGATTAATGAAAATGGGTTATATTGTAAGAGCTGGTCAGTAATGAGCCTGAGTCATGAGCCAAACAGTTTCTAATTAATATTAGCCTCTGAGTAATTATTTTATAAGCAGCTGCGGGACAGTGGGTGGAAGAGCTTTGTCTGAACTGATGGGCCTAGACAGGTCAGGAAACTTTAGGCTACAGTGATGAGATGCTATGCCTACGTGGCGTTATATGACAGAGATGAAGTGATTTTATGGATATAATCAAGGTCTCAAGTCAGTTTATTCTGAGTGGGCCTGATTTAATCAAGTGAAACCTCTTGTGGTGCTTTGAAAGAGAATAGCCCCCAGAGGCTCATATATTTAAATGCTTGATCTCTAATGGCAGCACTGAACAGAGGGCCGCACTGTTTTGAGAAGAATTAAGAGGTATAAACTTATTGGAGGAGGGATGCCATTGGGGGGTAGGCCTTGAGGTTTCAAAAGCCCATGCCAGGCCCAGTCTCTTTCTCTCTGCCATACGATTGTGTGCCAGCGATAAAAGCTCTCAGTACATATCTGCCTGTCTGCTTGTTGCCATGCCCCTCACCATGATGGTTATAGACTCACCCTCTGAAACTGTAAGCCAGCCACCCCACCAATTAAAGCCTTTCTTTTATAATTTGCTTGGTGTTTCTTCACAGTAATAGATAAATATCTAAGACAGAGTCCTTTCTGAGGTCAGAGCAGGCACTCTCTATGAGTGTATGAGGAGAAAAACAGGCATATTGAGGATGCTCAGGTAGCAAAAAGCTGTGTTGGTCTCTAGAGGGTATGCTTCAAGTGAACTGCCAGCAGAAATTTAGGGCTCCTAGCCCTATGACCGCAATGAAATGAACTATGTCAAAGCTCAAATGAGCTTAAACTGATTTTCCAGTCCCCAAACAAGAATGCATGCTGCCAACACCTTGATCATAGCCTTGTTAGACCTTGATCAGAGAACCCAAATGCAGGTTCGTTTTTGCCAATTTGACACGAACTAGTCACTTAGAAAGAGAGATGCTCAACTGAGGAGTTATTTCCATCAGATTGGTCTGTGAGCACGCCTTTGGGCATTTCCTATGAATGATTGATAAGGAAGGAGCCAGCCCAATGTGGGTGGCACCATCACCACACAGTTCTGGGATGTATAGAACATGCTAAACAAGCCAGTAGGCAGTGTTCCTACGTGGCCTCTGCTTCAGTTCCTGCCTCCGGGTTCCTGCTCAAGCTCTCCCTAGCATCCTTTCATGATGAACTGCAACTTGATGAAAACCCCTTTTGCTCCAAGTTGTTTTTGGTCATAGGTTTATTGCATCAATGATGCAGGAAACAAAGCACATCTGATAAGCTGTTTTGTGCTGGGCCTCTGACCACTTAAACTGTGGCTAACAAATGGATGGAGTTTCAAACAGCAGCTAATACATCTGGAATGTTCTGTGTACTATCCCCAGCCTCTGAAGCAATCTTATTTCTCTCTGGTTAGCAGAGAACTTCATTCATCTGGGATTTGACTGCTTTGTCCTTGCTGCAGGACCCCCTCCCCTACCTTCTGTCAGTCCCCTGGCTGGATCATCTGCTACTTCTGTTGTCTCATCTGTGCCACTGGGGAGCCAGGAGGAACATTCAGGAAGCCAAACATCACCCTCTCCCTTTTTTTCTTGCCAAAGAGCACTGACAGATTGGTGTGGCAGCTCCCCAGGTTGGTTTGAGTGTCACGGGGGAGATAGTATTTTGAGTGGAAGATGGTGGAAGCTGTTTGATCTCCTTGCTTTTCTGATGCACAAAGAATCGGCGCCCACATCTCTTGTGTCTCATTCCCTCTTTACCCTTCTTACACTCTCCTTAGGGAAGGAGGTGGTGGAGCCCCTCTCCTGCCCTCCAGCCTCACACTATGTCTTTGATAGAAAAGCAAGCTGAATGCCTTTATTACAACAGAAACGTTGTATTTTCTAACCCACGAGAGAACTCTACGCTGACTTATAAACTCAGGCTTGGTTGCTGACATGCTTCAGGAGACAAAATAAATTTTACAACTCCCTCTCATTTATTCATTCAGTTATTCATTCACAAAATATTTGTCATGTGTCTCCTTTACTAGGTTCTATGCATAGGAGATGCAGCAGTGAGCAAAACCAAGAGCTCATACTCTTTCAAAATGACAGCTGGCAGGCAAGCTTAGTTCTTGTGCATAATTTTATTTTGCATATCAGAAGCTGGGTGGTACCTCATTCTTTCTCTTTGCATTTCATCAGTAAAAAAAAAATCATTTACTGCCTCCAGTCAGATGCTATTAAAGTGATGGGCTCAGAGGCAGAAGTAAAACCACATTAATCATTTTCAAAATATTATCACCATTGTAGATATTCAAAAATTTCACACACACATGCACACACACGCATATGCACATGCATGCACACACACACACACACACACGCACACGTGCACACGCACGCACACACACACACACACAGACACACACACACACACACACACACAAACACACACAGATTTAATGTCAGAAAGTGTAGTTCTTTTACCCTGTAGTTCTTTTTGGGATAATTTTTCAGAGCAGGCAGGGTAAGAATACACACTAAGATTAACATAGGATAATTAAATAAGTGATGTGCTTTCAGGAAATGGCAGCCTAATTCAGTGCATCCTAAGAGTCCTAGGTGACTGAGAACATTAGTTCCAAGTGACTGTGGGCTGTCACATCTCAGGTTATGGTTTTGCCACGAGTCTTGTGTATGTATGTGACAAAAATACTCCAGGACACCACTTATCACTGATGAGCTCTGTTCATTAACTTTATTGTAAAATTTTCACTATTTTGATAGATCTGAAACACAATTTCTATTTTCCGTTAGTTATATAAAGAATTAGTTATGTGTAGAAACCAGGGAGACTGACAGAAGGTGTGTGTGGGGTGCTGCAGCAAGGACAAAGCAGTTTTACAATTAATCCTGATAATGTAGTAATGTGATAAAAAAATAAGGCTTGACTGAGTTCACATTAATGGTGTGTGTGTGTGTGTGTGTGTGTGTGTGTGTGTGTGTGTGTGTGTGTATGTGCATGATCACAGAACCTGTGATCTCATCCTGGTTAAAGGAGTTGGGAACTTACGTAGTGATTCCATTCCTAAAATTTTCTCTAATGATTAACCTTGGGTATTAGTATATGCTTACGGACATTTTTTTCTGTTATTTACTAGTTACTGTATGTTTTACAAAACATGCTAACTCATTTTATACTACAAAGCACAACTGAAGGAAGAAACTCTAGGACTCATCAGTGAGGAATTTAGGAAATGCAACTATTTGTGTTCATGGTATAGCGTATGTGATATATACATTACGTATGTATATACATTAGAATGTAGTAGAATCACAGATATGGGAGGAGAACCAATAACAACTAATTTACTTCAATAGCATAATTCCTAACAACAATCTAAACATTTGTTCCTATGCTCACAGATAAGTGTAGTCTTCACCTCTCATTAAGGAAACTACTTTTTGCAGCAGATGAGACAGACAGCCATAACTGATCAGAATGTAGAGTTGTAATGTCCAGCCCAGACTAATAACATCTACAGCAGGACTCTTTGACCCAAAGCTTGAAGATCACTGCAGAGAAGACCATGAGAAGAATCAGAAGAGCGGGGAGTTTTCGCTGAGATCCTTTCTCACAGAAATGTCAGAAGCCACGCTAGCGATGCCTCACCAACATAACTGCCTAAGCAGGAGATGAACAAGACACCAAGAGACAGGTCAACACAGTCAGGGAAGCTTATGAGGCCTCAGCCCTCCACAGAGAACCCCACACGACTGAGGGCTCCTGAGAGCAAAAGAAATATTCCTCCCCATGGGTAGCACACCTACCGGCTATTCTTATACCAAATGGTCAGGCCAGAAAACATATGTATGAGAGACCTTGTATGGACCAAATCGATTATATTTAGCTATATATGTGTGTTTACATAAATGCACATTATGACAACTAATTTAAAAATAAGCCATGAATTTGAAAAAGAGCTAGGAGATGTATACAAGAGTTTAGTGGTAGGAAAGGAAATAGAGAAACATTGCGATTATATTATAACCTCAAAAAGAAAAAAAAAAAGAATTAGAATGACAGATTCAGGCCAGGATTTTTTTTTTAAAGTGAAATGGCAACGTACAACCCATGCCATTCAGAAAACTTGGAACACTCTAATTCAATTATATTGTCTGCTTTTGGTGGAAGGTTCCAATTTGCATATCCCTCACTGGCATAGCTGTCCTGAACAGAAGGGGCCCAGGAAGGCTTATGTGATGTGCCAACGTGTTTCCATCTGGAGCAATATGGCAGGCAAAAGGGAGACCTAGTTGATTATTTGAATATACTACATCAACACTCTATCACTTGGGCTCTATTAAGTAGGAAAACGAACATCTGGATTACAGGTGTGTGAGAAAAAGATATAATGGAACAAGTTAAACACAGGCAGGAGACTTTGGCCTTTATAAGGAAATTACTGTTTTTAAAATTGAATTTCAGTTATAGTCCAATAATTCAATCTTCAATTGCAAACTAAAGTCACCCCTAAATTTGCATACTTTCTAAGCTCATGATTTACTTAAACCAAGAATTATTAGAAATGTAAATACTGACATGTTCCAGAAATAGGTGATAGCTTCATTGCCCATTTTATTTTTACATGGTGAATTGGAGTCACATTATCCATGCTTCTCCCATCCGTTTCCTTTTACATTTTAACTTCATTTATGTATGTGTACAGACGGGTACTGTCCCAGTAGATATCAAAATTATGAATGTTTATATGTACATGTTTTAATGCTATTTCTATAAGTCTAGTGTTCCCAAGGTTCCAGGAAGAGAATGAGTATGGGCAGAGGCCAGAAGTGTTTAGGGAAAGTGGTGGTTTAGAAAGATGACCACAGATTTTTTTCCTTCGTTTTATTATTATAATTATTATTTTATAAAAAATGTCTTTTTTATCCATGTATCACCCTGCTCCCCCTCCTTTCCCTCCTTCTGATTCCTCTCAGTCAGCCTTCAGCCTCCCTCCTCCCCTTCACCACATCCCCTCCCCCAAAAGGGCAAGAAGTCCCAAGGTAGGTCAGCTCAGTGTGGCATATCCACTCCAGGCAAGTCACATTTCCTCGCCCCAAAGTCAAGACTTGGTTAGGTGTAACTCTGTAAGGAATGGGCTCCAAGGTGCCAAGGAACACAGTCTGATCCCACCCCTCGAAGCTCCACATACTGCTCACCAGTCGACAGTTGCCTACTCTTGGAGGGCCTAGTTCCTTTTCCCAATGGTTTCCCAGTGGCTGTTCTTGATTCAGTGAGCTCCCCAGAGCTCCAGCCAGTCATCTCTGTGAGAATATTCCTCATAATCCCTATGCCCTTGCTCATGCAGACTCTCCTCCCCTGCTCTCAATGGACTAGGAGCTCCGCCCAGTGCTCAGCCATGGATCTCCGCCTCCACCTCTATTCATTGTTCGATGTAGGTCCTGTGATGATACCTCGGGTGGTTATTCATTTGATTATAGAGGAAGTCCTGTTTAGGCACCCCCTCCATTGGTGTTTGGAGACCTAGTCAGGGACATCCTATGAGTTTTTGGAGGTTTCCCCAGTATGGGGTCTCTTTACAACCCCACATTGGCTTCCTCTATCAAGATAGCCATCTCATTTTTTTCTCCCTCTTTGTTGCTTCTCTCACTCAACCACCTTCTTCTTTCATGATTTGTTCCCACCTCTTCTTGGTTACAACCCATTATGATCTCAATTTGCTAAGGTGATCTTTATTTTCTCTTTCTAGAGGAATCTATGGATGTCTCTCTTAAGTTTCTTCTGATCCCAAGCTGTTCAGGGGTTGTGGTTTGCAGATTAGGTATTCTTTGCTTTTTTGTTTAAAATCCATTTATAAGTGGAGTACAACCTATGCCTATATTTCTGGTCTTGTGATACCTCGCTTAGGAGGATATTCTCCAAATCCATACACTTGCCTGCAAATTTTAGGATGTCATTTTTTTCTGCTGAGTAGTACTCCATTGTGTAGATGCACCACAGTTTGTTAATCCATTCCTCAGTTGAGGGGCATCTAGGTTATTTCCAGGTTCTTGCTATTACAAATAATGCTGGATGAACATAGTTGAGAGAATACTTTTTGGGGTACAAATGTACATTCTTTGCATATGTGCCCAATAGTGGTATTGCTGGATCCCTGGGGAGACTGATTCCTAGTTTTCTGAGGAACCACTGTCATACTGCATTCCAGAGTGGCTGTACAAGTTTACACTCCCACCAATAATGGAGGAGTGTTCCCTTTGCTCTGAATCTTCTCTAGTATAGGCTGTCATCTGTGTTTTTGATCTTAGGCATTCTAACGGAAATAAGGTGGTATCTCAAAGTTATTTTGATTTTCATTTCTCTGATGACTGAAGATGTTGAGCAATTTTTTAAGTGCCTTTCAGCCATTTGTAATTCTTCTGTTGAGAATTCTCTTTTTAGCGCTGAACTCCATTTTTTAATTAGGTTATTTAGGTTTTGGGGCTCTAGTTTCTTGAGTTCTTTATATATTTTGGATATCAGTCGCCTGTCAGATGTAGGATTGGTGAAGATCTTTTCCCATTCTGTAGGCTGTCATTTTGACTTATTGACTGCATCCTTTGCCTTACAGAAGCTTCTCAGTTTCCAGAGGTCCCACTTATTGATTGTTGTTCTTAATGTCTGTGCTACTGGTGTTATATTTAGGAAGTGGTCACCTGTGCCAATGTGTTGGAGGGTATCTCTTACTTTCTTTTCTACTAAGTTCAGTGTAGCTGGATTTATGTTGAGGTCTTTGATCCACTTGAATTTGAGTTTTGTGCAGGGTGATAGATTTGTATCTATTTGCATTCTTCTACACACTACCCTCCAGTTATGCCAACACCAATTGTTGAAGATACTATCTTTTTTCCTTTGAATCTTTTTAGCCTCTTTGTCAAAAATAAGGTGTTCATAGGTGTGTGGGTTAATGTGAGGGCCTTAAATTCAATTTAATTGATTATTGTAACAGGATTGTTTTGACAATCCTGGGTTTCTTGTCATTCCATATGAAGTTGAGTATTGTTCTTTCAAGGTCTGTAAACAATTGTGTTGGAATTTTAATGGAAATTGTATTGAATCTGTAGATTGCTATTGGTAAAATTGCCATTTTTGCTATGTTGATCCTACCTATCCGGGAGCATGGGAGATCTTTCCATTTTCTGGTATCCTCTTCAATTTTTTTTTCTTCAGTGACTTAATGTTTTTGTCAAATAGAGCTGCTACTTTGGGTACAGTTATATCAAGATATTTAATGCTATTTGAAGCTATTATAAAAGGTGATATTTCCTTAATTTCTTTTTCAGTCCCTTCATCCTTAGTGTATAGGAAGGCCATTGACTTTTTTGAGTTAATCTTATACCCTGCTACATTGCTGAGAGTGTTTATTAGCTGTAGGAGTTCCCTGGTAGTATTTTGGTAGTCATTTATGCATATGATTATATCATCTGTAAGTAGAGATAGTTTGACTTCTTCCTTCCAAATTTGTATCCCCTTAATCTCCCTTTGTTCTCTTATTGCTTTAGTTAAAACTTCGAGAACTCTATTGAATAGATAAGGAGAGAGAGGACAGCCTTGTCTTGTTCCTGATTTTAGTGGGATTGCTTGGAGTGTTTCTCCATTTAGTTTGATAATGGCTGTTGGCTTGCTGTATATCACCCTTATTTAGGTATTTTCCCTGTATTCCTGATCTCTCCAGGACTTTTATCATGAAGTAGTGTTGGATTTTGTCAAAGGATCTAATGAAATGATAATGTTTTTTTTTTCTTTCAGTTTGTTTATATGATGGATGATATTCACATTTTTTCATGTTGAACCATCCTTGCATCTCTGGGATGAAGCTTACTTGATTGTGGTGAGTTCTCTTTTTTTGATATGTTGTTGGGTTTGCTTTGCCAGAATTTTATTGAGTATTTTTGCATCAGTGTTCATAAGGGAGATTGGTCTGTAATTCTCTTTCTTTGTTGTACCTTTGAGTGGCTTGGGAATCACGGTGTTTGTGACTTTATAAAAAGAGTTCAGTGATGTTCCTTCAGTTTCTACTTTATGGAACAGTTTGAAGAGTATTGACGAGTATTGGTGTTATTCTTCTTTGAATGTATGGTAGAATTCTGCACTGAAACCTTCTGGTCTTGGGCTTTTTTTTACTTGGGAGACTTTTAATAACAGTTTCAGTTTCTTTGGGGTTATAGATCTGTTTACATCTTTAATCTGATCTTGATTTAATGTTGGTAAGGACCACAGATTCTTAATTAATCCTTCTTTCAAATTTTGGAACTTTATTTCATGTTCCTTGAGTATAGGTGGAAACAGATACAACCTTTCCTTACTCTCTCTTTCTCTGGCTCACTTGCTCTCTGCTTATTCACTGGAGGGGAACCAATTTCTGTCTCCTGAGATTCTCAGCTGGCTCTCTGGGGTGGCCCAATATGAAAGAGATGGAGAGGGCCCTGGATGAAAGACTCAGGCTTCTGATAAGAAAGACATGAAAGGAAAGAGGCAAAGAGTAGATTCTCTGGGTCCTGGAAAGCTGAGGTTGATTTCATCAGCTAACATCTTATATGAAACCTCAGGAGAGACCCCGGAGCTGGGGCTGCTTAGCAAAAATGCTTCTGAACCTCTAATCTACAAAACCAATACAGTTTTGGTGTTTTAAGCTCCTCTCTCTGGGTGTAATTTATTAGAAGTAGCTAACTATTACAGGGGGAGTTCATCACTCAGGAATAGTTAAAAGCTATCTGGGAGACTCAAGAACAATTTTTATGAATAGTGTATTTATCTACCAGCAAAGTATCCAGAGCAGCCTAACTTTATAGAGAAAAGAAGTTTATTTAGCTGAACGACATATCTATGTAGTCAGTTTAAGTCTGGTATTACCCTTATACCAGATGACGCCAACAGCAGAACATGTGCAGAAGGGGAAGATCACAACCTAACATGCAGGAAGCCAGTGAGTTCAGAACAGTACATCCCACTCTTAGGACACTCCCCAAATGATCTAAGGACTTCCCACTGGGCTGTGTCTATTTACTGTCTGCCATTTCCCACCACTGCACAGGAGCCTTCGGGGAACTAGGAAAGACAGTATACATCTGTTGAAGATGCCTAAATTAGAGCATTTTAGAATACTTCGCCTGTATTTCTACAATGCCTAGGATTCTGCATCTTGTCAATGATTAATAAGTGAAAATAACAAGTTTTACATTTTTTGTGATAAAGTTCTAAGATAAGATGAGTAGTTTCTAGTTTCTTTATCAAGATGTCACACCTGGAGAGTAAAGAAGGAGAGGAGAAAGAGAGAGAGAGAGAAGAGGAGAGAGAGAGAGAGAGAGAGAGAGAGAGAGAGAGAGAGAGAGAGAGAGAGAGATTTAATAACCATGCAATAGATGGTTTCTTTACAAACTCAAATAAAACAAACATAGCATGGAGATATGCACAAAACCAGCAATTAAAGAGCTTCAAAATAAGTTATGATTTATTCACAAAAATTTGTTGAAATCATGTTTCATGTTCAAAGAAAATTAACTCCTGGCCATAAAAATTTGGTGCAGAAATCATTTATTTTTTAAAAAATAAAGACATTTCAGAGTTAAAATACAGAATGGTGAATGATAGTAGATTTTGTTATGAGTCAGGAGAATACTTTTTAGGTTTTGAATGATGAGTGTCTAATTATTTTCTAGAGCTTAATATGTTATAATTCTATCTTCTCATTAGAGATAGAAAATATCAATGACATCATCTCTTAAAACCTAGGCAATAGTTTGGCTCTGGGCTCATATTAACTCAGGCCTAAGCATTTAAGAACTTTGTGATCTTGGGAGGATGATGTGCATCAGAGACACTTGGTTTTCTTGTGGCTCCTATTCTATCCTATTAGCTCTCTCTTGCTGTCCAGCTGTTGATGAGATGGTGTACATACATATTTGAAGCCAATTCATACACATAGGATTGGATGCTTAAAATGACTTATAAATCACCATTTTTAGGTCCCTCCTGAATGAAAGGAAAAGCACTGTTTCAATTACAGGCCAATAATTCAAAAGTATAAACATAATAGGAAGAAATGTCAAGTGCACTGGGCTTAAGCAAGGCTGTTACCTGAGTGTTTTGACAGTGAGATTGTGTGAAGGGGTTCACGAGTGTTCTATTACCATATGTGAATCAGGTAGGTTTAGCTACAAACCCAGACTGAGTTTGTCATACAAATTTATAATCTAGATACATATAATCCAGAAAGGTAGCACTCTTTCTCTCTCTTTCTCCCTCTCTCCCTCTGTGTGTGTGTGGGGGGGGGTACAGGGCTAAAGAGAAAGGAGGTCTATTTGGGAGCTGGTGCAGGTACTTGGGAAATTGGTATGGAGTTTTTCTTTTAAACAAAGATCTACCTAACAAACACCACTTCTGCATGAACTGCCAGAAGACTGAGTCTAACAAAGAAACTAGCACATCTGTGTTTATTCTTCATCATCCAACGTAGCTAAGAAATAGAACCAGCCTAGATTCCTACGAACAAATGAGTCAAGAAAGTGAGATACAGGCACACACACACACACACACACACACACTTCCTGGAATTTCATTTAGCAACAAAGAAAAATGAAATCATAATATTTATAAGAAAATAAGTGGAACTGTAAATCATAGTGTTAAGTGAAAAAGACCAGACTCGAAAGAACAATTACTGAATCATTTATTTGTACGTGTGTGTATGTGTGTGTGTATGTGTGTGTGTGTCTCTGTGCATATATATGTGTATATGTGTGTGTGTGGTATGTGTCTGTGTGCATGTGTGTGTGTGGTGTGTGTGTGTCCATGTGTGGTGTGAAGGTAAGTCATGATACTAGAAAGGAGTCATAGAAGAGGAGACATCTTAGGTGTTATAGGAGAGCGAGGAGATGATGGAGACATCTTAGGTGTTATAGGAGAGCAGGAGATGATGGAGACATCTTAGGTGTTATAGGAGAGCAGGAGATGATGGAGACATCTTAGGTGTTATAGGAGAGTAGGAGATGATGGAGACATCTTAGGTGGTATAGGAGAGTGAGGAGATGATGGAGACATCTTAGGTGTTATAGGAGAGTGAGGAGATGATGGAGACATCTTAGGTGTTATAGGAGAGTGAGGAGATGATGGAGACATCTTAGGTGTTATAGGAGAGTGAGGAGATGATGGAGACATCTTAGGTGTTATAGGAGAGTGAGGAGATGATGGAGACATCTTAGGTGTTATAGGAGAGTGAGGAGATGATGGAGACATCCTAGGTGTTATAGGAGAGTGAGGAGATGATGGAGACATCTTAGGTGTTATAGGAGAGTGAGGAGATGATGGAGACATCTTAGGTGTTATATGAGAGTGCGGAGATGATGGAGACATCTTAGGTGTTATAGGAGAGTGAGGAGATGATGGAGACATCTTAGGTGTTATAGGAGAGTGAGGAGATGATGGAGACATCCTAGGTGTTATAGGAGAGTGAGGAGATGATGGAGACATCTTAGGTGTTATAGGAGAGTGAGGAGATGATGGAGACATCTTAGGTGTTATAGGAGAGTGCGGAGATGATGGAGACATCTTAGGTGTTATAGGAGAGTGAGGAGATGATGGAGACATCTTAGATGTTATAGGAGACTGAGGAGATGATGGAGATATCCTAGGTGTTATAGGAGAGTAGGAGATGATGGAGACATCTTAGGTGTTATAGGAGAGCAGGAGATGATGGAGACATCTTAGGTGGTATAGGAGACTGAGGAGATGATGGAATATGTATGCCATGAAAGTAAAAGAGAAGCTCATGGGAGGAGGGGACCAGTGAGGGGAGACAGAGGAGGGAGTGGAGGAGAGGGACGAGTAAGAAAAGATAAGTGTGAAAAATGCCATAACAAAACCCATCACTTCGTATGTTATTTTAAGAAATTAAGACAGTCCTTGAGATAAGCACAGTTTTGGCTATGGTACTGACTGATGATCCATCTGGAGGCTTTGAGGGCAGATTGTGTGTATGTCATCACACTTAGGAAGCCCAGATGTTCTGGTAGAAGTGCCCAGATGCCTGTGCTTCCTGTCTCCCCAGTCTTCTTCCCTTCAGGTCTCACAGCAGTGTGATGTGGCTGGCAGCTGATGAAATTGCTTTAGTTCAGTGGATTCCAGCAGTGATCAAAGCGTAAAAAGGGGACACCATGCCGCCTAACAACTTACATGTGCAGGTAGTTGTTGTCTTTAACAAGGATCACGTGATGAGATGGCCCCACCTTGTCACCCCTGCTCAGCCACTTTAAGAGGGAGCTGGTATCAGCAGGGTCTAACCTGTTGGCCATTATGTCAGCTCCGTTTCCTCATCTTGTTGACCCAATCTTTGCTTACCACAGGTCCTTAGCACTGAAGAATTTCTTTTGAGTTTCAGCCATGATTTACTCAGGATTCTTTCACTTTCTCTTTCTTTGCTTCTTTTGATGAAGAATTTACTGTTGTGGAAAAAAAGCTTTAGAAATAAAAATAACAAAACCAAAAAACTTTAGTATGCCTTTGCATACAGAGGCAGACATTCATGCAGGAGCATTGGTCTAGTCACCGATAGGATGCGCTTAGAGAACAAATGAATTATGGAACAGGCACAAAAGGTAAAGGCACCCAGAGAAGAACTGTACTCACAGACATGAGGGCCAGGAGGACTTTGCTATGTCAGTATAGAGTTGGGGTGCAGAACGTGCTGTTTATTTGTATTGTAGATTCTCATCAGAGAGACAGGATACAGAGGCTTCCTGAAGAAAACAGCTCTTAATTATGCTTGCTGTCTCGGTCAAATTAACACACAGTAAAACAGGGCTTCGGTCTGATTTTTTGAGTCTTGATGTCCTATATATGGTAACATATAATCTCACTGGTTATTGTTTAGAACCTGAAGGTAGCATTCTAAGATGGCCTGGGTGTAGAGGGAGGGAGGGCTTCTGGGCCATGGGGTGGGATATAGCAAGCTTTCATGTAAGCACTTTGGCAGAGGATAACCAGAGGGTGGCCTCTTTGTCCTTTCCCAAGCCTTCTGGAAGGGATTGCTAAGTAAAGAGAGGGTTGGTAGGAGGGATGCGACAAAGTTCACACCCATCCAAGGACATCGTACTCTGCATAGATATTTCTGTTTTTGTTTCCCTGACTCTCAGGGGCCTCTACCACAGTCTCAACTGACTTGGTGCTCTATGTCATAGAACTCTCCAAGTCCCCCTTTTAAGCTCCTGTGTCACACCAGCTAATTCTTTGTTCATATGAGACCAGCATGCTTGCTCCCTCACGTGGTAGGACTGAGTTGCCTACAATTCATTCTGATGCTATTTACTGAGAACCAGTCAAACAGAATAATCAAATACTGCCGATCCTCTGCTGTGCATACTTTAATGACCTTACATGCAGCATCGTTTCCACGCCCCAATTTCCTCTCCTTGGAATGTCCCTATTGTTCTCTGTGTTTTAAACTTACTGCTGTTTAAAAGGAACCCTTCACCTTGCCCCTTCCATTTATGTTATTGATCCCAACTTTTCCTGCCTTCCTCTGAACCAGTGCCATCAATAATTCCCTTTTTGTTTGTCAAATTTCCAGCCTTCTGCTTCACTGGCTGCTTATTTCCCTACAGCTTATAAATGTGCCCAGGATCCCCTACTCCTAGGACAACTTGTCCTGATTCTGTGTCTGATTATTACTAATTATTTCTTACATCCTATTCATTACCAGCAACCCTAAACATTAGATGCATTGCTTTTATCTTTTTATTATTATACTACTACCATTTCAGATGGAAAATCAAAACCATGTGTACTGGAGCAGATTAAATTGTAGTTTAGGATGTTCTAGAAAAATCCATGTATTTTTGATAATACCACCATCTACCTATTAATGGAGCTCACTCACAATTTTATTAAAATGTATTCCTATTATAATCAACAATAGCTTTCTAGATTTGACTGAAAGATGAATTTCTTGTCCCAGTACCCTTCCCTTGTACACTGTAGACACTTGGTAGGTATGTTCCTTCTAATTTTTTTTCTAAATTTTGTTTATTATTACCCTCCTCCGTGTGTGTGTGTGTGTGTGTGTGTGTGTGTGTGTGTGTGTGTGTGTGTGTAGAATATGTTTGAGTGCAACTGTACACATGCTAAGACATGCATGTGGAAGGCAGAAGAACTTGTGAGAACAGGTTCTCTCCACACTGTGGGTTCTGTGAGTTGGACTTAAGTTGTCCATATTAAGTACTTTTACACTCTGAGCCCTCTGGCCAGGCCTTAACTCTTCACTTGACACGTCAGAGAACCTGCTCCAACTCTCCTCTGTTCACAACTTCTCCTTTTCATCCACTTGTTTCTTTTGCCTTTACCTCATAGGAATATACTTTTCTTTTCAAATAATTAATGTATCTTAACTTATAACTAAAACACAAAAATTATACATAACAATAAGGTATGTTTTGATGAATATAAACATCATGTGATGTTTAAATCATTTATCTCCTTCATCACAAAACATTCAAAAATCTCTTCTTCTAAATTTAAATATGTATATTATATTCCTATAGACATTCTGCTCTGCAGCACCACACTGGAACCTCACCATCCTCCCCAACTATAACAGACATCCCATCATTTTTCTGACCTTTGGTGACACTGTAGCAGCAGCCTTCACTGTTGGCATGACGTGTCACATTTATTGAAGTACATTTGTTCAACCATCCCGATTTCACTGTAGTGAATTCCACTTGGTCCTGGTGAACAATGTTTTCCTGCATTGTTGGATTTGGATTGCTAGTATTTTGTTGAGAATCTTTGCATCTTAGCTTAGGAAGATACAGTTTGCTATTTTTGCTGTGTTTTCATTTGGTTTTAAAACTGGGGTAATACTGGCATGGCACAATGTCTTTCCTCTTGTATTTTTGGGGACTCTAACTTAAGAAAAAGGTCACAGTTTTTTAAATTTTTGGTTAAAATCAGTAGCAAGCCCGTTTTGCCTTTGGCTTTGTTATAAATATGTTCAAGCTTTCTCTTCTTTATACTCAGTGCTGGATAGGTGTGTGTGTGTGTGTGTCTAGATTTGGTCCTTTTCCTGTAGGTTATCAAGCCTGTTGGCACATAGCTGTTGATAGGAGCCTCTAATGGTTTGTCATATTCCTGCTGTGTCAGTTGTAACATCTCCCATTTTATCTTTTTCCTTTTTTTATGATTTGAGCCAGGAGTCCATCTCTTTTTTGTCCTTTCAACAGTCATCTCTCCTTCCTTTGCATTGTTTATCTCTATTTTATTTATTTCTGTTCTGATTATTCCTTTGTGTAACCTTGAACCTGTCTTTGTTTTATCTTCCTAGATCCTTGAGTTACATCAAGGTTTGCTGCTCCTTTCCATCTTTTTTTTTTTTTTTTTTTTTTTTAATGTTGGCATTGATTGTAGGAAATTTTCCTCTTTTTAATTTTTAAAAAATCTTCCCTCTTAATACTGATTTGGATGTATCCCATACATTCTGGTGTGCTGTGTCTCCATTTTTATTTGTTTCTAGGCATTTAAAAATTTTCCTCTCAGTTTCTGGATTCATTGGTCAGTCTGAAGTTGGCTGTATAATTTCCATGTAATTTTATAGTATTCAAAGTTTTGTTCTTATTCATTTCTACATATATTGATTTGTGGTTAGAAAATATTGAACATGTTTACTGAGATTTGCCATAAGGTCTACTATATGATCTACCCTGGAGATTGTTCCATGTGCGGGTGAAAAGATCATCTGTTAAACCACTATTGGCCGAAATGAACGGTTACAGCCACTTTATCTAAGGTACAGCTAATTTATTAACGTTTTACTTTATAATTATATAAAACATAATGGGTTTCATTATGTAATTTTATATACATATGTCTATATATGGACAGCTTATGAGTGGTTACACCTCTGAAGGAAACATCTCCTTCTAACAGTATCCATTAACTGCCTTAAGGAGCTATGGGTCCCTGAAAGGACCTCTCTTACTCAATATGATGAAATGTTACTGGGCCCCAGTCTTTGGAAGGAATTTTGTTATTAATTAAACTTTAAAAATGTTTTTAATTAAAATATAATTACATCAATGTCTCCATTTCCTCCCTCCAGCTCCTCCAAGGTGCCCTTTCTCAGACCCTTCACTGCCCCTCTCAAATTGATAGCCTCCTTTTGTTATTATTGTCATATACATACATATGTGGATATACATAAAATCTGTTGGGTCTGTTTTTATTGTTTATATGTTTGTGGTTCCAGGGATGACCTCTTTATATCGGGATCACCAATAAGGGTGATCATCTGTGAGAACACTGACTCTCCCTCTCCCTGCAGTCATTAGCTAATGCAGTCCTTTGAAACTTCTCTTATATCAAAGGCAACCATCACAGAAATCTAAAACTAGATAAAATGCAGAGATCAACGAGGAACCCAGCCCCAGTGGGATATACATCTGTGTCACAAGTCACTCGTCTATGACTCAGTGAACGTCACAGAAGAAAGACTGTAAGCTAGAATGCTAAGAAGTTGGCTATGACAACCCCTTCTACAGCTGGCTGCACAAATAAGACTGGGACATGCTAATATGGATGTGTGTGTGTGTGTGTGTGTGTGTGTGTGTGTGTGTGTGTGTGGCCTTATGCAGGTAATCACAAGTACTGAGAGTTCATGATGAAATTTCTGTAAGTCACTATTCCACAGCACACATGTAATCACTTCTCACACTTTCTTTTCTTCATGCTTATGATCTTCTTCTAGTTCTCTCTCACAAATCTCGGTCCTGCATAGGACTAAAAAATACAGTATTTATCTTCCCAAGTCATGGTTTATTTCACACAGCATAATTATTTTCAGTTCAATTCATGGATAAACACGGAAACAATAGGCGCTATTGTCTTCTTTATGATTTCACAGGAGGTACCTTTAGTGTTTTTACCTTGGCGATGGGTTTCTGATATGTAGCCTTTATTATGCTGAAGTATATTTCTTCTAATTTTAGTTTTTGGGGGATGCTGAGGTTTATCAGGGGCTTTCTGGTATTCACTGAGAAGATCATGTGACTTCTGCACTCATGTCGGTGTGCTGTGCTGTATTTGATGATTGCACATCTTAAACAGCTGTTGTACTTACGTAAGCTTGCTAATATGACATCTCAGAGCAGATCTTAGTGAAAAATTTGGTTGGTGTACTTTGACTTTTTGTATCAGATATTTGTATCATTACTTAGGTTTGGGTAGCTTTCTGTTAATATTTTTCTGAGTAATCTTTCTGTTCTTTTGGCCTCTTGAGGTTTCTCTTCAAATGCAATGACACTAATAGTTTTTCTTTTGATGTAACCCCAGACTTCCCATGGGCTTGCCTGACATTCTTAGCTGTTATGGACATGTACAAATGGCATCCAAATTGATGTTCTGTGGAAAGAAGAACAATGGAGAATTGTCATGCAATTGCTATCTTGCCTCCTCACTATTTTTAACAAACCAAGATTTCTAAAAAGGATGTTGTGGGAAAAATTAGACTAGCTTTTGTAGCTTCCTCTCAGAGTCTTCTGTATTTTAGTCTCAACTTAGCTTCCATCACTGATGTCATTAGTCTGCCATTTGTGCTTCTGTATGTTGAGAGATTCATGGCATGAAATTATGGAACTAGTAGTTGTTTCTGATGAAGAGCCGAAATCCCCATGGAAGCCACTTTCATGGTTGATAATTATCAACTCTGTATTCACGAGGAATTATTAGTATGGGTTTTAGCTAGATCTTTATAGTCAGATCTTTCTTAAAACTTATTCTATCAAGAATGAGAGTGAAAAATTTTGTAGGTACAGAATAAAGACAACAGTGTAGTAACACGCTGTATGTTTGTAGGGGACCGAATAAACTAAACTACCAAGCTGTCAGTAAAGAAGAAGAGTGTTACAAGAAATTCCATGAATAGTTGATAAGATAGGAGGTCTATATCTCAGGGGAGGGTGTAGCAGAAAAAAGCTGATGGAATACAATTAATGTGTATTTGGGTGATCAATTTACCGTATAAAATTGAAGTTACAATCAGTTTTCTGAATCTAGAATTCGTGACTCAGCATTCTTCAGCTAAACAGAATCTTTTGTAGTAGGTGTTGGGTAGACACTAGTTACATCAATAAGGAAATGGATTTCTAGGACATAGCAAGTGACAGATCGAACATCCCATGCCCAGTTCTGGATAACCCAACCCACAAACTGGTGAAGCTACATAGCATTTAGAAGGGGAAGATCACCAAATTCTAAGAAGTCAGTTATATGATACTTTCATATCTATCCTTAGGGACTGAATTTACTGCATGAAGAAAATGTAGACTGTAGTTCAGCACTCAAGGTGCTGGAAACACATTGCTGGTTGGGATTCTGATCTTCCATTTCCTTCTCTGGCTTAAGGATGTTGCTCCATGGTTTTTTCATCTGCAGAATATGTCCTTGAAGGATTATTATAAGGGTTTAATGCTGCAATTAAAACCAGCTAATTTAGTACCTCTTACCATGAAGGTCACCTCATATCTGGTTAAATAACTTGCATTTTTGCTGAAGACTCTAGATGATATCTACTGGAAGAAGATACATGACTGACAATACAAATAGTTTAGATTCCCACACTTTTGTGGAGATAGTTCAAGGTATCTTCTACTGTTATGATAAAATAGTGTTTTACATGAAATACCCAAGCCAATATTAAATAGTAGCATCATTATTGTATAGGTACTTTTTAATCTTTATTTGAAGATGTGGGATTAAATTGTGAGTAGAAGTGTTGTCCATAAGTTGATGCACAATTACCTGAGTGAAAGATTTCTTCAGTTGGATGAAGTGGTAACATATTTCTTACACTAGGAAAGAAACAAGATGTGGGTGAATGTTGGTCTCCAGGACAGCATTCTATAGTTAAAACTTTAAGCAGCTCACCCGTTTGTCAAAGACTCTGATATTAATGACTCATCTTCTTTATCTCTTTCTCTATCTTAGCAGAAAATTGGAAATGTGTACCTTTCCCTCATCCTAAAGTATAATCTCTGAGTTAAAGCTCACGAATCTTGAGATACACAATTTGAACTGCTTAGAAGGCATATTGGAATATCTCTATAGATTGCTTATTCTCAAAGCATCTAATAGAATTTAGTGGTTAATAAATCACACTACCTCAGAAGATATAGAAAGCTAGTATCCTTGATATAAAGGTTTGCTTTATTTGTCTATATCAACTACTTTTCACTAAAAGGCTAATAGTATTTCCCTGACTTTTGAATAAAATCTTTTTATAGATTCTGTCTATACCAACAGTGTCTGTCATTTTATATGTGTCACAGAAGGAACATATCAAACTAATAGATGTTTCTTTAGCTGCAATACATTTTAAGCTACAGGACATTTTAAAGATGCATTTGCTTTGGTGAGTATTCTTTATTATGTAAAGAACTGTATATAGTCTTTAGCATTAGAATATGTGGAAGGTTAACTACCTCATTTATTCCTTAAGTATATTTTCCCGTCTTGTACTACTATAGCTCTAAGTTTAAAAAAACATGCCCTGTTTAAGAAACTTATTTTCAAAAAGTGTTAATTTGTGAATTATATTTTTCTTTACCACAGAATTTGTTATAAATTGTGTTCTATGAATCTTGGAGCCATGACCCATCTGCTTCTTCATTTCTAATGTATCAGTTGCCTCAGCCAAAGAAAGTAACACAATGTATTTGTGTCTCAATTTTCTAATCCACAAATAGGGATGATGTTATATTTTCTTATTTAATTTATATAGATGATACGTGGATATATTAAACATAAAATTTAGTAGATATAATTAAGAAGTGACTTATAAAATTTAGGCATACCTGAGTTAACAGTGCCATTTATTGTTTGTAGCTCTTTGTGTTTTAAGTTTAGTGGCACCGTAATATTATTAGTTAACAAAGTTATTGCATTTCCTTTTTAATTTTTGAAACTGAAATATAATTACCTTACTTTTTCTTACTCCCCTCACCCTGTCCCTGCACCGTCATTCTTTTCTCAAACTCATGGCCTCTATTTATTCAATTGTTGTTACACATATGTGTGTATAGATATTCTGAATATATACATATGTATATGTATATATATTATATATATTTATCTGTGACGCTTATGAACCATGACAAAGACAAACATAGCATCATAACAGTAATGATCTAATAGTAACATACTTGGTGATAATGAATATCTCGGTAATTGAACTTAAAGCCCATTCAACAAGGGGAAAATCATGTCTGGCACTTTAAACCTAGCCAATTGCTCAACTATAAGGTCATGAATCTCGGAGGAGAACCTACTGCCACCACTTAACTGAACAAGAATAATCCCAACAAAGTCTTTTTTATCCCAGTTGGATATGACATGAGAGCTTCACTTTTAATTCTAGCTTTTATTCTCATTGCTTCATGATGAATGATACATTCAATGCAACAACAACATAGTACAAGCAATGAAAGTCCTAAATTTGGTGGAGTCAGAAATAGTCTTGCAAAATTGCCAAATAACTAAAACATTTTGATACTCAAATGATTAAAATGTCTTTGATGGTAACAAGAGCTCAAATAAGATCAGTTGCAATAGGTACCAGCTTTAGGGGAAAATCTCACCACGGTGTAAAGGAAGTTCTGGACTAATGACTTGATACCTGTACCAGGTTCTTGGAGGATGAGGCAGGAAGAAACGTTTCTGGTATGCTGTGTGACTGAGACTATAAATGTTTTTTTTTTTCTTTGTCAATTCATGTTACTGCAAACATACCAGAATGTAACAGTCGTGTGTGTGTGTGTGTGTGTGTGTGTGTGTGTGTGTGTGTGTGTGTGTGTGACTGGAGTGAAAGACTGTAATCGCTCATAAGGAATGCAATCTTTCAGAGCACTTACTGAAGTGGAAAGTGTAGATGAGCAGTTGGTGGTGATAAGCAGGGCAGAATCCAAGCCCTATCTGAATTCTGGGTGTTTAGTTTCTCACACAGAGACTCTGTCATTTATACTGTTGACCAGGAGAAATAGCAGGGGATTTTTGAGTATATACAATTTGACTGTTGCAGATCTAGTAGTGTGCTGTAGACTTCAGATGACCTGTGATTCTCAGGCTACCTCTAAATGTTTCTGTCAGCATAGATCTTGTTAAAATACAGGTTTTTTGAGTCACTGTTTATGGGGGAAAAATCTGCATTTCTAATACATTCATAGATGATGTCAATCTTATTAGTCCAAGGACTACACCTTGTGCAGCAGGGTGTGTAGGCAGATTTACGAATAACAAGAAGATCCTATGTATTTAATGCAAAACTAGGAGATCCCAAGATTAGGAATATGTTTCCTTATAGAACAATGTTGCCTGTAATCAAAATTGCCCATCAACCAATTAACACTAAAATTGGCATGCTAATAACTTACCTTCTTTGAGTGGATCCAGTATAATATTACAAACCTTTAAAATGAGAGAAGACAGGAAAGAGAAATTATAGATTTTTCATTTATTAAAAACGTCTTTTTTCCCATGCATCTCCCTGAGCCCCTTCCTTCCTCCCAATCCCCCCCAGGCAGCCTTCAGCCTTTCTCCCTACCCACATCGCCTGATACCCTCCCCCAAAAAGGGCAAGAAGTCCCAAGGTGGGTCAGCTCAGCGAGGTGTATCCACTCCAGGCAAGTCTGATTTCCTCATTCCCATATCAAGATTGGGATAGGAGCTCATCTTCAGGGAATGGGCTCCAAGGTGCCAGACCATGTACAGGACTCACCCCTCAAGGCTCCACATATGGCCAATTGACAGTTGCCTATCCTTGGAGGGCCGAGCTCCTTTCCCAGATGGATCTCCAGTAGATGTTCTTGATTCAGTGAGCCACCCAGAGCTCCATCTAGCCATCACTGTGAGAATTTTTCTCATAATCCCTATCCCATTGCTCTACAGACTTTCCTCCCCTGCTCTCAGCTGTACCAGGAGCTTGGTCCAGTGCTCAGGCATGGATCTCTGCCTCTACCTCTATTCATTGTTGGATATAGGTCCAGTGATGACACCTTGGGTGGATATTCATTTGGTTATAGGCGAATCTATATTGGAGACCTAGCCAGGCACAACTTGTGAGTTCTTGGAGGTTTCCCTAGCACTGAGTCTCTTTCCAACAGCACATAGGCTTCCTCTATCAAGATATCCAGCTATTTTTTAAATTCCTCTTTGTTGGTCCTCTCACGCAACCATCTCCTTCTCTCATGATTTGTTCCCAACTCTTCTTGGTTGCAACCATTTATAACCCCAGTTTGCTAAGGTTATCTTTTTCTTTTCTCTTCTTAGGGGAATCTCTGGATGTCTTTCTTAAGTTCCTTCTGATCCAAAGCTGTTCAGGGGTTGTGGTTTGCAGCTTAGGTACTCTTTGCTTTGTGTATAAAATCCTCTTATGAGTGAGTACATCTCATGCCTATCTTTCTGGGCTTGTGTTATCTCCCTCAGGAGGATATTATCCAAATCCATCCATTTGCCTGCAGATTTTAAGATGTCAATTTTTTTCCATTTTTACTGCTGACTAGTACTCCATTGTGTAGATGTACCACAGTTTGTTAATTTGTTCTTCAGTTGAGGGGCATGTAGGTTGTTTCTATGTTCTTGTTATTACAAATAATGCTGTTATGAACATAGTTGAGCTAGTGCTTTTTGGAGAATGAATGTACATCCTTTGGGTATGTGGCCCAATAATGGTATTGCTGAAATCCTTGGGGTATTGCTGGATCCTTGGGGAGACTAATTCCCAGTTTTCTTTGTATGGAATAACAGGAAACCCAGGATTGCCAAAATAATCCTGCTTGATAAAAGAACTTCAGGAGGAATCACCATCCCTGACTTCAAGCTATACTATTGAGCTACAATAAGAAAAGTAGCCTGGTACTGGCATAAAAACAGACTTTTTGATCAATGGAATTGACTCAAAGACTCCTTACATACTATTGGGTATTGCTGGATCCTTGGGTAGATTGATTCCCAGTTTTCTGATGAACCGCCATACTGCATTCCAGATTGGCTATACAAGTTTATGCTCCATATAACAGTGGAGGAGTATTCCCCTTGCTCCACATCCTCTCCAGCATAGGCTGTCATCTGTGTGTTTGATCTTAGCCATTCTGACAGGTATAAGGTGGTATCTCAGAGTTGTTTTGATTTGCATTTCTCTGATGGCTAAAGATGTTGAGGATCTTTTAAAGTGCCTTTCAGCCATTTGTAATTCTTCTGTTGAGAATTCCCCTTTTAGTTCTGAACCACATTTTTAAATTGAGTTATTTAGGTTTTGGGGCTCTTGATTCTTGAATTATCTATATATTTTTGAGGTCACTCCTCTGTTAGACATAGGGTTGGTGAAGATCTTTTCCCATTCTGGAGGCTGTTGTTTTGTCTCATTGACTGTGTCCTTTGCCTTACAGAAGAGTCTCAGTTTCAGGAGGTCCCACTTTTTTATTGTTGTTCTTAGTGTCCATTATAATTAGGAAGTGGTCTCCTGTGCCAATGCATTGGAGGGTATTTCCTACTTTCTTTTCTATCAAGTTTAGTGTAGCTGAGTTTATGTTGAGGTCTATGATTCACATGGATTTGAATTTTATGCAGGATGATAGGTTTGGATCTATTTGCATCCTTCTACATAATACCATCCAGTTATGCCAACACCATTTGTTAAAGATACTATCTTTTTTTCCATTGAATATTTTTGGCCTCATGGCAATCATCAGATATTCATAGGTGTGTGGGTTAATGTCGGGGTCTTCAATTTGATTTCATCGACCCACAAGTATGTTTTTATGTCAGTATCAGGCTGTTTTTATTATTGTAGCTCTGTATTACAGTTTGAAGTCAGGGATGGTGATCCCTCCTGAGGTTCTTTTCTTGAGCACATTTGTTTAGGCAATCCTGGGCTCCTTGTTGTTCCACATAAAGTTGAGTATTGTTTTTTCAAGGTCTGCAAAAAATTGTGTTGGGATTTTAATGAATATTGTATTGAATCTGTAAGCTGCTTTTGGTAAAATTGCCATTATTACTATGTTAATACTACTTATCCAGTAACATGGGAGATCTTTCCAATTTTTGATATCCTTTCAATTTCTTTTTTTCAGTTATTTAAAGTTTTTGTCAAACAGGTCTGCTAATTCTTCAGTTAGAGTTATGCCAAGATAGTTAGTGCAATTTAAGGTATTATAAAGGGTGATGTTTCCTTTATTTCTTTTTCAGCACTTTTATCCTTAGTGTATAGTAGGGCTATTGATATTATTTTAGTTAATCTTTTACCTTGTTACATTGCTGAATGTGTTTATCAGCTGTAGGAGTTCCCTGGTAGAATTTTGGGGGTCACTTATGTATATGATCATGTCATCTGCAAATAGTTTGACTTTTTCCTTTCCAATTTGTATCCCCTTAATCTCCTTTTGTTCTCTTATTGTTTTAGCTTAAACTTCGAGAACTGTATTGAATAGATAAGGAGAGAGATGATAGCCTTGTCTCAATCTTGATTTTAGCAGAAATGCTTTGTGTGTTTCTCCACTTAGTTTAATGTTGACTGTTGGCTTGCTGTATATTGCCTTTATTATATTTAGGTATTTTCCCTATGTTCCTGATCTTTCCAGGACTTTTATCATGAAGTAGTATTGGATTTTGTCAAAGGCTTTTTTAGCATCTAATGAAATTATCATGTGGTTTTTTTTCTTTCAGTTTGTTTATATGATGGATGACAGTTTTTGTGTGTGTGTGTGTGTGTGTGTGTGTGTGTGTGTGTGTGTGTGTGTGTGTGTGTGTGTTGAACCATCCCTGCATCTATGGGATGAAGCTTACTTGATCGTGGTGGATTTTTTTTTTTTTGATATGTGATTGGACTTGCTTTGCCAGAATTTTATTGAGTATTTTTGCATCAATGTTCGTGATGGATATTGGTCTGTAATTCTCTTTCTTTGTTGGATCTTTGAGTGGCTTGTGAATCAGGGGTCTGTGCCCTCATAAAAAGAGTTTGAAAATTTTCCTTCAGTTTCTACTGTATGGAACAGTTTGAGAAGTATTGGTATTAGTTCTTCTTTGAATGTCTGGTAGAATTCTACAGTGAAACTGTCTGGTCCTGGGCTTTTTTCACTTGGGAGACTTTTAATAACAGCTTCAATTTCCTTTGGGGTTATAGGTCTGTTTAGGTCTCTAATCTGATCTTCATTTAATTTTGGAAACTGATACCTGTTCAGAAATCTGCCCATTTCTTTTGTTTTTTTTTATTTTAGTGAAGTATAGATTTTCAAAGTATGACCTGATAATTCTCTGGATTTCCTGGGTGTCTGTTTTTATGTCCCCCTTTTCATTTCTGATTCTGTTAATTTGGATTCTCTTTCTTGGCTTCTTGGTGAATTTGGATAAAGGTTTATCTGTCTTGTTGATTTTCTAAAAGCACCAACTCTTTGATTCATTGATACTTTGTATTGTTCTTTTCATTTCTATTGTATTGATTGCAGCCCGGAGTTTGATTATTTCTTGTCATCTACTCCATCTTGGTAAGTTTGCTTCTAATTGTTCTAAAGCCTTCAGCTGTGCTGTTAGGTCTCTTGTGTGAGATTTTTCTAGGTTTTCATATAAGCATCTAGTGCTATGAGTTTTCCTCTTAACACTGCTTTCATTGTGTCCCATAAGTTTGGGTATGTTGTGGATTCATTTTCATTATATTCTAGGAAATCTTTGATTTCTTTCTTAATTTCTTCCTTGACCCAGAGGTGGTTCAATTGAGAGATGTTCAATTTTTATGAATTTTCAGGCTTTCTATGATTTTTGTTGTTGCTGAACTCCAAATTTAGATCATGGTGGTCTGATATACAAGGAGTTATTCTCATTTTTTCTATCTTTTGATATTTGTTTTATGACCAAGTATGTGGTCTACTTTAGAGAAAGTTCCATGGGGTGCTGAGAAATATATATATTCTTTTTGTGTTTTGGTGGAAGGTTCTGTATATATTTATTAAGTTCATTTGGGTCATAACATAGGTTAGATCTCTTATTTCTCTGTTGAGTTTCTATCTGATTGACCTATCCAAGGATGAAAGTGGAGTATCGAAATCTCCCACTATTAGTGTGTGGGGTTTCATGTGAGGTTTAAACTTTAGTATTGTTTCTTTTACATATGTAGGTGCCCTTGTGTTGGGGTCATAAACATTCAGGATTGAGACTTTATCTTGGTGGATTTTTTTTTTTCTGAGATGAGTAAGTTACATCCATCCTGGTCTTTTTAGATTTGACTTTAGCCTGAGTCTATTTTGTTAGATATTAGGATGTCTACACCAGCTTGTTTCTTAGGACCATTTGATTGGAAAGTCTTTCCCCAACCCTTTACTCTGAGCCTGTGTCTGTCTTTGAAGTTGAGGTTCGTTTCTTGTATGCAGCAGAAGGACGGCTTCTGTTTTTGTTTCCATCTAGTTAGTGTGTCTTTTTATAGGTGAATTGAGTCCATTGATATTAAGGGATATTAATGCCCAATGATTGTTATTTCCTGTTATTTTTTGTTGGTAGCCTTTGTGTATTTCCTTTCTTTGGGTTTATCTTCCATGGAATTATCAACTGTTTGTGGTTTCAACAGTTTATCTGGTTTCTTTAGTTTTGAAGTTTTCCCTCTAGAGCTTTCTGAAGGGCCGGATTTGTGGATAGGTATTATTTAAATCTGGTTTTGTTATGAAATAGCTTGTTTACTCCACTTATAGTGATTGACAGTTTAGCTGGGTATAGTATTCTGTGTTGGCAGCCATGTTCTTTTAGTATCTGTATAACATCTGACTAGGACTTTCTTGCTTTCATTGTTTCCACTGAATAGTCAGGTGTTATTCTGGTTGGTCTGCCTTTATAAGTAACTTGGCCTTTTTCCTTTGCAGCTCTTTGTATTTTTGTTGTTGTTGTTTTGTAAGTTTAGTGGCTTCAAGCAGTTTTTTTTTTGGGGGGGGTCTAGTCTATTTGGTGTACTGTAAGTATCTGGTATCTTTATAAGAATTTCCTTCTTTAGGTTGGGAAAGTTTTCTTCCATAGTTTTGGTAAATATATTTTCTGTGCCTTTCAGCTGATATTCTTCTCCTTCTTTGATTCCAATTATTTTTAGCTTTGGTCTTTTCATGGTGTCCCAGATTTCCTGGTCATTTTGTGTTATGACTTTTTTTGTTTAGTGTCTTCTTCAACTGACATATCTATTTCCACTATTGAATCTTCCACTTCAGAGATTCTCTCTTCCATCTCTTGTATCCTGTTGGTTATGCTTGCATCTGTAGTTCCAGTTCATTTCTTCAGGTTTTCTATTTCCAGCTTTGCCTTGGTTTGTGCCTTCTTTATTGCTTCTATTTTAATTTTTAATTCCTGAAGTGTTTCTTTCACCTTTCCCCCCTCCTTTTATTGGTTTTATTTATTTTCTTTCAGGGATTTTTTTTTCCATCTCTTCCAATTTTTGTTTGTATTTTCTTCTATTTCTTTTAGGGAATTTTTTATATCTTCTTTTAAAGCTTCTATTATCTTTATAAAGTTTTTTTTTTTATGTTGTAGCTCTCTGTTTCCTCTTCATTGTTATGCTTGGATCTTGATGCTGTTTATTCATCTGCTTCTTCTGGGGGTGTCATGTTGTGATTCCTAGATCTAGTGACATCCCAGAGGCCAAATCATGCCCAAACCACAACCTACATTATCACCCACTGTCAACTGGGTAAGCAGAAGCCCCTTCCTGATCCACAGTTAGCTAAGAGATAACTAAGAGCCTCCAGACTCATAACTGACTAAGAGCAGACAAAGAGTGAACCGAGGAAGCAATGGGCAGACACCAGTGCTAGAATACATATAAGAATATAAAGAACAACATGACACCCCCAGAAAGTTAACTCTTAGTTAGCTATGGACGTGGAGGGGGCTTTGGGGTCTCCAGTTGTCAGTGGGTGAGAATGTAGGTTGTGGTTTGGGTGTGGTTTGGCCCGAGGGGTGTCCCTGGAGCTGTTTTTTTCCTGGGGATTGGGCTTGGGGTGGGCTTTCTCAGGTTTCTTTGGTTTAGGGCAGGATTGGATATGGATGGGGTACCAGGGGCAGTGTCCTCAAGCCAGGGTTCAGAGACCATAGTCTCCACTTGGCCTGAGGGTCTGGGTGTCACTCACCTCTTAGTTAGCTATGGACCAGGAGGGAATTTTCTATATCCTCTTTTAAGGCTTCTATTATTTTTAAGGCTTCTATTGTTTTTAAGGTTTCTTCCTTCTGCTTCTCTGGCATTCTCATGCTCAGGTCTTGTTGTTGTAGAACCACCAGATTCTGGTGGTGTCATTGATGTGGAAATGCCTTTCTGTATGCTGTGAATATCAATCTTTAAATAAAGGAGCTGTTTTGGCCCATGACAGGCACCATAGAAAAAGTAGGAGGAGAAATCAGAGCATAGGTAAGAGAAGCAGGGTGGGGTCAGACAGATCGACCCAGCCACCAAAGAAGAAACATGTAAGAAACACAGATGAGCCACAGGCCACATGGCACACAGGTTAATGGAAATGGGTTGAGTTAATATGAAAGAGCTAGCTAGTGATGTGCCTGAGCCATAGGCCAAGCAGCATGAAGTTAGTATAAACGTCTGAATCATTTGTAGGGGCCTAAGCAGTGGTGGGCAGCTAAGGGGTCTGGGGCAGCAGATCTGGACCTCTATCTGCCCTAGGCCAAGAAACCATATTGTAACATGTCATGTTGTTCTTTATGTTGTTATATGTGTTCTTATACTGGCATCTGCCCATTGCTTCCTTGGATTACTGTAGTACTTGTCTGTATCTCAGAAAACTGATTTTGGTGCAATCTCTTCTGGGTGTGTCTGTGTCTCAGGAAACCTCTCTTGGTCCAATATGGGTTCTTGGTCCACTTGGAGGCCTTGTATTCTGTGTCACAGTGACTTTTTTTAAATCTAGTAGGTGTTGACACATTGTTCATTTCATGTGGCCAATTTTGATCCAGTGGGTACTGAGGAACTGAGGGTCTTGGGTAGCTGCTCTTGAGGAACTCTTTCTCCATTTGGTGCAGAGGATCTCTGAGTTTCCAGTTGCCTCTGTGGTTACTGGTTGATGGAGTTGAATGGGTTGGGGGATGGTCGGAATTTTGTAGCTGGTGGTGCCCAGTGAACTGGGTTTTACTGGAGTTTCTGGCCTACAAAGGTTTTCCCTACTGGCCTGGATTTAGGGCAGAGATGAGTGGGGTGGGGTTCTAAGGGCTGTGTCCCAGGGCCTGTGTCCTCATGACCAGCATTTCTGCCTGGACCGAGTGGAGTGTCACTCACCTCTTAGTCTGATGGGTGCAGAGTATCTTCATTTTGAATTTTCAAGACAGGGTTTCTTTGTATGTTTCTGGCTGTCCTGGAACTCACTCTGGAGACCCAACTGTTTTTGCCTACCAAGTGCTGGAATTAAACATGTGCACCACCACACATTCCTGGCCTAGAGTTTAAAATTCTATAAGCTGCAAAAATCTCGCCTTGTTCTCATCTTTCTACCATGGAGCAATGTATGTGTGAGCGTACCCAGAAAACACATGATTCGTTTCATTTCTCAAAACCATGTCTCAGAGGCTGGGGAAGTTTTACATCTTTAGAGAACAGCTTGTTCAGGAACAGATATCACTTGATGCTTGTCTGTATCAGATTTTTCTTTTTCTTTCCTATGCTTATTGAATATTCATTGTGTCTACTAAAACAGACTAAATATTTGCATGCAAAACTGTTCAGATTTTATAAAGGCTGTACGTGTGTTGTTTTTTTGTTTTTAACCAGCCTTCCTTTCTCCATCTGCTTTTCATAGGTTTCTGCCAAGTAAAAACACATGAGAAAATAGTTGGAGCCAAACACCACAATATTGTGAAGCTTTGTGTTTGTTTATAGTGGGAGTAATTGGATAATGAGGCGTTCCTGTTTGCCGGGGAAGCTGATTGCTTGACAGACCTGGTTGAAGTCTGGTGGTGGGTGGTAAAAGAAGAAATGGAGAAAATAATTCTGTTACCACCTAAAATCCTAAATGTGTGAGTTGATAGATATGGCAACTGGCTGAATTGTAGCCACTACACAGTGGGTACAAAGATCAAAACATATCACAGCTCATCCTAAATAGGCAGGATTCATCTGATTAGCTGGGTTGCTTTCAATATAAAACTTTAGTCATAAAATAAATTTCTGCCATTCCTTTCCTTCCCTGCATTCTGTTGGCCATCAGGCTATGAGAGCAAAGGGTTTCTCAGGGCTTTCTTTGTCTGGCCTGTGAGCACGACAGAAATAGCCTTCTTGGAGACTGCTCAGTGTTACAGCTCAACTTTATTCCAGAGTGAGGGGAGATAAACAGGATGGGAATCATGGCCGGAACATCACCTTATTTGCATTAGGTAGCATGCTCCTGTCATAAAGCTCTTGGTGCAATGTCTAGCTATAATATGTGACAGCACAGTCCTATTGTAAGGCTCATAGAACAATGTCTGATTGCCATATGGGCATCAGGGGGAAAACTTTTTCAGGGAACTGTTTCAAGGGCCATATGAAATAAGTCAGGCATCCAGGCCTGGAGACATTCTCCAAATAAGGTCAGGTAGAGAGCAGTAAGCCCTTGCTCAAGGGGAGGGAATTCTTTTGTATTGCATCCAGCTCTAAGAGACCTTTCCAGATACGGTGGACTGTAACCTCTGATGATCAGGGCCTCCCAACAAATTCCTTTGTTAAGTATTTTTTTCTGAATATTTTCTATACAAGGCACATTGATCTGAGAGTCATCATTCATTCTTTGAGAACAGCAAGGTGTGCCAGCTGCCTTCTTATTCAGTAGGAGAAAAATGCTCAGCTTTCTTAGCAGAAGAACAGATGTGTTCTCAGAAATTTGACTTCCACTTTTGAGAAAGCTAACTTGGCTTTTCTGGCAGATCATTGTCAAAATGAATTTGTTTTTGTTCCTACATAATATCTTCTTGAGGGCTACTCATTCACTCTTTCAGGATTAGTAAAGATCAATTTAGGAGATTAATGAAAGGTCCCTGAAATGAATTGAAGTAGAGAAAAGCCTCTCCAGGAAGGATGGTTCTTGTTTCAATGGACTGTCAGAAGCATTTGCTTTATCTTCAAACTACCCTCACTCCAACTATGATTTTCACCAAGTCAGTGAAGGGCTGGGGTTTGAGGATAGAAATTCTTCCACTAATACTATACTATTTTCAAATCACTATTTACTTCCTTCTTCCTTATGTTTTGATGTTTATGCCTAATTTATTTAATATAGGACATTTCTTAGTGCCAGAAACACAAACATGACACTCTTTACTGAAAATGTGGCTGCGCCATTGCCTTTTGGTTTGACATCTATTGCTCCCCAACAGGGCTGCTATTATGCTGAGGATTATGAGCTTATGTATTAGCGCTAGAAATCAGTTTCGTGAAATCAGGTTAAGGAGCCCCAATCCAAAGCGTGAGGGTTGTGCCTTTGTGGACGTTTTGTGTGTCTGACTGGCTCAATTCTATACAAGCCATGATTTCTGGTTTGTCTTGTTATTTCCACATGTAATTGGAAAACCAACAAAAGAGCTTTTTATTTTTAAAATCATGTGGAGGATGTTGCAGTTTTTGATAGTTATAGGAGAGGGAATATAGATGAAAAGTTGAGAGCATTTCTGTTTTAAAAATAATATAATGAGAGGCTGGTGAGATGGCTCATTAGTTATGAGCACTATCTGTTGTTCCAAAGGACCCAGATTTGATTCTCAGCAATCACTTGGTGGTTCACAACTGTAAGACCTGTTCCAGGGAGAGATGATGTCTTCTTTTGGCTTTGATAGGCACCAGGCACACAAGTAGTACATACATATGCATGCAGGCAAAACACCATACACATAAAATAAAATAAACAAAATAATGGAGTGATGTGAGAGTCAGTGAAGTCAGTATTTTCCCCTTTGTGGGAGAGTAATACCACCTCTTGATATTTCATTCTTTTCATTTACCATATTCCTTGTCCAGGGTACTTTCTGTACTTTCTTAGGAAGAATCTATTATGAAACCAGGAAGTATCCTGGGCAACCTTCAAAATGCTCAGTTTTCAACCAGGCATTCTGCTTTCATGTAATCTTTTTCTGTAATGTGATCCCGAACTAAGGCTAGCACAGTACCTGAGCTCAGCTCCAAGCCTCCTTAGAATCTCAAACTGAAGTGCCTGCTCCCTGTGATTGTCCCCTTCCTTCCTCAGAAGGAGGAAGGAAACTTATTACATTGGTTCTCACTCTTCCTCCAGTTCATATGTATGTATGTATGTATGTGTGTGTATGTGTGTGTGTGTGCATAGCAATGCATCTGTGTGCGTTTTCTGAGTGTTAGATTAATTGTGGGTGCTGGAACTAAGTTTCTAAATCCACTATCCTCCCATGAATCAGGAGGCAGAGTAAGCACTTGAGGGAAATCTTCATGGATTTAAGGGACCTTCAGACTTGGGACCCCAGAGCACAGAGAACGCATTCACCTTTAGCTTTCTTTCTGGAAAGCCTTCGTTCCTGTCATCCTTATCTAAGGACTCAGAATGATGTTCCTGGGACCATTCTGTCTGGGAAATGTAAACCTTATCTAAGAATTTAGGCTTCTCCATCCAGTCTGGAGCCTGAGCAGACCTATTATTAGGTTTTATGAGTTTGACCCATTTGGAAAGAGATGCCTTTGTTTTAAACAAAACAAAACAAACAATCCTTTTGAGAATAGCATTGGGGAAAACTGAGCAAATGACTGTGGCATCAGGGATCACCTCTCCCATGGTGTCACAGCATGCTTTTCCATAGGTTAGCTGTGTTTCCTGCTCAGAGCTCAGTGTTACCATGTCTCTCATCCCTGTCAATACTTGGATTCTAAAAGAGGTTGCTGAGAACAGTGTCCATGGTAACCCCTCTCTGGTTATTGATTGAGGCACATGGCTGATGTAAAGGCCTGTTTTCCACATTTGTGTTAAATGTGGCACAAGATTTTTCTGGGAAACTTCTACGAGCTTTGCTTGTGAATCCATTTAAGGGAGACTAATGGATACACTGTGACCTAAAGACCATGGAATAGGGACTCTTGTTTCCATTTTAGCCTTAAAGATATTTGTTATTGGACATGTTAGCAGAACTTGAGTTGATTAAAAAAAAAAAAAGCTGGTATTTTTATTTTATATAAGGAAGTATCTGACTTAGAGAAGAATCTGATGCCCTAAATATTCCCCAAGAGTTAATAGCTACTTGTTTTATCATCAAAATTATGCCAAGGAACTTTGTAAAGGGACATAGTGGGTGAATTACATAGACAGACGTAATGCCTTAAAGCCTATACACTTTCGCTTTTTTTAAAATCTGCATGTTATTTTTTCAGCAAATTAATATTTGAGATATATTTTTTTTTGGCTAAGAGGAAAGTATTTCTTTCCTCATTTTTAAGGATAATTCTTGTCAATAATCTAACTTGGACAGTTGTCTAGTCAGTGAAATCAATGATGTTTTGGGAATAGTTTGAAGGTTGAGCTGAGGACACTGAAATATTGTACAATTTGTTTGAAGAGAAAGATGTGGGGAGGTCTGGGTTCACTGGAAGACTGGGCCAATTGTGTGCAGAACTGCTTAAGCCATACAAGGGAGTCTGAGCTGACCATGGGCTGAGTGCCTGCACAGTTTCCCTACTCTCCATTGTCAAGACATGGCTGGGGTGTTAAGATGAATCACTGCTGCGATTGCAGGGTTGCAGGGTTCATTTTAGCAAGTTGGTGGACAGTGAGGGCATTACCTCATACTTTGTTTCCTCTGCACAAGCTCGTTGACTCTCCCAGCCTGTGTCATGCTATGACGTTTTTTTTTGTTTTTAACATAAGATGGTGTTTCGCCCTTGGATTCTCCAGCCTCCAAAACCACAAATGAAAATAAAAGCCTATATAATAAAAGGGCTATCTATATAAGTAACTGCCTCTGATATTTTGTTATAGCAACCAAAATTGGACTAAGATGGAATGCATGATTTCAGACTCAATATTGATGACTGATTGTATACAATCAATGAACCTTTCCAAGTGCTAGAGGATGTAAACTCATGCATATGCTATGTTTTGTTCAAAGTAATGGATAAACAAGAAGGGAAGCCTCTTTATAGTGGGATAGTGGGGGACTATTTGGGGATTTCTTTTGTGTAAAAATTGCCATTCCAAGTCGCAGTAATTGTACTACAATTATGTTACAACAGATGTGTTCCAGAGGAACACTTGGAGAATGCATCATTGTTGATTCTGAACTCCCTACAAAGTTCCCCTTCTTTGTCTTAAATTAATGGATGGGTCTTTCTTTTTGTCATAAAGCTTTATGTCCATCCCAGACAATTTTACAATCTTTCTGGTGCAGGAAAGAAGCTGTAAGAGACAAGCTGGAAGGTCCCCAAGGACTACAACCCTCCTGGGTTTATTTCCTGAGTCAATAACACCACCTCATGCTGTCTTTAACCTTTGTGTCCCAGAGTCACCTTTGCCTTATTTTTGTTCAAGTGGCCACTAAGATTTGTCTCTTCCTTCTGAAAGGACTCATTGCTTTCTGGCTTTATTTATTGATTTATTTATTTTCTGTACTCCTCAAATAGCCCTTTAACAAGTCTCTCTGGATCCAGCTTCCCCTAGCTCTGGTTTATTTTGAACATTGTTTCTAGGAAGTCTTGTGAAAAACAGAAGAAAGCCCTTGACTTCTGACATCCAGGGTCCAGTCTCCTCTTCTCTAGGCACTTCCTACTGGTGCTTTCCGATCTCTCTACTGCTTTTCCATTGAGTGGACTGACTAATGTGGTAGAGCCTCCAGAGTCTGGTTCTATTTCTTCCTTGAAGTGCTTCTTGGGTTCCTGCTCATTTTTGTTCTCCATGGTCTTGGATAAAAATTGAAACAGATCAGTTTACATTATCTTAGAATCTTGACTGCAAATGTTCTCATCCACATCATTAGCTTCAAAATGCAAATGATGTTTGAGTTTCATTCAAAGCTTCCCCCCCCCCCCCCCCCCCAGCTAGCATGCCTGGCAAAACAATCCCACAAGTCTTTGGTTTCCCTGGAGACTAGCTTTTGCATTTCAGGTATAAAAGACACTGTTAACTAGGAGTAGAGGACAGGTGGAGAGGAAAGTAATGCTTGTTAAGGAAGAAAAATTGGCTCCCCTTCATAGACATCTAATCCATTCCAGGATCTGAGAGGCTGTAGTTACCTAGAATTCTTCCCTTTTCCTATTTCTTTTTTCTCTTCCTCCTCTTTCTGACCTTTGTTTTCTAAATAGAGAAAACCGTGCTCATATTTTCTGACAACACCCACAGGTACACAGCCCCTCATATAGAGACAGAGTTAATAGTAGTGCACTAGTTGCTAAAGCACCATAAACTGGATACCTTAAAAAATGAAATTTTTCTGGTTCCACTGCCAGAGGTCCCACAAAAGTCCATGCCATTCCACTGTCATCCACATTCAGAGGGTTTGGTTCAGTCCCATGCAGGTTCCCAGCTGTCAGTTCAGAGTCAGTGAGTTCCTAATTGCTCAGGTCAGCTGCCTGTGTGGGTTTCCTCATCATGATCGTGGCCCCTTTGTTCACATAATAATCCCTCCTCCCTCTCTTTAGCTGGACTGGGAGCTTGACCCAGTGCGTAGCTATGGATCTCTGCCTCTGCTTCTATCAGTTGCTGGATGAAGGTTCTATAATGAGAATTAGGGTGTTTGCCAGTTTGATTATAGGGGAAGGCCAGTAGGCCCCCTTTTCACTATTATTTGGAGTCGTAGCCAGGGTCATCATGTGGGTTCTTTCTCTCTAACCCCAAATGACTCCCTTTATCAAGATATCTATTTCATTGTTCTCCCTCTCTGCTGCTCTCCCCATTCAACCATCCCGTTTTCTCATGATCTCTTCCCACCTCCCCTTGCTCCCTCCCCCACCTTGGTACCAATTTACTCAGGAGATTAGTTTGTGAGGTTTCTGGCAGTGGGACCAGAATTTATTCCTGATGCATGAACTGGCTTCTTGGAGCCCATTCCCTGCAGAGGAACACCTTGTTCAGCCTAGATACTGGAGGGAGGGACTTGGTCCTGCCTGAACTGGATATGCCAGACTGCACTGACTCACCCTGGGAGTCCTTACCATCTCTGAGGACTGGATGGGGAATGGGGAAGGGGAATCTGGGGAAGGACTGGGAAGAAGGGAGGCAAGGGGAACAGTGGTGGTTATGCTCAAAAGAAGAAGAAGGAGGAGGAGGAGAAGAAGAAGAAGGAAAGAAAAGAAAAAATTGGAGGCTAGGAGTCCAGGGACCAGGCATCAGCAGTGAGTTATTTTTGAGTTCTGCAGGAAAGAACCTGTTTTGGATGTCTTTGCATAGCTGATAGTTTTCTGGAAATCTTGGGCATCTTTCAGCTCATTCATAGGTGTGCCATCCTAATTTCTGCTTTCAACTCCACATGGTGTTATTTCTATGTGTATGTACTCATGGCTGTGTCCAAAGGCCTCCTTCTTATAAAGATACTGTGTATTTTATTAGAACCCACTCTAATAACTTCAACTTAATAAATAGATCGATGCATAAACCCTCTTAAAATAAGATCTTATTTTGAAGTCCTAGAGGTTAGTACTTTGGTGTTTTAGGGACCCATTCCAGCTGTACAAGTAGTAATCACAGGCATGTCCTACCAGTTGTAGCCCTGCAGTAAGGCTATAGATGTCTTTGGTTATTCCTGTCCCAGGAATTTGCTCTTTGACGCTGGATTGTAAGAAATTCTGAAAACTCTCAGAGAGAATCTGAGTAGGGAGGTGGTGCTTTGTGAGGGCAGAGATTAATTCTTAATTATAGCTTCCTAGGGAAATTTCTCCATTCTGAAGTTGACTTTAGGAGTGCTTTGAGGGACATACCACTTTTTCACATTTCCTTTTGGTTTTTGTATGTTATCGCAATTCATAGGTTCATCAGCATATCATGTATGGTGGTTTAGATGAAAATGTTCCCCCCTCATAGGTTCATAGGTGTGGAGATATAATAAAACATTTGGAGATATCAGAGGGATCTACCCATAGTCAGTCTAGGAGGATCAGACAGTGGTAACTCACACCTCTGATCCCAGCACAGGGAATATCCTGGGAGTGGTGACCTACGCCCTTAATTCAATCTCAGATCAAGGTCATTTTAGTTTACAGAAGGAATTCCAGGCTCCCAGGCAGGCAGTGGTGGTGCCATGCCTTATCTGAGCAGAGAAAGTATTTAAGGCAGGCATAAGTAAGGCAGAGAAGGCAGAAGAAGCCATGGCTCACACTGTTAGTCCCAGTACTTGGGAAGCAGAGGCAAGAAAATCTCTGTGAGTTCAAAGCCAGCCTGGTCTTCAAAGCAAGTTCCAGAACAGCCAGGACTGTTACACAGAAAACTCTGTCTGAAATAAAATAAAACTAAAAACAAAAAGAGGAGATGGATCTGTTGTCTGATATATCTGACTGTTTTATTCCCCACATATAGGGAGTGGCCCTATCAGGAGGCATGGCCTTGTGGGAGGAAGTGTGTCACTGGGGGCAGGCTTTGAGGTTTCAGAAGCTCAAGCAAGGACCAGTTGGTTCTCTCTTCCTGCTGCCTACAGATCCAAAGGTAGAAATCTCAGCTTCTTCCCCAATACCGTGTCTTTCTGCACATTATCATGTTCTACCATTAAGATAAACCTCTAAACTTGTATGCCAGTCCCAATTAAATGTTATAAGAGTTGCTGTGATCATGGTGTCTTTTCACAGCAATAGAAGTCATTGTACTGGCTGGTTTTTTGAGTCAACTAGACATAAGTTAGTGTCATTACAGAGGAAGCATCTCAGTTGAGGAACTGCCTTCATGGAATCCAGCTGTAAGGCATTTTCTCAAGCAGTGATCAATGGGGGAGGTCCCAGCCCCTGGTGGGAGGTGCCATCCCTGAGTTGGTGGTCCTGGGTTCTATAAGAAAGCAGACCAGCAAGCCATGGGAAGCAAGTCAGTAAGCAGCACCCCTCCATGGCTTCTGCATTAACTGCGGCCTTCAGGATCCTGCTCTGTTTGAGTACTTGACCTTGACTTCCTCCAGTGATGAACAGCAGTATGGAAGTATAATCCAAATAACCCCTTTTCTCCCCAACTTGTTTTTTGGCCATGGTGTTTCACCACTGCAATAGAATCCCTGACTAAGACAGACATCATGCTACTTTAATGTCTTTGAATAATTCTAGGTGTGATTTCCCCAACTGTTGCTTTAATTTGAGGCCACAAACATGTACTTCCATATGTCTAAGAGGCCAGGTCTGTCTTCATTCCTAAGTTTGCAATTATTCTGTAAGAATCAGAATGGCCCCTTGCATGCCTACCTGAGTTCCACTGGGCTTTCTTGAGCTTAAGTTATAGAAGCCATTGCTTATCAAATGGCCATTTCGTACCTGGCATCATTCTTTCTCGTAGCAACTCTTTGAGAAGACAAGGAGAGCCACTGAGTTTATTCAGGATTCAAAGCTAGGAATATTTGCAGAGACATCGTTACAAATCAGAATACCAGATTTTCCTAATATATGCCTAAAATATACCTACTGCTATATAATAATATATTCTTAGTGGAAAATATATCAATAGCAAATTAAAATGGTATTTTAATTGTTCTGTATGAAATATTTCTAAATGGTTCTTGTATAATCTCTTATATATTCATTTGGTAGGAATGAGATGCATAATACAAAACATGCAGAAATAAAGTCCAGCTAGCTCACAGGAGCTGCAAGTTTCTACAAGAGAAGAAAGGGACTATAAGTATGAGCACACTGATAGGAGCAGATGCTGTGTAATCTGGGTGTTTTCCTGGCTCAAAAAATTTAACCTTAGGGATTAATTGTATTTATAGGAATTCTCAGGTAAACAGCTGCCGATATGGCTTATCTATATTAGAACATTCTAACTTGAAACCTACTTGCTGCTGCAAGATATTAATTGAAAATGAAATTATTTTCTTTGGATAAGAAAATGTGATGAGTTGACTTCTCAAGGACAGGTGCCATTTTGCATTGGTGGTATAGACCTTGGCTGATAGTAGTTAACAAATCCATCAATATACTCAACCAATGAAGTAATAAATCAGCCAATGGCACCCATATTGATTGTGTACCTTCTGAGGGTCATATAATATACTATGTTCTGGGATTGAACCATCCAGTACTGTGGATAAAAGAAATTCTGAGACAAAAGTATATAAAGGACTGAACCAAGCCAGTCATATCTGGAATTGTTTCAGGCTAGCCTACCATTCTCAAATACAATATTTCTCACCAGTGGGTAAGCTTCAAGATAGAATTTTCCTGAAGAAATGATGATGATGGTCTGTGGAACTATGCTTCTCTTCCTGTCTTTTTTGGTCTGACTTTCAAGTTATGCCTTCACCTATGGGACCCTGTCGGAGAAATGAGGAAGCGAGGGAAGCTGAGGATGGCTACAGGCACTGAAAGGCCGAGCAAAGAAATGCCACTGCAGTTGAACTGCGACACAGCCAAGATGTGTTTGAGAAGGACCTGGGATTGGAGTCTGTGTTTCCCTTTATGTCTCTTCTTCTCACAGCGTCTGACATACAGTGAACACTAAATGGGTGTTTCCTGATTTACAATTGGGCTTAATAGTCTTTCAGCATTTGAATTATTATTAATATGGTTAATTTTTTGGATTTTAAGACAGGGTTTCTTTGTGTAACAGCTCTAGCTGTTCTAGAACTTGCTTTGTAGATCAGGCTGGCCTCAAACTCACAGAGATCTGCCTTCCTCTGCCTCCTGAGTGCTAGGATTAAAGGTGTGGGCCACCACTCCTGGCTTTGTATTATTTTTTATTTCCTCATATTATAGAACTCAGAGAAGTAAGCACACTAAACACCACACACACACACACACACACACACACACACACACACACACACACACACACACACACACTCCATGTTTTGTTTTGACCCTATAGAATCTTTGTGGTTCAGGTAAAGATGGGGCTGCAGTGGGTAGGAACTCAGTGAGCTATAGATTCTTCAAGAAGACCAGCTGGCTGAATTACAACACAGGAATGTAATTGTGTCAGACTTACACATTCATGCTAACACCTTCTCGAATCACCTGTTTGAAATCTCTACCAATATAGTTAACCATCACTATTTTCTCATTTATTTATTTTCCGAGAGAGCCTCAGAATTCTATTATGGATGAATACTTGGAAACAGAGTGGATGTCAGATCCTGGATGATGAATTTGGCTTCTTCTGCACTGCTGAGCTGATGAACAGCAGCCTCCGACAAATCCATACAAATGAGAACTTTCTGCAAGGCAGGCAATGATGAAGGACAGCTCCCCCCCCCACCCCGCCCCTCGTCCCCATTGGTTCTGAGCTGTTGTGTTTTATGATGCTGTTGCCCTGCTCACCACACTCTGGTAGGTGAACTGCTGGTCTTCTAGATGGATGTCAGATAGGAATCCGAGCTTAAGAATTGTGGCCAGAACTCAGGAGGCTGAGACAGGAGGATCCTTGATTTGAGTTCAGCATGGGCTGTGTTAAAACATGACTCAAAAAAGAGGGGGGCATACATAAATAGCTACCTTCTTAAAACATCATATAAAGTAAGGCAGCAGATGAACCACATATTAAGGTCAGCCCTGGGTCTTAATTCCTTCTAACTTTTAATTTCAGAATATGCAAAATTCTTCATTCAGGTGGGAACACTTCTGCTTTTATTACAGTTGTTTACAATGAAACTTTTCTGTGTAGGCTGGGGGTTTTGTTGATGTCTAATTTCTGACTAAATTCAACTGTGTGTGTCTGACTTACCACCATGCTACTGTATGTGTTGTAAATAATTACGGAAGATCTGTGCTAAACAAGTCTCATCAAATACATGTGAGTATATTGGACATATCAAGCTTGGAGTTGTTAATTTGCCTGCACTAATTTCTGTCTCTGCTATAAATAGCCCTCAAATCTCCTGAGATCAAGGTTTGGGTTTTTGGTCACTTGCTAATTGCCATTTGAATTATAATTTTACAAATTATAAACAGAGGGTTCAGGGTCCAAAGTCTGCTCTGTCTTTTTTTCTTTTTTTCCTCTCTCAAGGAAAGGAATAATTTATTCCTGTGGAAAAGGAGATACAGCATTTTACACTGATTTTAGCTTCCTGGAACAAACGAAATAGAAGGAGGTCTGCTTCCTCATTATACCTTAATGCCCCTGTTCAGAAACCATGGCCATATTACATTTTACATTCTCATTGCTACTTTGTCTTGTTAAGGTTTCTGTGAAGTGATTCCAAGATCTGATTGCATTTCAGAGCATGTTTTAAATGGAAATATGAGTCCTCAAAGGAATCTGTGTTATTTTGGATGCACTTTAGAAAAGTGGAAGCCATGACACAGCAGACAAAGAAAGACAGAGGGGTCACTAATACGACTCCTTAATACGGTACAGGAAAAGCCATATCAATTGACAGAGGTTTATTTTATGGGGACCCTAAGAGGTAACTGGCAGATTAGGCTGTTGCATTTTCTAGTATTATTCCTTTGGTTTCATGTGCTAGAAAAATCAGCTCAAATAGGAATAGAAAAAAACCTCAAAGATTTATTTTAATTATGGATATGTGTGTGGCTATGCACATGCTACTCCAGGTGTTCTTGGAGGCCAGCCATATTTGATCTGTCTGGAATTGGAGTTACAGATGTTTGGAAGCTGTCCAATATAGATGCTGAGACCTGAACTTGGGTCCTCTGGGAGAGCAATGTGTGCTCTTAACTGCTAAATCATTTCTGTGTTTCCTTGTATGGAGGGTTTTTTTTTTTTTTTTTTTTTTTGCATTTATAAGTAACTTGTGATGTAAACTCAGATGAGCATGGATTAACCACATCACCAAGAAGTGGGATCCTAGTCTCTATGACTTGAATATGCTTCTATAGTGATGGCTCTATTTTTGGGGATCTTATAGTTACCATGTAACCCAGTGATTCAGACACTTATAAGCAGGACAAAAAAAGTGAATACTTTTCCAGTATTCCCAAAGGCTATCTTGAGACTCACCAGGACCAGCTGGGTTAGATAATACTATGGCCTCACTTAAGACCCAGAAGGTGAAAACTCTTCCCACTCAGATGACATAGAGAATGGGACACCCTCAAGTAAAAACTCTGAAGTCTCCAGAGAAAGAAAGAAGGCTGGAAGATTACTGGGCAAGTAGTGTACACTACACATAGACACTAATTTTGTTTTTTAAAGGGATCTATAAACTCCAAAACCAATGCCACGTGAAGGGTAGTCATAATAGAGTAACACTCATTCATTTTTTTTTACTTGCAGCCCTCCAAAGAGCAAAGGACTGAATTATTTACACACACACACACACACACACACACACACACACACACACACACATGGCCATATACATACGTATATTATTAACACACACATATACTTTTACTACACTTGGTTTATGTAATGCAGTACATTGGACAGCCAGGCCTCCTGCTTTCATTGTAGAAACTGCACCACACCCCCAGCCCTTGTTTACTATTGTACTATAACAAGTAAAAATAATGAACTAATTCCAAAATCCAAATATGTGATATTGATCAGGAAGCTTATATTTAAAAAAATGCTTTGAAATTTCATGAGCAGTGCTGTGTAAACAATCAGAATTTGATAAAGTCTATCAAGTCTTCTTAGGAAAATGCAAATGGATACATAGTTACAAGTATGACGTCTGACTGGAGGTTTTCATATTAGATGAAAACTCCTGAGACAGTCGAATCATTTATCTGATGTTTAAATTCTTTCTGTAGGATTCTAGCAACAGGATTTAATTTAGACTTGAAATCTACAGTATGTCCTAACTTCAGCCCTCAAAATCCTGGGTGAAATATCTGTCTTGGTCTGTCGGCCTCCTCAGGAGCTAGCTATCTAAATACAGGCTCAATAACAATAGGTTTGGGGCTTGGGGAGGTGGCTCCCTGGTGGAGAGCATCTCCTTTTACTTTTCCAGAGGACCCAAGTTTGGTCCAGGATTCATGCCAGGCAAGCTCACAGCTGTCTGTCACTCAAACTGACCGGAACCTGATATTCTCTTCTCCCCCACACAGGCACTGCATTCTCATGCACACACACACCCTCATAATAAAACAATGAAATAAATGAAAAAAATCTAGGCTCAACACACATTATTTCTTACCATTCTAGAGGCTAAGAGGTCTCGCAGGCAGAAGCCAGTCTGGGCCAGGTTTCAATTGAGGGCTGTCTTATAGCTTGTGGAAGGCTGCCTTCCTGTCTCATTTTAAGAACACTAATCTCATCATGGGCCTCTCCACTCTATGACATCATCAAACCTTAATTACTTCTGCATATGGATCTGGCTTGAGGATGAAAATGATGCAAATCCTCAGCCCACAGCAAGATCTTGAGACTTCTCTTCCACTAGTGAGTGATTATTGGTTATCTACTTAAAGACAGCTCGCTGCCACTGGAAGACACAAGCATTGTCTCCAGGCTCTTTCTTTCCCCCTTGTGTGGAACACTGACCTGTTCTCACGTGGTTTTTGCCCATCTGCACTAGTCCAATGTATTAGAACCTCATGGAGCAAATGGCAGATATAGGGGGTACATTTACTCACTCTGTATGTTTTTTTTTTTTTTTCTGATAAAACACTCAAGCCTTAGGAACAGGAGACAGTTGATTCTGTTTTCAGTCACTGCATCTGTAGCCTCTTTCCTCTCCATCCGAAGTTATAACCTGGAATGTGAGTTCAGTTTGAAAGTGGTTTTCTAATTCTTGTAAATCTACCCACAAACCCAGCTCCTGGCTGAGCAGAGCTTGATGCTGCTATCTTGAGGGGTCAGTGTGAACTCTGCTCCCTGTGGAGGGCCTTACTTCTAGTTTAAAGAGTATATTAAGCAGTCTGCAGCATGCATCCTTCTTCCATAAGCCCCCATTTGTTCTGCCATTGGTAGATAAGTGAAGGCTGCGGATGCCAGCTGCTAGCATTGCCACAGCCTCTTTGTGTTTCCCAGAAAGATACTTTGTGGAAGTGGCAAGGGCTTGTGTGTGTGTTGTGTGTGTGTGGGGGGTAATCCAAAATGTGATGCTACTTAGCTCCACGGGCCCGGGAAGCCTCTGGCATAGGTACTTAAGTGGCTTTCTCTAAATTGGGAGGGAGGGAGGGAGGGAGGGAGGGAGGGAGGGAGGGAGGGAGAGAGTAGCTGATGCCAAAGTGTAGAGAGGACTTTCGTTTGGTCTGTTGTAAGCACAGGATTTTATCTTTGGGGCTGGAACTAGCCTGCTGCACCAATTCTTTGAGCAGGAAGCAGGATTGGTTGGGTGCAGCCATGAAGCCCTGGCAGCTGCTTATTGCCTGTGAGTCAGCTGATGGAAAGCCAGCAGCAGTTCCCAGCAGCAGAGGCCAGTGTCCCTGAGGGAGACACTTGGAGGGAGGGAGGGAGAGCAGGAGGGAGGAGTGAAGCATGAAGAATTTAGCTCACAGAAGGGGGGGGGAAGGTGACCCTGTGGGGAGAAGTTCTACTGCATGGGGTGAAAACATCACTTGAGGCATCTGGTGACGTCCAAGCCCAGAGACCGCTAATGCAGAGAAACAGACTGGGGACGAGCAATAAAACACTAACTTGATCAGAACTTGATAGTAACCTTGCCCGGACGACAAAGCTTACATAATGTGACCAGAGTTCTATGTCAGTGCTAGTTATTAATGTATTCTCAGCTTCCTGATTTCATCTCAAATAAAAGTAGGACACATGCTTGAGGAAATGTCATCAGAGAGATTCGGCCTTATATAGGGCAGTCTCAGTGGTGGCTGGGGAAGCGCGGCCTCAGGGAGAGTGGAACAGACTTGTTATCGGCCTCCCTGACATCTACTTTATCCTTTCCTGCTCTTATCAGCTGGCTAGCCTTGCCCAGACCTAAGCCAATCCCTAGATTAGGATGTAGATGAAGAGTATTCACCAGGCTCCTCTCCTCCTGCTTCCCTGTCAATTTTTTTTTTTTTTTGCTGTTCTTTCTTCCTGTCACCTACAATTACTCTCAAAAATAATCTTTTACATGTCAGGAGCTGTGTGTTTGGCTTTATGGGTTCAGGGATGGGCACAGATGCACGCTGAAGTCTGCATGGAGTCCACAGACAAGTGAAAAAAATCATACAAATTTCCGAATAATCACAAGTCTTGGTAATTCCAGGAAGGGAAGGCACAGGATGCCATGTGAGTGCGTGGCAAGGAAGAAATATCTGATGAGTTTGGGGAATGCCTCTCAGAGGAAACAGCATTTGACCTGAGGTCCTTAGTGGGAAGGGTGCTAAACTTGCTCTAGTGTCATGAGGTGGAGGTGGGGGGTTCTGAGGAAATTTCAGATGAATGTAAGGTAGAGAAGGAAAACAGCTTGAGATGAGTCTGGAGGGATAGTGAGGGTCTGCTCCTCTGACGCCATGCTAAAGATCTGGTCTTTATTTTAACTAGAGCTTCCTTGACAGGAAAAAAACCTTGCACAGCTTGGAAAAGGGGCAGTGGCAGGAGTGGGGACAGTGTCACCTGATCGGCTTTGCAGTTTTTATAAACTTACTTAGGTTGGGGAATGTTCTGCTACGCCCCTCTTTAGATATATCACCTTGTACCATTCCAGAAAATTCAACACTCTTGACTGTGATTTGCAGAGTGGGCGGGGCTGGGAAAGGTCTTGGGGAAGTGAAGATATCTTGGAGTAGATGACAGTAAGAGACCAAGTGAGCAACTTAATTGATATCAACATATAATGGTAAAATTGGCAGGACTTAGCACGGGACAAGGTTAATGGGAAGTTCCGGAATGATTTCCATGTTCTCGGGAGGAGGATCAGGATTTGTTAGGGGTATAAAGTTGTGAGTTGTGAACAGACACATCACATGTAAGGGAATGCTTTAGTAACTTTTCTTCCACTAAGGTAGAGTCTGAAATGAATTCTTAGCATAGATGAGACTTTATACTCTCTCCCTTCTGACATGTTGCACATTACCAGCTTTTGTAAAGGCATTTTTATTCAAGTGAGTGTATTTTTAACTTCGTTCCTCTTTTGTTCCATTCTTAGACAGTTTGTCTTCTACTTAAGTGTCATGCACATGGTTTTATGGGGCTATGTCAAGTCTAGGAGCCTGATGAAAAAAAGATTTTTTGTTTGACTGAATTTTTTTTTCAGGTCCTGCTGACTTCCTTCTGGAAATCTTCAGTTTCTATTCTAATCTGAGGGTTCATATCATATCATATCATATCATATCATATCATATCATATCATATATCATATATCATATATCATATCACATCACATCACATCACATCACATCACATCATATCATATCATATCATATCATATCATATATCATATAATCTACATCATCTATCTATCTATCTATCTGAGCCTGGAAATAAGTGGACTTGTGTTCCAAAGTTGTCATTGACATGAATAATTTGCATATAGAAAGCTTGGTTTTATACCCTGTGAAGTGAAAGGCTCATTGCGACTAAATATGTCACCCTCATAGGCAGATTCTTGCCTTGCCTGAAGTAATAGCACCTTAGGAGAAGAGTAAGTGGTCTCAGAGACATTTGGAGGTAGTTTCACAAACCCACTGAGTTTGAGGACTGCTTTGCCATCTCCATTCCCACTGTATGGAACTATATCACTTTGTACCACACAGAGAAATTCCATGACAGATGTAGAACCTGCCCATTGGCTGTTCAAGTCAGATAGCAATCTAGGCCCCAAAGGGCCCTCATGGGATTATTTTGCTTATCTTTTCCCAGAGTTGTGATGCAAGACTATATATATACTTTGGTTATTCCATTCATTTTATCTTTATTTTGTAAGTTAAATTATTACTTTTTTCAAGTCATCACAGACAGCGTGGACCGTCCAGCATAGTTAAACTAGTACAAAGAAACTATTCAACCACTGGCAGTTCATTCTTGGGGAGAAGCCAAATACCCCGTGTTTAGATGACCTTTCTATAAGGCCTACCACTTGCATCTAAACAAGTTGAGTCACCTTGAGGAGAACATCCCTCCACCCCCACTGTGTTTGGTCTGACATTTGTTTATGTGAGATGCTTTACAAATGGCAGGTGATCTTGAACCATGAGTATCTTCTGCTTAGTTTGAACTACAGCCTCAATTGCCTTAGCTAACAACCCCTGACTTTAAAGACATTATATCATAAAAGTTCAAAGACACAAGAAGGATAGATTGGTGTGATTTTTACTATGTTCCACTTAGAAGATTGGATTTAGTTAATAAAAAACTTTTTGGAACATTTTATATGTAAGTACAATGCATACTTGAGCACAATACTGTCTACCATTCCCTGCCAATTTCTTTTGTGTTTTCCAAGATCCCTCTACCAAATTCATGTCCTTTTTTTTTTTATCTTCCTATGTATCTATCATCTGCTTATCTCTGTATCTCTCATCTACCTACCTATGTATGTATGTATGTATGTATGTACCTATCTATCTATTATATATCAATCTGCCCATCTCCTACTGAGTCCAGCTAATGTTTCCCATATGCACATGAGTGCCTAGCTGACCACCAGGGCTTAGACATCCTACCGGAGGTTCATTTCTAAAGAAAACTGATTCTTCTTCCCTACCTGTAGCACCTCAGCTGGGATCAGAGCTTGGTGAGATCTTTTTCCATCCACACTAAAATATCCAATAGTCTGATCTTGTGCAGGCAATCACAGCTGTTAAAATTTCATATCCAGAAGACATTATTTTCAGGAGTCCTCTCTGTTCTCTGGTTCATACAATCTTTTCATCTCTTCTTTCATAATGTCTCTGAGTTTTGAGTGTAGCAGTTGTATTATAAATGTCCTCCATTGGGAGTGGGCACTCCGTAGTCATTTTTTTTTCTCTACACTTTGACTAGTTATGATTGTTTCTGTTTGATGCAGGAAGGAATGTCTTTAGCTGGGTATGGTGGTGCATGCTTTTATCCAAGCACTTTGGAGACAGAGTCAGGTGGAGCTCTACAAGTTCAAGGCTATCTTTGTTTATATATCAGGTTCAAGTTTGGAGCCAGCCTGCTCTATATAGTGAGACCTTGTCTAAGGAGAATAAGAAAGGGAAAGAAAGGGAAAAGAAGGAAAGGTAAAAGAATCTTCTTTGAAGGATGAGAGCTACATTAATGTACGGTTATCAGGATAAGTACTGAGAAGGTGTTTGGATATTGCTAAATGGCAGTGGTAGGTTCTCCTGTAGGCACTGTGAATGCCTCTCTTCAGCCGTGGTGTCTTGTCTAGGTTAACAGTATCTCCTATTCATCAGGCTTAAGTCCAATCAGACAGTTGGTTACTCCAACATGTTAGTACCAATATTGCTCTATCCAGTGTATCTCTTTGGCCAGTTGTTAATTGTTGTTTGCAGGATTTATAGCAAAGTTGGTCAATGAAGTACTTTTCTCCCCCTCCAGCTTGCAAAACACCTTCCAATACCAGGAGAGTTAAGATTTGCTGATTCTTTTTATGAAATACAGCAGCCAGGACAATCCTTTCTTTAAATCATTTTTTCCCTATCCTTAAAAATTCTATGTAACCACACCCAATATTTTACTGTACAAAACTTATTGGTGTTTATATCACTATTGAAATTTAATGTTGAAATGACTTCTGGTCACATTAGATAGATGTCCCTGATCCAATTATAAAATTTCATTCTGGTCAAATTTCGTTTGACCTTTGTTTAGTATTGCTGGTACTAGAAAAATCTATGTAAATGTACTGTTCTCATCTTAATGAATGGAAAAACACTAAATTTAATTTAAATAACAATAAATTATTTCTTATTTTCATTGCTTTTCAGATGTTAAGGTATGATATTTTTGTTCTTGAATCTTGGCTTTGGAGAGTAGGAGGTCAGTAGAGAAATAGGTAATAAATGATTCCAATATGTTGGCAAATGATTTATGAAGGATTGCTTTCTTTTGTGCTGTTCCGTTGTTTTTAGATTTATTTATTTTATTTTACCTGTGTGAATGTTTTATTTGCACGTATGCATATGCACCTCATGGAAGCTTGTCCTGATGGAGGTCGGAAGAGGGCCTCAGTGTTCCTGAAACTGGAGTTACTGACAGATATGAGCTACCATGTGACTTCTGGGAGCTGAACCCAGGTTCTAAGCAAGAGCAAGTGTTAACTACTGATCTATCTCTTCATCTCTGAAGATTACTTTAACCAGCTTTTTTTTCTTTATTAATGTTAGAAAATGATATTTCTGGGGAAGTTTTGTGTGATACTAGCCATTTAGTTTTATTTTTATGTAATAAGAAGTTTCTGGCTTGGACTACCTCTAAGATTTGGACCTGCCCGCAGCTGCTTAGCTCCGTATAGCCCTGAGGTCCAGACAAGTGGTCCCAAAGAAATACATAGAAGGCTTTTTATTAATTTCATGCTGATTGACCTATGGCCCAGCCATATAACTTGTTATCTCTTTCATCCTAACTATATCCATTATTCTTATCTTGTTTAGCCATGTACCTTTTCTCAGAGTAGCATGGTTGTCTTCTGTCCAGTGTATCTGTTGGTGTCTCTGCTGGCCTCTCTGCTCTGCTTTTTCTGTTCCTAGGGTTTTCTTAGACTGATAGCCCTGCCCACACTTCCTGTATGCCTTCTGGCCAGTCAGCTTTTTATTAAAGAAGTAGGAAAGACAGATACCACTATATTTTTGTTTAGAAATTTTTATGACATTTATGGTGTGTGTGTATGTGTGTGTGTGTGTGTGGTGTGTACATGTGTAAGGCAGTGCATGCATGGAGGCCAGAGGACAATGGATGGGGTCAGCTCTCTCTTTCCTCTCACCATGTAGTTCTGGGTATCAAACCCATGTCCTCAGGCTTAGTGGCAGGAGCTCTTATGCATGGAGCTATGTTGGCTGTGTTGCTATTCAGTTTTAGACAAATAGGAAATTTACTTATAGTTTCATGATCCTCATCAGACTTATTTTTTTCAAGCAGAAGAGTTTTCTGGAATCAGATTTTCAGCTTTTTAGTCTGTGATTTGCAAAAGGTTTTTCCAGTGCTTTCTCAAATCCTCCTTGGTGGCTGATCCTCACATGGATCACGACAACACGTTCCTGAGCAAGGGCCTACAAACAGGTGGATATAAAAGTTTCCTTTTTCTAACAGTCAAAACTCCAGGTTATCTTAATGCAAATGTGATGCACATGATTAGAGTGATATCATTTTATTAAAACTCCTCTCATAATCTGCCTCTAAAAGGCCTTCTGTTTCCATTACAGCTAGGTTATTGATGCTAAATAGTTCAGCAAATTGGGTTGTTGAAGCACATCTGCCATGCATTATTCATTAAGTATCTCTTTCACAAATCATAGCTGCCTGTTACCTAAGTCTGCAATCCCAGAAGCACCACTTCCTGGGGAGTTGGCTTCTTTTGTGAGCCAAGAAATGGAGTCACAGGCACATCCGTCAGGCAACACTTGGTTACACTGTTGTCTTTGAAATGTAGTGCATGATGGGGAAAAGGTTTAATTAATGTTCTACAGTAATATGTCTGTTTATAAAGAAATAATGTACTATAAAATTAAGCTATTTATAGTGAATGTACCTCCTAATGGCAAGGTTGGCATTTTAAGTGATCAGTAAATCACTTAAATATTAAGACTTTCTTGAACAAGGGTAATAAAAGGAGACATTTGGAAATGGTTGGTACCGGTACATACAATTATCCACTAAATAAAACATTTTTATTGTGATCGTTGTGTTAATCACATTGTAGAGAGAGCATTTTGATCAGGAAATATAAGAAATTATGTGAATTTCTTTTTAAATCTCTGATATGATTAACATTTGTATTAGTGCGGAAACTCCAATTATTTAATACAGCACATACCTTTGTTTAGTAGACTGCTTTCCTGAGCTTAGACTGTGATGTAGTGGGGTCATGTTCTGTTACATTGTAAATATTTGTCCTGCCTACTGGTTTAATAAAAAGCTGATTGGCCAGAAGGCAGACAGGAAGTGTGGGCGGGTCTACTAGACTAAGAAATCTCTGGGAAGAGCAGAGCAGAGACACTGGAGAGACACTGGTAGAAATGCCAGCAGAAGCAAAGAAGACAAACCATGCTGCTCTGAGAAAAGGTACCAACCTGCATGGCTAAACAGATGAATGGAAATAGGTTGAGCTAAGAAGAAAGAGCTAGCTAGCAATATGACTGAGTCAGCATAAAATTAATATACTCTTGTGTTTGATTATTTGGGGTTAAGTGTCAGCAGGGCTGAGAGCAGGTCTGAACCTCTGGGCTAGGCCAGAAAGGACGGGCCAGAAACTTCATATTACACCGTGAAACTTCTACAGCTGCATCTTCTCCTGACCAAACACTCCCTTGTTGAGATCATGACATTGGAAAACAGAGTTTTCCCACCATGGGGTTACTTGCCAGCTCTGGGGAGAAAGTCTCTATCTCCAGTGCCTCCTGGATATGATAGTATGATAGTATGATAGGAGGATCTTCCATTTGGGGCGTCTTCAACTGCAGTGAATCACATGATCATTCTGGCCCGGCTCTTCACTGTGTGATAATTTATTACATAAAAGAAAGAAGTCCAGGGCTGAACAAGCCATAATGCTGTCTAGGTTACTGAGACAAAAGTTTTCTTCATACCCATCTGTTGATCTCTGAGGTCATCCCCAAGCAAACAGTGGGTTATACTGGTCCCTCTAAATATACAGGCATCTTTGCTGAGCTCTTACTTATCAATACTTTCTTCTTTACGTGTTTTAAGTAGCGTTCTCCTAAGCCATCATGTGCACTTTCTTTTCTTTCTACCTAGGTAAGAATTTATGAGTTCTGAACTTATTCTAGTCTAGTCTTTTTTAAAAAATTTAACTGTAAATTTTTTTCAAGATATACCACTGCTTCCCTTCCCTCCTTCCAGTCCCTTCCAGACCTCTCTTAGCTTCCCCCACCCGTTCTCCTATCCATTCCCCTAGGAGGGCAAGGAGTCCCAAGGTGGGTCAGTTCAGTCTGGCACATCCAGTTGAGGTAGGTCAGAGTCCCTCATCCCAGTATCATGGCTGGGTTAGGTGTTCCTCTGAAGGGAGTGAGCTCTGAGATGCCAGTTCATGCAGCCGGAACATAGTCTGATCCTACTGCAAGAGGTTCCACAAAGTGCCCTGCCATTTAAGAGTCGTCTACCTTTGGAGGGTTTAGTTCCTTGCCCTGAAGGTTCCTCAGTGGTTGTTTCTCATTCAGTGAGCTCCCAATAGCTCAGGTCAGCCATCTCTGTGGGTCTCCTCCTCGTGATCCCAATCCTTTCCCTCATATATTCTCTCCTCTTTCTTTCTGTCTTCAGCTGAACCTGGAGCTCGACCTGGAGCTTAACTATGGATCTCTGCTTCTGCCTCTATCCATTGCTGGATGTGAGTTCTATAATAGCAATTAGGGTGGTCATTCATTTGATTATAGGGGAAGTCCTGTTTAGTCACCCTCTCTACTATTGCTTGGAGTCCTAGCCAGGGACATCTTGTGGCTTCTTAGAGGTTTCTTTAGCACCAGGTTTCTTTCTATCCCCAAGTGGCTCCCTCTATCATGATATCCACTTCTTGGTTCTCCGTCTTTGTTGTTCCTCTCACTCAACCATCTCCTTCTCTCATAATTTGTTTCTCCTCTCCTTGCTTGCTCCCCGTTATGACCCCAATTTACTCAGGAGATCTTCTCTATTTCCTCTTCCCAGGGGGATTCCTGAATGTCTTTTTTAAGTTCTTCCTGTTACTTAGCTGTTTGGGGGTTTTGGTTTGTAGCCTGGATATTCTTAACTTTTTTGTCTAAAATCCACTTATGAGTGAGTACATACAATAATCTATCTTTCTGGGCCTGTGTTACCTCACTCAGGATGATACTCTGGTGTATGAGGTTTTTGTTTTAGACTTTTGGGCCTAGCTTTAGGTTTAGACCCACAGACACACAGAGCCGTAGAGACATATAGATGTTTATAATAGTTTTAGGCTGATTGGCCTAAGGCCTAGGCATATATAACTTGTTAACTGTTTACCCTTAATCTAACCCATGACTCTTATCCTGTTCAGCATGCATAATCCAGTCTATCAGGCACCTATATAAGCTGAGTGTTGGCTTATATTTTAATAAATATTAATCTCAGATTAATATATTTTTAAAAAACTTCTGCCTTCAATACTCTCCAGATGCATCCACTTGCCAGCAAATTTTAGGATGTCATTTTTTTAAACTACTGAGTAATACTCCATTGTGTAAATGTACCACAATTTGTTAATCCATTTTTCAGTTTATATGATGGATGACATTGACAGTTATTTTGTATGTTGAACCATACCTACACTTCAGGGATAAAGCCTACTTGATCATGGTAGATTATTTTTTTGATATGTTTTTGAATTCAGTTTGCCAGTATTTTATTGAGTAGTTTTACATCAATGTTCATGAGGGAGATTGGTCTGTAATTCTCTTTTTTTGTTGCATCTTTGAGTGGCTTGGAATGAGGGTGACTGTAGCCTCATAAAAATAGTTCAGCAATGTTCCTTCAGCTTCTATTGTATGAAACAGTTTGAGGAGTATTGGTGATTGGTGTTTGTTCTTCTTTAAATGTCTAGTGGAGTTCTGTTCTGAACTCTGACCCTGGGCCTTTTTGGGGAGGCTTTTACTAACAGCTTCAATTTCTTTGGAGGTTATAAGTCTATTTAGGTCATTTATCTGATCTTGATTTACTTTTGGTAATGAAGTATAGGTTTTGAAAGCATGACCTAATGATTCTCTGTATTCCTGGGTGTATGTTGTTATGTCCCTCTTGTCATTTCTGATTCTCTTAGTTTGGATACCTTCTCTCTGCCTTTTTGTTCGTTTGGAAAGAGTTTATCTATCTTGTTGATTTTCTCAAAGAATCAACTCTTTATACATCGATTCTTTGTATTGTTTTCTTTGTTTCAATTTTATTGATTTCAGCCCCGAGTTTGATTATTTCCTGCTGTCAACTCCTTGTAGGTGAGTTTGGTTCTACTTGTTCTAAAGTCTTCAGCTGTGCAGTTAGGTCTCCTGTGTGAGATTTCTCTAGGTTTCTCATATAGGCATCTAGTGCTATGAGTTTTCCTCTTAGCACTGCTTTCATTGTGTCCCATAAGTTTGGGTATGTTGTGGATTCATTTTCATTAAATTCTAGGAAGCCTCTGATTTCTTCCTTTACTTCTTGACCCAGAGGTGGTTTAATTGAGAGATGTTCAGTTTCCATGAATTTGTAGGCTTTCTGTGATTTTTGTTGTTGCTGAACTCTAACCTTAGACCATAGTGGTCTGATAGGAGACAAGGAGTTATTCCCATGTTTTTGTATCTATTGATGTTTGCTTTATGACCAGGTATGTGGTCTATTGTTCCATGGGGTGCTGAGAAATATGTATATTCCTTTGTGTTTGGGTAAAAACTTCTGTATATATCTATTAAGTCCATTTGGACGATAACATCTGTTAGATCTCTTATTTCTTTGTAGAGTTTCTGTCTGGTAGACCTGTCCATTGGTGAGAGTGAGGTATTGAATTCTCCCACTATTAATGTGTGGGGTTTGATACAAGATGTAAACTTTAGTATTGTTTCTTTTACATATGTAAGTGTCCTTGTGTTAAGGGCATAAGTGTTCAGGATTGAGAATTCATCTTGGTGGATTTTTCCTGAGATAAATAAGCAATGTCTGTTTTGGTCTCTCTTGATTGATTTTAGTTTGAAGTCTATCTTGTTAGATTTTAAGATGGCTGTACCAGCTTTTTTCTTAGGATTATTTGATTGGAAAGTCTTTTCCCAACATTTTACTTTGAGCCAGTGTCTGTCTTTGAAGTTGAGGTGTGTCTCTTGTATGCAGCAGATGGATGGCTTCTGTTTTTGTATCCATTGTGTTAGCGTGTGTCTTTTTGTAGGTGCATTCAATTCATTAATATTAAGGGATATTAATAACCAATGATTTGATTTCCTGTTATTTTTTGTGGTAGTGTGTGTGTATTTCCCTTCTTTGAGTTTTTCTTTGGTGGGATTATGGATTACTTGTGATTTCATGGGTGCATCTAGTTTCCTTAGGTTGGAGTTTTCTCTCTAATGCTTTTTGTAGGGCTGGACTGGTGGATAGGTATTGTTTAAATCTTATTGTGTCGTGAAATATCTTGTTTAGTCTATCTATGGTGACTGATAGCTTCACTGGGTATAGTTGTCTGGGCTGGCAGCCATGTTCTTTCAGTGTATTTATAACATCTGACCAGGACTGTTTTGCTTTCATTGTTTCCATTGAGTATTCTGGTGTTATTATGATGGGTCTGTCTTTATAGGTAACTTGGCCTTTTTCTTTTGAACCTCTTAGTATTTTTTATTTGCTCTGTAGGTTTGGTGGCTTCATTATTATGTGGCCAGCAGACTCTTTTGCAGGATCTAGTCTATTTGGTGTTCTGTAAGCTTCTTGTATCTTTGTAGGCATTTCCTTCTTTAGGTTGGGAAAGTTTTCTTCTGTGATTTTGTTGAATATATTTTCTCTGCCTTTCAGCTGATATTCTTCTCCTTCTTTGGTTCCAGTTATTCTCAGGTTTGGTCTTTTTATGGTGTCCCAGATTTCCTGTATGTTTTGTGTTATGGCATTTTTGGTCTTAGTGTTTTCTTTAACTGATGTATCTATTTTCACTATAGATATTCTCTCTTCCATCTCTTTTGTTCTGTTGGTTATTCCTGCATCTGTAGTTCTAGTTCATTTCTTCAGATTTTCTACTTCCAGCATTGCCTTGGTTTGTGTTTTCTTTATTGATTCTATTTCAATTTTTAAATCTTGAAATATTTCTTTTACCCGTCTGATTGATTTTTCTTGGTGTTTTTGAATTCCTTTAATTTCTTTCAGGGATTTGTTGATCTGTTGCATTTTTTTGTTGTTTATATTTTCTTTTGTTTCTTTAGGGAAATTTTTATATACTCTTTTAAGGCTTCTATTGTCTTCATAAAATTGTTTTTAAGGTTGTTTCCTCCTACTTCTTCTGCATTGCTATGCTCAGGTCTTATTGTTGTAGAACTACCAGATTCTGGTGGTGCCTTGTTGTTTTCATGTTGTTATATGTACTCTTGCATTGTTCTTGCATTGGTGTCTGCCCATTGCTTCCTCCGCTCATTGCAGGATTTGTCAGTATCTCAGAGAGTTGTTTTTGGTGCAATCTGTTCTGAGTGTGTCTGTGTCTCAGGAAGCCTCTCTTGGTCCAATCTTGGTTCTCGATCCATTTGGAAGTAGTATATTCTGTGATGTAGCAACCCCTCTTAATCCAGTAGGTGCTGACACACTGTGGGCCTCATGTGGTGGCTTTTGATGCAGTAGGTGCTGGTCTCTGGTAGCTCTTCTTGATCCAATAGGAACTCTTAGTCTGCTTTGGGCAGGGGATCTGAGGGTTTCCATTTGCTGCTTAGGTTGAAATGTGATGGCGTGGGTTGGGGAATGGGGCGGGGTTTTGGAGCTGGGGGTGTCCAGCGAGCTGAACTCTCCTGACCTGGATTGAGGGCAGAGCTGAGTATGGGTGGGGTTCCAAGGGCAGTGTCCCAGGGGGCTGGGATTCCCGGAGGTTGGGATCTCTGTCTGGGCTGGGCATGGGTCACTCACCTCTTAATCTGGCCATTTTGTGCATTTTCCACCCCTGACAACTAGAAGAGAAAAATGACAGACACCAAATGATTAGCTAGTTATTAAAACAAACAAAAACTTGAACTCTTCAGCCCTTGTGTATTCTATATGATTAAAGTGTTCTGCAAAGTGGAAATTGTTAGGAGTTCCAACATCCTCTAGCTACTTCTGGCGTCCCATGGCCATGCATGTGCCATCAGCGTTTAGGCAAAAAGCGATCTATGTGCTTCCTGGCATGGCTACCTTAGCCCCTGTGCGCATGTGCTGAGCTACTTTTAAAATCTGCAGACTCCATGTGTTCCACATCCTCCCTTCTGCCACATTTCTTTCTGGCAGGCTTGCCCACTTCGTTTTTTTCTCTACTCCCCCTAAACTCTTAAACTCGACTTGGTTCTATTTTGTGGTGCATTTTTGCACTTGGTAGATAACAGAAATAATTTGTATGAGAAGTGATAAGCTAACGGCAATACACCCTTAAAATGCTACTGAAAGCATCCATTTGTCTTTAATCTTTTACTAGGCTAATATTATTAGATAGATTGTCTGCAGCGGGTTGTGTGAAACAAAATTGTAAATTCCAAGATGTTGTGCTTAATGGATTGTGGTGTCTGAATTCCTGATCTGTACTGATAAAGATTCGTCAGGTTGGGGAGATGAGGGTTTAATGAACAAAATCTTAGAGACGGAAATGCTGTTCCTCTTAAATACAGAGAAAGTAATGAGCTGAAAAAAGGCACAGTTTCCACACTGACGTTGAGTGATTTCCATAAAGGAGCTGTCCAGAGCAGGCTGACTGGGGTGTGCTTCAAGTGTGCTGATCCCTGGCAGAGCCTGGCTTGCAGAATTTGGGAATGCCTTGTCATTTCTATACTAGATCCTTTGTTTCAGTTATCCAAGCCCTGTAGGGAAGGGCTTTCCCAAGTCGCTGGTGTTTGTTTATTTAATTGTCTAGAACACCACGTGTAAGCAGGGAATTTCTTACTATGACCTTGAGTCATAGGACATATCTGCTGGAGAGAGATGGGGACTCAGATTTTAATCAATAGAAAAAGTCTACAGTTGATTTTCTGTTATAAATTCTGATCAATTTTCTCTTTTAGTGTAAGTTAAAATCTCTAAGATGTCTTCTTAGACTTTAGTTATGAGCTAAAGCCAGTTGCCAGGAGCAACCAGCCAGAGGCAGTTAATTAATTAACCTCTGTCATTGTGTTTTGTTGAAGCCACTGAGTCTAGATATATGTGTTACTTGTCATGTTGTCGTGACAAAAATACCTGACAAAAGCAATTTAAAGAGGTTAAGCTTTTGTTTGCTTCTCTGATGCTGAAGAAGTCATGGTTACAGGAAGTTGGCAGCTGATCACATTGCATCTGCTGTTGGAAACAGAGAGAGAGTTGGTCCCTTCTGTTCAGCCCCCCCCCCCCCCCCCGCCATTAACTCTTTAAATACAGAATTTTACTAGAGAGCTCTAGATGGCTTGGAACTCACTTTGTAGGTCAGGCTGGTCTTGAACTAACTAACCTCTGCCTTGAAAGTGCTGGGCTTAAAAGTCTTGAGTCAGTATGCCTGCAAAGGGTGTATCATAGGCTGGCCTTGAGTTCACGATCTTCTTGGCCTGATCTCTTCAGTGTATCCTAATGGCACAACCAGATCCCTTATTTTTGTTATTCTCTCTGGCACCTCAACTTGTGGAGTGGAGCTGCTCATATTTATGCTCATAGGTATGAGTCTTCCTATCTCAAATTAATATAATGTAGGAACTCCCTCACTGACATTGTGTCTGTGGTGATTGTAAGCCCATGAAGTTGACTATCAGGATCAATTATTACAGCCATGTCTTGGTGGCACACATCTTTAATTACAGCACTTGGGAGGCAGAGATAGTCAGATCTCTGAGTTCAAGGCCAGCCAAGGCTACACAAAGAAACTCTGTCTCTGGAGGGGAAAAAAAAATCAATCATTACAATAGGCAAAAGGAAATGGGTAAGGAGGGAATGTTTAATGATCTTTGGAATGACAAAAACATACTGACCTCATTCTGATTTCTAATTTTTGTTTCAGAGTCAGTAAGAGAAAGATAAAGGCATGAACTTAGGGAACTTATGGAGAATTGATCCTTAAAGAAAATAGTTACACATTGATGAATGATCGGTATGTCTTCTGAGAAGTTCCCTATTAGATAATTTTATTGTGGGATCATAGAGAGGAGGGGCACAGTCACAGCTAGGGTAGTCCACAATACACTGAGCTGTGTGATGTGGCTATTACTGTGAGGATACAGACCTTCACAGCATGTCACTGATCTGAATACTATAGTCCTTTGTGCCACATTTGTATTTCATATCCAAATAAACAAAGAAAAGGCATAGTAAAAATGACATGGAAGAGAAAAATGATCTTCTTTTATAGGACACTTAGCATGAAGGAAGCTTTTGGGACCAAAGGAACTTGCTCTGGGTGAGTCAGTGAATAATGAGTGGGCTGGGCTTTTACTGCATACTGCAGCTACATGTTATACACTGTGCATGTATGTTACAGTTACTGTGCCAGGTGTATACTGGTTCTAGCTGTAACACAGTATCGTTATAACCCCAACACTGTGGGATCCAGAGACTGGCACTGTGAAGGCATAGATTTACCTTTACAAAACTTTACCTCAGGGAAACACCATTTTTCTAGAACATCTAGATCTGAGGGCAGGGCTCAGGTCTAAGAAGAATCTAGGAAAAATCTCAGGAATGTTCCTGACAGCCAAAAGATTCAAAACTTGGTTTCTTGCTGAAAATTTAACCAATAGTTTACAAGAATTACTCTACCTCATAACTTTACCCAATCCTGAATACCAAGATGTATAACCCCCCCACTTACATATTTTTTTCTTTAAAAACCCTTTCACCCTGAGCTCAGTGCCTAATTCCCCTTCATTGAATCAGAACATAGGGTTTTGGCCAGTCCAAAAGTATAAACTAAACCTCATGTGTTTGTATCAGAATCCAGATCCAGGTCTTGGAGTGTCTCTCTACACAACACGGGTACTACAGGCAGGTCACTGGGGTGACCCAGAGACTGATAATACACCAGGATACCAGGATACAGTTAGAGATAACATGATACACATTGTGCAGGTTTTGTTACAAAGTATATTTTGTCAATACTAAAATCAATCTTAGCTTATAGCACTTTTACTTTATAAACTTTCTTTTCCATTTTTTGAAATAACACATGTTAAAACTAAAACATATATAGCTATGCAAAATGTTTTCTTATATTGTTATTTTATAAACTTGACAATTTCATATTGTTTATTTTTACCTTTTTATTATTTTTATAATTTTTAAAGCATCAAGAGATGTTTTAAAATGTGTGTTTACATCTGTGTGTGCATGCATACATGTGTGTGTGTGCACGTGTGTAAAGGCAGTATGTGTGGTGTTTGTGCACGTATGTTGGGATTAGTGTAACCTGCACATATGTGGAGAACAGAGGAAGATGATGCATGTACTTTTCTGTCAGTCTCCACCTTATTCCCTTTCGATACAGATTCTCACTGAACCTCGAGCTAGACTGATAACTAGAAAACCCCAGTGACCCAACAGTTGCTGGGTCCCATAGTGTTGGGGTTATAGGAAAGCCAGGATACACCTGGCTTTTTACATGACACTGGGGCTTTGAACTCAGATCTTCATGATAGTACTGCAAGTGTTGTCACCCATTTAACCACTTTCTCTTCCTTCTCTGTTGTCATCATCATCATTGTTTGAGAAAAGTCCTATCCAAGTCCAGGATAGTCTTGCACCTATGGTTTTCCTGCCTCAGTCTTCTGAGGGCTGGAGTTAGAGTCAGTAACCCCATATCTAGCTATTATCACTTTTAGACTTTGTTGGCTAAAATTGAAAATGGAAACGGACATATTATTCTCAGTCTACATTGGCAGAAGACCACAGATAACCACTGTCTGCCAGCACTTCTTGATCCTGAGTGTTCTCAGGGGCTATAACTACACAGAGCTGCCATCTCCTACCATCATGGTTCCTTTACTCAGATCTGCTGCTGACAGACCTGCTTATAGCTCTTTTTGAGAAGGTGTTGTGGTTTTCAAGGGCCCACAAATTCTCAGATTGTTTTCATCAGATATGTGCTTATGAGCAGATAAGGCACCCCCAACATTCTTCTGTAGTAATGGGGACTTTTTGGTGTTGGTCCTTATATTGGCTTCCTTTTGTTCTTGCTTCTTCTTCACCCATGCCTTCCTGGTCTGATTCCGAGAATGCCTCCTGAGCCAGCTCCTCTGGATCCTCTGCAGGGAACCTCCTCACTGATAGCCTCATCTGTGCCCAGGTCCCTGTCGCTTGCCAGCTTCCAAGACCCTGCTGAGTTTGCAACATCCTTCTAAATTGGAACTTAGAAGTTTTAGGGGGAAATCTTTAAAATTCGAGAGTGAACTTCTTTGGTATCTACTTTCAGAAGTTAGTATATATTCCTTGGTGCTACCAGCCCAAGAAATCAAGGTTTTTCGATGCACTCATAGGTGTTGTAACCTTTCCAAATTCTATGAGAGTCTCCCTCGGTCACAGCAACAGCTTGAGCTAAGGTTGAGGTCTTAATAGCTGCTCTAATTTCTTGAGCCATGAGCTGGATCAAAGAAATAGTAGAGGGAGAAATTTCACCATTGGCTTTGGGATTAAGAAGGGCAAAAAGAAAATGTACTGGAGCTCTATCGAAAATAACAACAACAACAAAAAACAAACCAAGCAAGATCTTGAAAGGCGAGCTTTTCTCTTAACATTCTTTCTTCATTTGTCTGTTGTATTGGGGGAAGTAAGAAAAGAGGGGTGGGCTCTGTTAGGGAGGGAGAGGAAGAGTGATAAACAGAGAAGGGATGAAGGTAAACTAACAGTAAGGGTGTTGGAAATATAAAGAATCACACAATTAACTATAATCTAAAAGACCCTATAATGCATATAAGTCTGTGTGTATATATATATATATATATATATATATATATATATATATGCAGTCTTAATTAACTTTTCTTATCTGGGCTGACAATACTCCCCCAAAGGGTCAAAGACCACCTAAGAAAACCCCCAATACCAGACAAAAATAGCCTGCTTTTGAGTTGTTGGCCAAGGCTATCTAAGAAACTTCTCAAATATACAGACTCTTTCTATTTTGGTAGTTGTCCTTTAGAGATGGGAGGCACGTTATCTCTGCTGAAGACCCGATGAAATACTGCCTAGAAATCCCCGAACTAGGACCGACCAGAAAGCCCTACCCCTGAGGAGGCACCATACAAACTTCCGGAGGAGAGAGATAGCCAGAAGCCCTACTTAGCTATGATGTTTGCAAACCACATCAACTACCAGCATCGTATGATAACCCTAAGGGTATAGTAATTGGCAGTATCTTGTCGGTAACCCATAGCTCTCCGGTTGAGTTTAAATTCTATTCAACAAGAGGGAAATCATGCCTGAGACTGGAAGCCTAGCCAACCATCAGGGTTAGTGAAACCATACATCTTGGCGAAGATAATCTCTAACTACATCATGTATTTTGTTCTTATACTCACAGATAAGCATTCTCTTTACCACTCATCAAGGAAACATCTCTTAGCAACAAAGGCTACTACAGAAAACCACAAGCAATAAAAACAAAGACTTGAGAGCCCATTCCTGATAGCTACCAACTAACTACAAAATAACCTACAAAATATCTCCTGCACCTACGACTCAGGGAACACTAGAGAGGAAAGGAGGGTATAGAGATCATGAAAGCCAGAGGACTGAGGCAGTTTGCTGTGGGGCCCTCTCCTAGTGATGCCACAAGCTACACCAGGAAATTTTCACCAACACAGCTGCTTAAACATGAGCTGAATGAGCACAAGAACAACAAATGTGCCAAAGTAGATGTGGAAGCTCAAGAGACCTGAACCCTACCCAGGAAACAACATGAAGCTGCTGAAGGCTGACACTAGGAGAAGTAGTCTTCCTCAGGGAAGGGCCAACAGTTGGTTGTTCAATACCAAATCCAGTTCTGAAAACATACCTCCAAGTAACGTAAAGACTGAGAAAGGTGTGTGTGTGTGTGTGTGTGTGTGTGTGTGTGTGTGTCTGTGTCTGTGTGTGTTTATGTGTAACAACAATTGATGAAGAAATAGGGCATGAATTTGAAAGTAGGCAAGGAGGGTTGCGTGAGAAAGTTTGGAAGAAAAAATAGGAAGAAGAAATGGATGTAATAATATTATAATCTCAAAAACAAAGGGAATATTTTTTAAAGAAATGTAGAATAGCTAACTCCATTAAAAATATTGAGGTGGGACTTGGAAAGAGAGCCGAGCCACCAGCGACCTTCACTGCTCGTGTAGCACACTGACATGGTATGCTTTCCTGAAGCCTTGAAGGTTCTGAGTTTTCACCGTGATATTTTTTAAGGGTTTTAATTTGTTGCCTGCAACATTATACTACCTGCTGCAAGACTGTTCTGTCCTCAAAAGCTGTGAAACCTAACATCAGCTCTTCCTATTTATGAATGGAAGTGCTTTTAGTCACCTGTTTTTAGAAGAGAATTGATCTATTACTGAAGAGGCTTTAGCAAGTAAAATTTCTCCGTAAGCAGCTTATCTAAGACATTGTTCAGCTGTCCCTAATAGGACTCATGCACCCACATTTCACTTTTACATTTTGAGACCAGTTACCCACACTACCCAGAACTGGTAGCGATTTGACAGTTTAGTGATGAGAGCCTTTTCATCTAGTATCACAAGCTGTTTGCTCTGCCTATGGCCGTGGAGGTGCTGAGAGATGCACACCTGGGTCTAGCTTTCCATTCATGTCATTAGAAGCTTCTCCATATTTGATGTGAGACCTTCTTGTAGTTTTGACCCATCTTGTTCCTATACTTAAAGCAGATTCTCAACATCTTTGACTACTTTACTCTTGTTCTTAGAAGTTGTGCTTGTGGCAGAATGGAAAAGGACTGACCAGTGAGTGGTGGCCATCACAGGTTTTCTACTTTCAGAATTGCTGATTGCTGAGATTGTTTCCAGGCTGGTCACTCAATGTGGCATTTAATTGGCAACATTAGAAGTATATTTTATGTACATCAGTGCTATGATGTACAAAGTAGGATGAGATTAATTTAATTACAAGAGAAGGTGACCCAAGCAAGAGACCCAGAAAACACAAAATATGTGAAACTACAGTAAAGTTTTCATAAGCAGAGGGAATCCACTACATAGCATAATATTATAAACTCATTAAGAAATGTGGGCATGGTGACATACATATCTAATTCTAGCATTCAGAAGTCTATGCAGAAGAATCATGAGTTTGAGGCCAGCTTGGGCTGTATAGAAAACTCTTGTCTCAAAAAGCAAAACCAATCAACTGGCCAGCCAATAATGAGATTTTAAAAAAATCAATGACTACAACAAATAATAACCTCAAATCTCCTGCAAACCAAGACCATAGTTATTTATTATACAATATTCTGACTTTATTTGATACTGTTTATTATCTTATTTTTGAAATACAGTGGGTTTATTTACAACTGGGTCACACAAACATGAGTGATCTGATATTACAGACCTTCAATGTCACTAGTGATTTAACTTTTTCATCTCTGTAGTCAGATGGGATCACTCTCATTTATGTAGTCCATCATCAATCCAAACACCATTATGTTTTGTATAACTATAAAAGCCACAGAATTTAGAGATAAGCACCCCTCTGATGCCTACAGATGGCAAGAGGATTTTGCTATTTGTGGGGGTGTGTTTGGGTGGGTGGTAGTTATGAAATGCCTGGGTGATGGAGATTTTGAGTTCTGACTATGCAGAGAGCAGCAATGCAGTGACTAGCTTGTCTGGGTTACTAGATGACCACAAGTTCCTGCAGGGCTAGTCAGATGAGATTTTGCTGATTTTTCTTCTTCAGGAAGCCCATTTAGATGGTGGGTGGTGAATAATAGGCTGGTGACCCTTTTCAGCTGTCTAGATTATCACTAAAATGACACAGGGGAGTGATGCCTGGAGAAGATCTTGCATTCTCTCATGGTAATAACAATTTTGTGGACGTGTGCATATTAATGGGCTTATATAGTGTTGATGAGATTTAGGAAGAAGCCTGTGATGTCCAGGTAAAAGCTGAACTTAGAAAAGTCATTTGGAGAAGGCAGAGTAGAATTCAAGTGGCAGGGCTGTTCAAGACCTAGAAGCAGCCGAGTCTACTTGTAACTCCATGTTTTTTTGGTCTTGTTTCCAGAATCATTTGCCAAAATATCTGAGCATGCTCATTTGTACCGTGAGTGACAGGTTCACCAGTTTTGATCCCAGCCACATCCCCTGAAATGGCTCTCTTAGCTACTGGGTTAAGGCAACCGTGCTGACCCAGAGACTCAGAGGCAGATGCTCATGTATGTCATTGTTGTAAGCCAGTCTAGGCATCTCACAGCAGATGCTGAAATAGCCCTGGATTCCAACCTCAGCCCTCCTCAGCTGCAGTCTGGGTGCAGCTGTGTCCTCCACAGACTTGCAGGGAGACATCCATTCATGTCTCCCGCTGTAGGCCTGTAGACCTTGATTTCAGTTTTGGATGCTGAGACAATATCTGTCTAATGCTAGCCTTCTAAAATGAGTTTGGAAGTGTTTCTTTATGTTCCCTCTGTTTTGGCATAGCTTTAAAAGGATTGGTGTTAAGTCTTTAAATATTTTGTTGACTACAACAGTGAAGCTAACAGATCCTGGGCTTGTCATTATAGAGAAGCTTCTGATTACGGATTCAGCATCCTTCCTCATGATTGTTCTTTTCAGATTGTTTGTGTCTTCATGACTCACTCTTGGCAGGCTGCATGTTTCTTGGAATTTCTCCATTTTTCTCAATTATCCAATTCTGTGAATATAATTGGCCATAGTAGCCCTTTGTCATCCTTTGTGTTCCCATGCTATCAGTTGTAATGTCTTCACTTTCATTTATAATTTTATTGAATTCTATTCTTTTTCCTATAATTTAGATAAAATTTATTTATGTTTCCCAAGAAACTTGGTTTTATGAAATTTATGTTTTTAGTCTCTATGTTGGAATGGTTATATTAGAATAGAAGCAAAACAGTACATTCTATTGTAAACCAAACTTTTGTACAATTTAAAATGGGAACAAAGAAGTTAAAAATCAAAATTTAACTTCCCATTTGGCTTATATAAAATTGGAATCAAGTAAAAAGAATATCTTTGCTCCCCAACAAGAATTCCTTTTTAACAAATTCTTATCTTTTCCATGCCTTTAAAAACCTTACGTAATTTAGAATATAAAAAAGCAAAATGATTACTATATTTAATATGGGTATCTGTTCCCTCACATTTACATTTTTGTGTATTTCACAATTGTCTGAAGTCTACCTTGCCAACTTATAATACATATGCAGCATGATGAATGTAGATAAGCACTCTGAGGCTAGATGTCTAATTATGGCACACAAATGCAAGTTTGGATTTTTTTGACTTATGGCTGCGAACCATCCCTCCCATTTGAAATAATTTCACTCTAGTCTTTTACTATACAAGTGATTTTAAAAACTTTTACACTAAGTATATTATAAAATTATTTTTCTTTATATGTGTGATTTATTTCATATGTTATTATATCTTCCAGGATACTCTATGTTGCTGAAAATGGCATCTGTGTTGCACGTGACACACACACACACCAGAATAATTATATATATACATATAATACATGTGTGTATCATATCCATGCTTTTCACATTTCTCATTTAAATAATGCTTCAGTAATGATGGAAACAGGTATGTCTTCAAGTGTTCATTTTATGATTATTTCCCACTGGGTTCACACCAATGACTGCAGTGCTACACAGTAGCTCAAAATTTAATTGGTTAATGAATTTGCTACATTGTTTCTTATAGTGACCATGCCAATTTGCATTTCTGATGGTGTCATACAAAAATTGTGTCTTTTGTCTATGGTAACCAACAACTATGATTTTATGTCTTTTTAATGGCAACTGTGACAGATGTGAATCGATCTCTCACTATCCTCATGATCCTCCATGATATGGACCAGATATGCATTTGTTTACCCTCTTCTTACAAATATCTGTTAACCAAAAACATTTTTGCTATTGAATTGTTTTAATTCCACATGTATTTTGCATATTAACCCTTTATGGTTTGCAAATAGTTTCTCCTAATGCATAGCCTTTTGTCTCATTTTATTATTTATTCTGCTGTGTGAAAGACTTACTCCCCCCCCTCCTCCTCACTTCTTCCTTCCTCCTGCCTCATTCCCCACCTCTTTCTCTTTCTATTTTTGAGATTTTGGTGTGGTTTATAGCAGTGACATAGTTGATATTGCTGGACTTTCTTTTATATTTTCTTCTAGGAGTTTTATAGACTCACAGCATAAGTTTAGATATGTAATCCACTTTGAGTTGACTTTTATGCATGGTCTTTGTAGTAGTTTGAATGAGAAATTGTTCCGATAGGATCTAGCACTTGCACAGTGGGCCCCCAGTTAGAAGTGATGTTACAAAAGTTCTAGAACAGTGGTTCTCAACCATCCTATTAAAAGGTCAGTGCTGTGCCCCTTTAGTGTAGCTCTTAAAGTTATGGTGACCACAGCCATATAATTATTTTGTTGCTGCTTTATAATTGTATTTTTGCTCTTTTATGAATTGTAATATAAATACCTGTTTTCTTTTGGTCTTAGGTGACCCATATGAAAGGGTCATTGTGACCCACAGCCTGGGAATCACTGATTCATGATGTGAGGTATTACTACAGGAAGTATTTCTCTAAAAGAGTACATGGAACAAAGAACTCGGTAACATGTCCTTCCATGAGATCATCTTTTTACAGTAAATAACTCCTATGAACAATATAATGCTACCTCAAGGGCAGGAAGGCTAAAGGACTGGACTTCAGGCACCTATGAATTGGCATCAGGATCCTTCAGCTCAAAGCAGTGATTTTTGAGTAAACTTTTCTGCATCTCATCTGATATTCTGCTGTTGGCTATGTTAGCTGAGCTGTAATAGTGACTGACCCCAGAAGCTGGCAAACGAACAAGTCAGAGGGAAAACTAATTTATTCTGACTGCTTGTCAAGCATCACCCTAACTAGCCTCATCTTCTTGCCCTAAAAGGTGTAAGATTCTAACCTTTGTTTCCATAGCATCTGCATTAAATAGCAAAATGGGAAATTACTTCCTCCCCTGAAGAATTTGCATTAGAGGCATCACTAATAGCTAGGAGTGCTTAAAAAACAGTGATCATCTGGGATCAGGGGCCAGGTGGTCAAATATGTTGACCTTCATTTCTCTCCCATTAGAAAAAAAACTGTCTCTTCTTTTTAATTTAGGATGATTTACCAGGGAAGTAACTGATTCAAGCTTTCCTGTGTGGAGCAGAGCTCTTAATGCAACTCTGCTTGAGGCAGATACAGCAGAATAATGTGCTGGTCCACAAGTATTTTTTATATGGTTTATATTTGATGTGGACCAGAGACTTAGAAAGTTCTCTAGTGCTAATAGAGGATTTCTTGAGTTTTTTTTTTTTTTTAAATTCCCATCTTATTGTTTTTATCCTGTTTATTTTTATTTTTTGATGTTATTATTTATTTATAAAAAGTCTTTTTTTTTTTTTTTACAACTATCCCCTGTTCCTGTTCCATTCCCTTTTCCCAGTCTCTCCCAGTCAGACTTCAGCCTCTCCCATCCCCATCCTGCGATTCTTCTCCTCAAAAAGGGCAAGAAGTCCCAAGGTGGGTCAGCTCAGGATGGCGCATCCACTTCAGGATTTCCTCATCCTAATATTAAGATTGGGTTAGGTGCTCTGTGGGGATATTTTGGAATATAATAAAAACATTTCGGAGATAATAGAGAGAGTAAACACCACAGTCAGATCTTACCCAGCTGTCTTCCAGCTTCCTCAGCCTGGCTCCTCCTGGCTTCTTCTGCCCTTCTGTCTTTCTATGCCTGCCTTAAATGCTTTCTTTGCTCAGTTAAGGCGTGGCCCCACCATTGCTTATCTGGGAGCCTGGAACTCCTTCTGTAAATTAAAATGACCTGAATTCAGATTGGATTAAGGGTGTAGGTCACCAATCCCAAGATACTCCCTATGCTGGGATTAAAGATGTGCTTTACCACACTATCTGATCCTCCTAGACTGACTGTGGGCAGATCCCTCTGATATCTCTGAATGTTTTATTTTATTCTCACAGTGCTCCTCTGCAGGGAATGGGCTCCAAGATGCCAGCCCATGCACAGGAACACAGTCTGATTCCACCCCTGGAGGCTCCACATAGTGCCCATGCCAACGGACAGTTGATTATCCTTGGAGGGCCTAGCTCCTTTTCCTGATGATTCCCCCGTGGCTGTTCTTGATTCAATGAGCTCCCTAGAACTCCAGCAAACCATCTCTGTAGGAATTTTCCTCATAATCCCTATCCTTTGCTCCTACAGACTCCATTCCTCCCCTGATCTCAGCTGGACTAGGAGCTGGGCCCAGTGCTCAGCCATGGATCTCTGCCTCCATCTCTATTCATTGTTAGTTGTAGATTCTGTGATGACACATAGGGCGGTTATTCATTTGATTATAGGGGAAGTCCTGTTTAGGCACCCCCTCCACTATTGATTGGAGACAGTTGCAACCTGTTATGATCCCAATTTACTAAGGAGATCTTCTATATTTTCTCTTCCTAGGGGAATCCCTGGAAGTTTCTTTTAAGATCCTTGTGATCCAAAGCTGTTCAAAGGCTGTGATTTGCAGTTTGGGTTTTGGGTGTTCTTTGATTTTTGTCTAAAATTTACTTATGAGCGAGTACATCCCATGCCTATCTTTCTGGGCTTCCGATGCTCACTCAGGAGGATATTCTCAAAATCTATCCATTTGTCTGCAAATTTTAGGAGGTTATGTTTTTTTTTCCTGTTGAGTAGTACTCCATTGTGTAGATGTACCACAGTTTGTTAATCCATTGTTCAATTGAGGGGCATCTAGGTTGTTTCCAGGTTCTTGCCATTACTAATAAGGCTGCTATGAACATAGTTGAGCTAATGCCTTTAGGGTACAAATGCCTAACAGTTATATTGCTGAATCATTGGGGAGATTGATTCCCAGTTTTCTGAGGAACCATCATACTGCATTCCAGAGTGGCTGTACAAGTTTACACTCCCACCAGCAATGGAGGTTCCCCTTGCTCTATAACATATAGGCTGTCATCTATGTTTTTGATCTTAGTCGTTCTAAGAGGTATAAGGTGGTATCTCAAAGTTGTTTTGATTTGCATTTCTCTGATGGCTAAAGATGATGAGCAATTTCTTAAATGCCTTTCAGCAACTTGTAATTCTGTTGAGAATTCCCTATTTAGGTCTGAACTCCACTTTTTCACTGGGTAATTTAGGTTTTTGGGATCTATTTTCTTGAGTTCTCTATATATTTTAGAGATCAGTCCTCTGTCAGATATAGAGTTGGTGAAGATCTTTTCCTATTCTATAGGCTGTCATTTTGTCTTATTGACTGTGTCCTTTGCCTTATAGAAGCTTCTCAGTTTCAAGGAGGTCCCATTTATTGATTGTTGTTCTTAGTGTCTGTGCTGCTGGTGTTATACTTAGGAAGTAGTCACCTGTACCAATGCATTGGAGGGCATTTCTCACTGTCTTTTCTATCAAGTTCAGTATAGCTGGGTTTTTGTTGAGGTCTTTGATCCACTTGGATTTAAGTTTTGTGCAGGGTGATAGGTTTGGATCTATTTGCACTCTTCTACACATTACCATTTACCATTTGTTGGAGATACTATTCTTTCCCCTTGAATATTTGGCCTCTTTGTCAAAAATCAGGTAGGTGTTCATAGGTGTGTGGGTTAATTTAGGGGTATTTGACTCAATTCCACTGATCTACAAGTCTTTTTTATACCAGTAAGTGGCTGCTTTTATTACTGTAGCTCTATAGTATAGCTTGAAGTCAGGGAGGTGGTTCCTCCTATTGAACAGGATTGTTTTGGCAATCCTGGGTTTCCTGTTATTCCATATGAAGTTGAGTATTGTTCTTTCAAGGTCTGTAAAAAAATTGTGTTGGAATCTTGATGGGGATTGCATTGAATCTGTAGATTTCTGTTGGTAAAATTGCCATTTTTACTATGTTGATACTACTTATCCAGGAGCATGGATGATCTTTCCATTTTCTGATATCCTTTCAATTTCTTTCTTCAGTAACTTAAAGTTTTTGTTAAACAGGACTGCTACTTCTTTGGTTAGAGTTATGCCAAGATATTTAATGCCATTTGCAGCTATTATAAAGGGTGATGTTTCCCTTATTTCTTTTCAGCCCTTTTATCCTTAGTGTATAGCAATGTTATTTTTTTTTTTTTGTTAATCTTGTACCCTGCTACATTGCTGAAGGTGTTTGTCAGCTCTATGATTTCCATGGTAGAATTTTGGGGGTCACTTATGTATACGATCATGTCGTCTGCAAATAGAGATAGTTTGACTTTTTCCTTTCCAATTTCTATCCCCGTAATCTCCTTTTGTTCTCTATTTAGTAGATAAGGAGAGAGAGGACAACCTTATCTTGTTCCTGACTTTAGTGGGATTGCTTTGTATATTTCTCCATTTAGTTTGATGTTGGCTGTCAGCTTGCTGTATATTACTTTTATTATATTTTGGTATTCCTGATCTCTGCAGGACTTTTAACATGAAGTAGTGTAGGATTTTGTCAAAGGCTTTTTCAGCATCTAATGAGATGATCATGTGGTTTTTTTTCCTTTCAGTTTGTTTATATAATGGATGACATTCACAGTTTTTTTGTATGTTGTCCCATCCCTGCATCTCTGGAATGAAGTCTACTTGATCATGGATGATTTTTCTGATATGGTGTTGGATTCGGTTTTTCCATAATTATACTGAATATTTTTGCACCAATGTTCATGAGGGAGATTGGTCTGTAATTCTCTTTTTTTCTTGCAACTATGAGTGACTTGGGTATCAGTGTGATTGTGGCCTCATAAAAAGAGTTCAGCAGTGTTCCTTCACTTTCTCCTTTATGGACCAGTTTGAGCATTATTGGTATTAGTTCTTCTTTGAATGTCTGATAGAATTCTGCAGTGATACCACTCGGTCCTAGGCTTCTTTTTGTTCTTTTTTTCTTTTCTTGTCTTTCTTTCTTTCTTTCTTTCTTTCTCTCTTTCTTTCTTTCTTTCTTTCTTTCTTTCTTTCTTTCTCTCTCTCTCTCTCTCTCTCTCTCTCTCTCTCCTTCCTTCCTTCCTTCCTTCCTTCCTTCCTTCCTTCCTTCCTTCCTTCCTTCCTTCCTTCCTTCCTTTCTTTTACTTGGGAGATTTTTAATAAGAGCTTCAATATCCTTTGGGCTTATAGGCCTGCTTAGGCCTTTAATCTCATTTTGATTTAATTTTGGTAAATGATCCTTGCCCAGAAAGCTGCCCATTTCTTTTATGTTTTCCATTTTAGTGGAGTAGAGACTTCCAAAGTATGACCTGATAATTCTCTGTATTTCCTGGGTGTCTGTAGTTATGTCTCTCTTTTCATTTCTGATTCTATTAATTTGGATATTCTCTCTCTGCTTCTTGGTTAGTTTGGATAAAGGTTTATCTATCTTGTTGATTTTCTCAAAAAAAACCCCAGCTCTTTGATTCATTGTATTGTTCTTTTTGTTTCTTTTCAGATTTCAGCCCTGAGTTTGATTATTTCCTGCCATTTACTCCTTCTAAGTGAGTTTGCTTCTAATTGTTCTAAAGCCTTCAGCTGTGCTGTTAAGTTCCTTGTGTGAGATTTCTCTAGGTTTTTCATATAGGTATCTAGAGCTATGAGTTTTCCTCTTAACACTGCTTTCACTGTGTTTGGGTATGTTGTGGATTAATTTTCATTATATTCTAGGAAGTCTTTGATTTCTTTCTTAACTTCTTCCTTTACTCAGAGGTGGTTCAATTGACAGATGTTATGTTTTCACAAATTTGCAGGCCTTCTGTGATTTTTGTTGTTGCTGAACTCTAACTTTAGACCATCCATGGGGGTCTGATATGACACAAGGAGTTATTCTCATTTTTTTGTATCTGTTGATATTTGCTTTATGTGGTCTATTTTAGGGAAAGTTCCATGGGTGATGAGAAATATGTAAATTTCTTTGTGTTTTGGTGGAAGGTTCTGTATACATCTATTAAGTCAATTTGGGCCATTACATAGGTTAGATCCCTCATTTCTCTGTTGAGTTTCTACCTGGTTGACCTATCCAAGGGTGAAAGTGGGGTATTGAAGTCTCCCACTATTAGTGTGCGGCATATGATGTGAGGTTATACTTTAGTAATGTTCCTTTTACATATGTAGGTGCCCTTGTGTTGGGGGCATTAACATTCAGAATTGAGACTTCATATTGGTGGACATTTTTCTGAGATAATAAGTAATGACTGTCATGGTCTCTTTTGACTGATTTTAGTTTGAAGTTTATTTTATTAAATATTAGGATGGCTACACCAGATTATTTCTTAGGACCATTTGATTAGAAAGTCTTTTCCTAACCCTTTGCTCTGAGCCTGTGTCTATCTTTGAAGTTGTGGTGTGTTGCTTGCATGCAGCAGATGGATGGCTTCTGTTTTATATCCATTGTATTAGGGGTGTGTCTTTTTATAGGTGAATTGAATCCATTGATATTAAGGGGTATTAATGCCTAATGATTGTATTTCCTGTTATTTTTGGTTGTAGCATATATGTGTTTCTCTTCTTTGGGATTTTCTTCTGTGAGATTATCAATTGCTTATGGTTTCATGGGTGTATCTGGTTTCCTTAGGTTGGAATTTTCCCTCTAGTGTTTTTCATATGGCCAGATTTTTGGATGGGTGGATAGGTATTGTTTAAATCTGGCTTTGTCATGAAATATCTTGTTTACTTCATCTACGGTGATTGATAGTTTTACTGGGTATAGTAGTCTTGGTTGGCATCCATGATCTTTTAGTGTCTATATAACACCTGACCAGGTTTTTTTTTTTTTTTTTTTTTTTTGCTTTTATTGTCCCAGGGTTTTTTTTTTTTTTTTTGCTTTTATTGTTTCCATTGAATATTAGATGTTATTCTGATGGGTCTCCCTTTGTAGGTAACATGGCCATTTTTCTTAGTAGCTTTTAGTATTTTTTCTTTGTTCTATATGTTTAGTGACTTTATTATTATATGATGAGCAGACATTTTTTGGGAAGTCTAGTCTATTTGGTGCCCTGTAATCTTCTTGGATGTTTACAGGCATTTCCTTCTTTAGGTTGGGAAAGTTTTCTTGTATGATTTTGTTGAATATATTTTCTGTACCTTTGAGCTGGTGTTCTTCTACTTCTTTGATTCCAATTATTCTCAGGCTTGGTCATTTCATGGTGTCTCATATTTCCTGTATGTTTTGTGCCATGACTTTTTTGGTTTTAGTGTTTTCTTTGATGAGATTCTTTCTTTTGTCCCCTGCATTCTGTTGGTATGTTTTCATCTATAGTTTTAGTTCATTTCTTTAGGTTTTCTCTTTCTAGCTTTGCCTTGGTTTGGACCTTCTTTACTGTTTCTATTTCAATTTTAAATTCCTGGGATGTTTCTTTCACCTGTGTTTTTTTTTCCTTTCTTGGTTTTCTTTATTTTCTTTCAGGGGTTTGTTCATCTCTTCCAATATTTTTTGTTTGTATTTTCTTCTGTTTCTTTAAGGAAATGTTTTATAACTTCTTTAAAAAATTCTATTATATCCAGAAAGTTGCTTTTAAGGTTGTTTCCTTCTGTTTCCTGTTTATTGTTATGCTCAGGTATAGTGGGATTAGGTTACATTGTAAATAATTATGTGGCCTATTGGTTTAATAAAAATACTGATTGGCTGAAGGCAGACAGGAAGTGTGGGCAGGGCTACCAGACTAAGAAAACTCTGGGAATAGGAAGAACATAGCCATGATGCCAGAGAGACCAGTGGAGTAGCCACTATGAGACACCAGCAGAAGCAGAGGAGAGAAATTGAAATGTTTCTCTAAGAAAAGGTATCAAGCCACATGGTTGAATAAGATGAGAATCACAGGGTAGTTTAAGAATTAAGAGCTAGCAAGTTACATGCCTGGGCCATAGGCCAATCAGCATAAAATTAATATAAATGTCTGTGTGTTTCTGTGAGACTGCAGGACTGTGGGTCAGAACCTCAGGGCTAGGAAGGAAAGGCCAGGCCAGAAACATACCACTACACTCAGGTCTTGATGTTGTAGAACCATCAGTTATTCTTTATATTGTTATATGTATTCGTGCACAGGCATCTGTCCATTGCTTCCTCGGTTCACTCTTAGTTCTTGGTCAGCTCTTAGTCAGTTGTGAGCCTGGGGGCTGTGGGTCTCTAGTTGTCACAGGGACTGCTCTTAGTCAGATCTTAGTTGGCTGTAGGTCAAGAAGCTGTGTGTCTCCAGTTGTTCCAGGGGTCATTCTTAGTTGGCTTTTAGTTGGCTGTTAGTTGGCTATAGATCAGGGGACTTTGGTGTCTCCAGTTGTCTGTATGTGATGATGCTGTTTGCGGTTGGGGCGGGATTTGGCTATAGGATATCATTCTAGCTGTGTCTGGCTGGGGATTGCACTTGGGGGGCCCTCTCTGATTTTTTTTTTTGTTTAGGGCAGAGCTGGGTGTGGTTGGAGTGCCATGCCAGCGCTGTGTCCCCAGGCTGGGCTTTGGAGACCATGGTCTCTGCTTGGCCTGGGGGTTGGGGTAGCACTCATTTCTTAGTCAGCTGAGGATCAGGAGGCTTTGGGGTCTCTAGCTGTCTCTGTGTGTTCCCTTTCTATTTTTTAATTTAAGACATTTCTTATTCATTCTACATACCAACCACAGATTTCCCTCTCATTCCCCCTTCCTTGACCTCTCTCATCTCCTTCTCTGAAAGGGCAAGGCCTCCCATGGGTCTCAGCAAAGCCAGACATATTAAATACAGGCAGGTCCGGTCCAAGCCAGTCCTTTCTCAATACATCAAGGCTGTACAAGGCATCCCACCATAGGCAATGTGTCTTAAAATCCAGCTCATGCAGCAGGCATAAATCCTGATTTCAATACCACCCCCCCCCCCCCCCGCAGCAGAAGCTACACAGCTGTCTCCCATATTCAGAGAGCCCAGTCCATGCCATGCATATCATGCAGACAGGCAGCTCAGAAGTTAAGAGCACTGACTGGTCTTCCAGAGATTCCGAGTTCAATTCCCTGTTACATCTTGTAATGTATATAGTGAACTCCAGAATGAATAAAAACAGGATTTATTCATTAATTATGTATACAATATTCTCCTTGCAGCAAGAAGAGGGCACCAGATCTTATTATAGATGGTTGTGAGCCACCATGTGAATGCTGGGAATTGAACTCAGTTATAGAGTGCAGGGAAAGCAGCAGAAGCTGGTACAGGGGAACTGTTATGGGGAAATTAGGGCCCACTGCCCCTGGGAACTCTGAGAGATGGCATGGAATGATTTATGTCAAAAATTGTCCCATTCAAAAGGTGAGTAAGTTGACCGCTTACATGCTCCCTCACAGACACTGGCATCTGTTGAGAACTATTGCTGGAGCTCTCTAATGACCTCCATTTCAGCTTCTCCTTCAGTGAGGACACAACAGAGACCATATCCCATAGACAGTCACAGGTGCTGGAGAAAGAAGCAGTTGGACTGGCATGAATGGTAATGTGTGCAGTGTGTGTGTGTGCAGTGTGTATGTGTGCAGTGTGTGTGTGTCCACAGCTCCTTTATTTCATCTATATGTCTGATGGTTCATTGATTAGAGTCTCAGCTCCACCGGAGAGCGGGTGGAGAGGGGGTGGAGAGGGGGTGGAGGGGGGTGGAGGGGGGGTGGAGGGGGGGGTGGAGGGGGGGTGGAGAGGGGTGGTGACTAACTGTCTCGTGCGCCCCAGCATGGCGCCTAGAACAGATCGTACTAAAAAATCATAAGTTGAGTGATTGAAGAGACCAAGCCTCTTACGTTTATTTGAAGGTAGGTAACTCTCTGTGACAGATCCCCCGCCTCCCAAAAAAAGAAAAAGAAAAGAAAAAGAGAAGAAAGAAAGAAAAAAAGAAAAAGCAGAGAGGTGTTGGAAAGGTCTGAAACGGTTGGTGGCAAGACTGAGAATAAGTGGTGTGTGTGTGAGTGTGTGTGTGTGCGCATGTGCATGTGTGTGCATGTGCGTGCGCGTGTGCGCATGCGTGCACGCGCGTGCGTGTGTGTGCGTGTGCGTGTGTGTGCGTGTGTGTGCGTGTGTGCGCGTGTGTGTGCGCGCGCGTGTGTGCGTGCGTGTGTGTCCGTGTGTGAGTCCGTGTGTGTGTGTGTGTGTGTGTGTGCATGTGCGTGTGCGCGCGCGCGCGCGTGTGTGCGTGCGCGTGCACGTATGTGTGTGCGTGTGCGCGCGCGCGTGTTTGTGTGTGTGCGTGTGAGTGTGCGTGTGCGTGTGTGTGTGTGTGTGTGTGTGTGTGTGTGTGTGAAATTTGTGATTTGCAAGTTATCCTGTTCAAATCATGTAGCTTTGCTGTTACTCAGTTTTAGGTGTTATGCAGAGATGTTAAGAGAATTAAAGGAGATAAGATACTGGAATGCGCTTTTGAAAAGAAGAACTCTTACGGAGAAAGCTGCTATTTAGCTGTTGAAAATATGTGATGTTCAAGTTAAAACTTTTCAGAAGTGGTTAGTGTTTTCAAAAAGTGATTGCTGCTGGCGGTAGCCATTTTGATGGACAGTTATTGCCTCCCAGCTGAAGTGAGTAGAATAATCAATTTCATGGTGCGTCTGATGACCTATGGCTGAAAAGAGAGGCTCAGGGGTGAGCGGGTGACTCTTATCTCATAAAAAGCTGGCAGCCCAGAGACCTGGGAACCCATGAGAGATGAGCTCTGGTAACAACAGGAATCCATACCCCTGCCTAATCTGGTGGTTCATTTTGTTAGAGATAATAAGCAGGGAAAGTGGATCTATAGTGGTAAATAGTTTTCTGGTGAAGGCATGCCAAGTGGAAGTTTTGTTCTTACTATTGTTAGCAAGAGTGTTTTACGGTTCCAGTTTCTCTTTTGAAGGGCTTTGATTGTAAGGGGCTGGAAACTTACAGGCTGGGGCTGGAGCCCTGGCTCACGGTTCATCCTCTATGGTTCAACCTGTGTTTGAAGGACCCTCTGACCATGTATGTATTCTCTCTCCTGGTCTTGGCAATAATCTCAAACTCTAAGGCTGACCCACTTTTGCAAGCAGCCACCCTATGGCCTAGAAGTTTGTACACTCACATGTTGGCTGGTTTGGGAGGACAGACCAGAAGGGACTGTGAAGACCCTGAGGATTGGGTTCTCCCTGGTTGGGATGAAACTTTCTTGGGATTGGAAGGCATCTAGAAGTAGGGAGGCAGGTCTGAGAATGCAAGGCCTTTGATTTCTTCGACATGGGGAGAGCACAAGCAGAAAAGATCGGAGTAGAGAAGGATTTTTTAAAGCAGGATGCCCAGGACAGAAGACCAAGTTTCACTTCTAAGAGAAATACAGTTGATAATAAGTGTACATTGCCTTTTACAGTTCAAACTTAAATAAGGAAGATAGAGTAGATGGTATGGCTCAGTGGTTAGGAGTGATTACTACTTGTGGTGATTTGAATGAGAATGTCCCCTATAGGTTCACATATTTAAACAATTGTCTCCAATCAGTGGTGATGGATGGAGAGGTTTGGGATGTGTGCCTTGTTGAAGGAAAGGATTGATTGGAGATGGGCTTTGAAAGTATAAAGGCCCATTTCTAGTTGCCTTTTTCTGCTCCATTTTGGCAGTTCATGACGTGAGCCTGAGTCCCGGCCACCATGTCTGTGACTATACTTGCAGCCATGCCTTCAGCTTTCTGGTTTGATAGATTTTTAACCCTCTGGAACTATAAGCCTAAGTAAACCCTTTCTTCTGTAAATTGCTTTGGTCAAGATGTTTTATCAGTCAGAGAAAAGTAACTAATACATAGTTCTTCCAGAGGACCCAAATTCAGTTCCTAGCACCCATATTGGGGATTTCACAAGTATCTGTAACTCTAGTTCGGGAGCATCCAACATCTCACAGGCAACGGCATACACATGGCAGACACTGATGTAGACACATACATATGAATAATGCTAAAAATAAATCCTAAGAAGTACAAGTTAATTAAAGTTAATTGCAAAAGGCCCTGTTCATTCAGTGGAGAACATAATGGCACCTCTTGAAAACTGTGAAGGGAGCTAAAGTCAAGAAAAGAAAGCTGTGATACATTTGGCTCAGAGGAAAACAGCACTTCAGGATATACTAGGATGTGTGCTATCCACCAGCCCTCCATCCTACGGCCTCATGTAGCTTCTGTATGCATCTCTTGCCAGTGTTTTGTTCTTCATCCACACTTGTCCCAGTGGTGTCTTTCAAAGGTCCTGGTCACACACATATGAGGTATTCTTTGCATAGATGCCATCTCCTCTGTCACCTGAATGGCTTATTTAAAATTCGATCTAGAACTCCCAACTCCTCCATTATCTCCCCTCCCATCTATTCCCAATGCCTTTTGCCTTCTATATAACCAGCAGTGTACTCACTTGATTTTCTGGTCTGTCACTGCTCTTGGGAGTATAAACAGGCACCAGGTGTTTGAAATGTCTTCCAAATGAATGAAGCACCTTTGGTTAAGGTACATAGTAAGCAATGATAAGAATTCTTAAAAGCAACCATCAGAGTTTCCTAAAAAATCTCAGATCTATAATTTCTGTGCTTCCAGATACAGAAGAGTACCACCTGGATATTTAAGGAAAGGAAAGGTTTTTTTTTTTTTTTTCCTTCTTTTTTCAACATTTCTTTTCTGGTCCCATGGTTCTTCCTGGTTGAGCTGACAGCCTTCATTGTCTCTGAGAGCACAGTCATTTCCAAGCAAGAAGCCAAAGAGACTTCAGTGACAGCTCGGGATCAGTAACTAAACCACCTGAGAATAGAAACTAGGAACGTGGAGAGTTAACTTTGCACGTTCTATCTTTTATCCTTATTATTATTATTTTTTCCATTTTTTTGCTTTCCTATACTTTCCTCTTTCCTTCAAATTTTGGAGCAAAGTGCTATGTGAGGACTTTAAGGGCACAGAGGCAATTCTTAGTTGACAGTTTAGCAGTGGAGATTTCTATAGTGGGAAATGCCAGCATTATGTAGACAGCTCTCAGAGAGGCAGGCCCAAAGATTCTGTGAACAAAGATCTTTAAAGGTAAACAGTCAGGCTTTACCAGAGCAGGACTGGGGCACATGGTGGGATTCTACACACCAGCCATCTAGAAGCCATGATTGTTTAGAAACTCTTAATATTTTAGTTTCCAACACAATCTTCAGTTTTTTTAAGAACTTTTCATCCAGAAAGCTCCTATTGTCTATATGTTCTGTATTAATTTACCATGTCCCTTGCTATATAGTTACATACGTAGATATAAATGTTTGAACATTTTTAAAGATACAAATACATAAACTGCACCAAGTATAATAATTATAGCAAGTTCCACGTCAAGAAAAGGACCAGATATTAGTCCTGAATTATCTTATTTGTGCTCATTAATCTCATTTTACAGTTGAATAAACCAAGGCACCACAAATGACATCTTTATTTAACAGATATTGACTGTCTGGGCATTCTTCCTATAGCACTAATATGTGACATAAATAGATTTATAATATAAGATGAGGGAAATACATATATATATATATGTATACACACGTATATACATACATATATAACAAGATATGTTTCTAAAGATATGCAATTAGCAAGCAGGCAAAAATCCCAATAATGGTGGTACTAGGTGAGTTCTACTTGCAACTTAATAATGCCAACTAGTGATGTCCCTTGTGTTCCCTTGTCAAATTAAAATAATAGTGCTCAACCTTCTCATTGTAGAATCATTAAAAGAAAAGATTAGCTTGTTTAATAGTTTTAGAGAAATTTAATGATTATTGGGTTCAAGATTTGTTGGCTTGGTGTCCTTGCTATGCTGATGTAGTAGAATTTCTTTGTGGTATTTTTGAAAATGAAATTAAATTCTGTCTGTGAGTAGACCAGACTTTAAATTTTTATATCTTATTCCCCCTGACTTGTGGTAATGGGTAGTGGTCTCAAGGGATGAGAATGATTTAAAATCACCTAATAAAATCCATTATAATTTGTTATTATTTATAACCTGGGATCAGTGAATGTGGCATCAGTAGAAAAGTCAACAAGTAAATGAGTAACTTTCTTTGTTGTTGTTGTTGTTTTAATCAAGAAATAACTTTGACCAGCCCTCAAAGTGCCCACTGCTCTGGCAGCAGTGTAAAAGTCAGGCAATACAGTCAGTAAAAACCTGGTATCTTAGAGAACCTGAAACACTGGCCAGCATTCAGTGGAATTTTTTGTCCTGTGATTGTGATTGTATATCTTTATTATGCATAGAATAGGTCACTAAATAGCAATCGGTTACTCACTGATGAAATCAAATATTCTTTAATTTTTATTTCCTCTAACTTTGTCAGTTCTGCTTTGACCTACTTAGACAACGTGGAAGTAACTGAGGTTCCTATTCCCATAAGTTTCACTTGGAACAGGGGTATACTCATCAGGGAACGTGTGATGGACTGGCAAAGTTAGGCATATCTAATGGGCTTTATCCTGGAGAAACTAAGTTTTCAGAGTTACTCTTTAATATCTTGATAATACACACACAGATGCACTATTGGGTACATTACTATTTTAGTCACAATTAGATGCCCAACTTATCATGCATATTAGGTACTCAGAATATTTGAGTGAATGACTCACTTATGCAAGTGCTGTGTAGCATAATGCTGGACATATGACAGATCCTTAGTTACTAAAAACAGATTCAGAGAGAATCATGGGAAAAGAGCCCATTATAATTTAAATGACTTCCTAAGGCATTAGTACTGGTGTGGCTGCCAGTGTGGCTGGTTTGGGTTAGTTGATAGACTTTAGCTATGCCTTTTCTTTATCCCCTCTGCATCTGCGCCATACCTTGCCATTCTGCTGTCAGAACTGGCTGATCTGGAATCCTGTGTGACTGGGAACCCTAAGAAGAAGATCTTTCCAGTGTACTTTGTTTGAACTATCTTCCAGAGTGTATTTGAAATTTACATCCAAGTTGCTATGGAGAGATTATGCTAGTGCTGGACACTGCCCAGTGCCTAAAATAGTGTGAGTTCTAAAAATATACTGACTGCCAAAAATTTTTCTATGGAAGCTGCAAATTCTTACTTAGAGGTTAGAGAGAGTTGGCTAGATAGAAAAAGCAAATTTATTTAAAGGCCATTTTTACATTAGTTTCATAATAGTAACATTTTATCTTTTTTCTTTATACAATGATTTATAGGCATTGAAGCAGAACAGGGGAGTCAGGAAAAAAAGCAATTAATGAATAAGAGGACAAGGACCCACTGTGAAGGGGGAAAGCCTTTTGAGAGCTAAAGAAGAGAAAATAATTGATGGTTCCATTTTGGCTTAATGTTATTTCTGGATCTCTTTTATAATGTGTTATTTACTGCATAGCTTACGGTTGACAGAAAATAAACAGCATTGCAGTGTAATGTCTTTAGCTCTGCTGTGCACTTGCTCATCTCACTTGCCTGTCAAGTTGGAACTTCAGCCAACATCTGTCAAAGTCTCCTGTGATGGTGTCTGTTTTTAATAAGCCTGGCCCTGTAATTACCTTATTGCAAAGTTAAAGCCCAATGACACTTATGATGAAGGTTTCATGGCTAAACAGTAAAGTCAGTGAAGCATGCGCAGACCAACTGTCAGACAAGAAGGAACTGTTCCAGGATTTGTTTCTTTACTGGTGATGGGGATCACTTCATTTATGTTTGGGGACTTTGTCACAGTTAAAACAAGAAGCAGAGGAGGAGGAGTGGGCAAGAGAGCATCACTGATATCATTTTGAGAAGGTTAATGATCATGACCATCTTTTCACTGACACCTATTTTATGTATTTTCACAAATATTTTCTAACCTCAAACTTCTAGGAATTAAAATAGTGTGTACAAATTTTGTAGGTGTGGAAACTGAGACAGTGGGGATTTTTAAGATATGTGCTCAAGGCCACCCACATGGCCAAGCAGCAAAGGTAGACCGTGAACCTAGTCTAGATTATTCCAAGTCTAGCGAGGATCTCTCTTATGCTGCTGTGTATTTGTGAAGAATTTGGCTAAACATGGTTGAGCCAATGGTTTGGGATGGATACAGAGTACAGTTTACCCCATCTCCACAATGAATTATTCATCATAGAACCACAGGATATACTCACATAAGTGGTCATCCTTTGGACTTCATGAGCACTATCCAGCTCGATGTTTTTGTGACAAACATAATCAATCATGAATCGCCACATCACTAACCATCGTACCACACATCATAGCATGCCAAAGAAACTCTGAAAATAAATGGATGCTGGTTCTCATCATTGCACATGTTGATGTTGTGATAGTGAAGAATGACATGGTCTCTAAAAAGTTGAGTGTGTTTTTACTTGCTATATGATACAAGATAATTTATTGAATTGCTTGACCCATCTGGAGCCATGGAGTACTAAGTCTTGGGTATTTTCTCTCCTTCTGTTATCTCAAGGCAAAAGGATGGTAAGAGTATGAGATTCTTTTTCTCACTTGACCTAAGAACTCACTGCATTAGCCTCAAGAAGTATCCTGCTGGTGGGTCTCAGAAGAGCCATGCCCTGTCGCTGAAGTAATATCCAGACTTTGTGGCCCAGACTTCAAATTAATTTACAAAGTGTATAGGGTATTTTTATTCTTACGACTTCAACTGTCAGGAGAGAGTTTTAAAATAATGAATTGATGAAAGCTAAACATAGCTGTTAAGTATTAGACTCATAGTCACAAGGGTGAATTTGATGTAAGGGATAATAGCTGTAGGAGTTATCATTCAGGTGTTATGATGCTGCCCTGACAAAGATGGACGCCACTCAAAGTGAGCTAGTGGCACTCAGGTCACATCTAATTACCAAGCATCATGCAGTATACTAAGGGAACCTGAGGGACCTTCTAACAGGTAGGTTGTTGAAAATAAAGCTGGTCCTTCTTCATTAGGCATTCTACTTACTGTACCCATCTATTTCCCCCTTAGTCTGTTAGTCTGTTGCTTTGAAGGTTGGTTGAGGGGGAGACCTTGGTCCTAGAGTGATTCCTAAGGGGGGCTTGGGACTGATTTCTGCTTCATCATTGTAAGCCATGGAAGTATTTAAGCCTCAATTTTCTGCAGTTATTAGATGCTCAAGTTTTTGGTATCTCTGTCATCAACTTTGACTTTGTGAAGCAACAGGTTAAGTTCTCCATGATCAGCTTGCCATATCCACATGCCCCACTCAGAAACGCATGTATCTATTGTCTTTAGACCTGGATGTTTCTCATATGTAGTGATATATTTTATATTTAATAATAACAGTCTGGAATATCATAGAACAGTTCCACCCACAGTCAAGCCACGAGGGTCAGAGAGTGGTAACTCGCGCCCTAAACTTATAACTCCAGAGACAGAGATCTTTCTGTGTTTCTGTGAGTTCAAGGCCCAACTGCCAGTCATAGTTCATACCTTTAATCCTAACTCTAGGATTATGATGCGGAGTTGACTCAGGAAGTGAAACAACTGGGTGAAGAAGATATTTAAGGCAGGCATAGGTAGACATTGAGGTATTTTGTAGAAGCAAATGAGCCAGGCTGAGGACTCTTGAAGATGGCTTTCCACCCTGAGAAGTTGGCTGGGTGAGAGTTGACTGTGGTCTGTTTCCTTTCTCTGATATTTTAGCTTTTCCCCAATATCTGTCTCTGAGTTTTCAATAAATTCTAACTAGAATTTGTGTTTCACTCATGTTCTCATGTACCTCTAGTGACATGTGAGTCCTTTATAGTTTTATCCATCTCATATCTAGAGCAATGTACAATTGATGTGCACAAGGTTAATTTAGTTTAGGAGGAGACATATTGGTGAGGATCCTATGGGGGCATGTTCTGCCCAGTGTCAAGACAGTATATTCATTGGATATATGGGGTAGGTATTACCTAAATTTAAAAAGAACATAATGGAGTTTGGTATGTCATTTCAAACATCTATCCTGACTGTAATGAGAAGCCAGTGGTAGTGGCATCTATGCTGAAGTAGCATGTGTAATAATCCATTTAATTAGTCTAGAGACAGCTGGGATAAGAAAAAAAGCTGTATGAATTTGGATAATTTTAGAGATGTTTCTTGGAGGAGTGAAGGTTAATGCCATGGGCTGCAGCATGGCACAGGTGCCTGGGTCTTCTTGGTCATGGTAAGGGAATGCATGAGCAAAGTGGTGGGACTTAGCTGGCCCCTGCTAAAGCTCAGTTTTAAAACTGTAATTATGCTGAGTCTGCAAATGCTGCTGATTAGATTATGGAGGACATTTATTACCTCCACACTAAGGCAAAAACTTGAAAATGGATACCATTTTAGTGCTCTATTGTGGAATAGTCACTGTACACAATGATGGGCTTATTATGATATTTTCATCTACGTGTGTCAAATACTTTGTTCCTATTAACTCTTCATTTATCTATCTTATCTTATTCCCTCTGCTCCTTTTCTTCCTCATTTTAAATAGCTCATCCTTTACTTTCACATACTTATTATATATCTAGATTTGAAGGACACATATATATGTATGTAGTTGAAAAGTATATAGATGTATACTTTAAATAAGATATTTTTATATATCAGTATTTATGGTGTATGTTAACATATATGTGTGCAGGCATTTATTAAATCTAGATCCCACATATGAGAGAAACGTGATGTTTGTCCTTTTGGACTTATCTAATTTTTGTTAGCATTTAGATTTGCCTTTTGGAGACCCACCCAGCGTGTCATCCCATGTAAAGCCTACTTTAAGAGGAGCCCCCTCCTTGCTAGAGGCTCCGTGCTCCTCTCCTCAGAGGCTCCGTGCTCCCTTTCCTCAGAGGCTCCGTGCTCCTCTCCTCAGAGGCTCCGTGCTCCTCTCCTCAGAGGCTCCGTGCTCCTCTCCTCAGAGGCTCCGTGCTCCCTCTCCTCAGAGGCTCCGTGCTCCCTCTCCTCAGAGGCTCCGTGCTCCTTTCCTCAGAGGCTCCGTGCTCCTTTCCTCAGAGGCTCCGTGCTCCTTTCCTCAGAGGCTCCGTGCTCCTCTCCTCAGAGGCTCCGTGCTCCCTTTCCTCAGCCTGTTGTCTTCCCTCTTTCTCTTCTTTTCTTCTCATTCTCTCAGCTCCTGCACAATTTCCCTTTCTTCCCTTCTCCTCCTTTACTAAAGCTTCCACATGAGCACAGTCTGCAAGCGAGCCTTTCCTGTGGCTCCCACTCAGATGACTCCTCTATGTCTGCATGGCATGTCTCCCTCACGTGCCGTGGGGCCCCTGCTTCCACACAAAGAAGGTCTCTCTCCCGCTGTACCACAACCATTTTCCTTACTAAGATGCTCGTCAGTTCCATCCTACAAATGACATCATTTTATTTTTCTTTATGATCTAATAAAACTTCCTGTGTTTGTACATGTATGCCATATTGTCTTTGTCCATTCACTACTTATGGGCACCAAGGTTAATTCCATCAGTCAAACATTGTGACTAAACTGTAATAAACATGGATGTGCACATGCCTAGATTCTTTCGGTTGTATATGCAGATGTGGTGTATAACCATATCTTTTTTGTTTAAAATAAAATCTTAATGTTTTGTTTTGTTTCTTAATGAAACTCAAAACTGATTTCTGAGACTCCACTAACTTAGATATGACCAGTAGTGTACAAATGCATAGGTAATGTATAAATTCCCTAGCATCCTTGGCAATATTTGTTGTATGTTTTTACATGTTTTTCAAAATATGGCCTTGGATATAATCTTATTAGAACCACGAGACACTTAGAAGTACCCTCTTCTGGATCCTCTTCTTATCTCTTTTTGATATGAATCTCTAAAAGTGTGGCCTAAGAATCTGCATTTGAAATGCTCTTCCTGTGAGAATTGGCAGTATAAAATTATCTGGAAGCTTGTGTACATCTGGGATAAAAATCATCTAGAGAAATATTTTTATGTAATATAAGCTGGTCATTTAAAGATGGTTGTTTTTAGAGAAATAAAATTTCTTGTACATATGAATTGTCAAAAAAAATAGCAAAGGGCTATTTTCAGTCAGAGCCACATGGGATGAGGTTTTCATGGTTTTAGATCACAGCTTTGCACGTATGGGGATTAAACTGTACATATTCACTTATAAAAAACCTGGATCATGCTAATGGTGTTAGAAGAGACTAACACGTAAGCTACAATATTGTTTATTAACTCAGGGTAGAGGCTGTGTCTTACTGCAGAGCCAGGATCAGTCTATTGCAAGATCCGCAGGAACAAGTGAGTCAGTTAATAAAGAGTCAGTGAACTGGTCTGTAACTGTATCTCAGCTTATTTCTCTCACTATAGTAAACACTGAGTATTTTGTTCTGTGCCTGGTATCTCCCTCATGATCACAGTCCCTACTGCAAAATCAGTACTTGTGACATAATTCTTAAATGAGCACGGGAATCACTGATTCTGAACCAAGAACGTCTAGAGATCTTAAGGTGCACTTACTCTGACCAGGCCAGTATGATGGATCACTCTTATTCATACCCAAGATGTCTGCCTATTAAAGAATATCACTTCCTGGGCGTTTGTAAAAAATGATGATACATTGTCACATAAAGATCTCTCTCTCTTCTCTATGGTGTCTGATTTTTTTCCTGCTTCATGTTTGACAACTTTCTTATAATGTCAGAATGCGGTGTGAGTAGGTAATCTTCATTGACTTGGCCATCATTTATTTTCATTGATGACTTGAGTTAACCCTGATTACCTGACTCCGTTTGAGGACTCTTGATTTATAATTCAAATAAATGTCCCTTTGAGGATGGATTTTTTTCTTTTCTTTTTTTTTTTTTACCCCAGAGAATGGAAACTTTCTGGCCTCTCTTTCCCATTTTAGGGTGTTCCTTCTATATCAGTCTGTAGCACATTGTCTGTGGCATGTTTTTAGTGGGAAACTATTTGTATATTGGATTTGTAATGGGATTAATTAATGTTGGGCCTATAGGCACAGTGTTTACAGGTATGTTAAGGTAAGCCAAGCCTTGAATTGTCCAAAAAATATATTTTATATCAAACATATGCATGCATTTTAATTAAATATTAGGGGATGCTTCCCTAAGATAAATAGTTTGTGAAACACCCTTCAAATGAAGGTTTTATTCCATTTGGTTCTGTGGAAGAAATCATCTATCCATCTAATTAAACTGATTTCAGTATCTTTCCACCTGCTCCAACCCTTAGGTGCTCTGCCCTGCTTCAGTAAACACAGAGTGACCCTTTACCCCCTTCCTGAATGTAAACTTCTCTTTGGAACCATCTCATAACATTTTTTTATATTTGAAAACACAGACACTGTGGTCTGGCTTCACTTGCCTCTTCTTAGTCTAAGTCTCTAAAGGGACTTGAAAGAAAGAAAGAAAATAATTGGCAGAGGAACTTCTAAGAAGGGAAAACTTTAATTGATGAGAAAGGGGTATCTGTTAGACATGTCAGAGTCAGAAGAAAATTGAAAAAAATTAGTGAATTTGTATTCCCCTTTTTCCTCTTTGGCTTAGCAGAATCTTCCTTTGGTCCCTTTAAGAACAGTAGTGTCTCACCAGCTTATGCTTCCCAGCCATTTTGGCTACAGGACAGGAAACTATATAAATATAATTATTTTATGTTAAAGCATAGATGCTCTCTAAGGATGTTTCATATAAAGCAGTAAAATATCTTGTCAGAGTGGAAATAGAGCCACATTGAATCCATTTTCTTGTTGGCAAAAGGGTCAGCTTCAGAGACCAGCACAGGTAGCTTTTATTCAATATAATATGTGAAAAGTAAATGGTGTCTCAATACCCTTAATCTATTTTATAATAAATGAAAAAGAAGTTTTTTGTAAATTTCTCTTGGGATATTTTTTTCTTGCTTATTGTTTCTTCCTTGAGCTGTAACTCACCTAATCAAAATCATAAAAGTCCAAGTTTAGAATTTAGTGTACATAAAATGCCAGGCTGGAAGTGATGGCTGAATTTTTAAGAAGGAGAATTTGTCTCGACAACAGAATTAATGGCATTTATCTCCCTCAGTGGTTTATTATTATTATATTTTTCTTACTAGATGTTATGCAGGAAATTGTTATGTGTCATTGTCAATGGGTGACTGTTTCATATATTTATGACTGAAACTATACCACATAATATGTCAGGAAACATTGATTAAAAGGCCATCCATAGCTATTAGTGACTCTTTTTGGGGGGAGGAGAGTATGAAGATATTTTCGTGGTTTGACTTTATGTGTTTGCAAATGTATTAAGAGCAGAGTATGTGTGTGGTACCATTTCTTGGTAGGTGACTGTAATTACAGGGAGCAAAGAAATGCCTCCATGAGCATCTCATCTGACTAGTAAGCAGCTATTTATTAGTCTTTGAAAAAAAATTCATGTGTGTGGTATAGAGAGGTAAGGACTGCTCTAAAAAAAGGGGGGGGGGGCTGAAACTTGGCCGCACCCACTCAGAAATGCTCTCAAAGTTTGGGAGATGAGACCATAAAAGTCTTAGTACTTTCCCAAAAAACTTTGCTACATGGTACATTCCTGAGAAAAAATTTATTAAAAATTTTATTAGCTCTTTAAGAGTTTGTATCATATCCACTCCCTTTCTCCCAACTCTTCCCAGACCCACCCCTGTTTTCACCTAAACTTGTGTCTTCTTTTTCTCATAACAAGACCAATTCATGCTGATCAAATGTATGGTCTTCTATTGGATAGTGACTGGCTTTCTAAAGGCTACATCTTAGAGAAAACTGTCTCTCCTCCTCCCAGAAGCAGCTAATCATTTCCAATAGCTTCACAGCTAGGGGTGGAATTGTGTATCCAACTTCCATTTCTTTGCTGGGTCTGGCTTGGTCTTGTGCAAGTTATGTACATGCTATCTATCACAAGCACTGTGAACTGTGAATTCATGTGTAGCTGCCTCGCTCTATCCAAAAGATACTGTTTCCTTGTAGTTATTCACTGTCTTTGGCTCTTACCCTCTTTCTTCCCCATCCTCTGCAAAGATCTCTGAGCCGTAGGAGAAAGAGTTGAGGCACATACATTACATTTAGGACTGAGGATTCTTCAGTTTCTCAGTTCTGTACATCTTGGTCCATTGGAGGTCTCTGTATTAACCACCATCTACTACAACAGAACTTGCTCAAATGAGGCTGGAGAGATGAAACAATGTATGGGTATAATTAAGTCATTAGGAATCAGCTTAATACTTTGTCCACAGTAAGAATAATAGGTTCTCCCCTAGGGCTTATAGCGAAAAAGAGGAGAAAAGTAATCAGCAGTCACATTCAGCTGTGAGCCTCGATAGCTATAACAATGACTGACCTGGCCAGATAAACTTACAGATGCAAAAGTGGCATGAACACTAGGAGGTAACCAACTACTTCCTGAGTGGATTTAAGTCCCACACCACAAGATGAAACCCACACCTGGAACCTCAAGTTAAGACCCTTTGGCTAGATAGGTCCTTTTCTGTAAAAGGACTTTTTTTTTTTTTTTAATGAGACTATTGCAAAAACAAAAATTAAAAAGTAAAGCACAAATTCAATTTAGATCTATAATAAAAACCCAGAGCAAGATATTGGGGGAAAGCTGAAATATCAAGGAGAGAGAGAAACAAATCACAGCCACTTCTCACCCAGCCTACTCAAGCCTGTCTTCATCGTCTACTCAAGCCTCCTCATCCTCATCCGGACAGAGACATGGCAGTCAGAACTGAGCTCCCTCCACTCTCCCCACTCAGAGATCTCACTTCCTGGTTCAACTTCCCCAGTGCGGGATTAAAGGTGTGCGCCACCACCACCTGGCTGTGTTAGAGCTTGAACTCACAGAGATCCTGCCTCCAGAGATGAGATGAAAGGCATGGGTCACCACTCCCTGACCTTTCTGGCTGTGGATAGCTATGCCCTCTGATATCCAGACAATCTTTGTTAAGTAAATATACAATATATCACCCCAAAAAACCACCATGGAATGAGGAAAATAAAACTAGAGCTGAACTTTAGCTGTGTCTTGACTGAACACATCTTGTTATTTTAAAAGATTGTTCAGTTTGCTAAATGCCAGAGCTCATTCACTTGACAAAAGAAAAAAATGATTAATGATTAATGCTAAGCCTTGGTCAGTACCTACATCTGAATAAAGCCGGCTTTTCTGAGACTGCTTTTAAATCTATAGTTCTAAATAGCTAATTAGATAAGTTCTTGCCCTAGTTATAAAAAATTAACAGGGCCCATACAGTTAATTTTTAATTGTGTGTCTCGTAAGTGAAATTGTTTGACATTTCTGCCATGGAAATTCAGGGAAAAGAGTAGTTAAATATTCCTTGAGCAATCTCAGACACTTAATGAGATGGATAGGTAGGGCCTCCAAGTTTGAACATTCTTTTGAGTAAACTGAGAGGACACAGCTGGGAAACAGAACAGCAGAGGAGAAGCATGAAGATGGAACCCTGTGTGAGTTGTTCTACACAAATCTGTAAATGGTTTTGTAGGAAGAGAACTGAGGGGGGGGGGTGGTCACATTGTAAATGTTGATGAAAGGAGATGGGCATAAAGAATGTCCTGGCCTGATGTTGGAGCAGATGGAGAGAGGCAGAAATCAGTTTTATTATAGGAATAAATAACTAATTAATGACCCTGCTGGACATCTGTACAACTTTAGCTGTATTACCTTTCGCTAAGTTACCTTGCCCTCACCCCTCTCTTGTAGAGGGGACCTTTGGAATGTGCCTGTGGATAACCCCTAATGCAAACCTAAACTCTGATAGCCATCTCTACAGTACTCCAAAACAAATGCACAGAATTACTGTCCACTAGATTAGATTTAGAGAGAGGCATACTAGCTCAGAAAAGTTTGGACAGGGAGATTAGTGTCTAGATGGGAGGATACATTTTGTAGGGCTTACTCTCTAAGGTTCATGACCTGTTTATCCTATGGAGAGGCTTGGCTGGGTAGGGCCAGATTAGGATCTTCTCAACAGGGGCCCAAGATAAACACTTAAGTGAATGTGGCACTACTAACTGGCAATCTCAGGGCATGGTGGCATTGGAAATTAAATACAGGCGTCTTGACTTGCTTTTTTGTTCCAATTAACTTTCATACAACCTTGGGACATAGTTTTAAAAATGCTTTGGAGGAATGGTTGCATGAGTAGAACCTTATTTTACTGAACTTCCCACACTTAGAATTTTCTTAAAGAGGAAAAAAGGGAGAGATAGAATCAAATCCTGCCAGTTTACTGCCTATGGCTTTGATAATTTTCATTCATTTATTCAGGAGTACATTGACACTTTTTTTTTTTTTGTGGGCACCAAGAAGAGATCCTACCACTTTATTCTAAAAGTTTATTAAATTTATCATTATTGTATATTTGTGTGTATGTTGTATGTGTGGTGTGTTTGTGATGTGAATATGTATGAGTGTGGATACGCACTGAAGTCAGAGGCTAAATTTTGGGAGTTGATGAGTGTAGATGAGTGCATATTCATAAGACAGTAAAGGGCGATCAGGTAGAGAGATCTTGGAAGTGATGTGGGAATGTCTTTCTGTATGCTGTGAATATCAAGCTTTAAATAAAGGGGCTGTTTTGGCCCATGACAGGCACCATAGAAAAAGTAGGCAGGGAAATCAGAATAGGTAGGAAAGGAAGGGTGGAGTCAGAGACAGATCCAGCCACCTGCCAAAGAAGAAACATGTAAGGAACACAGGTGAGCCTCGGGCCACATGACAGGGCAGATAAATGGAAATGGGTTGAGTTAAAATGAAGGAGCTAGCCAGCAATGTGCCTGAGCCATAGGCCAAACAGCACAAAGTTAATATAAGTGTCTGAGTCATTTTGGGGGGCTTAAGCAGCAGAGGGCGGCTAAGTGGTCTGGGACTGCAGGTCTGTGGGTCTGGATTTCTAGTGGCGTGGGGCCAGGAAACCTCATTGTAACAAAGTCCTTTGAAGGTCTTTATTGCAACACCTTAGCAACCCCGGGAAAGCTTATGCAAGGATATCAGGGCTGCTCAGTCTGTTTTGTGTATTTAAAGGATTTTTCTGCTCTCCTTATGGAGAGTATCTTTGAATGGAACACAATGCATGAGAAAACAAGCTGTAGCAATCATAGGAAAGATGGTGTTGCTTGGTGAAAGGTGATGACGTTTCCGATAGGTGGTTGATTGTAAACTAGAGGCGAAATTATTCAGATCTGAAGGTGAAGAGTCCAAAGATGATTCTCAAAGTTTATTCCTAGGATTTCTTTGTCAACACTTAATGGCTAGGAATGTATTTTCCAGAAGCCAGTAAAACTTACAGTAGTAAATAAAATAAGCAATAAGTAAGCAGGATGGCTCAGCGGGTAAATGTTCTCACTGCCAAGCCTTTCCACTCTTGGGACTTGTGTGGTAGAAGGAGAGAATCAACTCCTTCAAATTGTCCTCCGACATCAGCACATATCCTGTGGCACTTGCCACATAAAGATAGAAAAGTCCTTTGCATTTGGCAATGAGATTATTGATCATTTTAACAAATACTGTTGGAATAAAATAATGAAAGAATTGAGTCAAAAAGTAAACTAATGAAGACAAAGAAGAAGGTCATGGTATGTAGCTCAGTGGAAGAGAACCCTTTAAAGCACATGGGAGGTCCTGGATTCTGTTCTCAGTACTATATATTTATAAAACTCTAGAAATTTGGTTAGGAAATATAAATCATGAGGAAGATCTACATATATGTAGTTTTTTTCTTAAATATGGGTGATTTCAGAATGTTTGAATCTCCATGGAGAAAGTCTTAGGAGAAAGGAAAAATTGATTATTTTCAGGGTTACTTTCCCTTGCCCCTGTCTTCCCTACAGTCATTGTTTCATAAAAACTTTCTGTTTGACAGGAAATTTCAGGGCGAACTTGAAAACTCTGCAGCCAAAGCAACTGGGATTTTTCAGGGGCAGAAAAAAAATGCCAAGAAGAAGAGTGACAGATCCCATAACTGAAGGGCCGATTTAGGATTCAAGCATCTCATTGTTTGCAACTGCAGCAGAGCTCGCGATTATGCTGAGCGGAGACGTGACTTACAGGGAACAATTTCATAAAGTCTTTCATTCCTTGGGGTCCCTGGAACAGTGTTACTCTAAGTATCTGTGCTGGTCTCCGAAGCTTTACTTACTCCATTGAAACCACAGGAAGAGTGTTGTTTGATTTATGAAAGGAGTTAGCCAGCCGTTCACCTAATTTTGAGACAGTAACAGGAATTGGAGGAAAGAAAAGGGATATTGAACCAGAACTGTACAGGTTGCCAGTTATCAAGATACCTAAGGAAGACAAAGATTTTTTAATATTCTCAGCCATAATTCATTCAAATGAAGTTAAGAAATCAGTTTTCAAGACAATACAAACTTGCTAATGCAGATAAACTTTAATGGCTGGATAGCTTTTTAAAAATTTAGACTATAGTATGCAAGGGAAGCCATGGTAGCTGTTTGAAATAGTTAAAAAGGATGGGTTTCTTTTAAGTACATGAAGTCACTCTATTAAAGAAAATCATTAGCACATCCATTTAGTAAGCTGGACTCCAGCTCTTATTTTCATGGAAGAAAACAATTATGAAGTGCTCAATCCCTCACACATTTTGGGATTTTCAAGTCAATTTGACATGTATTTTATCTTACGATCAATTTACATAATAAGTTCTAAAAAATAATAATAAAAGTGCGTTTAACCTAAGAATGAAGTACCATAGCTAGAAGAACTAAGCATTGCTTTAAGAAAACATGTATAATATCTCAGAGTATGAGAATAAGAACTAAGTTCTGTTCCTGAACTTTCTATTTGAAAGAACAAGATGTGATCCCCATAAAGTTCACATCTTTGTATAAGTTTGTGCCATGCAATTGTAACTATGGCTTGTTGTATTACTGTGGTAGTTTGAATGTAATTGGCCTCCATAAGCTCATAGTGAATGTCACTATTAAAAGGTGTGACCTTATTGGAGGAAGTCTGTCATTGTGTAGGAGGGCTTTGAGGTCTCATATATGCTCAAGTCATCGGTCTCAGACCACTTCCTGTTGCCCTCCAATTAAGATGTTTCCAGGATCATGTCTGCCTGTGCACAGCCATGTTTCATCATGAAGATAATGGACTAAACCTCTGAAAATGTAAGCCACCCCAATTGAATGTTCTTCCTCTATAAGAGTTGCTGTGGTCACAATGTCTCTTCACAGCAACAGAAACCCTAACTAAGTTACTGAAATTCGAAGAGTTTAAAAGAGGCATGGCAACTTTTCAATATTGCAGATGAATGTACAGGGTTATACTTGTGGTGAGTATTGTTAAACAATACATTGATAGGTTAATACTGATATATTGCTTTTGGAAAGCAGGAGTTCTGATAGATTTGAGATGGACTATGCAGGCCCTGCGCTAGACTGCCTCTGCCACAAATTGGTTTATATGCTCTACACTGATAAAATGACTGCCTGGGATAAAATGCTGATGATTAGTCATCCACTCTTTCTGATACTTTCTTGTTCTCTTATTTATCATTCAGTCAATTTGCTAACTTTACTCTAAGAACCATTAGTCTATTTTTTAAAAATTGAATTCCTTATTAGTTATCCAATACTAAGTGGTCAAATCTGAAACAATATGCATACAAGTAACTTTATATGGATGGGCCAGGTTGCATTTATATGTGAAGAAACAATTTCAAAAATAGAGGCTTTTTTAGTTACTTTTCTATTTCTTTGATAAGACACAATGACCAAGGTGGTGTTGCATGAATAAATGAAACAGGGATAGATCTCTGAGAAAGTCGGTGATATTAGAGAGAGTAAACACCACAGTCAGATCTTACCCAGCTGTCTTCCAGCTTCCTCAGCCTGGCTTCTCTTGGCCTCTTCTAGCCCTTTCTACACTTGCCTTAAATACTCCTTTGCTCAGCTAAGGCATGGCCCCACCACTCCTTCTGTAAAGTTAGATGACCTTGAACTCACTTTGGATTAAGGGTGTAGGTCACCACTCCTGGGATACTCTCTGTGCTGGGATTAAAGGTGTGAATCACCATTAAAGATGTGAATCACCACTCTCTGATACTCCTAGACTGACTGTGGTTAGGTCCCTCTTATATCATCGAAACTTTTTGGAGCTTTTATTAAATCCCCACAAGGTGGTTTATAGGAGAATGTGTTTAATTGGGCTTATGCTTCAGAGGTTTGGAGTCCATGATGGAGGGGCAAAAGCCATGGCTGCAGGAACAGTGGGGAGCTCATGTCTCTGTCCATATGTCCCTGCCAGGTTCTATTTGATGTTTTGCTACCTTTACATGGAGAATTTCAATAGAATGAAAACCCCTTAATGCCACATAATAATTTCTAACTGTTGTCTTGTTTCCTTAGGGTCCTCATATTTTTCTCTAGGGTTACTAAGTTTGTTTTTTTCTAAACCATGTGACACATGCCACAGAAAATTAAAACAGATCAGAATGAAGCAAGAGGACCCTCCCTTACCCTGTTGGTACACACACTCTTGGGAGTATTCTCCTTTTCAGGGTGAACACAGCATATGAGGAGGATGTAGAAAACAGACCTGGCTTTGAGAAAGCATAGACGTTAGTTAATATTCTTGGCTTTCTGTAGGACCTGGGACAGAAAAGGAGTAATCACTTTTTTGTGTCTGTACAGTAAAACATATAACAATGAGACTGGAAAGATATAGTTTATTACTGTGGATGCAAAATTAATTCTATACCATCCAGAGTTTAAGAAGAAACAGAACTCTTACTAGATGCTACATTTGTCTTTTTTTCCTGTAAAATGAATTACTATAAATAGGTGTGTAATGATGAGGCATACATTTATTATCTTACAGTTTCTGAAGGCCCAAAGTCTAGGTACGAGTTAGCTATGTCTTTTGCTTGAGTCTCACAAAACTCTAGTCAAGCATGTATTGCATAGAGCTGTGGTCACATGAAGAACTGGGACTCTTTTCCAAATTCCCTTGAATGGTGGCTGCAGTACCTGTTGTGAATTGGGACTAAACACAGTTTCAACACTCTCTGCTTTGCTGCCTTTTCCCCAATGTAATTTTTGTTCTTTCAAGGTCAAACTGTACAGCTTTGAACATCTCTCACTTTTTTTTTATCTCTGACAGAAGACCTTCTCTATAAAGAACTTGCTTGATAAGGCCAGGCTCACTAACATTCTAGGGCAGAAGTGTGGGTTGTGTAGGAACCCTGAGTGAATGTGTATTGTTTGACATGGTCATCACAGCCATATCAAAGGCCTCAATCCTTAGACTCATAATACCAAAATCTTCTCTAGGTTCAGGGAAATGGTAAAGCTGTCCCTTCTAGTCTGAGTGCCAGTGCTGATAGTGTATATAGAAATTGTCCACTGTAGCTTTCTTTCCTCAGGTATTTGCAATCTGAAGGTGGCTTTCATAGAGAGACTGTGCCTACCAAGATTAGCTAAATCTGCTTCCCTGATTCAGCTGTATACCATAAACCCTGCCTCCTTGATTTAGTTGTATGCAATGACACTGCTTCTTCTCTTTTCAACTGTGTGAAGTTTTGAAGGCAAATCTTACTATGGACACAAAAATCAAAACCCTAATGTTAAAAGGAATAAAAAATACTTTATTCTGAATGCATTTTGAGATAGCATGGCCTGGGAACACAAATTTAGGTTTCCCCAGATTCTGTGTCCCCTTGTAGAAGCAGTTTCATAGTTTTATAGAACATAGTTAAATAAATCACAGCAAGTTTGAAGTACATTGGTGTGTTTGTCAGAGATGTATAGCATCTCTGGAGGAAGCTCTTCTATAGGCCCAAGATGCTATCTGGTGATCTTTTTCTTATGAGGGTCTGCTAAGTTAATAGATTCTCTCTAATAGTCATAAGATGTTATTTCAGACACAGAGGTGAGCAAGGAATGGTTATTGCGGAGGGCTAAAACAAGTCCAATATAAGGCAATTAGCCTTTGGACCTGCAGCATTCCAATATCTTCACAGTACTGAAATTATACTCAGTTAACCACTCAATGCAGACACAGCTTCTTTTCAAGAGGTTTCATTCACACTAAGTTGCAGCAAAGATTCCAGCATGTTGAGAATGTCAGGACCATGGGATTTCTGCAGAGAAAATCTGTATATAAGGAGTGAAGGCTGCCTAAAGAGAAACTACATGTGCTTTAGGCAGTAGAGCTAGAGGTAAAGGGCTAGTTAAGTCTTAAAGAGCCCAGTTGATTCCATCACAAGCTCCTGATGCTGGACACAGAGATACAGAATATTTGTTGTGTTGAGTGTCACTCTTGATTTGGTCCAATCTTTCTTCACTGTTCCCTCTTTCTTCCCTTTTAGAGGAGTCTGTTATTGTATATTGTAAATATGTTCTTTGTTTTTTGATGTTACAGGTCTCACAGATAAGAGGTTGCCTAAGTCTCAGAAGAGACTCTACACTTGCAATTTTGAACAGTGTTCTGTCTATTAAGAGTATGAAGACTTTTCAAGTTGGACTGAATGCATTTTTGCATTATGAGATGGCTACGTACCTGTGGGGACAATGAGTGGAAGGTTTTGCCTTTAAAGTGATGTTTAGGGGTCAAATTAACCACAGGTAGAATTAGTATGAATAATATTGACAGGATCTGTAGGTGGACAAAAGACAAACCCACAGGGCAGCCTGGGTCTTCACAGTCCAACCTGTCTGTCCACCTGGGGCCTTGTGGCACCGTGTGGTTGGGTATCAGTATGATGAGTGAGTATAAGATGATGAAACAGAGGAGGGGGAAGGGAGGAAGGGCTGTGAGGAATGGGCTTATGCTGGTGGCCTATTTTCCACCCAGACCCAGGGTAATGTCCAGGCCTAGGCTGCTGCCTACAGCCATATCTGGGTCTGTGACAGTTGTGGTCTATGTTTATGTTCATACCCCATGTTGACACACAGGCCATGAGGATGCCTGGGGTGTAGACCACCAAGTGTAGTCATTTTGGTGTCCAAGCTGCCACTAGGGCCATTTTGATCTGAGTGGCCGGTGCTACCACTGGGGGACATGATAACATCCAGACCTATGCTGCACAGGGAACATGTCAATATCCATGGCTTTGCAACAGCCAGGGTCTGTGTTGATGTTCATGACTTCAATAACCACTGAAAGCCGTGTGGCTGGCTGGTGGGTATTTAGACACCTGAGTCTATGTGTGTCCTTGAGCCATGCTGCCACCAATCTGGATGGCCTGTGCTGCCTTCTGAGGCCATGGTGACACCCAAGCTCAGGTTGCATGCAGCAAGGGGCCATATCTGGGTCTATGGCCCTACTGCAGCCAGGTTCTGTGTCGAGATCTATGACTCCTGATACCACTAAAGGTCAAGAAAATACCCGATGTCTGGGCCATCACACGAGGCCAGATGAAGATCTGAGGGTCATGCTGCAGCTGGAGCTATACAGATCTGAGTGGCCTGCATGCCACAAGGTGCCATGGTGACATCCTGGGTTGCAGCTGAGGGTTGTATCTCGTTCTGTAGCCCTACTGCAGTCAGAGTCTGTGTTGATGTCTGTTGCTCATGATGCCATTGAAGGTTATGGTGATGCCAGGTTTCTGAGCCACCACCTGTGGCCATGCTGGTGTCTGAGAACCACACTGGTGCTGGAGTCTTAACAATAGGAGTGGCCTATGCTGCTAGCCTGGACCATGGTGTCTTCTGGACCAGAAATGATTCCAAGGGCCATGTCTGGGTCCATGGTACTACCATGGTCATGGTCTATGATGCCTGTGGCCCATAGTGCCACCAAAGACTAAAGGATGCCTGGGGTTTAGGCTGCATCCTGTGGCCATGTTGGTGTCTGAGGGTTGTTATTCCACTGGGGCTATGGTGTCATCTGGGCCAAGGTTGTTGCCAAGTGCCATGTCTAGGTCCATGACCCTACTGTGGCCAAGGTCTGTGTTGATCTGTGACCTCTGATACCACTGAAGGCAATGCTGATGCCAGGTGTCTGGGCTGCCACCTATGGCCATGATGGTGTCTGAAGATTTTTCTGCCACAGGGTCATGCCAATCTGAGAGGCTTGTACAGCCACAGGGGCCTTGGCCTGGGCTGCTGTCATGGGCCATGTCTGGGTTTTTGGCTCAAGAGTAGTCAGGGTCTAGTAGTCATGTTCATGGCTTGTGTTACCACAGGGGGTCATAGGAACCATGTGTGTTGAAATCTGAGGGCCATAATGAGCTAGTTCATCCCTCACTGGCCCCATGATATCTGGCCATTCCCTGTGGTGGGCACTGCAGCAGGAGAGACGACTCTAGCATTCACAAAAGATGGTCCCACCTCTTACTACATGCATGGGAGAGCTGACTCTGACCCTCACCTGAGAGGGCTGTTCTGATGGCCTAGAAAGTTCAGCTACCACCCAGACCCATATCCTGGGCCTTGGGATGGCCCCCCATAATAGATGCCTCATCTGTGATCTGCTTGACTGAACAAAGGAACTGGTCCTGTGGATGGAGGATTGCAAGCTATCCATGACTTGTGATAAGAACAGGATATCAGAGAGGGAGTTTGATGAGGTCCCAGTGATGATGGTGTCCCAGAAATCAGAGCCCTGAACCAGACAAATGATTCATTGCAATGATTATTTTGCAGGTGGGGCTGATTGGGCAAAAGGGGTATACCGCACGACACCAGCAGCTCCTGTTGCCACAGGGAGAATGAAGAGATGTTGGAAAGGCTGAAGAGAAAGGTGAGTTGGTTTTTTTTTTTTTTTGCTTTGTTTTTAATTAATTTTGAGAGGATAACATACTTCAGGGGTGAAGGGCAGATACAGAGGGACTGGGAGGTGAGTGGGATTGAGGTATATGGTATAAAGTTTCCAAAGAATCAATAAAAAAATGTTTTAAAAATATTGATAGGATCTGGACTTATTAAGGAGAAAAGCCTCTGGGTATGTCTGTGAGTGACTTTCTAGATGAAGTGAGTCGAGGTGAGAAGACCACCTTAACTGTGGGTAGCACCATTTTATGGAGGTGGGGTACCAAACAGAGCAAGAAGAAATCTAGCTGAGCATCAACGTTCTCATTACTTCTTCCCCAGTGCAGATGTGATGTGACCAGCTGCCTCAAGGATTTCCCGAGTCTCTTGAGGAAGATTCCATGGGCCCAAAACCTCAGATCTCAGAACTTGGACTACACACTTGATAGGGTTCAGTCTGGCAGGCAAGGATAATAAGATGATATAAGGTGGCACTGGTTCTCAACCTGTGGGTTGTGGCCCTTTGAGGGGGAGTTGAATGACCCTTTCATGGGGGTGGGGAGTACCGAAGACCACTAGAAAACATATACATATTTACATCATGATTCATAACAGTAGCAAAATTACAGTTATGAAGTAATAACAAAAGTAATTTTATGGTTTGCGGTCACCACATGAGTTGTATTAAAGGGTGCCACCATTAAGGTTGGGAACCATGGCTTTACAATGCTCAAGAGACAGAAGCTGTTGCTAAAGGTTCCCTGGTTTATGAATGTGTTTCTCAGCCTACACGTGGGAAGGACGGTCATCCCTGTAGGCTTTCAGGGTGGATGATGATATGTGCTAGAAGTAAGTGACCAGTTGTCTGACAGCAGGACTATAATAATGAACTACCTGTTTAAATTTCTTTCCATGGATCAGGTAATTGGCACATTTATAGAGATTTGCCATATCATGACATGGTTATAAAAGTTCACAATAAATAGGATTTATTCTATCTATATGGGCTGCAAAACAGAAAAAAAAAACATTAACTTACATTAGTATTATAAAGAAGTTAATTGATATGTAAAACGAATTCCATGAATTCCACTTATCAGTTTTGTGCTAGAAGGAAGGAGAATATATATTCTTTTTCTGTATGTTTTTCACTGACCAAACACATACTTATACTTACTATACCCACAAATAATGGATTATTGAAAGCTCTGAGCAAATTCTGAGTCAAGTTTACAATTTCTGTAGCAGTGACATTGAACTCATAACTGGCCAATGAAAATGCTTAAAATTAATGTATTTAAAATTTTTTCTTTTATGAATTTTTATAGTTTAGGTTGTTCAAGAAATAATATCTGTAGTAAACTGATATCATTATTTATAACAAGTAGATCCTTGGTATAAAGAGCTTTTACTTTCTTTTGAGAGTCCAATTAAAGATGCTTTTAGTTAATTTGTTTTGTAGTGCTGCAGATCAAATGTAGGGCTTTGTGTCTGCTTATTGAACTCCATCTCTGGGACCTAATTTCTTAGTTTCACCAAGTCTGATGAGGAGACAGCATGGGAGGTGTTGAGGCTTGCCTGTTTCAACTCTGGCAAATGAACTTTTAGCTTTAATCTCTTATAGCAGATGGCAGAAGGAGATTCAGTTAGTCACTGGTGTTTATGCATACATCTAATCTTAGTACGTATCAGAATCAAAATTAGAAATTTAAAACTATTTTACTATGAGACTACTTCTTGCTTGTTGTCTGGAATGGCTTTGATTATGAATTGGTGACCAACATATTTAGATCAACGATGCACTTAGCCTAGCTTGAAGGAAAGGAAATAATACATAGCTCACATTTCTCTCCAAATGTACAACATCTGATTTATGAACCTTCAGTATTCTAGGGCCTGTAATGACGATCCTTATGTTCCTTGTACACTAAAGCAACGATCTTAATGTTCTAATTGGAGAGTCTATCATATTTGATATCACACTTTCACATCACGCAATGGAAAACTATAGTCAAACAGATCCCTAGGAAAGGTCAAAGGTTCTTCAGGATACAGTTTTCTGGTCAATAACTGTGTCAGCAGGACCTCAGGTGGAATACAGTTTAGCCGTTCTGGGGGCAGAATGGGAAGTCTGCAGTGCAAAGGCAGCCTAACATCCTGCTAATTCCATCTTGATCTCCTTTTGATCTCTTCTCTGCTTGGATTACCTATATCTACTCATTCTACTTAAGTTTCCCAGTGAATCTAACATTCCCCCTAGAACTGCACCAATGTCATTCCATCTGCCTTTGTTTGAGGACCAGCAGCAAGGTTGCTCTACTTTTATTAAAAAGACTTATCTTTATGTCCTTAAATTTTATGAGAAACTAATCCAAACATTTTCTATTCTCTTCAGATTTTTATTATTCTCAAATCTCTACTTGGAAAAGCAAGAATATAATTTATTTCATGATTAATACTGCTTTAATTTAAAAGAATTTCCTCACTTAAACTCCAGTTATCGTAGAAGCAATGAGAATACCTGGGTGGTGTAATTCCTAATTTTTTTCTAGGACTTCTCCCTTTGCAATGGAAAAGCCTTGTTTTGGCACATTTGAGGGAAAACACTTTAATGCAATAAACGATATGACTTTTTTTAAAAAAAAAAAATCAACTTGAAATGAGAACAGTTCAACCTTCTACTGTTTGTGCCATTAGGTCCTATCTTACTGCTCTCTCTAAAAGTTATCATTGGGAAATCTTTCATTAAAATAGGTTGGAAAGTCCCCAGGAGGAAGCACTCCATTGCTGTAATTGGAGACTTCTCCTCCTCTTCCTCCTCCTCTTCCTCTTCCTCCTCCTCTTCCTCTTCCTCCTCTTCCTCCTTCTCCTCCTCCTCTTCCTCTTCCTCCTCCTCTTCCTCTTCTCTCCTCCTCCTCTTCCTCTTCTCTCCTCCTCTTCCTCCTCTTCCTCCTCCTCTTCCTCCTCTTCCTCCTCCTCTTCTTTTCTCCTCCTCTTCCTCCTCCTTCTCCTCCTCCTTTCTTCTTCTCTCTTCTTCCTCCTCCTCTACCTCCTTCTTAGGGTTTGAAGAGAGAACAGTAGATAATAGTGTTATTTTGTAACTTTGGAAACTCCATTTAACTGCTTTGGTTGGATGCTCTGAGTTTCTTTGCATAAGCCATGTGGTCATGGCTTCCATTATGAAATAGGAAGGTTTACAACTGCCCAGAAGTGAGATTTATGATCCCCTCTTGTTGAGATTCTGCTCCCTTTATTCACCGTGTGATTAATCTTTTTACTCTATGGTGGAAAAAATGTTTTCATGTCATAAAATAGAAGTGGTAATCTTTAGAAAATTGAAAAGATAGTGGGTAGCTGGATTATAGAAAATCAATTTGTTTGCCAGGCTGCTTGATTTCAACAGAAGTAATGTGTTTAGAGGTATTAATAAATTGTAATCTGGCAGAATTCAGCACTACTGTGTATATTATGGTTTTGGATTCTCCTAATGATTGTTTGACCTGCTGCTCTCTGCTCTAGAACTGAAGCATTGTGGCTACTATAGGAATGTGCACGTGTCTAAAAAACCCAAATGCAAGTTGACTTTACAATTATGATGAGTGCTTGACAATAAACTTTTATTTTTCCCATTGCTCCTGTCTTTGGAGAAACAAAACAATTATTTTAGGGTATCCGTGCTCTTGGAACTGTAGAGGAGCCAACGGACTTGGCTTGCGCTTTGTATTCAGCAAATTTGTCTAGTAAAAGTTTATTCGGATTAGTGGGATAACGTAGCTTTTATCTTTATGCCCTTGTTGTTTCTAGCATAAATTTTAGGTCAAGGTAACTCTCAAGCTACTAAATGAGTATTTTTTCAGTGGAATCTTGTAAGCCGGGACAGAGCTCTTAAATCTTTCTGGCTGACTTGTCGTCCATTGAGTCACTGGCTGAGATAGGATCAAAGTCATTTTTTACACCCAAAATAGCCAAGTTTTTATTTTTTAAAAGAAGGCAGTTTAGAAAGAATGTCTGGGTTTGCCGAAAGGGAAAGGCATGGTATATCTCTTCTAAGTTACTTGCTCAAGCCTTTGGAACAGTCTTCGGGTTCCACATTTCTTACTACGAAAACTTACAGCTTCTGTTAAAAATATTCTCATGATTTGGGTTTTAAATTAGTTTATTGTTATTATGGTTAAGTTACATACTCTCTTAGAAGAATAGATTTATTATTGAATCTGTTCCAGATTCTGAATCTGTGGTCACTGCTTGCCATGGAAAATGCACATTGTGGAAGGGATTAGGAGGTGATGTTTTTGTTTTACTTGTCACCAGTCACACTGTGTGCCCTTAGTTTGCATTTGGAAAGGAAGCATGAACATGTGGCAACTATCTCTTTTTTCTTCACTCTTCTAACAATCCTCCTGAGCCACCACAATAAGCTATTGTGATTTTTAAAAACCTAAATGTCTCTTAATCCTTTGCAAAATATACTTGTGTTATGAATGCAACTACTTTTTTTTTTTTTACTTTTGTATTAATGTTAAGGGTCTCAGTTAGCTCTAAAAATTAAATTTAAATTTAATTCATGGTCTGTACATTTTAACCAATACACATTAACTGCACATAGCCATGGAATTTAGTGTGTTATTTACACACATGCATCCAACATACATCGACTATGTCTGTCCAGTCTTCTCCCACCTCACTTACTAACACTTTATAATCACTTTTCTGCTTTCCCTTGGTTTTGGTTTCGAGATATGGTCAGAACATGCAAAACTTTCTTTCTCCGTGTCTCCTATTTCGCTTAACAGAATATTCTCCAGTTTTATGTTTTGCTTCAGACAATATTTCCTTCTTTTTATGGCTAAGTAATAGTCCATTATATACAAATATAAATTAGTTATAGCTAACTAGTTTAAATATGATTGTGAATATATGATTATATATATTTATGATTATACATATATATATATATATATATATATATATATTCTTCCATTAATATGATGGGACTATGTAGACTAATTACATAGAGTAATTGTTGTCAATATTGCTTCAATAAACATGGACATGGCAGGTATTTTTTTATTCTAATTTCATTTTTCCAATATATGCCCAGAAGTAAGATAGGTGGGTTACATAATAGTTTATTTTTAACTTTTAAAAGAAACTTCAGCTCAAGCCATGTATATGTGGTCAACACCACAGAACAATATTTGAATTATAAGACAGATGAAATAGCATAGGCTGCCAAAATAGAAAAATATTTTAATTTTAAAGTTCATTGGTATTTCGGTTTCTTGGACATCCACGGACTTTTTATACAGGTTAACATTAGCATTATATAAAATGCATTTAGATGTCTCAGTCCTCGCTATAATTAATTTTTTAAAATTATTTTTCCACATTTCTCTTTAAATATTTCATCTTATTTCATGTGCCCTTGAGAACTTGCTTAAATATTCTAAATATGAAAAGAAACATTTACCACTTGCATATCTTTCTTAGTAAAGTTAGTAAAGTTTCTTAAAGGTACACTCAAAATGGCCAAGAAATAAATCAAGATGTTGACTTATAGGTTGGGAGTTATAGATGAGAGGGTATATATTGAACATTGAATCAGAACAGGGAACAATCCTAAGTGTAGCCAGTTTCTTTTTGCCTTCCTTCTCCTTGAGTGTGAGACACAATGAGGTTAGGACAAGAGGAGAGGTAACCTATGAATACAACTCAAGCCTCCCCCTGTCCTAGGTTCATCATAGCAAAGAAATATGAATGACTATTCTTAAGTCAGAAATAAAGCAGAAGCTTGAGATAACTATCATTAGTTGATTATATTCTTGAATTTATGGATAATGCAATGAATTGCAAAATTCAGCTATGAAGTAACAGATCAATTAATAAAATAAACAATTAATATATCCTATCTAGGTGATACAAATATTTTTGTCTAAAAAATTTTAGAATGACTAGTTGAAACTACTAAAAATAAGGAAGGCAATAAGTTTCTCATAATTAACTAATTTAAATGCAATTGGTAAAATGTACAGTAAAAGGGGATTTGGAAAATATTACTATAAGGTTTCTTGGTCCCGGGCAGCCAGAGGTCCATATCCACAGACCTGCAGTGCCAAACTGCTTAGCCACCTTCTGCTGTAAGTAACCCCCAAGTGACTCAGACACTTATATTAACTTCATGCTGTTTGGTCAATGTCTCAGGCATATTGCTAACTAGCTCTTTCATCTTAACTCAACCCATTTCCATTAATTTGTCTGCCACGTGGCCCGTGGCTCACCTGTGTTCCTTACATTTTTCTTCTTTGGGTGACTGGCTCCGACTTTTCTGACTCCGCCCTTCTCCTACCTATGCTCTGATTTCCCCTCCTTCTTTTTCTATGGTGACTGTCATGTGCCAAAACAGCTCCTTTATATAAAGATTGATATTCACAGGATACAGAAAGACATGAAAATGGCTCAGTGGGTAACCAATGCTTGTCAGACAAGTCTGATGATCTGAGCTTGGATCTCTTGAATCCATAATAAAGCTAGATATGGTGGTGTAGCAAGAAGTTTTTCTCTGTCCTTCCTGGCTTCTCTCAGTCCTGTTCCAGTCCTGCAGCTGCTTATAAAATAATTGACTGAAGGACTCCATATCAATTACAAACCGTGTGGTCTATGGCTCAGGCTCCTTATTAATTATCTCTTACAACTCAACTCATTCTGTTAGTCTATATAATACCCCATGTTCCTTAGCATTACTTGTATCTCATTACATTTTGCTTTCCAAAGAGCAGCTCACAGCATCTGCTCTGACCCCATCTTTCTCCCCTCTGTATGTCTCTTGGATTTCCTGCCTGGCTATGTTCTGTCTTGCCATAGGCCATAGCAGCTTCTTTATTAACTAAAGGAAATAATGCATATTCACAGCTTACAGAAAAACCATTGTACAGCATAATAGTATGCTTTTAATTTTAGTACCTGTAATAAGATTGGTAATCAGGATAAAATCAGACCCTGGAAGCTCTTTGGGTTAGCTAGCCTGGAGTATATAGTGCAGTGGCCAAAAACAAGAGATGTACTCCTTTAAAAAAAAATGTAGAAGTGAGAATCAATACACAAGGTGGCTTAGTGACCCTCCTTAAAAGTATGCTAAAGCACACCTTCATATATAAATGTAAACACACACACATACACACCATACATACATATATAAATAAGTCATTTTCAAAGTACAGTAAGATTATCGCCCAAAATAGAAGCATCATTTTATGTTACTTACTTGATTGTTCACTGGTTTATTTTTTAAATAAACTTTATTAAACTATAGGGATGCTGCCACAGAAGCTTAAATGTTAGTGAATGAGTCATAAAAATGCAAAGCTACAATCATAATATGACATACTAAACACCATGATAGAGGCAACATGTAGGATAGGGATACTCCAGTTGCATTTTAAATGGAGAGTCCAAATTTCCCCAAATTTAAATGGGGAAAGATTGTTGATGTAGAGAGAGATATAAAGGTATAAGATAGTACTTCATTAATTCAGTAGGTGTAGACTACAGGATGTAGAACAGAATGTAGGAATGATGAAACTGTTGATAATCAATGTGTGGTCAGCTTGGCAAAGGCTCAGTGGATAGAATCAAATTAATGGGAATGTCTTACTGTTGTGGTTTAGAGTTTCTGCAAAGGGTTTATGTATTGAAGACATGATCTCTATTAGAGAGAGCTATTTAAAGATGATTGGGTCATTAGGGCTCTAATCCAATCAATGAGTTAAATGTCTGATGACCTCATGGCTTTGTGGTTTTTTAGGGGTGGAAACCATTTGGAGAAAGTAAGTTACTGGGTTTTGTGCCTTTGAAGACTTTGTTTTGTCACTGGCTTCTTACTGTCTTTCTCTTTGCTTCCTGGCGACCATTTGCATCTTTACTGCCTGATATACTGTCTTGCAATAGAGTCTGCTGACTATATAGATGGAGGTCTCTGATACCATGAGTCACAATGATTTTTCTTTGTTTTTATGAGGTATTTTGTAAGAGAGAAAGAGAGGGAGGGAGAAGTAAAGAGAGAAAGAGACTAGTATACTTGCCTTTTGTCTTCCTAATTTCTCATCTTGTTAGACATTTGAGGGAAGACCATCACTTTTGATGATATATCTTACTCCTCTGACTCTGCCTGGTGTGAGCCTGCTTGTAGAGATTCCTGTGTAGAGATTTCTTTAACTTTGCCAGGATAATGAGGGTAATATATTTGAGCAACATTTTGATTATCTAGTGGCCCAAGCAGCATTTTTCCATCATATTACACTCTTTTCCAGTGATTAGGTGCCTCTTGGTATGACCTTTATTATGAACCCATGGCTCAAAATAGGGTTTCAAGAGGGATTATCTTTGCAATAAAAAAAGGCGACCTATTGTAGTATATCTGAAGTTATTATGTACAGCATACCAACAGCTTAGGATAAGATCATAGCTGTATCTCTCTACTGGGGTCAGAGTAACCTGCTGTAATACCTGGCTTTGTCTAATGGATGTGCCTTTCAGAAATGCATATACAGAAGGACTCCAATAAGGAAGGTTTCTTTAGGACTAAAACTAAGAATTCAGCAATGAGAATGAGTGAGAAGCTGGGGCCTCTCATTACTGCTGCCCACTGAAGATAATGAGATGCAAGCTGGGGGAAGGTAATTCAGTCATCTGTGTTATTTCTATCAGGTACAGATATTTCTTCAGGCCTTCTAGCTTTTAAGATTTTATAAGTTACATTTCACAAGAGAGATCATCTGTCTCTTTGTCACTGATTGAACTCTTGGTTATAATGTTAGTACTAGCTTCTAACATTTAGAAAGCACTTGCTATCATGCAGGGTTCCATGCTAAGTGATTTTTCTGAATCTGTGCACCCTGTGAAGCAGATATAGGTCATTACTAATGTTTTGAAGGGAGAAGATGGAGACTGGCAGGGCAGTGGTTTTCTTGTGGTTATAGAGGCAGTTGCTTATGTGAGTATGCCTCAATCTCACTTTGTCATTCTCAGTACAGCCATTTATTCTGAATGTTGTATTATTTTAGGAGAGGTTGGAACTAATCTGAGCTTGAGTCATTAGTCAGATGATCATTTTCTATTCTATAGGTAGACTCTATGTACAACTTGAATGTAACTTAGTTGATTCCTAAGACATGTTCTGTTTCTGTAAAGAGACATCATGGCTATGGCAATTTTTATAAAGGCAAATCCAGGACTGAGTTACAGTTCAGAGGTTTAGTCCATTGTCATCATGGTGGGAAGCATGGTAGCATGTAGGCAGACATGGTGCTCGAGAAGTAGCTGAAAGTACTGTGTCTTGATCTGAAGACAGAAGGAAGAGAGAGTCACTGGGCCTGGTTTGTGCATCTAAAACTTCAAAGCCTGACTCAGTGATTCACTTCCTTCAACAAGCTGATGCCCATTTTAACAAGGTCACACCTCCTAATAGTGCCACTCCCTATGAGCCTATGTGGACCAATTTATTCAAAGCACCACATTCCACTCCACAGCCCCCATAGGCTGATAGTCATATTGTAATACAGAACTGCATAGAGTCAGCTTCAAAAGTACCCATAGTCTATTGCAGACTCAACAATGTTCAAGAGTCCAAAATTCAAAGTCTCTTCTGTGATTCAAGTAATCTCTTAATAGTAATCCCCCATAAAATCAAAATGAGAAGCAAACCATGTACTTCCAACATACAATGGCATAGGATACACATTCCCATTCCAAAAGAGAGGAAAGGAGCATAGTGAAGAAATAGTGAACCAAAGCAGGATCAAAAACCACCTTGACAAACTCAAAATCTTCAACAAGCTCTGATTCTTTATGTCTTGTGTGAAAGGGCTCTTCAGATCTCCAACTCTTTTCAGCTTTGTTGGCTACAATACACTTCTCTCTCTTAGGCTGGTTCACTTCCCTCTTAGCAGCTTTTCTTGGCAGTTATTCTACAACTCTGGCATTTCTACCATCTTGGGGTTTCCAAAGCAATCTAGGTTATACCTTTATAGCTTCACACCTGATCTCTTGGCCTCCATCCAGAGACAACTATGACACACGCCTGGCCTCAGCGACTTTCCTTATCCTTGGATGGAGATTACATAACCGTTTTCTTGTATCTTTGACTCTAAAGCCATAACCATATAACCCTAATCTGCCAAGTTCTGCTGCTTACAGGGGCTAGAACATGACCCCTTTGTTCAACAACACCTTACCAGATTTCTGTTTTCTATGGTTTTCCTTACTGTCCAAGTTTGGCTGTCCTGGAACTTGCTCTGTCTACCAGGCTGCCTTGAGCTCAGAGATCCAGCAGTCTTTGCCTTCTGTGTGGTGGGATTAAATGTGTGTACCACCACACCCGGTTCTAAGATTTTTTTTTTTTCATTTCTTTTCACAAGTTGGAAGGTTAGCTGGGGTGAGGTCTTGCTCTGAGATCACCATTCCCTTTATCCCACTGAGTATTATTAATACTGTTTGTACTTCCTAGTGCTCCTTTACTCCCCAGCTCTACATTTTACATTGTTCCTTACTCAGCTTTTTCCTTTGGTTATAGATAGCACAAGACTGGCCACTAAGAGCCACATAGCCACACAGTCAATACTAGTTTTCTGGGAAATGTCCTCTGCCAGAGAAATTAATCCATAACTCTTCAATTTAACCTCAGGAAGATTTTTTTGAACAAGGGTAGAAAGCAAGTACATTATTCACCAAAATTTCACAGAAATGATCTTTAGGCAGTTTACGAATATTCTTCTCCTTTGACACCTCTTGAACCAGGACCTCACAGCTCAAACTACCCTAGCACCGCTCTTCCATTCTCTTACTAGGATGTCTCATTAAGCAGTACTTGAAGCATTCCATTGCTTTCTAAAACCAAAGTACAAATGTCCAAATTCCTCCTAACAAAAGCTTGGCCAGGCCTATCACAGCAATACCCTGGTACCAATTTCTGTTTTAGCATTTCTAATTCTCTGAAGAGACACTAATGTGGGTGCTGTCAAGGGTCCTAATAGCTCCCTTGTGGGAGGGATGAGCAGGTGTGACATCAGTAGCATAGATAAGGGGAGTCAGGTGAAAGGCAAACAGCAGACTTGTTTATTCAGCAATAGGAGAGCCTTATATACCCTCCTCCCAGAACCCATGCTGTGTCCCAATCCTGTGACATAGTGTGGTCACCTCTCATTGGCTAGCAGGATCAGTTCTGACAGAGCCTATTGCTAGGCCCTCAGGCAGATTCCAGGCGGGCTCATCTCTCAGCCTTGTAGGCCTTATCTTCCTACACACTATGACCCTGGCAACTCTTACAAAGAAAAACATTTAATTAGGGATTGGTTTACAGTTCAAAAGTTTAGTTCATTGTCATCATGGCAGGAAGACATGCCGGAAGATATGATGTTGGAGAAGTAGCTGAGATTTCTTCGGGAAGAAAGGATGACACTGGGCCTGGCTTGAGCATCTGAAACCCCAACTTTTGAATGACACCTGTCCTCAAAAAAGGTCACACCTACTCCAAATAGGCCACACCTCCTATATGCCTATTGGGGCTATTTTCATTCAAACCACCACAAAGAATTTATTTTGGCTCATAATCTGAGGGCACAGTTCACCACAGTAGGAAAGTCATGGCTTTAGGAACTTGAGGAAGCAGCTGGCTTCCTCAACTTCAATCAGGAATCAAAGAGAGATAAAAGCTGATGTTAGGTAGTTTTGTTCTTTTAAGGCAGCTTGTAGTTTTAGCCCATGGAGTAACAATGCCCACATTTAGATATCTAATCCCATCTTAATCTTATCTAGATTATCATTCACAGACAAGCCTAGAGGCTTCTTTCCATAGTGATTCAAGAGCCTGTCAAATTGATAATAAATATTAGCCAAAGTAGGGGCTTTGTTAGTGTTGCACCTTTATTGGATTTTATGTGTAGATTTTATCTTTTGGTAACTGAGGGCTTATGTACTTCCTTTTCATAACAAACCTTGAAGGAGCAGGAAGATAATGTTACATTATAACATTTTTTTTTCTATTTTAGGGAGAGTATTTGGGCACAGTATATCACAAACCTTAAAATTCACATTCTGTGAAGTAAATAAATAAATAAAAGTTAAGGTGCTTAATAAGGGAAAGTGAATTCTATTTTATTATACTTGGCATTAATAAAAATCAAAATATGGTCTTAAAAATGCTACTGCATCAGTATTGTTTATTTGCTCATTTTAGGTGGTATTGTAAAGTCATTTTGATATACATGTGTTTTTTTTTTCCTAAAGGTTAATGCATTAAATCTAGTACTTGATAGGGATATGCATGGATTACAGTGTTCTGGATTTTTATGATCAGCAAAATATAGTTTGGAGTCTGCAGGTAGATATTCTGATAATGACAGCCTACACCTTTTGAACTATGAGGGGAATACATATTGGCTGGAATTCTTTGAGATGATGGTGGTTTAACTCCTACTATTAAGTTTATGATGTCGTTCAGGGTTAGATCTCATTCATAATGGTGGCAATAGCTCACATTTACAAGGTACTTTCATCCTGAAGGATTCTAGAGTGCCCTACACACATGCCTTCAGAAATGGCTATTCTCACTGATGCAGACATTTCTTAGGAAATTGACATGACTACCTGAAAGGTCATAGTAGTTTGGTAGTCACTAAGGACAGGGAGATAAGAATAATTGGTCAGGATGAATTTTGAAGCAATAGAATGTACTTAGCCAAGTTGACTAGAATATCCATATTAACATCCTTCAGAAAGTATCACAAAGCTTACAACAGTCATGAAACCAGGGCTTGATTTTTAAATGCCCCTCGATAAACATTACTATTATCTTTTAAAATCAGTCCAGCTTAACACTTTTATTTTCTGAGTTAATAGTTATATTCTGATTTAATTTTAAAAAATTGTGTATGTCAGTATTCAAATGTTTATTATAAATATCTAATTCCTGGTGTGTGTGTGTGTGTGTGTGTGTGTGTGTGTGTGTGTGTGTGTGTGTGCGTATGTGCAATTATTAGAAAATAATTAATGGTCAGACAATGATACCAGAGAGATTTTGAAATTCCTCCCCAATTTTTTCCTTTGTATAGACAAATGCAAATTAGAATTAAGAAGCTTAATTTGCTCTGATGATAATAAAGTTAAAAGAGTCTCCCTTCCCCTTTCTTGGAGGATTGGTTTTAGCAAATATGCAATCTTAAGTTTCTTCTCTGTCATTTTGAAATGCACCTAAATCTTTTAAAAATTAGATTAACCTTTAGTACTTTTATGATTCAACAATGCTTTTTCAAGGACCTTGGAACCGTTTCTTTGAAAAATAATTACCAAGAAGGACAGTCCCTCTGGTATCTGCGGCTGATAGAAATATAACTTCAGATAGTGCCCTGCTCCAAAGATACTTCTTGTCATATAGATGAAAAGAATTTATTTTTCCTTTGGGTAAAGCCAACTGTGTTATACAAATGGTCACCCCAATTATCAAGTGCGCTTGGGGTGAAGTTGTATGACAAATGGTGCTGTCAAATTTTCTTACTCACTGACTGGTTATTATATATCATGAGAACATGTATGGAATTGGTTGTGTCTTCTTGTCAGTGTCAGGGGGAGCATTCATTCTGTCTTTGTAATCTCTGAGTAGACTGTCTGTTATGAACATCACATTCTGGGTCAATGCCTATTCAGTAATCAAACTTTTCTCTCTTACCTTTGTGGAGAAGTTTCTGGCTAGGCAGGAGGTTTTATTTTGAAAGTTATTTTTTTCAAAACCTTTTATTAATAGCAGGAAATGACTGTTAGTATCTATAATCCCAGACTTAAGAAAAGGTGACTAGAAGATCAGAGTTCAGGGCTAGCTTTGGCTACACAGTGAGTCTAAGATGAGGCTGCCTACATGAGATAGACTTTGTCATTATTGATCTTGGGGCAAAGAAGGATAGCATAGAGGTTATACAAAAGCTGTATAACATTATGCAGCTTAATATATGTCATAAGAAAATTTCAAGGTACAAGGAGTTTCCTAATAATACTGTGTTGCAAACATTTGGTGAGAATAAGTATGCTTAATTTTATTTAAAATTATTCCACCATATTATAACCCAAAATTTGGAGTCAAAACATTGCTTGAGAGAGCACCCGTCCCCCCAAGTTTAGGAGCAATAGCTTGGTTTTAGTAACCCCAACAGGCTAGGCTCACCCATGGGTCCCAATACAGAAATTAAGAGATGGTTAACAGCAAGGATCTGTGAGCTGATTTAACTTGTGGTGAGAAAGAGAAACAGATAAAGGGGTTCAGGAATAATAAGATCATCTTTGTGGTGCTAATATGAGCTTATGTTTACACACAGGAAGAACTGGGTCAAAGGACAAGTGGAACATATAGTGAGGTCCTGGTCAGTATGATCCCATTGACCATTATCTCACCTATGTCTTACCTCCAGTCTTGAGGGTGGACAAGACAAGTTAGGTAGAGAGAACTTTCTTCAACAACTAATATGTCTGTATAGAGTCAAGCCAAAGTAGATGGGACAGACCCCAAAAAAGGACAGAGATGCCAAGCTTTCAAGCTGTGGGGTTTTTTTTTGTTTGTTTGTTTTTGTTTTGTGGCCCAGTTGAGGAGCCAAAGTATTCTAAATGCTCATCATAATATTAAGATTATCACAAAAGCTTTCCAATTTCTTTCCCAGTTAAATTTAGGATCCTGTCTTTCATTAATATTTACAGAAATTGAATACAATGATTTGTAGAGTATATTCAGGGTACTATGCAGGGAGAGGCTCAGTAAATAATCAGTGGAAGGCTATGCACCACTAGAGGATGAAGAAGCATGTACTGACCATAAATTTAGCTCCTGTTGCTGAATAATTTATGTAAGCATGACAAACATCCATGATTCTAGTCTTGTCTATCTCCTTTTGTTTTGGTGAAATGGGATTAGGTGATAATATATCTTTTAATAGGCTAAGACAGTTTTTAAAGAAACATCAAGAAGTAGAATGGAGGAGTTTGGAAGACTTGAGGGACGTTGTGCTTCTCTCTGTAGTATTTGTAGTGAGTTCCTGGTCCAGAAGGTACAGGATAAAAGAATATCTCCATAGTCTATTCTACTAACACACTCATCACTCACTATACCCAGAGAATGGGGCCCTTAGTACACCTCAGTCATAGTACACAGTTGCAATTATTCTGCATTGGAAGAAGCTATCAGACCGATGAGATTAGATCATCAGCAGTGAGTCTTGGATTTTTCACCTATGAAAACCTGCCTAGGTGATTCTCTTGTATGTTTTATCCATACATTCTTTGAAAAATTTTTTCTTAAAAAGCTAATCAGATGTGCATGGCTAGCAAATCAGCTGTCCATGGCTAGGTGTCAATCCCAGTTTTCTTATGCTAAACATACCATTCTTGGCGCTAAAAGGCACTTATATTTTGGAAAAAGAAATGTGTGAATGATGGGTCAGGCAGAGACCTCAGTCTATAAAGTGTTTACTTAGGGAACAGGAAGCCTGACTTCCATCATTGGAATCCATGTTGAAAAGCAATCCAGGTGTGGTGGTATGTGCTTGTAATCCCATTGTTGGGAAGGTAGAGATAGACAGATCCCTGAGATAGACCACTGGGCATCCTAACTAAGATACCTGGTGAAGCCCTGGCTGGTGAGAGACCTTTTCTCAAAAAACCCAATGTGGGTGGTGCCTGAGAAATGACACTCAAACTGACCCCTAGTCTTGATATTCATATACATTCCCCAACCAAGAAGGCATATACCTTCAAAATTAAATACCTGTGAATGAATTCTAAAGTTAGCTCAAGGCAATTAAGTGATTGTGCTGTGAAAAACTACATGGATCCATTCTTCTTCTAGGAGCCCGTGGGCAATTTCTCTTGTTTGGCAGGCGATATGAACATGCTTATCTGAATCTCTCTTTTTCTATTTACCATGGAGGACTAGATGGTGTCTCTTTAACACCACATTGACAGTCTGTCTATAACGAGGTAGATTTAGGGCACCAGAGGCTGTCACTGATATGATCCCTGACCTCTTACAGCTCCTGTCACCTGTTTCACACTGTTTCAGGTGTGGTATAGGAAAACCCTCCGTGAACATGTATCACTAGCTTTTTAGTGAGTGCACTAGCACAAGGCAAGACTTTGAAAATGGAATTTTCTTGTTGAACCAAGTAGAAAGATTTCCATTTCATTTATCACGTTACTTTCACTGCTGCAGTGTCTCTCAGCCTCTATGTACTTATTTAAAAACACAATAAATGGAGATTGAGAGGTCTGTGTGGTATGGATGCTATGGCTACAAAGTTCAATACATTGAACAGAAGCAAGAGATTTCATTTTCCAAACAGCATCAGTAAATAGCTCTGACCAAACAGCCCCAGTTATTTTAAGGAACAGAAAGTAAAGGGTGCTTAGCTACAGAGGTGGCTGTCACAGAGGGAGGCCTGGAAGATGTGAGCCTGGGTTTACATGCATTCTAACATACTGAGCAAACATTATTCTACAAAATAAGTTTATATACAGAATCGACTGGATGGCCCAGGATTGTTCATTGCTTTGTGCCTCAAGATACATTAGTAAAAGCGGTGTAACGATAATAACCATCCTCTACTGAGCTGCTGTATGGTGCCAGGCACCACATGAGGAATTGCATAATGGAGTTTAGTGGTGAGACAGGGTGTACCCACCCTCAATGGCTTGCTGTTAAGGCAAAATACAGTAATAAAAGTGGGATACTTATTGTGGTGCCTGCCACAAAGTACTTGATCTGGTCAGTTAGCTATGATTCTGTCTTTCATGCTTTGAGAGGCAGTCTGAGTTCACACAAGAGACAAACTCTAGCTGTAGTATTAAGTTTCTAGCCCTGCCTTTCTAGCCTAGCTCTGAGGTTCTGACCCAGAAACACATAGACACTTATATTAATTTTATGCTGGTTGACCTAGGGTCCAGGCATATAACTTTCTAATTCTTTACTCTTAAACTAACACAGGATTCTTATCTTGTTCAGTCATGAGGCTTGGTACCTTTCCTTTTTCAGAGCAGCATTTCAATTTCTTTCCTCTGCATCTGCTAGCATCTCTCTGGCATCTTTCTCTGCTGGCTTCTCTGCTGGTCTCTCTGGAATCTCTGCCTTGTTCTTCCTGTTCCTAGAGTTTTCTTAGTCTGGTAGTCCCGCCCATATTTCCTGTCTGCCTTCAGCCAATCAGCATTTTTATTAAACTGGTAGGAGGGACAATTATTTACAATGGAACAGAACACAACCCCACTACATTTAGCTCTGACCTTGGATTAACACCTAGCTTTCCAGTCAGGAGCAGGTGAATGTCTCTGGGCCTCAGTGTCCTTCTTGTGAAGTGAGGATGATAAAACCTCTATGTGATAAGGTAGTTAGAAGGATGAAATTTCTTTTTTAAACAGTACTTTGTTAGGATGCAGTTCCAGTGATTGCCATTTTATACTGCTGTGTATATTCTACTTCTGATTCTATAAGTGTACTTGGGCATGTGTCACAGATGAGACTGAGGTAACATTCTCAGACCCAGGGCCCAGAACCATAACTATAACTGGGAAACTTCTATTTTTAAAGTTGCACATTTCCCCATAAGTAGGGATACTATTCAACAAACACAAGGTATTCCTGAATTCCAATGTTTTCCTTTTCCCCACATTTGGTGCTTTGATTTATTACCCTAGTAACTTTCTGTTTTACTTTAGTAGGAACTTTGGCCCACAGATTTTTATTATCCATTATAGAATTTGTTCAAGGCTGAGCCAAGGGTTTTGTTATTATTATGGTTATTGTATTTAAGAGTTGTTTGTACAGGCTTCCTCGGATAAAATTTAGATTTTTCATTACAGAACAATACATCACTTTGAAGAAAAAGACTAAGGTATTTTTTCTTTATTTTGTCATTTATTTTCATATATTTTTCAGATAAGGCTCATGGTATAGTCCAGGCTAGTCTCAAAGTCTAGACACCCCTGAGTGCAAGTATTACAGACAAATGCCACGATGCTCATCTCTGTACTTTTTACAAGTACATTTTGTGACAGTGATACATTATTTAAAACCTTGTACTTCTATGGCAGAATTCCAGAGACTGTTGAGAGAATAGATGCCCTTCTTCTGTCTGTTTCTGTATGATGGAGAGATTGATGAGGAGGTATTCATGGCATTGAGGACAAGTTAAGTTATAATGAACTCACATGGCCAATGAGAAAATAGGAGAGTAATTCATCCACATGTCAAAGATTATTGTATCCTCAAAGCAAGTGATAAAATGTCTAAGCCTCATGGCTCTGACTTCAAGTAAACTGAGGGACATGAGGCTATGTGTTGGGAATTTCTAATACTATCTGGTATATAGAAGTCTTGTAAAAGTTTGTGGATTCAAAATAGAGTCATCCATGTCAAATTGTGGCAAAAATGGAGCTGGAGAAGAACAGAAAGAAGAGGCTTGCAGGCATAATTTTCCCAGTCACAGGAATTATCTTAAGAAAATTTTCTAGGCTGAAATTTACTGTATGAGTCACCCAAACCAATTGCCTCTCACACAGGACATTGACTGGCATCCATATTTTCAACCTAATCCCACAAAGCAGACTTTTATAATGGACAGTTTTCATCTGTTAGCTTTAGGTCCCTTCAAACCAAAGCTCCCAGTTCTTGGGCAATTCTATGGGTCCCAGTAAGGTGATTTTTTTTTTTAACACCACACATAGATTTTCTATTCCTTCCCTCTCTCCTTCCCTCCCTCCCTCCCTTCCCTCTTTTCTTTTAAACAAAATTTCAATCCTTTCTTTGTTCCTTGAACATATCATGGGCTTTTGAATATAACTTTTGGATTGCAATACTGTTTTTGCTGATTCGCGAGTGAAATATTTTTGTATGAGCTATTGGACTTTGACAGGCTACTTGTTTAGTGGTTCCCCTCATCTTGCTACACACCTAAAATGTGGTCATCAGAGGTACAGTTTCTTTCTTTTCCTTATCAATTGGGTTTAGCTATTGTCATCTTCTCAACATTTAAGAGGATGCTTCTTTACATTTGTGTGAATTCTGAGGTGTAGGCAAATGGAAAAGAAGTCAAGACTCTAACCATCCTCCCTGCTGGCTGGTGACTCACCCTTAGCCCCGCTGTAGAAAGTTTCTGAGTCACTCATGCTTTTCATATTTAAGTGATGTAGGAATCTGACTTCTGAAGGGATCTAGGCTGGATCTCTAGTCTTTAAGACATTATCATCTGGTCTTTTATATTTCTTTATTTCCCCTCCCTGAAACGAAGCCTCTTTATTTTTATTGTTCTTGGGATTGAAGAAAGGTTTTTTTTTTTTTTTCTTTTAGAGATTGGAAATTCATTTATAAACATAATGAGAATTATAGGAAAGAGGAGTGAAAGCTGTACTGGGCACCCTGGAAGTCATAGAATAGAGACCAAGCATTCATGAGTGTGCACATATGTGTACAATTATTTATGGACGCATATGTTATGTGATAGTAGCTTAAGATATGTTACATTTGTTTGTGCTGTGGAATATTTTTTTAATGATGCAAAGATGTGTTGCATTCTGTTATATTGTATTTGCTTAACTCTGTAAAGCTGTGTTACTTTGTGTGCCTAAGCCACCTGATTGGTCTAATAAAGAGCTCAATGGCCAATAGCTAGGCAGAAGAAAGGATAGGTGGTGTAGCATGCAGAGAGAATAAATAGAAGGAATCTAGGTTCCAGAAAGAGGGAAGAGTGAGAAAAGAAGGATGCAAGGGGCCAGCCAGTGAGCCGCACAACCAGCCTTGGAGTAAGAAGAGAAGAAAGACATATAGAATAAAGGTAAAAAGCCAGGAGGAAAAATATAGATGGAAAATGGGTTAATTTACATTAGGAAGCTGGCTTAAAAGAAGTCAAGGTAAGGCCTGGTATTCATAAGTAAAATAAGCTTTCATGTACTTATTTGGGAGCTGGGTGGCAGGTCCCTAAAGGAAAAAGAAACAAACAAACAAACAAAAACCGAAAACCTAACTCCATGCATATTGAGGTTTTTATGTTGGTTCAATCAATCAATCAATCAATCAATCAATGAAGAAGAGTCAAAGTTTATAGAGAAAATGACGTTTGGATGATATGTTGTAGTTTTGTTTTATGTGGCATTTTCTTAGTTTGTGTTTTGCAAGGCCAGCTAAGTTCCCCCTTACTTCTGGTCACTGTGTGATTGTAGGCATTGGTAACTTTGCAGATTCTGCAGCATTACTGTTTGCTAGTGTGTCCTTTGGTTTGTGTGGTTTTGTTCCTGTGCTGAGAATCCTTGCAGTAGAGCTATGTTATTGGAATGACCTCTGCTGTATCTTTGTTCCATCACAGGCCAATTAAGAGACTGCATTGATTTGCTATAAGCTTTGTTTTAGTCTTTACATAACAAATTGGGTAGATCCACAATTTATAAGTTATTTAAACATGATTTTTTGATTTCCATAAATTCTTATCTCCCTCGTGGCTCTGTTTGTCCTTCTAAGTTTAACTCATTGAAATGCTATTTTATTTGCAGAGTAAGACACAAGATATCCACACATTTTACTTCCACCTCCAATCCACTAGAAGTCAACCCCATTTATCACTTTCAAAGGTGTTTTGAATAAAAGGCACATATAGTATAAACGCAAGCAGAATGTCATTTTGCCACATCTGTAACTGAGCTTTTGTTAATGGCTCTATAGCTATATATTTAAGACAAAAAGACAGAAATATTTATTGGAAGTCATCTGTGGTGTTCCTCTCTCAGCATTCACACATCATAAAATGTCATGGAGGGATGGTACAGCTTGAGCAGAGTGAAACATTTGTGATGGATGCTGTATTAATAGATGTAAGGACAATGAAAATGATGTGTCTGAACGAGAAATAAATTGGTTCACTTTTGTGGTGCATAAATTCTATCAAGCCATTTGGACACAGTTTAATAAATTTTGTTTTATTGCAAGAAATGGTTTCCTATTAGCTGAAAAGGGTGGAGGCACGTGAGAGGGGAGGATAGTGCAGAAAGAAAGTCACAAATGTGTTGCTTAGATTAACAAGTGAGAGGCAGAAAGATTCTGACAGGAAATAGGGCAGAAGACAGAGAGTCTCTGAGTTTCTGACCGTGTGTGTTTGGTATCCTCTGTAACCCAAAGTCTAGTTTTCTTCAAGAGTAGATAGTGTCTTGCTCTGTACCAATGTATAACAAATTACTGAAAGCAAGTGCTTCACACTTCTGTGGGCTAGGGGGGTAAAGAAGACCAAGCTGGTTATTGCCAGGGCAGTGGGTCAGCTTCAAGCCTACTCAGGGCACTGAGAAATTTCTCAACTTTGTAGCCAGGAGTCCACAGGTCCTCACATTGTGCAGACCGTTGCTCAGAGGCTCATCACACATTCTAGATGCTGTCTCTCATTCTGTGTAACCATGTTCTTATCATAGGGCTGCCATCATGTGACCATGTTCTTATCATAGGGCTGCCATCATGTGACCACTGGCATCTGTAAAGGAGGGCCATATCAGAGACTATGGCAATTTTATTAGCAAGGGGGAACTGGACATAGCATTATTTAAGTGACATTCCATGACACTGCTGTTTTCTGTGACTAAGACACAAGTTACAGGTCATATCCCACTCAAGGGCAGCGGAATCTAAAAGGAACAAGAGAGAATCATCTGTCCTCCACATTTAATCAGGACATTCAGGTCATGTGGGGTGATGGAAATCAGCTCCATCTTGGGTAAGAAAGTGTCATCAGATGTTTGTATCTCTCTGCAGTCTGCTAGGCAGGCAAAGAGGTCACATCCTTTAGACATTGTGCTGTCATATCTGACTTTCTTAGTGTCGATTGATATGTTTATCTTCAGAGGTTCGTTGGGTGAGAAAATTGTAATGAACTAAAATCTGCCTTGGATTTCTTCCATCTATTTGAATTTCTTAAGGTAAGGATAATAGGTGTTCTTTTGAATTATATTGAAGTGACATTGGTGTGCCAGCACGTGGCACAATTCTTACTCAGTTACTGAGAAGAACTGATCTACAAAGATCTCTTCAGATGTATCCATTGCTGCACTAGCTAACATCTTTTGAAAAATCATATATACATACAGATTAAAAGTAGAGGTAATTAGTTTTAATCAAAGACATTAAATTCATTGACCCCAGGAATGAGGAGCCTTTTACTGAAAGCTGTTTAGAGCTGTTGATGATTTATAGACAAGATGATGATTATATCTCTACTTAAGGAACTGAGTGGCTTACAGGCCTCTGAGGGGCTGGCTCTGGAATGCCATCATTAGCTTTGTTTTGATGGTTTTCCTTTCATAATAATTAATCTAATTTCTCTCTCCATTCTTAGTTGCCCCATCCCTGGTCATTTATTCTCCAAATTGCTTTTGGGCACTCCTTAATGCTTTCATTACCACATCTACAGACCTAATATGAATAGCATGTTCAGCCTTGAAAGTGAGCACTAATTGAATTTGCTCACATCCAGTGATTTTAATGGGACTCTGGAGTGTTGTTCAGTGACAACTTTTATATGGAAGACAGTGAAAAAATTAACATGTTACATTTAGTAAATTAACAATTACTTAGCTCCATTATATCAAACCAGTCATATACATTTATTAATAAGTATATCCATAAAGCATGGCTTTTATATAGGTTTTGGTACTTTTTATTACTATGGGATACTGTTTACAATAAACTCCATATTTTATCTAATATAACATTAGAATATGTAAACTAAATATCAAAATAGAAATGTAATGACTACTTCCTAGGAGACCACAGCTGTCGAAGATGTAAACTACTCCTTTTCCCAGCTTTGTTTTCTCAGATCTCTTGATTTTATGTCTCAAATAAATCTGTAAAAGCTGATTTTTCACTGCTTCCAGAGGCAAATGTTAGGCCTGTGGCTGCTTTCAGAGGTAAATGTTAGCTGTCTGTTCACCTTCGGGTCCATCACCTTTCCCTCACCACGTATGTGGAGGCAACAGTTGTGAGACGGTCAAAGGTTACAGGTGAACGTCAGAAAACTAAAATGAAATCTTTGTATTTACAAGTAATATTATATGACTTGAGTGGGATATATTTAGGAATATATCTGTATATATATATAAAGTACAGTGTACATATGTATATATATATGTGAGTATACAGTGCATGTGTGTATATGTATATACCTATAAACATATTATGCATGTATGTATGTGATAATTAATAAAAAAAGGGGGCCATGAGTTTGAAAGAAAGTGGGAAGGGGTACATGGGAGAGCTTAGAGAGAGGAAAGGGAAGAAAAAATATTAGCATTATCCTCTCGAAACATTGATGTGTTTACACTTGGCCTCTTTTCTAGAAAGGCACAGAGGAAGCAGCAGCCTTTCCATTTAAAGTCAAGCCTGTATGTGACAACTGGAACTCAATAGGCGTCTTGAGCCCACCAGAGGAATTCTCATTCTGAACATGGCAGAGTGAAAAGAAAACAGGAAGTCAAATCTATGTTAACTCCTGTAGATACCCCATCTCAGTACAGCTTAACACCTGCCATCCAAGTGAGTCATCCCCGCCCCTCCTCCCTTCACTCCTTCCAGTCCTTCCAAGGGTGCAGCTTCATCCGCAAAGGTCCCTGGGACCAGACTGCAGCAAGCTGCTGCCCAGGAGCTTCTTGGAGTCCCTCACTCATTGCTTTCCTCTGAGTCAGTTGTGGATGTTCCTAAAAATTCTTAATGTATGAAAACAAATAAGCGGAAATGAGTAAATTAATCCTTGGCCTGTATCTCCCCAACAGCCACTAACCTGTTAGAAGGATTTAGAATCTTGTTCTTTATATTTAAGGAGTTATATGGGGATTTTCTATTCTGACCTAGAGTTTCTTAGTTTCTTGAGCCCTTAGTATCTGGAGCCAACATGTATGGATCTAGATTTATCTTGTTTCTGTTTGTAGACTCTAGACAAATCATTTGCCAAACTCTAGACCTTGAATTTCTGGGTGGCAAATAGAGAATGGTAGGCAGTTTCTATCTTTCCTGATGAGAGAAAAAAACCTTGATGTTCAATCTGGAACAGTAATGGGAATCTGAGTAAGCTTCCTACTGAGAACTGTGAGACTCTAGGTATATTGACTAATCTCTCTGAACCTTGGAGACCTTTCCTATAAAATGGAGATAGTGCCTCATAGGACAGTGGTAAGCATCAAATGGGATGTGTGTGTGTGTGTTTGTGTGTGTGTGTGTGTGTGTGTGTGTGTGTGTATGTGTGTGTGAATACTATTTATCAACAACAAAGTGTTATATAAATATAGGGTGAGTGTATTGTTCTAATTAAAATCATAGCTTGTCATTTGTAGTTCATTGTAAAGTCTGTCCTTGCTTTTATAGCTCTAAAAGCTAATACTATCTTTAGTCTATGCTATTAGTACCCCAGTAAGCTTTCTGAGGGCCTGCAAGGTCAAAACCAACATGTTATTTATGTGTCACATGTTCTCTAAAAAATTGGAGTTTCCTAGAGGCTATGTGGGCTATGCTGTTACATCACATTTCACACAGGGGAGGACACGAGGTTTCCCACAAGTCAAAGCTGCTCACCTGGCATGTCTTTGGGGATGACACTGATCATTAGGAAAATCTGTCACTGAGCTGAGGAGATGGCTTAGTGGGTAAAGCCCTGCTGCAGGAGCCCATTAGTAGTCTGAGTTCAGATTCCCAAGAACACACATAAAACCTGGAAGCAGTAGCATGTGTGTGTGTGTGTGTGTGTGTGTGTGTGTGTGTGTGTGTTTGTGTGTGCATTCCCATCACTTCTGAAGGGAGACAGTAAATAGAGACAGGAAAATCCCTGGAAGTTCATGGGCCATCTAGTTTGTTGTCAGAGGTGATAAACAAGAGAATCTTTGTCTCAGAAGAAGTTGTGTAGGTTGGTGATAAATGACACCCTAGGTTGCCTTCTGGCTTTCATATGTGTGCTCTGGCATACATGTGCTTTCACTTGTGCATATGAGTGAAACATGAATACACACAGCATTATATACACACAGTACAGCACACATACACAAAAATTTAAAAATATCTGCCCTTTACCTTAGTATGTCTGAGTTTCTTTGAAATGAATTATTATAATTTAATTTTCAGTTTAATTTCCAATACAGTGAGAATTCCTAGATATAACCCACCTAAATCAAATATACTAAAAATAGTTACTGTTTCTTAAGATTATAAAGACCTTCTGATCAAAATGTCCAAGACTGTCTAATGGAGATGGGGCTTCCTACATTTGACGTGGGCCATCTTCTGCTGCTTTCCAGGTTTGCTTTCTGCTCGATGCTCTTAGCTAAGTGCCAGTCGCTAACTTCCCTTCGACTCCTCTGTGCTTCAGGCCTGTGCTCCTAGAATGCAGGTGGACCTTGCTTTTTTATGATCTCACTCATTCTTGGTTTTCTTCCTTGATGTCCTACAACCCATGAAATTCTCGTCCAGGCAACTCAACACAGCAAATTCCTACTTGGCTTGGCTTTGTGTTTTCCTACTTTGTGTCCAAAGGCTCTTCCTGATTTGGAAGCTCGTCATAGTTCTGAACCTTTGCTGGGAGAACAGAGCCCTGTTTAGGAACTGAAGGTATGGATGCTGTCTTGCCCTATAGTCTTACAAGAACGTGGTATTTAGTAGAGACTGGACCATCTGAAGGTCCACCTGTATGTATGTATGTGTGTGTATATCTGTTTGCCTCTGTATTCTGTGTGTCTCCTCTCTGCTTATTTTGTGTTCCAGCTTTTAATTATGTAATCTATGTGATTTCCTTTCAGGACTATAAAAGAATCTGTGTGATTCCTTTTCTGTCTAAGTTAGCCAAAGACCATTTCTATTTCTTACAATGCGTAATAAACAATAGTGGATCAGCTTTGCACATCCCTTGATTATCCTGAGCACTCTATAGACACAAACTCACTTAGTATGCACAACAGCGCTGTGTGTGATAAAATACCATGTTATGTGTTGTTTTCACTATATAGCACAGGCTACTTTTAAACTCAAGATTTACCTGTCTTTGCTGTTGAAGCCTGAGGTTCCAGGTGTGTACCACTATGTCGGATTTATAATCCCATGTAATTTGCCTCCAATCACATGGTAAGTGGCTGCACCAGGATGTAAGCTCAGGCAGACTGGGTGTCAGTCCAGACTTCTCCTCTATCTACTCAACCTCAGGCATGCAAACATAGATGATTGACCCAGTGATGTAAGTTACTGTTTGGCCAGCAGCAGAGACTGGTGCCAAGATGTGGTGATATGTTGTATATTTAACAAAAATAGTCTAGATATTCCATATATTCCAAATAATCTGATATTCCAGACTATAGTAAATGTAAAATACATCACCACACTAAGAGAAATCAAAGTATTGCACTGATTCTTAAAACTATGATCTTTTTAGTGTGTAGAAATATATCTTGATTTGCATATGAATAGAGACTGAGTAATTAATTATAGCTATTCCTAAATTTAAAAAATCATTTTAGCTGATTTTACATGATTTACAAAAATGTATGTAGAATCTGACAAAGATGGTAATGGTATATCTCTATCCATCCATCCATCCATCCATCCATCCATCCATCTATCTATCTATCTATCTACCTGTCTGCACATATTCACCTCAGTTCACTGTAGCTGATCTTAGTTTTGCCACTAATTCACCCGCAGCATGGATGAAGAATGCCAGTGGCTCGGTGTGACAGAACTCTACTGTGCTTTCTGTTATAACTCAGAATAAGAAAATCAATTGCATCCTTATTACCTGTATTCCTACATTCTTTCACTTACCAGAGGCTTAGCAGGAGCCTACATACAATACTGCCTATTGTATTTAAACTAAAATTGAAATGAGGCAGTGGAATTAATAAAAAGGAAGAAAGAAATTAAACAAAAAAATTGATTTCAGGCCATTAGCTCAGTTCCATGCACTGTATTGTAAAATTACCAACCACATGACTTCTCGGCAATTACATCATCACACACAGTGAAATTACATTACAGTGGTAATCCTAAAACCACAGTGGTGGCAATATCATATTAATAACTCTGAATGTGGTTACAGAAAGCTAATGTCTCTGGTTCAGCAAATACTATGACTTGTACTTGGAGCTAAAGCTTCATTTACTGTAGATTTAACATGCTTGTTAACATACTCCTTGTTCTCCCAAAACCTCATAATTTCAGTCAAATAAAGGTAAAATGTAGTGCCACAGACTCATGACACATTAGCAATCTGAATTCTGAGAGCAACAGAAGTGTGTTGAAGGATCCTGCTCAGCAGAGCTCGAGGGTGACGGCTATGCGACTGTGCTTAGGTACACTCATGAGGAAGAGGCAGAAACAGAACTGAATTCTGAGATGCTGCAATGAACTGGTTAGAGTGCAGGTAGAATTAGGAGATGGCTGCCAGGTCTTTTCCACATGAAGATGACAGCACCTCATGTTTTCCTTTGAAAGACAGAGAAACAGGACTTCTGCACATTTCAGTTTTCATTATTCTTCCCTGAATTATCAGAAGTTATTGGACAGCCTAAGACTCAGCGTCTGAACTTGAGGAATGGCTGAAGGAAGGGCTTGAGGCAAAATACCACTCCAGGGAAACTGAACCACGAGAGGGTTCAGTTTAGACTTTTGTGTCTGGTCCAGCTTTACTAGAGGGTCACCCTTTGATCACCGCTGTGGTTAAGGCTGCATAATTCAGAGCCTTTCAAGAGATGCTTGTGAAATGCCCTGACTCTGCTAGGAAAATTGGGTCAAGCATGGAAAGAATTTCATAGGGGTATTCTTTCTTTTTGTTATGATGAAGGAAAATTGGATAAAACGCATGCAACAATACAGTTTTTTTTTTTTACTGCAACTTGTGAGTAAAATATCTGCGTTTCTGTTAGCTCCAGGTATAATTTAGACCTTACATAAAGCTAAGTAGTCATTATCATCTGTCCCTCTGCCTTCCTCATTGTGACTGACCACTGATTCCCACAATCTACATCCATATATTGACCCCATGAGTTCTTTCTACTTCACAGTCCAGTTTTATCTCTCACCTGGCATTAGGTACATCTTCAGAATTAAGATGTACGTAGAATTTTTTTTCTGTCCATCTCATCTTGTTTCCTCCCATTGTGTTTTGTAAAGCAACTTTGTGTGTGGGTCTTCAAAAGTATTTCTCTTGTTGACTATAACTTGGGCCACTGAGATGTGCCAGTGCAGATAAGAAAACGTTTAGTTGGCTCCCTGGAGTAAAGAATCAGGCTGATAAATGGGACTATCAACACCTACAGAGTTGGGAATTGCTTTCGATTTGTCTTACGTAGCTTGTTTACCTGAGTGTACCTTTGTACCAATAACATGCTTTGGAACAAATACCCATTTGAGGTACAACCAGCGTTAAAATATAGAAAAAGATCTGATGAAGCCCAAACATTTTGAAATGGAGCCACTCATTATCTCATAAGATCCATAGTAACAAAAGATATAAAATAAGAAGTTCATGTCATATGTTTAAGACAGTTGATGCCTTAATTATAAGACTCTATGAACCTTGACAAAGGCATACAACCAATGGACCATGAACAGGGACTATGGCTTGAGTTACAGCCCAGAGTAAAGCAGCATCACAAAATCTTGTAGCACTTTAGAAGAAGAAAAATTAAAAATAAAATAATAGATTAGTTGTGGTGATTTGGATGAGAATGGTCCCTATAGGCTCATATATTTGAATGCTTAGGAGGAGTACTCTGTGAAAGGATTAGGAGGTGTGACCTTGTTGGAATAGGTGTGGCCTTGTCAGCGGAAGTTTGTCACTGGGAATGGGCTTTTGGAATTTCAGAAGCCCAAGCCAGGGCTAGTGGCTCTCTCTCTTTCTCCTACCCATGGATCCAGATGTATAACTCCTAACTGGATCCAGATGTAGAACTCTCAACTTCTCTAAGCACCATGTCTGCCTGCATGCCACTATGCTTTCTGCCATGTTGATAATGGACTAAACCTCTGAACCTGTAAGCCAGCTCCGGGTTTCCTCTACAAGTTGCTATGGTCATGACAACTGTCTCTTCATAGCAGTAGAACACTGACTAAGACACCAGTTCACCATGGCATGCTTTGACAGGAGTTGGTACTTGCTGTTGTTGGTAGAAACTATCCAAATGGTGGTAAATAAATGTTTCATGGGAAATTGTTGGTCTTTCTTATCTGCATTGATACCAAGCACAAAGTGAGAAAATATTTGAAAGTAGGGCTCAGAGCGGAATCATCCCAAGAAGTTCAACCTCGTGGACATAAGTGGGGGTTATCAAAGACATTATTATTCATTAATTTCACAAATACTGTTCTGGCCTATTCTCTGTTGTTGTAGCAGAATATCATAGATAGGCTATTGCAGTTCTCGTGGCTAGGTGTCAATATTGAGGTCTATCATCTGGTAAAGTATCTTCCTGATGTATCATAATATTGCAGATGACAATACATGGTAAGCAGAAGAAATGTATCAGCTGAGTCTTTATCTCAGAGAGTTACTACTATTATGATGGGGACCTCATTCTCATGAGGTAATGCAATATTAATTATCCCACTTGGTGGGATTTCATCCTACACCCAAAGCCAAATATATTTGGGGATTAGGTTTCTTACTATTTAGCTGTGATATTCCCAGCACTGCTAGATGCTAAGGATATTACATCAAAAGGGAACAGTGAAAATGCCCACTGTCCTCTTCTCAGATGCTACAAGGTCTTACTGCATTACTTTACCTTGCAAAGTCACTCACTCAAACCATGCTCCATGCTCAGGAGCCGCTGGGTTGCATCTCATGTCAAGGTCCTGTGGTCTTCTGATTAAGATATAAATTTTCTTAAATCCATGACACAAGATTTTTCTCATTTTATAATTTTTATTGCTATGGGACTTCTGGGTACCATTCGGTTCATTCCAAATGCTTAGGCTTAGTATGACTGCTTCTTTCTGTCAGTAAACAAAACAAATAAATAGCCAATAAATTAGATGGTAAGTACTAAGGAAAAATACAGCAAGACAGGAACAAATACAAAAAGAAATAGTGATTATAAACAGAATGCTTCTAGAACTTTCATAACCAAGAGGATCAAATCATTAGTTGAACATATCACATTATAAGTGTCTTTTCATTTTATAGATAGACTAGGACATAAAACCATATTCCGAAATGAATTCTTTACTGTCTGATTCATTATCCTTAAGAAAAGTGATAACTAAGGAAATCATGAGAAAAGGAGCCAGGGAATAAAGTGTTCTGAGGCTGGAGAGGGGAGTGAATGGAGGAGATGAAGAAAGAGGGGAAATCAGTCACAATTCCAAGCCTGACTGATATGCTCTAAGGGCAGAGAAATCAGATTTTTCAGGAAAGGAAGTAGGTTTAGCATTTTGAACCTAACATGTACCAGGACAAGAAGATGCTTCCTCTTCTTGACATGTTTCCAGTATGCAAGACACAGCAACATCTTCAGCCCAACCCTGAAGGCAGATCCAAAAGGCGATCTGTGAATTTCTTGTCATAGTAGCCATGCTCCATTGGCAATACTTTATCCCATACCAGGTGTCACATTTTAAAGAGATGATGGAAAACTGGTGGACATTTAGAAAAGCTCATCAATATGGTGAAAAACATGGAGTCCAGTCTACAAGAGTGAAGCTTGTTTAAGGAAGAAGTGAAGAGGTTTAAACCATTGAACTGTCACAGGCTATCCTTTGACTATGGGTAATCCAGAATTGCTACGTGGAAGATGGTTTCAGTTTGTTTTATGTGGCTTCAGAAAACTGTCAGACATGAGAGATTCACAGTTTGTAGACGTTAATCTGTACACCTGCACATATTCCAGCAGATAGTCTCTAAAAAATGGCATGAAGGGTCCTGGGAGAGAGAATATTAACAGAGGTATCTTGTCAGTGAACATGAGAAAAGCAGTTCCAGAGGCAATGGAAGCCTCCACTTCTGTGTTTTGCTGGCATGCAATGTTTGACCTTGCTGATTCACTTTTCAGAACAGATCTTTTCAACCCAGTAATGCAAGAGAATCACCCAGTTCCATCCCAGAGGATTTTGATGATGATGTTCTGGATGGAGCTTGGGTGGGAGTTTCCAAGAAGCTCTTTAGATGATTGTCACATTCAGGTATAGTTGAGGACACTGATTAGAAAAACATGTAGCACCTGCTTGCAATTCCATTTCTCCTGAGGCTGAGGCAAGAAGTTTGCCATAAAGTTGAGAGAAGCATTGGATACAGAGTAAATATTTGTCTCAAAGAACAGGAAGAAGAATTGGAGGAGGAGGAGAAGGAGGAGGAGGGGAGGAGGAGGAAGAGGAGGAGGAGGAAGAGGAGGAGGAGGATCTCCCTGCTTCCTTCTGCTGATTGTCTAATCTGAAGTCATTTGCTGGCTTCCATTGCTGTATACACTGGCTTTCTTGGTCCCTTGGTTAAAAGGCATAGCCTCTTTTAAAATAAATTGTTTTATTTCAAATATAAATAAATAGATAAATGTATAAATATATGCATGCAATCTGCTCAGTGTGATACTTCTATGTATATGTTTTCAGGAATTACCATTTGATATTAGATAATCAATTGGTGTAGTCTGAATTCAGAAGAGTAAACAGAGGTATAGTTAATGGTTTTAGGGAGGAAAAGGGAAGGTAAGCATGCTACAATGTCTGTGAACCACATCAGTTATCAGCATAACATAATACATGATAACCCTAGAGGCATACACACCTTGGCTCTTACCAACAGATCTCTAATTGGATTTAAGACCGGCTCAATAAGAGGAGGACCATGTTGGCTACTGCAAACCTATCTAATTTCTCAGTGCTAGTGAAGTCATGGATATTGGAAGGAAAGCTATAGCCACTACTTTATTAAATCAGCACAATCCCTAACAACAATATAAACACTTGTCCTTATACAAATAGGTAAGTATAGTTAGTCCTCATTCCTCATCAAGAGAAATTCTCTTTGCAATAGATGAAGACCCCTACAGAAAACCAAAGTCAATCAAAATGCAAGGTTGTTAAGCCCTGTCCCAGTGGATACATCTATAAAACCACCTTGTGCATAAGACTTAGGGAACATGATGGAATAAAGTGGAAAGATTGTAGGAACCAGAAGACTAGGGAGTTTGCTGTGAGATTGTGACTCCTAGTGATGCCAGAAGCTTTATCTCTAAAATCTCACCAGCATGAATGACCAAACATGAGCAGAGCAAGGATACTACCAGTAGACATGCCAAAGTGGATGCGGGAAAACCTCAGCTGCAGACAAAGAACCATAGGCAGCTAAGAAATGCTGAGTGTGAAAGAAAAATTTTAAGATGCACACTTGGTTCTCCAATGCCTAGTGGTGAGTCTGAAAATGTACCTATGAGTAATATTATACAGATGGAGCAGGTTATATTTAGGAATATATTTGTATATACTTATGTGGGGATATATTGTGTGTTTAATAAAAATAGTCTGAAATATCAGAGGACAGAATCACTCACAGATTTAGCTATGAAGGTCAGGGAGTGGTGATCCACACCTTTAATACCAAGGTTCATAGGAAGAGATGTGTCTGAATCTCTGAGTTGAAGGCCAGACAGAACCAGCCAGTGGTGGCACACACCTTTAATCCTAGCATTAGGAAAGTTGAAGGAGGAAATGAGGTGTCTGGGCAGAGAAAGGGGAGGCGAGAGTTCAGCCCTTTGCCTGTGACCCCATTTTTTATTGACTTAGGACTGAGAGGCATTCAGTCTGAGGATTCATGAGGAGTGGCTGGGTGAGAAGTGGCTATGATGTGTCCCTCTGTCTTTCTGATCTTTTGCTACTTTTATTAAATATACAATATATCACCACATACATATATGTTTACCATACAATTAATGAAAAAGGAGGCCATGATTTGAAAGAGAGAAAGGATCAGTGCATGGGAGGGCTTGAAGGGAGGAAAGAGAAGGGAGAAATATAATTATAATCTCACAAAGGTTTAAAAAAGAGAGACAGAAAAACGTGCCATTAAAAATTCTAAACTTTTTCTTTACCTTCATTGAGAAGAATTGAGGATTGTACCTTGGCACTTTAACTTTTCCATTTTTATCACAGGAAGGCTTACTTTAACTGATTATAGGCAAATTAGATGATGGGGTTCTACACCTGTGTGTCTTTAGGAACCCTCCTACGGAAGGAGGCAGTTCCTTTCTCAGCACCACGTTTATTGCTTTTTAAATGTAAGTTTATTAAGTGGTAATAGGCCTATAGATTGGCTTAGCTGCTGATTCTTATTGAGTTCATAAAACAACCTCACAGGCTTCTCGAGCGCAAATGGTGTTGGTAGCTTCTATACAAGTCTCGGCTGGGACAATGTTTAACATTGCCAGAATTTCAAGGCTCAGAAATGAATAGCTAATATTCAAGTTTGGCAGAAAAATTTAAAAGAGAGGTCATGAAGTTTTGGTTGGTCCTTTACTCATAATTTTTAAATAAAATCCAAACACATCTTTCCATTTGGGAGAGAACTGGACACTTTTCTGCATGTTGGCTGGCAGTGTTGCCTGCCTGCTCTGGGACAGCTCATTCTCCTACCTTGTGGAATTGTGCTGCTTAAGCTAAAGAAATGGAGTTTGTGGGATTTGCTAGACCAGATGGGTTTTTATACTTGGTGCTGATTGGGAGATGCTGGCAGAATCTGTCCTAGGTGATTTACAGATTTTTAAAGAGTGCATTATACAAAAACCGTCTTAAGGAGTTTCAGTGCTAAGAATCAGATGGAAATCAGAAGCTGGTGAGTAGGGACACAGAGATTTGGTGTAAAAGCTAGATGCCATCTGTGGCCTCTAAGAAGAATATTTAGAAACAGTAGAGGTATTTGGGTATTTTAACAATCTCAAATGCAGTAATTCCTAGTATAGCTATTTTGCCAAAACAAAACAAAACAAACAAAACAAAAATAAAAAACCAGAACTGGAAAGATCAGATATTAGAATTTCTCATATACTGGAAGTTTATTTTCTCTTTATTTTTCTTCTTTATCAATAATTTTTTGATCCACTTGATGAAATCATATTTTTCATATTACTTGTGTGTTGGTTGCTTTTAAAATAACAGGGGTGTAATACCCATGTTCCCTCTCTGCCTTGCAAGCTGCTGCATTGTGAGAGCATCAGAGTGTGTTGGTTTTGTAGTTGGCATATGCCAAAATGTTTTGTGGGACCAAGAGTGACATGAGAACACCTCTCTTTGTCAGTGAATCTTTCACTTGTTTTCTGACAAGGTCATTGTAAAAATAGAGTGCTCTAAGGGGACAATTATGAGTGGAACTTTTTAACATTTATATTTTCAGTTGGATAGCACAAGATATTTCTCTGTGATAAATATTCAGGGACAAGTTCCTTTAGGGAATCTCTTTCAACCACTTCTATATTTGGAAGCTGAAAAACCTCCCTTAGACTTGCATAATCACTAGAAGAGTTGAGAGATCCTTCATATCAAGCTTATGATTCTTTTCATTTTTATCAGTGAAAGGACTCGGGTCTATATCAACAAAGGGGGTATGTATATGTTCAAGAGTAATCCAGTGTGGGCTTGCAGGTTTCCATCTCAATGGAGTTGCACAGAAATTGCTCAAGTTTTCTAGCAATACCGTGTAACAATTTGTGTAAAGTATGACAACCAGAGAATCTCACTGGAATCTTGATGGCCAGGATTTTTACTAGAGTGAACTACGTTGCTTTGAGGTGTCTATGCAATTGATCTTAGCTACTTGAAATATCTATGTATCATCCCAATCTTCCTCCCACTCACAGGTCAAAGCAATGCAGGCAATCTTGAAAAATAGGCATTTATTGCAATCACACGTTACTAAGCTATCTGGTTATACTGATACAGGGTGACATAGGGAACACAAACAGTTCTATCAGGCAAGATGTTTCAAGGGATCAGGGTTTATTTACAGCAAGACCCTGCCCTTTGGAACACAGAGTTTTTGTTTGGAATGTTCAGGGTTCCAGCAAACCATGTCCTGACAAATTATCTACTTACTGCACAATTTCCAATCTAAAATTTCTGAGAAGCTAGCATCACATACTAACCCAAAACCAAACATGGTAGGATGGAACTTCAGGAAATAAGGTCAGGATTAGAGCCAGTGTCTAGTCATCCCCCATATTCTCCACGTCCCACAATATCTTCCTCCTCATCTTTCAATCTTCCTTCAAATCAAGTCTACTTTTCTTTCTATTACTTTCTGAAACAATGAAATGATGGTTGCTTTATTTTAATTCTAAACCCTCGAAGAGACAAACAATTTCATGGATTTTTTTTTTCTGTTATTGGGATATGGCAAGTATAATGTAAACAGTGCAGCCCCAAACACATTTTCTGCATGGAAAGGTGAAGGGTTTCCCTAAGAGAAAAATGTGATTGCAGGGCACATAGTTAATGTGACCCAGGGCACATAGTTAAAGATTTCTGGATGCTTAGATAGCTTCTCCTTTCCTTTCCCTAGATAGCATTTTTTTTTTTTAAAAGCAGCTCTCAATGTAGCAATGCATAATGAAAGTTTTCACTTATTGTGCAAGGTGAAAATTTCAACTTTCCCAAGTAGTTCTTCTAAATGGAGCAACTCAGCAAGTTAGAGTAGCAATGAGCTGGAAGCATAAATATAGCTCTCTGCCTCCAAGTTGGGAAACAAGGTGGAGTGTGTTTGCTGTGTTTGTGTAGCAGACATTGTTCATTGGAATGAGAAGAGGTGCTATTAGCTCACTGGCAAGACAGGTGCTTTACAAGCCAAATGCTGGAGATCATTCCAGAGAGTGTAGTTTAGAAAAGAAAACAACACAAGCAAAATTGTATCTATTTTACAGGAATGAAGATCAGGTTATTTGGAAAAGGGTGTTATTTACAGACAAGCCCTGACTAAAGTCATATTGGCCTTCGATTTTGGGAACTGTTTGGTTACAATTGCCTTGGATGTTGTGGAGACCTGGCTTTCAAACTAAAATCTAGGCTTCATTTACCAGGAGTAAAGTAAATTAGTTAAGCAATTCCCAGATGATTTATAAGCATATTGCCTAAAGTACAAAGGATATTTCAGATCTTAGCATCCCTTTATAATTTGTAGCACCAGTATGAAAACCATGTCATTCTTAGAATAATGTGAAGAACAGTGATGAGGAAAGGAGGAAGGATGATGAGGGAGAAGAGAAAAAAGAGGGTGACATTGTGGTGCTGTTCTTTGATTCTGAGTCTATAGCTTAGTTCTCCTAGGGTAAAGGTAATAAAATTGACAAGGACTCAGATGAAGACCCAGCTGGAGGTGCATGAGCTGTTACATGTGTCACTGGAAATTGCAGGGCTGGTAAGGAGACTATTCTGAAAGAAGCCAGCCCTAGCATAAGGCATATGATTGCCCCTGAAGCCATTGCAACAAGTGTGGTCTCTAAACTTTTCTATATGCAATAGGAGAACCTCCTTCATGTTTTTAGTTACTGCCATGGAGATCCGTGGACACCAGAATCCCTGTAGATGAGTCCAGTAGAATGGTCCATTGCTAAAAGTATCACTTCACCTGTGAGGCAATAGGCCCTCACTGTGTCCCTGCCTAGCAGAATGGGAATGGACTGGAAGGCTAACCACCAAACTTCGTTCTCCCTTCTCATTCCCAAATGGTCCTGTTTTATTTCCATATTTGCAAATGAAGCATGTATTTGATTGGCTATCAATTTCAGGTCTTAACCATATCTAAATATGATGCTTGCTTTTCATAAAATTTGAATTTATGAGAGTTTGGATTATGTCTCTAAGGAAAAATGTATGTTATTGATGGTATGTGAATATCTTTATATGTCAAGTAAAATAATTTTATATATTTGCAAAAGGATTACAGTATGTGTGGAGGTTAAATGTGATATAATGTACATCTTTGGTTTTGCTGCTCTAAATCCATTTTAGTCATTCTCTAGAAAGATATTATCCCTGTGTGGATGTGGCAGGTAGTGTTTGGATGGTATATTCTACATGATTAGACAACGCTGCTCCCAGAGTCAAAAGTTACTAATAGAAAATTCTCATTCCATAGTGAGATAGTTCCCTTTCAGTTGTTGGTCAGAGAAGCCCTAGAAATCCCTCCAAACAATATAGGGTATCAACATTGCTCTTGGTTTCCCACCAGAACTAGATGGTGAGTCCCTGTTGCTGAAGACACCACACAGTTTGGTTGCAAGACACAGAGAAAGCAAGCTGGAATTGAGTTGTCATCTACTCCCTCTGCAGCTTATATTCATAGTACTGCTAGATGCTTTCTAGGCATCTGTGAGAGAAAGTCAACCAGTGGACTTACTGTAGATTTTGTGTGCTGTATCTGACATATGCTCAACGGTGCAGTAGTGGCATGACTGTTAGGTGGTGGTGATGTAACCAACTGCTTTAAGATTGGGTGTGAAGCTATTTCCACAGGAAAGAATATATTCCTATTACTGTAAACGTGATTTAAAAAAAACCCTGTGAATTCAGAGGTCAAAGGCCTAGGAGGGACTATATTACTGATATTTTGTTAAGTGAATGTGTGTCAAACTGCCTGCTAAATACTTTTTGTTTCTACTCATAGACTAATGTTACTCTCAGCCTTAATAAGTTATCCTCTCTTTTCTTTTAATAGTATGCAACATCCAATTAAGACTTTTAACTGGTCAAACCATTGAGAGTAAGTGACTGTTGAGTATTGACTTCTAAATATATCATTCTATATTACCCCTCTTAAGTCCCTGGGGATTTTATAGAAGAGGGCCTAGAAATATTGTAAGACCTAGAGGATGAGAAAGAGTAAGTTGAAATGCTGTCTTCTGGATGTGTCACAGTTGTTGCAATCATGAGCACATGAACAACAGCTGTGACTATCTGCACATTACCCACTGTAGGGAATGAGTGACATCTTTAGTGAATGTAAGCATTGGTATAAATACTTCAAAGGACCTTAATACATGAGTCCCCTAAGAGTGGCAAAGCTTTCCTTGAATGAATCTCAGGAGTTTGGAAAAAGCTTTTCTTGAGTCTTAGTATAAATGTTAACAGTGTGTGCATAAAATGTCTGTAGTAGCTGAAGACTTTCCTGTATCTGTAGGTATGTTCTTCATTCTCTTGTAACTCATAGTCAAGGTTCTGTGACCTAAGATGTACAAAGATGTGCCACCCCCAATCAGACCTTAAAAAAAGAGGCACACTAGTCAGACAGAAAATAGATATTGGTGGGAGGGAGAGGAGCAAGAGGATTTGGGGAAAATATGATCACAGTACTCCCTGAACATGTTTGAAAAGCCAAAAAGTGACCTAAAATAGAAAGCGGTGATGGATTCATAACCCTATAAATATGCTGCTCTAAAACTACTGAATTGTGTGAATAGGAAAATTAATATACAATGTGAATTATTTATCAATAAAAATTTTATTTTATAAAAGATTAAGCCTACATTGCACAGTAAAAAGAGAAATGGAATATTATTATTTTTTACTTACATTTTTTAGACTGTCAGAAGCCAGCCAAGACAGTTCTATAGCATTAAGGGCCATTTATAGCCTCAATAAAATCTCCCAAGATTCCCATAAATGGACAAGGCTTATCTAAAGTTGCCATATAATTAAAAATGTCATAATGGGATCTTGAAACCAATAATAATAATGGTTTGGTTTTACTAGTCTCCTCTCTTCCTCTTAAATCTAAACTTTCACTACAATGGCCAATATGCTTTAGTTTCCAAGTATTAGCTTTGCTGTGTTTGACTCTGTGTGTATGTGTATGTTGTTGAACTGAAAATTGATTTACAGTTTAAATACATAAATTTAATATGTATTAGGTAAGGATACAAATGAAAAATAGTTATAGTAACATTATTTGATGTTAGATAATCCAGCCAGAAATTACTCCATAGTAAGGATTTAAACAGCTGTTAAGCATAAGTCTAGTAAATTTTAGTGGGAATTAAGGAATGATGCTATGTGGCTCTTATGTGAGAGGCAGTCTGTGTGCAGAGCCAGAATTTACCCTGGGGAATCAGAACAAATAGGGGTATGTGTGTGTGTGATAGAAAAAAGAAGTACATTGTGAATTTTGACTAACTTCACATTTTTCTAGAACCAAGTTGAACTGATGTGACATTTACTGGACACTCACTCTGACCCCCAGGAATCTTATATGTGCTACTCTGAAGAGCCACGCAGGAAGTAGTAGCAGCCCACTAAGACAGCTTCCATTGATGTCCAATTGTGCAATCATAAGAATCTGTCAGATAGAGGGTTAGGATTTCTAGCCTTTTGCACAAATAAAGGAAACTCAGGGCCCGATCTCTGTGAAGAGTAAACACCACAGTCAGATCTCACCCAGCTGTCTTCCAGCTTCCTCAGCCTCGTTCCTCCTGACTTCTTCTTCCCTCTCTGTCTCTCTATGTCTGCCTTAAATACTTTCTTTGCTCAGTTAAGGCATGAAACCACTACTGCCTGCCTGGGAGCCTGGAATTCCTTCTGTAAACTAAGATGACCTCAAACTCAGATTAGATTAAGGGCGTAGGTCACCACTCCCAGGATATTCCCTGTGCTGGGATTAAAGTTGAGAGTTACCACTGTCTGATCCTCCTAGACTGACTGTGGGTAGATCCCTCTGATATCTCCGAATATTTTTATTATATTTGAAAATATCCCCACACTGGCCCATGGTAACTACCTGGTAAATGCATTGCTCCAACATGGCATCACCAGAGCGTGCTGTGTGTGGAGGGCACACCTCTTTCATCCATATTCATGACTGGACATGGTCATGTAAACCCTCTCTTCTCCCCTCTTTCATTCAATATGGGCCCACCCCTTTCATCTATATGCATGATCAAGAGTGGCTATTTTAATCTGAGCCCACCTACACCCTTATAATGCAAAGATCCCATCCCGCATGACCCATTCTCTTTTCCCTTCAATCTGCATCTCCTCTTCATACAAGCTTCTTAAATAAACTCTAGAGTGGGTTATTGTAGTTGTTGTTTGTTCCTCTTGTACATTAATAACATAGAGTGCAATGTTTTATAAGAATTTACCATTTTTAAAGTGGACTTACCTTTAGTGCCAGCTGTGACCTCATATTTTATCTTTCCAGATGTCTATTTACATTTGTTTGAGAAATGTTCAATTGACTTAGCTCATAGGTACATCTTTTGGCTGAACATTTTGGAGTGCTGGAATAGTATCAAGTTGGGTGCCCTAGATTTCCTAAGAGAAAGGCAGAATTTTCTGTCATTTGTGATCCAACATGATCTTCGTTAAGGGAAGTTGCTCCTTCTTATCAGATGGCTTGACTCTTGTCTTACCATACTAGCTAGCAGGAATGAGACAAACTGACCTTAGGACTATAGAATCTCTTTTTAGCATTTGAAGCAGGAAAGTCACATGACGGTTCTGTTCACCTCTGTAGTGGGATTATGTTATTACATTGTAAATAATTGTCTCGCCTACTGGTTGATTGGCTGAAGGCAGACAGGAGGTGTGGGCAGAGCTATCAGACTGGGATAACTCTGAGGACAGGAAGAGCAGAGCAGAGAAGCCAGAGAGATACCACAGAGACAGCACGATGAGACACCAGCAGCAGATGCAGAGGAAAGAAGTTGAAATGCCTCTCTGAGAAAAGGTACCAAGCTGCATGGCTGAACAAGATAAGAATCATGGGTTAATTTAAGAGTAAAGAGTTAGCAAGTAATATGCCTGGGCCCTAGACCAATCAACATAAAATTAATAAAAGCGTCTGTGTGTTTCTATGGGACTGCAGGTCTATGGGTCTGCAAGTTTGGACCATAGGCTGGACAGGCCAGAAACTTACTACAACACACATTTGCTTGATGGAAGGACAGTTACTCCAACTTTCTGCACTGCAAGGGAGTAAACAAAATTCAGTCCCCCAGGCTGGAGAGATGGTTCATTGGTAAAGTGTGCTTACTATTCTTGCAGAGGACCCAAGTTGGGCTCCTAAAATGCACACTGGGTAACTTCCAGTGTCTGTAACTCCAGCTTCAGACTCCTCTTCTGACCTCCACAGCACTTAGACTCACACAGACATACCCCCACACATATACATATACATACAAAACACACACGTGCACATAATTAGAACTATGTCTTTCAAAACACACTCCCTAATTGTAGCTCAGTTAGTATTCCATTACCACAGAAGAAAAGGAAGTGGTATTGATGGATACATAACAGTTTATATAACAGAGACTTATATATTCTTTGAATCGTGAAAGAATTAGAGAAAATCCCTTCAAAGGTAAAATCAGTGTCCTTTCATAGTAGCTCATGTTCAATCTTTACATGTTTATTCATTGTACTGGACTGGTTTGTGAGCTCCATTCAGACTTCTAGTAGTCTGTCATAGTTTAGTATTTTAAGCCATCTTAAATCCTTTTGGGAAATAGTTGAGATATAAGTTATAAGTTGAATTAAAAAAGCACAGTGTAATACCTACTCAAAAACCAACAGCTAGTGTAAGAAATCTAAAATTTTAACTCTTTGATAAATTCAAATTGGAAAGCTATAAGAAATATGTATAGAATTTCTTTGAAGGGCATCATGGGACTTCCTTTATTCAAGAATCAGGCAAATGATGGTGGCAAGCATTTCAGGCAATAGAGATATGGAATGACATGACTCAGCATCAATAATTAGTAATGTTTTCTCTGAACTGAGAGGGTTTTCATGTAGTTTTGTGTTACTAAATAGTGTTCTTTAGAGTATAGGAATAAATTTGTCATGTGTTAGCAATCACTATTACCATAAAATGAACTATGAAATTTGAGTGTGGAATATCTCTTCAGCATTCTGCTAATCTCCATGGGATATAAATTTCTTTCTATCTTTAAAAATGTTTTAGCCTTATAATCCTTGGAGCCACAATATCCTGTATTATAGAGCATTTAAAATTTGTTTAGTGGTTGACATAGATGAGTCCTTAGTCAATAATATAGACTGTATGAATATGTCATAATACTGAACTGATATTTGTAACAGACATTAGAATTTCCAAGCATATACAATTTTTTTCCTGATGCTTCCATTTCTTATATGCATCAGGAAAAGTGAAAACTTCACTAATTTGACAGAACAACTGACAGTAAAGTTGTTTATTTCATTCTTTTGGAATGGCCATAGTAATTGCACATATTTATGGATTGAAGTGCCATGATTCAATACATGGATATAATTAACCAAATTCAGACATTAACATTTAGCCTTTCTTAAACACCCAGTTCTTTGTGTAAAACCATTTAACATCTCTTTCTAGATCTGTCATTGAATGGTTATTTCAGACTTTAGAGAACAAGGGACTCAATTTAAAAATATATACTCATAAGATTTTGTTATAAAATATGCTTACTTCTTAAAAGTTACAAGATTTCCCAAATTTCTCAGTCAAGTATATGCCATCTTTGTTGATGACTGTTTGTCTCTCCTCACTGTGTTTAGTTTTGGTCAATAAAATAAAAGCAAAACATCCAAACAACTTGAGGAATCTAAGATGGTAGACAACACATAGGCTTAGTGTGCTAGAGTCTTTGGAATAAACTGGGAAAAGCTGGCTATCAGAAGAGGTTGGTGATGGCTCCAAATCTCTATTTTAACAGCAACTTTATGTGTGTGTGTGTGTATATATATGTGTGTGTGTGTGTGCATAAACTTATATGTATTATGCATAATTTAGGTAAATATAAAATAATGTGATTCACTGAGGCTTTACCAAACAATTTTTGTGTTATTTGTTCTTTCCTCTCTCCTAATTGACCATCTTTCTTCCTAGTTGGATTTTCTTCTCCATTTCTCTATTTCCTGCTTTGTATCATTTGTATCCCGTTCTTTCCTCAACCACTTTCCCATTTTCTGCAGTTACTGTAGGTTGTATATTCACTTACATCTGAATATTTGGAACTCTGATGAGAGAGAACATATACTTTTGACTTACTGGGCCTAGGTTACCTTACTCAAAATAATCTCATCTAGTTTCCTCTGTTTACTGGAAAATCTTATGACTTCATTTTGCTTTGTAAATGAGCAGTATTTCGTTGTGTGTATGTGCCACATTTTCATTAGCTACTGTCAGCTGAAGGATGTTTATGGTTATGTCCTTTCCATCTCCCAGCTGTTAAGAATAGGGTGACATTGCTGAGCAAGTGTCTGTTGAATAGGATATAGAGTACTTTGGGCATATGTCAAAGAGCAGTATAGCTGGGTTGTCTGGTAGAGATATTTTAGATTTCTTTTAGGATTCTCCAAACTGATTTCCATAGTGGCTGCAATGGTTTGCAATCCTACAAGAGTGAATTAGGGGCCTGCTTTTTCCCAAACCCTCACCAGCATTGTTTTGTTGACCCTGGATATTCAAACTAGACAAGATAAAATCTCAAAAATTATTTTAATTTTCATTACCCTAATTGCTAAGGATGATGACTTTTTGACATATTTCTTAGTCATTTTTATTTCTTAGCTTGAGAATTCTCTCTTTGGATATTGAGCACATTTTAAAATTAACTACTATTAGTGAATTTTGGTATATCAGTGGCTTTAATTCCATTAGTATATTTTTAAATAAAATTTGGTATGTTTATGCTAGTATTGTAATGTCTTCTTGATCAGTTGATCCCTTTAATAGAAAAAAATGCTTTTCTTTGACATTCTGAAGAATTTTAGCTGAAGTTTATTTTGTCAGACATTAGGATGGCAATGCCTGCTTGCTTCTCAATCCCTATTTGCTTGGAATATTTTTTTTCCATTTTTTCCATGTGCAGTGCTAATCTTTGACACTAAGATAAATTTCTAATAGATAACAGATCTATGTATTTGTTTCTTAGTCCGTTCATCTAGTTTATGATTTTTTTGATTAGAGAGTTTAGGGCAATATTAGCTAGAGGTTTTATTCTAAGAATTTTATTTGTTGTTGCTAATTTGTGTTCTTAGTTGTGCTTTGAATTTTGTTAAATTACGGCTTTATTACTAGAATATTTAGGTTGTGCTTATTACTCTGTTCAGTTTGAAGTATTGCTTCCAGCATTGTGTTTAGGGTTTGTTGTTTCAGACTGTTTATACTATGGGATGCCTTTCTTTCTCCTTCAACTATGGTAGATAGTTTTGCTGGGTATAGCTGTTCAGGTTTGCAGTTGTGGTCTTTTAAACCTTGCTAAATGCAACACTCTAGGCTCTTCTGGCTTTCAGAGTTTCCATTCAGAAATCAGATGTTATTTTGAAGAATTTTCTTTTACATCTAACTGGTAGTATTTTTTTTCTCTTTAAGTGTTCAAATTCTTTTCTTTGCTTCTGTATATCTGATGTTTCATCTATGATATGCCATGCGCTGTTTCTTGAATAGTTTGGGTTCTGTGTGATCTTTTAATCTGTATAGGTATGTCTTTTTCTTAGCCTAGGAAAGTTTTCTTGAATGATGTTGCTAAAGATTTGGTGTGTGCCATTGACCTGGGAATCTTCTCACTCATATTTTGCCTAGCATGTGAAAATGTAGTCTCTTCATGGTGTTCCACATTTCCTGTGTGTTCCTTTTCTGCACTTAGTATAACATTTCACTTTCTTTTTTTATTTCATCTGGATCCTCTACTTTACCTTTGAGTCCTAGTAGTTTACCTTCTGCTTGATTCATCGTATCCATAAGGCTTTCCCCTGAGTTGTCTACATGGATATTGAATTTTCCAGTTCCATATTCATTTCAGCTTGTGTTCACTTAAATGTTTTATCCCTTTGTTGAATTTAAATCCTGAGTTGTCTACATTTCTTACATGTGTGTATTTGTATGTTCTTGGGTATCAAGCAAACATTTATTGTTATTCTCTTGGAGTTCAATGAAGTGTTTGTGTCTTCTTTAAATTTCTTGAACTATTTGATACAATTTATAATTGTTCTTTTTAAGTTCTATATACTGTGGTTCATCTAGGTGGCTCTCATTAGAGAAAACGTATGTAAGATTAGTGGGTTTGATGGGAGTATTACCGGCCACTCAGTTGTTTATGTTATTGCCATTTTGCCTCGGTATGTGAATTGCTTTCTTTGGTTGTGTGCCTGATGAAATAATCTGACCTTCCTTATTGCTATAATTGGGTCAGTGCAGGAACTGTGTGCCACAAGTTAGGACAGATAAAGATGGTGGATAAACTGTTTAACAGGCAAAAATGGGCCCCAAACCATGGGCCCGTGAGTGAAGAGATGACAGTGGGTGGAAGGGATGAGAGAAGGAAGCAGTGTTTAACCTTTAAAGATGGGTCTAGAACAAAGCAAATGAAAGGTCACTGACCAGGAACTAGGTCTAAGTATGTGTAGATGGTGACAGGCAGGGGAATGGAGTGATGGAGAGGAGATATGAGGTAGGGAGAATGTGGGATGGGAATAAGAATTGTCTTACGTGGCAGAGGTGGCTTGTGGGAGTAATTGGGCCTGGAACTAGGCATGGCTGAAAGTAAAGCAAGGGGAGGAAGTTATCTCCTCAGCAAAGGTGTCAAGATTGGCTCACAAACAGGAGGGACCGTACTGTGTAGGTTTAAAATTTGGCTTGTCTATTAGTTTTCATAGAAATAATAGTCAAGAAATTGGGAAAAAGCTTTCGAATTTTTTGAAATAGCACTTGAGTTAGTGTTTGATAGTTTTGTGACCTCTAGTTCTGTGTGCAAAACCAGGCTCATACATTGTTTATCTGTGTCCACCTGGGGTAAAAAGAAGCAAATGACAAACTAATTGTGGAGCCTCAGGGGATCTCTACCTTTTCATCTTTGCTGACTAGATTTGAGCTGGTCATGCTTTATCTTTGGTGACATCAAACTGACTTCTATCTCTATTAACTTTATAAAATATCATTTCACTTTCTGATCTAATATTTGAGAAGCATTTTCATTATTTAATTGTAGGTTAGTATCAGCTTTTCCTCTCTCAATTAGTTACTGTATAAAATCAATAATGATACAGGTTCTAGTTTGTATATATTTAATTTATAAATATATAAAATACTAAAATTTTCCATTTAATTTCATCAGTCAAATAACATTGTTCCTAGAAATACAGATTGCTACCACATTAAACTACATTTAAATAGATTAAATTTCTGCAGTGGGTATAATTTTGAATTTTGATCTTTTGATTTTTTTCAATGAAGAAGTAATATGTTGGCTTAAGTTTTAATTCTACATCATTAGTTAACATGTCATCATACTGGACTGGAGTAATTAATATTTTTAAGACAATTTCTAAGTAAGAAAAGTGCTTGTACAAGAAAAGTCATTATACAATTTTTACTTCTACTTGCTCTTTATTTAACAAAATTAACATAGACATAAAGTCATGGAACATAATCAATGTCTTCATTATTGTTACTTTAAATCTTATATAAGTAGCATAAAATGTATGGCTGTAGATTAAAAAGCCTGGCAGTTCTTTGTAGTTGAAAGTATTTTGTCCTGTCTGGGCCTGCAGTCCAAACAAATATCTTCTGCTCATGGTCTGGCAGCCACTTATAAAATAGTTTACTCAGAAGCATAATATCATAGTAACTTCTGGGACGGTAGTTTAGGCATATCTAGTAATATCTAGTAATATGCCTTAACTATCGGCCCAGCAGTTACTATAGTATTACACTTAAATTTTTACACTTAAGTTTTTTCCCACAAGCATGAGCATGGAGAAACCAGTTCATGGACAGGGATAGCCTCTGGTCTGATTGCAAGAGGCTCCAGAAACTGCCCAAGCCTTTCGACTGTCATCTACATTCAGAGGGTCTAGATCCATTCCATGAAGGTTCGTCAGATGTGATTTCAGAGTCTGTGAGCTCCCAACAACAGCACAGGACAGCCTACTCCATGAGTCTCCCCATCATGATCCCTCCGCTCATGCAATCTCTCCTCCCCCTCTTCAGCTGGACCAGTAGCTCAGCCTGGTGTTTAGCTCTGAGTCTCTGCATCTACCTCCATCGGCGCTGGATGAGGGTTCCATAATAGCAATTAGGGTGGTCACTAGGAGTGATAATAGGGAAAGGCCAGTTTAGGCACCCTCTCCACTATTGCTGGGCTCATCCTGTGGGTTCTTGGGTGTTCTCTAGTATCAGGTTTCTCTCTAATCCCACAATGGCTTCCTCTATCAGGATATCCACTTTCTTTCTCTCCCTCTCTGTTGCTCCCCTCTCATTTTACCATCCCATTCTCTCATGTTTTCTTCTCACCTTCCTTCTCTATTTCCCTTTCCAGGGAGTAATCTATGGGTGTTTCTCTTACCTCCCCTGTCACATAGCTGCTGTGTGTGTGTGTGTGTGTGTGTGTGTGTGTGTGTGTGTGCGTGTGTTTGTAGCCTGGTTATCCTTAGCTTTAAGTATAAAATCCACTTATGAATGAGTACACACCATGTCTGTCTTTCTGGGTCTGGCTTATATTTAAAATAATCCACCATTCTTACCTATGTCTAGCCACGTGGCTTGGTATCTTTTGGCAATGCAGCACTCCCAACTTGCTTCCTCTGTGTGTGGCTGGCATCTGTTGCTCTTTTCCTCCTTGCAGAATTCTCCTAGTCTGGTTGCCCTGCCTCTACTTCTTGCCTAGCTACTGACCAATCAGTGTTTTATTAAACCAATACAAGTAAGAAATCTTTACACTGTACAAGAGCATTATCCCCCAGTTCTTGGCTTCTTGCTCTAGACTCCTATGTAAAGAAGCAAATTTTGTTTTGGTTTTAATTTTTCTTTATTGTTATGAGTTAGCACATGAAGTAACAGCTTTCATGATGGCATTGCTATTCTTCTTTCCTCTATCCCACTGTTCTTCCTACCTCATTCTTGTTGCTTGGTCAGTTATCTCTCCTTCCATGGCAACCCCTTCTACCTCCATATCTATGCATTCTATCATCTTCCTCTTGCCATCCCCTTAGGATCTGTTCTTCTCTTTCCATGTATCCTTTTCCTGCCTTATGACACACACACACACACACACACACACACACACACACACACACACTACAAACTATAACAAACTAATTAAAAAAGTAAAGTACATAATTTTACATAAAAATAAATAAAAATGGAAGTAAGAAGATGAAGTAAAAGATATCACATCAGTCACTACTTCTCCCTAGTTGAGGTGACCTTGGGTCCTTCTGTGCCTTTTGCTGTCTTATAGGATACTCTGCAGGTGGGAAGAGGGCTGTTAGTGGAAGCAATTCAAGCAAGTTCAATACTTACTTCTTCCCGCTAAGAACAGTTTTGACTTAGCACCTACAGCAATCCTCCAGTCTGAGATCCTTGTACCCTACCAATGTGCTGTGCTATACCCCAGCTTTCTACACAGGACTTGCTGTGCCTAAGGCTCTGAGGAAGTAAGGCTGGTCTTTCTGGGTTATATTTACATTTGCTTCTGGGCTACAGGTTGATCCTGCTTTATACTTACTTACAGCTTTTCCAAGTTGGATCTTAGATGGTCCTCCCTTGAGCCCCACACTGAGCTGGGAATGTCTGTCAGTATCTGCCTGACAACAGTCTCACTTGTTAATGAGACTATGCCAGGATCTGCACATTTTGGACGTTCTGTGTTTTACCTTACTGGGGCAGAGTTTTGAGTATATCTTACTGTGGTCCCTCCAAACTGCTTTTTAGGACATCTTAGCTTCGGTTTCCTTTGCTGCCTCCCATCCCAGTATCTCCAGCCAGGGCTGCTGCAGCTGACTCTTCACCCAGAGTGCATCCAACTTCTAGTGGCATCTCAGCAGCCCAGTCTCTCTTTGGCTGAAGGTTCTTACCACACCTGTGTCTAAAAGGGGATAGGACCACATTGGCAGCTACATCTGGCCTGTTCAATGAGCAGTGTGGTGAGGACACAGTTGTTCCTGGTGGGAAGCATTTTGAACCCGGGGACATAAAACAATTAACAAATATAATTAATGGTGATAGTATTGACAACCATAACAGTCATATGCAATCATATTTCCTGCCCTGGTAAGTGGCTTTATATTGATTGGGATTAAGGCACTTTGATAATGGGCTGTTTATTGACTATTCCCTAGATGTAAAGGAGCACATAATAACCAATGTGACATTCTGTTGGAGAAGCAATTCTAACAGGGCTTAAGAAAATTTAAATTTCTCTCTGCTAGCATGAAAGCTGTTCACACTTCAGCAATTTAAAGGCCTTGGTAGTGGCCAGAAAACACATATCAGTTGTGTGACTGACTATGACTGTGAATTAATCTGGCTGTTTCCCCAGGTAACACAATTTTTAGCAAAGTGCTTTGCAAGTTTTGTGCAAGGACCCCTTCACCAAGCACCAAGCAGCATACACAGGAACCTTAGTTGAGATGGAGGCTTGAATCTTCCATGCTTCCACCACATCATCTTCTGGTACACATCCCCTCAGGTCACACATCTCTTGGCTCTTCCTTGCAAGATATTCTTGTTTTCAGTTCCACAGAATACAGGACATAGGGCAGCGGGTGTCTGTGCTCTTACTTATTGAGGGTTCCACTCCCAGGAGTCAAGAGAGAAGGACATGGGACAGAAGGCAGGGGAAGAACAGTTGGTAGAAAGAGTGTTGTAGAACTGACTGCTCCTCAAAAATCACAGCCCGTCAAGTTTCATTATCAGAAAAGATAGAGGATTCTTTTAGAGGCACAGCCGAGTTCATTCGTGGGCAGGCAAAGCTGTTCACATCTGCCTTGGTTGTCTAGAGCAAGGCATTGCTGCCTTCTCTGGAGAATTGCTGGAGTCTCTGCTGTACAAATTCAAGTCTCCAGATACAGGGGAAACCCACAGCCAGTGACTGCCTGATGGGACTTTCAAAAGACCATCCTTTCTTCTTTCATGCTGCAGAGAATCCCATGGGGTCTGGCTGAAGCTAGTCTCTGACTAAGGTAAATCTTGCTTGTTCCTTCTCCTACGCTAACCTGCTTGCTTTAGGTTTTTTTTTTTTTTTTTTTTTCTCCTCTTGGGACTACTTCAATAAATCACTTGAAAATGAATTTCTGTCTCACATTCTGATTTCTGACTTCAAAGAGGAATAATTTATCCACTGCCTCCTGTCTAACTTGTTCTTGAATAAATATCTAAGGGAACAGAGGAGAGGGATTTTAGTCAGGCACGAGTTGACATGCCGGCTCTACCCATGTGAAGTTAGTATGAGCTCATTTGGAGTTGGATTAATGTGCTAACAACAGCTAGAACCGGGGGCTGATGAAGCCAGGATCACCTGGATGACATGGAAGAGTAATCTGTTACCCTTTGCCTTTGGACCTCTAACATGTTCTCAATTTCTGCCTCCTACCAGAATGTGGAATCTCCAAAGTGTGTCAGCATATAATGACTTCACTTCTTCCTCTGCTTGCACAGGTGAATGAAACCCTTCAAAATGGTAGCCAGAATGGAGGGAAGAAGAACCGTAAAATGAACTGTACTTCTGACTTCTACTGTTGGCTCTGAGACCCTTTATAGTGGATATTCATTTTGTCAGCTGTGTGTTCTTGATTGCTTTCATACAAAAACTTCACACCATGTACTGTTTGCCTGGGAAGACAATGGAAACTTCCATGGAATCCAAGTCCTGACTGCTTTAGGTTTTCATGACTATGATAATCCCTGAGTGAGAACATAAGTCATGAACCAGAGTTCCAGATGCTCTGTGCCCTGTCCTGCTGTTTTAGAAGGAGCATTAGGTAATGTTGGTAATTAGAGTTCATAATCTTTGCCTGTACAGACACATCTTTGTTTATTTTCTACCTTGAGGAACCAAAGACAAGATACTTAAAACTTCCTTTAAGTATATCATTCATTTCCCTTTCCTCATCTGGGAGACCAGCTTCAGAAGCATGTTAAGAGGGAAGTTTCAGGAATATTGAGCACATACCTTCTAAGTAGGTCACTGGGAGGGATAGTTTATATGGACAATTCTAACTGTCCCTTAGATTAATGATATACATTCTAACCTTTGGGAATATAGTTGTAAATAGCCATTGTGTCTTTAATTACAGTCATTGAACATGTATAAGTGATGTCTGAGGTCTACGTTAAATAGGCCACCTACCTTTCTCTTAGGGCAGATTTTTCTTGTGGAGTCCATGGAAGTCAATTGTCCTCTGCCTCTGTTATCACCCTAATCTTATAAGTCCTTTTATCAGAGATAATATGCTTGAGAAAGCATGAGGTCATAGATGGGGTCATTTCTGCACCTAGTTTACTAGGTGCTTCTAATTCTAGTGTCCTTATTTCATAGTTCAGAGTTTGTGTCTTCCCTCACAAGGAAATGAGCAGTGGGAAAATGACCACGTATTGGGTCTTCAAGAGGCTTCATAGTCCAAATTACTATTCACCTATATTTAGTAAAAGTTTTATATCCTTGACCTTTGGAAGAGTAGCATGAGCATCTCACTTAATATGGTTTTAATATGGTTAAGAAGGCATGAAAAAACACAAGTATCTCTTTTGAGCAGAAGTTTTGATAATTAAATAAAGCATCAAATTCTCTAAATTATTTGCTTTCTAAGGGTTCTTTTTGCTCTCTCTCTCTCTCTCTCTCTCTCTCTCTCTGTGTGTGTGTGTGTGTGTGTGTGTGTGTGTGTGTGTGTGTGTGTACCACCCACTCCTGGCTTCTTTTCTTCCACATGTTGCCTAGAAGCCTGTGATAGATCGTATTATCTATTTGCTTATTAATACTCTTAGGATGCATCAGAGTCAGCTTCCAGGGAATCCTTTCTGCCAACCCCAGTGTGAATATGCTTTGCTTTCTTCTGTCTCGGATGCTGGAAGAGGTTGGTTGAGATTGGAATTGGAGAGTCTAATACCAAACTAACAGTGTCTACTCTCAGCAATCTCAGCAACTCTTAATGAATAGTTTTACTCTTGCATCATGCTTTCTAAACATCTACCTCCCTCAAAACTACTCAGTTACTGTTGATCCTGTTCTCTGCATACAAACATTCATTTTGCTGTAGGGTGAAAAATCTGTCATGATAGGTGTGGCCTTTATTGAATTACGTCTTTCTCTATGCCAATTATCTAGTCTATCCTTTTACTTTCTTTTTAACCAGAGGAGGTGGACTTTGTACACCTACAGTTTCAGAATTCCAGAGGCAGACAGGGGAATCTTGTCTAAAAATGAACAATGATGACATTAAAAAAGACTTAGTACTTGCCTTGTGTGTACAAGACCCAGATTCAATTCTGAGCTCTGAGGTAAAAAAAAAACAAACAAGCAAATATTTATTTATTTTTTCAAAATACATATCTTATAATAGGATAAAAGAATATGAATGTGTAGGGGAACACTCACGAGTTTTACCTCTGAGACAGAAAAATAGTAGATCATGAATTACATAGGGAATTCCATTTTGTTTATGAACCCATGTGACCATTTTTAAAAATGCATATATTTACTTACTATGATTTTTGAAACATTTAACAATTACAAATATGTCCTGAATTTATCTAAGAATAGTCTCACTTCTTGATCCTCGTCATTGTTTCTGAAAGTCTTAGCAAATCAGCAGTCCTATTTGAGAAAGAGAAGATTTTTAGGTAGAGTTCTAGGGTAAAGCCCAGACTGACTTCATGCAGTTCTGGACCTGCACTTTTCATCCTTCAGCAGGTTGAACACAGAGCTACATCAAATGCGCAGAGGATTCCAAATTTAGCTTCCAATGTGATATCATTCAATCACTAGTGATTCTTTGGCTAGCTATGATCTATCTCTAGTCCCATAACCATCACACAGCTGCCTCTAATCCTATCGCCCACAGCAAGCTTGGGCTGTAATTTAACATAAAACAGACAGACATTTTTACCATATACCCTGCTGAGGGCTTAATGTGTTTTCAGCATTCAGCTTTACAAAAAAAAATTATAAAAAAAGAAATCCTATTGAAAATACCCTTAAAAGCCAATTTTAATGTAATTGAAATTAAACATCTTGAAGTACTTTATATTTGTTCTAAAAATTATTAAGGTCCAAAGTCCCCTTTCACCCTTGAGAAAATAGATGCACATTTTTTTCAGGATAGCCCCCAGCTTTTCTTTGGTATTAAAGCTCATCTAAAATTTATAATGTCTTCTCTTAAAAATTAAAACCACTTATCTTGAACACCCCTCCATATGTTATAAAGGAAATCCACTCAATCTTTAAGACATCACTCACTCCACTCCTTTTAACGAAAGAACTATGGTGGTAAAAATGAATTATTGCAGCATTTAGAGGAAGCAAGCCTTGAAAAATCATAATTATCTAGTAGGTTCATGTATAGTTTTAAAAGACAGCTTTTCTACTTACCTGAATATGGAGAGCATCCCTCTAAACCAATCCTCCTCATCCTCAGCATCCCTCTAAACCAATCCTCCTCATCCTCAGCATCCCTCTAAACCAATCCTCCTCATCCTCAGCATCCCTCTAAACCAATCCTCCTCATCCTCAGCCATCACCCTTCTTAGAATCAGTTTCCACCTCTAATCTTCCAGTTTTAGCACTGAAGTCTTTTCTTAGTAAGAGATATTTTCTTATTCAAGTGGTCCATACCCAAGTGAATGAAGAAACAATGTGGATTGCTTTATAATCCTGAATCAAAAATAGTAATTTCAAATTTGTTTTTGAAAACTGACAACATTTGATGAATTTTTTTATCAGCTTTTATTTCTACTAAAAGTACCTTCCCCTATTGGGCAGCAACATATTAGTCTACCTGGCCCACCATGTGACTTAACATGGGAAAATTTGCCCATGCATTTCTGTGTTGCAATCTATCTACAACTGGACCGTTCTTATGTAAATGGGAAGAGTAATATCGGTGAGTACTCAGCAAACTCATCCCCTGCCTCTGTTAGGTCCTGTTAGCAGGTTAACAAGTGACTCATATGTCCATCTCTTTCCTCAAGATAGATAGTGAGGTCACAGGTACCATTACACATTCACAGACATATGATTTTTAAAGTAAACAATACATGCATAATATTTGTCCCATGTAAGAATGATATAGACTGATTGCCATGACTTGGGACATTCTCTTTGAGACCTGAAAGAAAAAAAAACACATTAGTGTCCTGGGAATTATAATTAGAAATTATTATTTATAATTTCTAATATGAGTTTTCTCATGGCATAAACTCCACACATGTATACCTTTGATTTACTATTACTTCATAGCTCTTCAAAAAAATTCCCCAAAACAACCCCCCCCCCAAAAAAAGGAGCTGATCTTCTAGAAGCAAATGGGATTGTGTGACATGTGGACAATGTGGGTAAGAAAATCCTAATCAGAATGAGCATGTGCAGAGGGCCATAGATTTGTGGAAAACAGGATCCAAGCAAAAACCTGGATAGATAGAAAGCTTTTTCACAAAGATGAGATTCTTTACTTTAGGGGAGTAAAGCTTTAGAAAGGTCACTCATAGCAGAGAGAGGCAGGAAGAAAATATGTGGCCAACAAGCTGCAAAATGTGTTTTATGTTCGCCACATCTGACATGTTATCAAACTAATTCGGCAGTATGTTTTACTTGAGTAGAAAGACAAAAATCTTTCAAACGTCCAGAAGTATCATAACTGTAATCTCCACTGAATACCTGTAAAATAATAATTCACCACCATTTAGTGTCTTTGATCCTTATAACCATTCTACAGGGTAGAGTTTATCATCTTCAGTTTTATAGTTGAGCCAATAAAAATCATAAAATTAGCTAAGTTACTTAAGATAATATACCTCTTAAGCAACAAAATAGGGCCCAATCCACATCAACTGATTCAGTTATAGTTTGAATGAAAAATGTCCCACAGAAGCTCCTGAGTTTGAGTATTTGCTTTCCATTTTGTAGTAATAGCTGGGGAGGGGGGTTGTAAATCCTTCAGGAGTGTCCAACTTTTTGCATGACCTTGTCATCCACCAATGTGTGGGCCACATGCCTAGCTATCCTGGGATACATATAAACTACAGGTTAGCAAGCCTGCAAGTACTGAAGCTAGAGTTTGTCTGGAGGAAGTAGATCACACTGCAGGGTGGGCCTTGAGATTCATAGCCCTGATGATTCTGCTTCTAGTCTCCTTGGCTTCCTGATGTTTGCAAATATGAGCAAGTTTCCATTGCCACAGCAGGGCCACAGCTACTGCCACAATTTCTCTGTCCTCTATATCCCTCAAACAACCAACTGAAACAAACCCTTTCTCCATTAAGTTGCTTACTATACTTTATCATTGACAAAACACAACAAGAAACTAAGACAGGCTCCAGCATCCTCACCCCTTCTGTTCCACTCCCACCCCTTGCTGATCTCCGAGTGTTTACTGCTCAATCTTCCAAGGTACCATTAGGTAATGATCTCTTGAAAAATATTCCAGTAAGTTCATATAGAAATTTCCTAGTTGTCTTACTAGTCTTTCCCATATTAAAAACCAAAACACGTTTTAGAGAAAACATACCAGAATGTGGTTACTTTAGTACCTACACAGGCCACATGGTAATTTCCAAAGATAATACAACTTCACAGAAAAAAAAAAAATGTGAACACTAACTTATGTTAAAAGTATTTTTGGCTCTTACTAAATGATGCATATAGAAGGGCTAGTTAAAAATAGTCGCAGGATTGGAGTGAGTGAAGGAAAATACCTCATTGGCATCACCCTGGCTTAAATTGCCTAATTAGTCATGCAAAATGCAACCTTTATGCAGTGGGTGAGTTAACATTTCTATCCCAACCTTCACTTTTCCATTATCTGACTTTTATGAGCTTAAATTTGCAGTCTTAAAGGTTGCACCTCTCCAGGATTTTTGAATTTAATTAAATACAGCAATAGAGAAAATCCACATTTTTTGAAACAAGTGTTCATCACCTTAAATCTGGAAACAAAAAGATGAGTCATCAGTATTCTCAGAGAAAAGCTTTTAGCTTACATGGCTGATGTTCTATTACTTTTTTCTTGCAGATAATTTGAGATCTGGCGAAATTATATGGATGCCACATCAAGAACAGACAAGCATGGTGCTTGTTTTCATATCTTCTTTATGTTGTTTGGTCAGAGTTCAAAATCAGATCTAGATAGGATTCGTCAGCTAAGTGTTCAAGCACTTTAACGTTAAGCTTTATAATTATTAAAACATATCACAGTGATTCTACCTTTGAAAAATTATGTGTCTCAAGTTATATGAAGTATTCCAGATACCAGTATTAAAACTTTATGACATAAAAGATATTTTCTTTTCTTAAAATAAAAGAAAATGACCGATGTTTAGAGTGCATTTGGAACACTAAAAATTACTTACATCATAATGTCATCCCACAGAAGCACTTAACCATAGCAGAAAAAGAAAAAAAAATTATCACAAAAAAAGAAAGACTATTTGGGATGTATGAGTGGGCAAGGGGATAGGGCTGAGAAGGAATAGAGAGGGAATGTGACCAAAGATGTTAGATGCATATATAAAAATGTCACAAATAAACCCATCACTGTATAATTCAGACACACTAGTTCTAAAAAGCTGATGTCATATGATTAAGGGCTTTCATGGCATATCTTATTGGCATAGTGGTCCAGAACTAGATTGTAATGGACTAAAGAGAACAAACTATTAAAAAAAAAATCACATCCATTGCAAAGCCTAGATATAGAAGGGAAAAGAGAGACCCAAATGAGTGAAGGGGAGGAGTATCCTAAGACTCACACTGTTGAACTCAGCTGTGTCTACACCTTGAGGACAACACCTAGCTGCAGTTGGGATTGACAACATTTCAAGAGTGCAGGAGCAGGTTTCCTCTTCTGACTCAGTTTGTGGTTATCTCTGTCAGTGAAGTGTGTTTCCTGGAGAAAACCATGAGTTCCAGATCTTGGTTTTGAGTCCTGTGAGTCAAAGTACAACTATCCATCCATCCATCCATCCATCCATCCATCCATCCATCCATCCATCCATCCACCTATCTGTCTATCTGTCTGCCCATGTGTCTGTCCATCCGTCCATCTCTCATCTATCTCTATCTGTGTATCACTTATCTACACACCTACATGCCTGTCTACGTATCTCTAGCTGTTTTAATCTTTTACTTTGGTTTGCGGTCTACTTAATTAACTGTGTGGGACAACTGACTTAGTTAGGGTTTCTATTGCTGTGAAGAGATACCAAGCAACTCATATAAAGGAAAACATTTAATTGTGGGTTAGCCCATTATCTTCATGGGACAGAGCATAGTGGTGTGTAGGCAGACCTGGTGCTGGAGGAGAAGCTGAGATTCCTCTATCTTGACCCTCATGCAACAGAAAGTGGTAGGAGTCACTTGGTGTAGCTTGAGCATATATGAAACCTCAAAGACTGCCTCCACAGTAACACACTTCCTCCAATAAAACCACGCCTACTCGAACAAAGGCACACCTCCTAATAGTACCACTCCCACTGAGGGCAATTTTCTTTCAAGCCAACAAAACAATCTAGATTCCTTTCTAACTCATATTTATCCTTAAATTCTATTTATAAAATTGTCAATTGATTGAGAGTGACATTTTGATCTCCTTGGTTTATAGTAGTCATTTAATTATTTTCTACAGTGCTGATTTGATGGTCCTGAATTTTCTTACCTTGTATTTGTTCTGAAATGTTTCCATTTCTCCATCAATTTTACAAGACAATTTTTGTTATATATCTGTGTCTGTCTGTCTGTCTGTCTGTCTGTCTGTCTATCTATCTATCTATCTATCTATCTATCTATCTATCTATAATCAAACTAGCATTTATCAATATATTTATCTATCTGTCATCTATCTAATCTTGGCTAGATGTTTACTTGCTTTCCAGGCTTAAGTTATGGTTCTATGCCTACTTGGATTTTATGGTTTTCAACTAGAGATCTGATACTGTTCTGATTTGTTTGATTTTGAAGATAAGATTACATTTTCCCCTTTAAGCATTTATTTATGTATTTAGTTATTTTTGCATTGTAATTTTTGCATCTTGAGTATAATGTGTCATAGATATATCATCTCTGGGAAAGACAACTTTGCTTTCTAAAATGACTCTTGTGTTTAGTTGTCCATTTGTTTCTCTAGGTTTAGAAAGTTTCTCATTATAATTTAATTGAATAAATCATCTATGCCTTAGATTTTATCTGAGCTTTTTCTTGTGCCAGTGGATTATCTTCCCAGAGTTCTTAGAAGTTTTGATCTTGCCTATTTACTTTTCTTCATACATGTTTGTGTGTGTTGTTGTTCTGACTTATTGTTCATGCCTAATATTCTTTCTTCTGTTTGCTTTGATCTGTTGATATTTAAAATACAGTGCTTTATATACAGTGTTTTAAAATTTTTATTGATTATTTAACTTCCATCATTTCTGTCTGGTTGTTCCTGAGAGCATCATTTTTTTTTATGTATTTTTCTTTGGGTTTTTAAATACCTCCTCCAAATTATTGACTGTTTCATCTACTTTGGTATCTTCTTTGTTCGGGTCCTGAATTGATTTTTTTTTTTTTAACTTCATTTGTCTGCTAGTTTGAATCCTCTGTGTAGTCATTGATCTCCCTTTAAAGTAGGTCTCTGAACTATTTTTCTGACCACAGTTATCTTATTATCTTGCTTCCTAGTACTGAGGAAATATAAGCTAAGAGTTACATAAAATAATGGAAGATATATTATGAATAGGTGCAGAAAAGCAATGGAGAGTAATTAAAAAGCCCTATTAAGATGAGATGCAAGCGAAAACACACAGACAATCTAAGTGCAAAAGTTCAATAAAAAGTATAAAATGAAATATATCTATCATTAATCTATATTTCTTTCAGGTTGGTCCTGTAGCATACTATTCAGGTGTAGGGTGGCAGCCTTTTCTGTACGTGAAGCAGTCTGATTTAAACATCCTTCCTGTAAAGAGGAGTTTCAGTTCAGGACTGTGTTTTCTGATGGAATTCTCCTATGTGAAAGCTGCCTAACCTCCAACCCCAGCTTTTTCTCTGGTGTGCTTGGAATCATATTTTCTGTGTTGGCCTTTGTGTGACCGAGGGAGTGTCTGAGGGAGTGTGGCTGGCATGTCCACACTTGTCCTTACGTTAGACCTGGGTCATGTCTTCCTGGTCCTATTTCAGCTGATTTTTTCACTGATGCCTTGTGTTTGTGGCTTGAAAAGAGTTGCGTCCACTTGTGACTCTCTGCCAGCCTTATTAAATATACCTCTTTTCACTTGTCTAGGCAGGTTGGTGTATTCTAGTCACTCTGGGGGTTTCTTGCACCTGGAGATGCCATCCTCAGGCTCCTGAGCTGTACTCTGGTGCAGTCTACGCTGCTCTGGTGTTTTTCTACCTTCAACAGATTCCGTTCTGGATGCATCGCATCCCTGTAGCTCATTCAGTCTCACTGCTCCGGCTTCTTCTTGGGCCTGTATCCAGGCACATCTTTCTGGCGGCTGTGACTTTCCCCAAGCCAGGCACCTAAAACACAGGGTGACTACTCCTGGCTCTTTCTCTAAAGGATTTTTGTAGAACTCAGCTATTCCCTCTTTCCCCTCAATCTCTCCACCGCTATACTAATCTCTTTGTGTGTTTCTTATGCCCTTTAGCTTTTCACTGTGATAAAATCTATTCTTTTTTCCGACTCTTTCCTTTTTACCAGAACATACAAATGCAGCTTTTAACTTACCACAATATGCAGAAGTCCTTCCAGACTCATGTATTATTGTGAGATATCTCTAGCAAGGTATACATATCGAAGAAAACAAATTGCAGTTAAAATCAGACTCACATCTCATGCTGTTTTAATTTTGTGGTCTTTGCACGGAGCATATGCGAGGAACTCATGTGCTCAATGATAGTAACTCTCTGAGACTTTTTTCCCCTGTAAAGTGAAACAAAAATTAAGTTTAGAATACATTCCTTTTTTTCTTTTCAGATGGAAAATACAACAATATATTTACTTTCTGGGAAAAATCCAGTTGTTGTTTAATGTTTAAGTTTGACAATTTTATACTTGTATAATAATAATAATAATGTATTTTAATCATATTTATCTCCCCATTCTCTGTACTTTTATGTTTTGGAGGGTGGAGCAAAGGGGGTTTGGGTGTATAGTTTATAAGTTAATCAGTGGTAGGAGCTTGAAGCAGCTAGTCATATCCACAGTCAAGATCAAAGAAAGACTCACATCTGTTTACTGGGACTCAGTAAAGGCTCCTGCATCCACTGTGATGCTGATACTCCCTAACAACCTAGAGATGCTGAGCTGTATGGCAGTATCTCGGTGCTGCTGAGCTTTCTTGGAATCCAGTGGGCAAAGCCTACAATTTGCTCACTGAGTTTGATTTTTTTTACTACGTATTTTGTTTTTAGTCTCTAATTATAAGGTTGGTCAGACATTTCCTTTGTACTATCCTGCTCTGGTTTGGCTGGATGATGCTACTCTCATAAAATGTTCTGCACTGGGCTTCTTTCTAGTTCTTCTGTTGTCAGAAATGCGTTTTATAAAACTTATTTAAGGTTTAAATTTTTTCTTATTTGTTGCTTGTTTTGCTTTCTGTCTTTGGATGTTCCTTAATGGTACTTTGTATATATGGTTTTTTGTTTTTGTTTTTGTTTTTTTTTTTTCTGATTTCACTTCAGTTAAATTTCTAAAAACAGATCTATTTTCATACATTATAAATTTTGTTGGCACAGATTTTCATAGATTTGACATGCATTTGAATCTAACCTGTACTTTTAAGTATGTTGCCTTTCATCAACATTCTACTGCGTCTTCTTTCTCCAATCCTTTCCTGTTTCCTGATATTCTTTAAATAAATTCTTGGAATATTTGCTCTCATAATTCTCTCTTTGGTGTTTCACTAATGTTTTAATCACTATTGTTTCATTTCCTCAGTTTCCTTTTATTCTTGGTTTGTTATTCTTGAATGATTCATTAGATTTAAATCTTATTTTAAAAATGCTAGATCTATTGATATGAAACAGTGGGTGTTAGTGTTTCTTGTATAAACATGACTACCTGACTTTGGATCCCAAGGGTGGCTGTGTACATCCCATAATCTCAGCACTGTCAGGGCTCAGTGGAGGGGCAGATGCAAAAGGATGGCTTGAGCCTGCTGTCTTCATTTTATCAACAGACCCCATTCCTGAGAGAGAAAGATGATAAGAGACAGGACACCTAACATCCTCCCTTGTCCTCTTCATAGGGACACAGGCATGTACACCTATACACACATGTACACCTATCCACACATGTACCTTATATACACACATGTACACCTATACACACATGTACAACTATACACACATGTACACCTATACACACATGTACACCTATACACACATGTACACCTATACACACATTTACCATATATACATACATGTACCATATATACACACATGTACACCTATACACACATGTACACCTATACACACATGAACACCTATACACACATGTACCACATATACACACATGTACCATATATACACACATATACCATATATACACACATGTACCATATATACACACATGTATACCTATACACACATGCACCATATATACACACATGTACACCTATACCCACATGTACACCTATACACACATGTACATCTATACACACATGTACCATATATACACATGTACACCTATCCACACATGTACACCTATACACACATGTACCATATATACACACATGTACCATACACACACATATTTATAAACATGCATGTGCACACATACACAATAAAATAAAATATTACAACCAGTGGAAATTTTTCTAATGAATACATTTAACATTGTAAGGTTTCTTTCCTGTATCTCTTAATTATATTTATTATCTATTTAGCAATTTTATTATTATTCATCACTAAATGTTTAAGAAACAATTTTGTTTCTAGAATAGTATACATTTAATGCCTTTTAAAATTTATGAATATCTTTTAAATATTTGATGCCTAAATTAATTATAATTCAAATAATAAGAGATACATGCTGTTGATTACTTAAAATTTTATTGAGTCTGCCATCATGGTTTGCTATTACATGGTCAATTTTTATGGCTATCCTATTTTTCATATGCGAAAAACCTATAGTTTCCATTTGTTTACTGCATGATTTTAAAACTTGTTAATTTTGTGATCATATATTCTCTAGATCTGTACTTTTTTCTCTTTCATTTGATTGGTTGTTTTTATTATATAATAGTATTATTATTTTAGTTATATCTATTTATGAGGCATAGCATACATACAATGCATAATGCTCAGGGCAGTAGTAAGTGTAGAAAAATGAAGACTTCTATTTTTAATATCTTTTCTCTGGTTTCTGATAGATGTTATTTTAGAATTTTCCAATAGCCATCTTGTCACCTCAGCACTTAAGAAGAGGCCTGAGGGTTTAGGGTCATCCTTGACTAAATAGTGAGTTCACTACTAGCCTGTGCTATATGAGATTCTGTCTTAAAAAATAAAAACTCCCAATAAATTTGTTATTTCATAATATAACTCTTAATGCTGAGAAAATGATCTATTCCTATCAGTCTATCTTATTCTGAGGCAGGTTATATAAATGTCATAGGTGATAAAGTTGTAGGACTAATATTTATACTAAGGAACCATGGGCTGGTGAAGCTTTAGCTGACCCATGTGTGACATGGGGCAGGTAAATCTGTTGAGTCAAGTATATGAGATTATGCTTATCTATGTCTGATGCCTAATAAATATTCAATGTATTTCTGTCATATGAAAAATATGTGGCAAAGCTTGGGAAAACTGTAACTTGACAAGAGAACACCTTTAAACTATGCCTGATATCCTAGCATAGGAGGTGGAATATTTTGGATAAACAGTGAGAATATTTTCAAGTAGTTTGAATAGTGAAAAGTAGCTACATAAAGGAAGATTTGCAGTTGGCTCCAGTTATGGGTTATGATTAATGTATCAATAATTCTTTGTTTATTTTTACACCCATTTGAAATCTAATTATATTCTACAACAAAATTAAGTAAAGTCAGCTTTATATTTCTATAAAAATCACCATGTGTGAGTGAATGAATTGACATTTTCAATAATACATGAACTGACACTACCACTAATCTCAGATATTAAAATGTTCTTAACATTGAGAAAGTATGTGACTAATCCCTTTAGTACCACATTTTATTAATTTCTATATTTTGGCAGGATATATTTTTAGTTGCATATTGTTGGTCAGTATTTGAAATGTAATTGTCAATATAAACCTACTTAAAAAGAAGATTAGGGTAACCAAGAAGACAAGTATAGGATAAACACATTTAGATTCATGTATATTCACCGTGAAGAATTCCATAAAGGGGTTTAAATCTCCTTTTTTAGTAGAAATGGCTCTGCCTAGACTCCAGTTTAGCTGCTTTCCATGTGTCCATGAGAAATTCTAAAACTTTCCCCCCCCCTTCCCTTTAACATTTATTTATTGTATGTGTCTATGTATATGCGTGTCTGTGTATTACACAGAGGCGGTATGGATGGTAACTTGTAGGGTTGTTTATCTCCATCCACCATGTGGGCTACAGGGATCAGGATGAAGTGATCATGCCTAAATACTGCGTTTTTTATACATTCAGCCTTCTGGTTGACCCTTGACTCTTACAGACTTTTGAGTCTTAGTTCCCCCTACATAGTAGGAAATCCCTACATAATAAGATTCTCGGAAGGGTTGAATGAATTGGTGAATTTAAATCTTTAAGACAGAATCTATGATTAATTAGATTTTATCTCTAGTTATTTTTATAAACTTATTACCCATCACAGCCTAGACATTTTCCTATCTTCCTCAGCCTGTAGATAAATGTAGAATGACTAGCATGACTAAATACTTACTGAATTAAATACATATATATGTGTATAAGTATATTAATTCTTTGAGAATTTCATGCAATGTGTTCTAAAAACACTTTATTAATTTTTGCATATGATGTGCTTTGTTCATATTCTTTTCCCTTGCCTAACTCCTCCCAGATCCTTCTCATTGCTGTACCCACCAATTTATTTTTATTCTTTATTCTTTTCTTTCTAAAATCAAAAACAAAAACCCACCCAAGTCAAGACAAACTGAAGGCAAAAACCAGTAAGACCAAAAATACCCAAACAAAACCAAACACAAAGACAGAGTTTCTTTAGTATTGGTCAGCAATCCTTGGACATAGAGCTATCTCTAGAGTATGATTTATTTATCTAGTGTCACTTTATTGGAGAACACTGAATTTTTTATTTCATACTAGGTATTAATTACAAATAGCTTCTTGGTTAGGGGGTGAGACTTACTGTTCACTTTCCTGTTTCCATGCTGGCATTTTGTGTATTTTGAGCCTTATGGGTCTTGGGTATGCTGTAACCGTCTCTGAGTTCATGTGTTTATCACTCCTGTTGTTTCTTGAAGACATTGTTTTCTTGGAGTAATCCACAATGTCTGACTCTGACAATCTTTCTGTCTCCTCTTCTGCATGGATCTCAGAGAGCTCAGAGAAGAGATGTGATAAAGATATTCTATTTAAGGATGAGTACTGCTAAATTTCTCACTCTGTACATTTTTTGGCTGTGGGTCTCTGTGTTAATTACCACACATGCAAGAAGTTTCTCTGATTAGGATTGAGCAAAATGCATTGATCTATGGGTATAACAATAACACCATCAGGAGTAATTTTATTGCTATGCTCCTTTAGGAGCATTAAAAATAGTAGTGGGCTTTCCCTTAGGGCCATGAACTATCTAATTTCAGGTTCTAGGCCACTTTAGTTCTGTCAGAAATGGGTTCCATCTCATAGAGCAGGTCTTAAATCCAATCAAAAAGTGGTTGACTTTTACCATAATATTTGTCTCTGTATTATATATGTATATCTTACAAACAGTTCATGCGTTTGTAGGTCACATGGTTTGTAACTGAATGATACTGATGATTACTTTTCTCTTCTGGCATCATGCAAAGTATCTTGCTGCATCATGAATACCAGTCAGTATAGATGAAGCTTAGAGTTTGGTACCACCTCAATTTCTTCATGTTTTATGATATTAGTAAGTCATGTCTTCATCAATAGAGAGTAACCTTAACTTAATATCAGGTTATAGAGAGTAACCAATAGCCTTGCCAATAACCTGTGCTATTTAGGAGGTCTATAGGATCCCTTGGACCAATGACTAAACAAGTTGTAACTATTCTCTAACACTAAAGATTTTACTTAGTGACATAAGATGTCTAGTTAGGGCATTGTCTTTCCCATTATAAAGTAATCACATTTAACTTCCTTTCATATTTGTGTATATTTTAGGAAGCTTCTGTAGTATTAGGCTTCCATATGGGTTTGCAAAGGGCCTTTAGTTAGTTATCTCTCTTTATATTCCTTCCTTTATATTGTCCTCTCATCTCCCTCTCAATTTAACTCTCCTAGTTTCCCTTTTATCTCTTTATAACACTATATTATATTTTCCCTTCTTTGGAAGATTAACTCTTCTCCACTGATCCCATACTAGCTATATAATCATGATGAGTTGGATTGAAACATATATATATATATATATATATATATATACATATATATATATGTTTGAATATATATATGATTGAAACATATATATATATATCAGGCTTAAAAACTAGCATCTATATATTAGAGAAAACATAGAAATATTTGTCTTTTGTGTCTGGAATACCTCACTTAGGATTATTGTTTTATCCCTACTATTTACTTACAAATTTAATAATTTAATTTTTCTTAGCAGCTGAATAATATTCAATTGCATAAATGTACTGTGTTTTTATATCATATCTACTTCCCATTACTTCTAATAAGTCTCCAGATCCATCATAAACACCTTTGTGTACCTTTAAAAATTTTATAGCCTATTGACTTAAATTTATGATGCCCATATACTTGATGTGGTGTTATTTATTGGAGTATGGTCAATGTAGTGGATACCATACTCTTAAGATTAACTCTTCCTCCTCCAGAAAGCATCAACTTTTTGCTTCTTGGTTAGTGGTAGAGGTTTGTAAACCTTTTCACATCTCAAGCTAGAATGTTGACTGGCCTGATCTTGAGCAGGCATCCACAGATACTATGAGTTTAGGAGTCCTATCATGTCCAGAAGACTCTGTCTTGTTGTGTTCATACTTGACTTCTGGCTCCTGCAATCTTTCTGCCACCTTTCCACAATGGTCCCTGAATTTTGAGGAGGAGGTCTGACATAGGTATTCCATTTGTGAGTGAGCACTCTACTAAAATTTCTTCTCAGCATTTTGTACAGATGTGTATTTCTGTGTTATCCACAGTCCACCAAACAAAGAAACTTCTCTAATAAGAACTGTACTAATCAGTGAGTAGATATCATAATTTAGAGGACAATTTGATACTATGGCCATTGAACAGGATAATAGTAGCAGGTCCAATCCAAAAGTATTTGGCTACTTCTAAGGTAATTGTGCCACTATTGTACATATGAGACTATCTTGCCATATCAGTTATTATTGCAATCCAGAGTACTCACAGGTGGGTAAGACCTTTCCTCCCCCTCCTTTTTTTTTTTTTACATGAGCAGCCTTCATAGTACTTTCTGGTACCATGAAAGCTGGACAGCAAAGAGGATACGTTGTGGCCAGTTACAGCTTTATTTCTTTATGTTCTGTGACCAATGTGTGTGGTTTCTTTAGCACTAGGGTCATATCATCATATTCTGGAGGTTACCAAAAGCAATTGAAATAGCCTGTACTGTTCTTCAGGTCTCCAGAACACATGTGAACAAAAGTTAGGGTTATCTCATACATGACATGGGAATTTTTATTTATTAACATAGGGCTTCTGGGAAAAATAAAACCCCTTGCATATGGCAACTTCAATTCAACCCTCTTTTATGAAAAATATGAAGCTTATACTATGTCAGATTTATATATGGCTTTCTCACAAAATCTTTATTGTTCCTCTTCTCAGCATCCTCTCCCAACTTAAACTTTTTTTCCAATTCTTCCCCATTTCCTCTCCATATCTCCTATGTGGTACTATCCTTGCTTCCTTAAGATCTCGTATATGGACCTTCGCACCACATGTGTATTTGAGTAACTGTGAAGTCTGAGAGACTAAAATGGGACCATTTGTGAGAGTGAGGAATTAAACACTTCAACTTTATAAGGAGGGGTAGTTATAGCTACATTATAGATGAGGAAATTGAAGAACAGAAGTAAACTTAAAGACATGAATGTCAATGTTAGTCAGGATTTGAACTTAGACATGATATTGTGTTTTCAGAGCTTATTTTTTTGAATCCTACTATTTAGGGACTCTCTGAAAAGAAGACATTTACCATTTTGTCAAGATGGTAGCACCATTACATTTCTTTAGAATCAGAACTGGCTTATTGAAAGAAAGTCTTTATCAGCCTATTTTCAAGGCTAAACTAAACCTATTTTTATATAAATAATAGTTATGACCCTCCTATTTTCTCTCTTTTTTTCTCTCACTCATTTGTCCCCAACCCTGTGCACACAAGTATTTCTAACCCTATGAGCAGAGAATGCCTGGCAGAGAAGAAGTCTCTCATGCTATACAAGCCAACTTTATTTACTATTTCATTTATTTCCATCAAGATAGGCTTTAAAAATATCTTCTGTTCTGATAAAAATTTCACACGGAAGAACTGAAATTATTAAAGACTGATGCATGTCTTCCATCAAGAAAAATTGATTTTCAGGACATAATTTCAAGTGTGTATTCAGGTGCATTTATTCCACCCTCCACAAAGTGTGAAGATTAATTTACCATCACATTAATAAGAAGGAGTGATTATGACAGACTCCTGGGTTGAGGAGAGTCATTAAAAGTAAGCAAGAGATATTTCACAGGTCAAGTGTTTTGTCTATGAGCTTTAGCCTGGCTTTTGGCGTAAAATGTTGCTCTCCAAGGCAATTTAATTCTTGCAGACACATCTTTTTCCTCTCCCAAGTTTATTTATTTATTACTTTTTAGAGACTGAGTAGGGAGGAGTGGCTGTAATTAATTCTTTTCAAGATAGGGTCTAAATTTGTAGCCATATAGCTGAAACAGTTAGTATATGTCCTCATTTTTAGATTCATTTTGAAGCATCAGTCTACATTTACCACATTGAGCTGAACTCTGGGATTGGCTTGCAACATTAGAAGTGGTATTTATATAATAGTTTAAAACAACAAAATTTATAGAAGAATGAATGTTTTACTTGGGCAGCAGAGAACTTAAGATTTGGAACTACTGAAGAAAAGTTTTTAGATAGCTGAAGAAAACTGTCCTTTTCTGGTTTATTTTGAATGTAACATTAGGACCAGACTTAATAGTCTAGAGGTTGACAGAAACTAAGCTTCCTCAAGGGTCCTTGAACTGACCCTGTTGGTAAGTCTGGCATTAAGTTCCCCAAAGCTTATAAGTTATCAGAATGCCTCTCTCATGGCCAATGTTGGAGAACCTAAAGTCTTCTCTTTCCAAAAATATTCCTTCAAATATTTTATTTATCAACTGGTTTGGGATAAGGATTTGCTATGTGTCAGGGATAAAAGCTAATTACTTTATTCTATCTCTCTCTCTCCCTCATCCCTATCTTCCCCCCCCCCCAAAGAGCTAATTGCAAACTAAATACATTTGTGATATAAGTTGGGAAAATTCTACTGTCTATGGATATATAAAGTAATACCTGAATAGAGACAAGAAAATTATCTGCCTTAACTTAGAGCTTTGGAATGTCCATAGCAGAGCCGTGTCTTGGAACTGAATTCTTTCTCCCTTCAGAATAATAATATGGGAGATTCAGGCAGGGGGTGAAATGCGTGCTAAACAAAGTTTACTCTCTCAAAGACCTGCTACTCTGGCTACTTGGGTCTTTTCCTACTGCATATGATTCATATGCGACTTGGTGGTAGACAAGATACATTATTTTTTCTCCCTTCCTACGACAACTACAATTTTTACACATGTATACATCTCTTTCCTTGAGTTACCTATTACTTGGTTGGAATATCAAATCTACTATCCTATGATATTTTAAATGGCCAATTTCCTAATTACCTATTCTAAGTTGGTTCAATCATGTGCTCAGTTTGAATAATGTGCAAACACTGTTATCTTGTGAGAATAAAACAGTCATGTGAGTGTGGAACTTGATGGAATGTGGGGACTAGTGCAGTTGGGTGGCTGGGTGACTCAAGTGTAACTTGCATCCTATGCCAGGACTTTCAAGTACATCTCTCTTTAAGGTGGTCCATAATTTAAATTTCTTCAAGGGGGCAGCATATTCAAAATAATAAAATTCAGAAAGATTTTGATTCAAATCATGGTTGTTTTATTACTACTTATGTAACTTTGGATAGTGTAATCATACTGAATCTTTGCTTCCTGTGTAAAATGAAAAAAATATTAAAAATATTTACTAGGTACATCCTATGTGCTATGTGATGTTCCCAGATAATATTGTAAGGACTGTGACATTAGATAATATAGTAGGTAGCACAGACATGATACCCAGGTAATTAGGATGACATTGATTTGTCATCTCCCATTTAATTTCTTTTAATTCATCGGTATTATGTATGAGGCCAGAATGGTTTTATTATGGGTCTTTTGTTGATTTTTTGCAATCTCTGGGTTGCAGGTGTTTTTATCTCACACACACACACACACACACACACACACACACACACACACACACAGAGAGAGAGAGAGAGAGAGAGAGAGAGAGAGAGAGAGAGAGAGAGAGAGAGAGAGAGAGAGAATTTTAAAAGCAGAAGAATTTGAGAAATTTTAAATACAACTTACAGAATTTCGCTGGTTATAAACTTGTCATCTTCTACTATATCATTCCAGGTTTGTGCTTTTGGCTTTGGCTATACATTAGACCCACCTGGGGTCACTTAAATGTCCAGGCACTTAGGCTGAATCTCAGACTAGCCCCATAAGAATCTGTGTGCCGATTATTTGTTAGTGTAATTTATGGCTCTTCTGGTGACTCTCATGTGCAGAAAGGGCTGCAGTTTTGGGGCTCATTTTATTTATCCTGTGAACTGTGTGGCCCTGAAAGGCAATGGATGTTGTAGAGAGCTGAGGAGCCGCACCTTAAAGATGGTGCTGGCTTCCACCTTCCACCTTACCGATGGTGAGCACTCTCTGGGGTAAACAACTCCTTATTTGGCTAAGGCTGAGTGCGTGGTTTGCTTCCCCGTATGTGGACCTATTGGCAAGGCCCACGTGGCACTTGGTGATTGGTTATCCTGAAGGCATATAGCTGGGTGGGGCTTCCCCCAGAGAGAGAGAAGATCCATGTACAAGGTCCTGAATAAATTGCTGGAAGAAGAGCCTAGTGCCATGTCTTCCTTTCAGGCGACAGGATGTCAGTCCTAAATTCTAGGAAGGCATCTTGGTTTTGTCTAACTTTTAGACTCTGTGATCATCATCTAACTATGAGCTCTCTCTTTCAGATGGGACCAGTTAACCTCAGGTCCTTCTTGGTCTCTGATTACATTCTTGGAGTTCAAAGACCTCACTGTAAGTAAATGTGCAAAATCATCCCCAGTGCCTGTTTTCTGAAATACTAGAATTTCTTTATAAACTGTGAAACGATAGTCGTCTCCCCCCCCCCCCCCCCCCCCGGAAATTGAGACTACAGGTTACTTATCTGCCAAGGATGTTTTATATTAGTTTGTAGCCAAGTTCAAGGTCAGGTGAGAACTGCCCAAATTTAAATTTTCTGGTTAGCTGTTTGATCATTTCCCCTAGAAATGTTAGTTCTTTAGTGTTTCTGTTTAGAAAAGTGTTGGCTATAAATGTAGAAGCACACATGTGAAGAAACAGATGTGTTGTCTTCTAGAGATGTAGATAGGGACTAGAGGCAGATAAGAATGACAGTGATCACTTATAAAGAGTTAAGGATAAGCCTGAATAATCTCAACCAATGTCTGACATAAGTTTTCAACCTCCTACAAAATGTTTAAACAAACATAGCTGGAAGCCTCTGATGTACAATTTTAGTTGTTGAATGGGCTCAATGAAACGCTTGTGTTTATGTTTTAATAATGTATTTGATGTTTGAAACTGAATGTCCATGTAGATCATCCCAGGGAGCGGTTTGTTTAAAACCCTTGCTCTTTATTTTTTAATTTTATTTTCTTTTTTAAAATTATTTCCCATGAAGTGCTGGGATTAGATGCTAACAAGTGACTAGCACAAACTAGGTCTGAAATCACAATAACCAGGTGAACTTTTGCTATGCATTTAGAGTTATGCAAACAGCTTTGTGGACTTCACAGAAGGTAGATTTTTAAGCCCCTCGCATAAAATGGTGATGAAAAATATCCCTGAGCCGACATCAGTATTAATAATCCTGCAACTGTTTTATATAGTGATGATAAGAATCAAGACAGGTTCCTAACATAATTTCTCTCAAACTCTGTGACAAATACATTCTACTGTAAGATTCAATGGCTCTAGGTCTTTGGGAACTATACAGCTAATGGCCATGGTGACTTTTTAAAATCTCACTATTGTTAATACAGTTTACTTAATTCAGCCTATTTAATTCTTCCCTTAGGCTGAAGTCACAAATTAATTACACTCGTGTTTGCTGTTGTCCTTGAATTAACTAGAAAAAGAGTATTTTAAATTTATCAAATTACCCCCAGCCTGTAATAGTCTATACAACCTTTAACTCTCCACTAGTTATTCAATCTAAATCATCATTTCTTTTTGATGTTGCACATTTTTTCCCAGTAGTCTCATTTTGAGTAGCCATTTCCTCTTCCTCCCTTGCCCCTTTAACAGCTTTTTAATCTTATTTTTTGAAGATATTACTTCCCTTCTGAGCTGACCTACTGCTAAATACACTTGACACATCCTCTGGAAAATGTCACTCTCCTCCAAGGAGATGCTGATCTATATTCCTGTTGGCCTACACAGAACATTCACTGAAACATGACTCTGAGTAGGTCACTTGTGTTCACTGAACTCCAATGACTCCTCATTTACTTTCAGAGTAGCATCTGGTGTGAAGTCCCAAATTGTGTTTCTTTGGAACATTTTTCTATTTTTTTTCCTTGAAAAAGGCAATTTCCTTTCTTCTAGAAATACAACATACTGTTTCCAAAACACTTAATTTTCTGTCCTGTATTGTGATTTCTTTCTGCTGTCTGTATCCCAGCCTTCTAGTAGATGATAAACTCCTAAGGGTGTCTTCCATAGAAAAAAAATGCTCAATAAATACCTGTCATTGATAATAACAGCTTGTAGATCATAGCTTTTGGTGGGTGGGAGGCAAAATCCCTAAAGAAATCTATAATTTCTGACTTACCCACTCTTCCACATTAAATAGAAAGCATTTATTGAAGGCTTAGATAACATTTGATATTTGACATGGGTTTCTTTTACTCAGCCAAATCCCATGAGATTAGTAAAATATTTGAATGAGAAAACAGAGGCATAGAAAGTTTAAATTTACCACAAAGCAAATTCTTATCACCAGAGTGAGTAGTTCAGAAAGCAAAGGAATCTGATTCTAAATTTTGTGCAGTTCCTTGACCTCACCACAACTCACTTGGACCTAATTTGGAATGGATGCAGGAGATTGGAGTAACAAAAGAGTTTTTGGTTCATGAATGTCAAAAATCTTACAAGTCTTTTAAGGATTTTCAAAGCATTTCTCTAGTGATCTGGTCTGTGGTAAGGCCCAGATTACTTGTCTCTACCAGTGGAAGAAGTGGGTTAGCAACTCCTTAAGAACAATTCTTGTGTAAGAGTCATGTGACGGTGGTGAGGTTTAGATTCCTTTCTTATTAGTGTTCCTTCAAGTGATAGAGTTCATGGTGGTTTGAATAAGTAATATTTTCCAGAGGCTTAGGTATATGAAAACATCATCCCAAGTTGTCAGTACTGTTTTGGAAGGTTTAGGAGGTATGCCCTTGCCGAGGGAGTATGTCATTGGAGACTGGCTTTGAGACTTATTTCTTACTCCCTGTTTGAGCTATGTTTCCTGTTTGCATTTCAAGATGCCAGCTCCTAGCTTCCTGCTGTTGTTGCCATGATGGGATCTTAATCCTCTGGATCTATAAGTCAAAATGAACTCTCTCTTCTTTTGGTTATGATGATTTATTCTAGCAACAGAAAAATAACTAACCCAGAGTTGGAGTAATTATACTGGATCTAAGAATTTACAGAATGCAATGTGTACCATTTTTATTCTACCATATCCATGAAAAAATGTTTTCTTAATTCTTGGGTTTCATAATATTTTTACTTATACATACATATAATTTCACTTAATATTGTAGTATTAATTAGGCATGTGAATAGTATAAACTGCTTGCAGTGTTCCTAAATCTTTATAATAGAGTCATAATCTCCCATGTCTATATTTTTTCGTATATCATCTTCTGTGCCATAAAGGTATTGGTAAGAGAGCATTTCTTTTAAGAACACTCTGCTATTACGCCTGACATTTTCTCATAAGACATCGGTACTTTCTTTGCAAGGCTGGGTGAAAGTGTACAGGCTTCCAGAATTCCATGTACTTCCTTGCTGATAGCAATTTTAGGATGTGTCTTGTTTTCAGATGTGGTAAAATGTAAAGTGTTTATTGGAACTGGTGAAACATGACAAAATGATTTTATTTTAAAAAGTGCTAATCACTCTTGCAAACTATTGGTATAGTCCAAAGAGTCTTAGTTATAGGACATGAATGGACCTTGGTTGAATTCTAGCTCTGCTGTGGCTGCTGAAAGTCACATCAGCTCTCTCAAGCTCTGTCTTCTAACTGGTAAACATGGAGTAAGATACTTTATCTCATGGTATGACTGTGATCATAAGACCATTTCACAGAAGCAGGAAGGAATCTATCCCAGCTGTCACTGTATTTGAATGCCATAAAGAAGTGGGATTACATAAGAAGAATGAACATTTAATAATGGGAAACTATGTGAAGATGTTCTGTGTTGGTGTGCTGCTGCAGAGTGGGGGGAAGCATACTCTAACAGAAGATGAAAAATAAACACAAGGTTTTTTGTTAAATACTTAACTATCATTAGCCTATTTCCATTATATTGTAGTTAATTTGTGATTTTGGATCCTGTCTTGGTCCTAAATGTTGGTAATTTATCTTATTATAAACTTGTTTATTATTTTCTTGTCCATTAAAAAAACTCAGTCAATATAATTATAAATAAGAAAACTATTTTATCACTCTTGAATTCATAAAAAGATATTTATTATAGCTTTTTTAGTTGTATTTATTCTTGAAATGTCTAAATATAAAATTGAGAAAAGAATCATTTAAAATTCTGCTTAGAGAGAATAATTACTAATACTGTTTCTTTTGTAACTAGCAATGGAGAATATTTATTATTTCTAGCCTGATTTTTTTTTTACTTGATGTAGTTGGTAGCTCTTTATATTTAAATGGTTTTCATAATATTGTTTATGATGCCATATTAAAATTAGTTAAGTGATCTAAATTTAATGTAACTTCCATTTTTATTGCTTTAGCTCCACAATAAAGAACATTCTTAAATATTTATATTTATATATATTTCTGATTTTTTACAGAATAAATTCATGAAAGTGGTTTTACAGAGGCAACGGATATGGAATTTTATTTTTAAATTTAGATGAAAACCTTTGAATTTAGCTTAAAAGTTTATATAGGAAGAGGTAAAAATCAAAATGGTTTTGAAGATATATCTATCTGGAGTTACCATAGCATGTGACTTGCTAAGTTTAGCCACCCTCCCGCAGAATTTGCCTACTAGATATGGTGCCTACGTGATATTAGGACTCAGGAGAATCTGGAACTGTCAGATTTTAGGATTGACAAGCCACTTATTTACTTTATTTTCTAACCCCCAAAATTTGAACACAGTGTCCTCACTAAATGACAGATAATGATGAGGAGCAGATCCCATTATTTCCTCATTTCATCCACATGATGAATGAGTTAGAAAATGAATGCAGTGTCTGGGCACCAGGGGGTCTGATTGTCACAGTATGACAAGCCTCTTAGTGATGACAGTATACATGCTTCCATGTTACTGCCAGCACAGCCAGTGTAATCTAGTTAGAACTGTAGATGTACCGACTCCCATGTGGGACCATTGATGTTTTATAAACCATTTGTAGCCCAATGGCATTGCAGTTTGCCAAGCCGCATCTCCCAGTGCAGTCCAAATAAAACTAAAGAGGCCTACTTTTCAGTGTAATGGGAAATAGACAAGTGAAAATAATTAAAAGGTTTGAGTTACTCTCTAAAATTATCATGAAAACCTGTCCCAGAAATACGTATTATTGTTCTGAATGTGTTCCAGCTGAACCATAGAAAAAATAATGACCGAATACTGTAATGGCTCATTGGTGGTTTTTGTGACCCATCTGCTGGTGGCAGAAAGGCTCTAGGCTGTTATATCTAAAAAGCTTCTGGTGAAAATCCAAAATCCCCTCATGGCATTTTTCTGCCTCCAAATTCATTTTTGTATTGCACTTATGAGGAAAAAATATAAAAATGGTTGAAAGTTATTTGTCTGAAGATCAGTAAATTTCCAAGTTTGCTTGGTTCTTTCTAGAAAAGAGAAAGTAAAGGCTTCATAATGCAGCAAGAGAGGCTTTGATGAGCCAGATGTGTTGACTAGGATTTCAGCAAGAATTTTTGCTTTGTTCTTTGATTAGTTAACCCTTATACATTTAGCAACTCACTCTAATTTTTTGAATTACATTTGTAGCCTGGAGTGTGGGGCACTGATTCTCTTTTTCAGATTTTAGATTCTGGTTTAGGTCAGATAGAAGCTCAGATACAGCAACCATTAGCATGAGACCTGAGATGTCTCTGGGAACAAACACTCTAGGACTCAGTCTGTAAGCAGAAGTCACTAAAAAGAGATATAGTTGTATATACAGAACTGTACCTATTTTTTAAAGCTGGGATCCGACTGGGCTCCTTCATTGGACCCATGTCAGAATAATGTTGGAATACACACTGTAAATGAAACTACAAGAAGCTTTCAAAATCACATGGATCCTGGTAAAATCCTGGTTGGGAAGTCCCTATTGATCTATAAGTTCAAGTATGGTCATGGTACTGGGGGTACAGGGTACTTGGGGGTATCTTGGGAAGCCTTGAAGTGAATGTCTGGTGCTCAGAGGGACATATTTACTGTAGTCCCTTTGACTCACACTGTAGCCTCCTGAGTCCTTAGTGATAGCAGGGGATGCTCTAAGAGGTTGGGAATGTAGAGGACAAGTGGAATCGTGACCCAGTGAAATTTGAGCTATTTCTGTTAATATGACCTCGTTTACATGCAGGAAAATTAAGGTCCTTAAATCAGCATTCAGTTCACAAGGTACTCATGAGAGTCATTAAGTTCAAGGGTATTAATGCTGCAGAAGTTTAATGCTATAGAGACCTAATATTAACCGGATTGAGACCTAACTGTGAAAGAAAATTAGAGGAAGTAGTCAAATAGAACTGTGCTGAAGGGCAGAAAATACTTGAAATTAACTTCTTTCTCTTGTAACCTAATGTACATTGGGACTGTAGCATTTTTGCCCTGAGCTGAAAGGCACTTTACTTATATAAAGAGGTGGCTGGCCTCCTAAGTAATTTATGAGTTAAATTATTTTATCTTTATAATAACCCTGAGAATTACTTTTTGAACCCTGTTTCATTGAAGAGGAAACTAAGACTTGGGGAGTAAAATAACATACTTAAGATCCCACAGCTGATAAGGGGCAGGATGACACAGCCATACTGTGAATCTTAGTTTTTTCCTTCTGCCATGTGGGTCTCTGAGATTGAACTCGGGTCCCACAAGCGTGGTGGCAGAAGTCTTTACCCACTGAGCTATCTTCCTGGCCTTGAAATCATAAGTTAAAACTTCTAAACCCATTCAGTGATATAAACCCTTTGGAAAGTTCCCCCCCTTCCCCAATGGCAAAGAATCCATAAGCAGGTGAGTGTGTGTGTGTGTTATTTGAGTAGTTTCAGCAAATAGAAATACAAGCCAACGACATCTGAATAATTTTACTGTTTGAAGACAATGCAGAATTTGAAGCAGAGTGTAAGGAAAGGCTTTACAAATTCTTGTATCTCAGAGTCCTTTAATCTCCCTCTGTAAGGTGAAAGCCCAATGCACTAATCCCTCATGAAGGACTACAGCCTGATTTAGTTTCAAACCCTTTGACAGAGTGACCCACCACTAGCACCACCTGCCTAGCATGAAAAAGATTAACTTTGATCTGATGAGCTGTATTTTATAAATAGAATTAATCATGGACTGCAGGGAGATGAGGTCATCAGATTTACACTGAAGTATTAATGCATTGGAGACATTGAGGTCACATCTGCTCAGCTCAAAGGGTGAATCTTCTCTTTTTCATGAAGGTAGTTGGCCCTGACTCCTCAAATAGGACGTTCTTTACCAAACAGGACAACCTTGCTGCTTTCTGTATTTATTGCAGAGCTGTGTCGAGATCCTGATAGAAGAAAATATGTATTTTCTTACCATTATTGCTATCTACCCAATAGTGTTGGCCTAGGGTTGGAATATTGTGTTTCCCTCCTGGATATCTTTGATGCATTTTGTCTGAGATGTTGTAATATGTATTGTGGGAAGTTTACTACCACCTCTTTCTTATCTCATGGATGAGAGGGGTCAAATGAATTTTTCCTGTTCATCTTTTTTTCCTCAATGGGCCTTGCATATGTCCAGGCAATGAAATGCTGAATTTTTCCCATTACCAAGGCCACAAGAAGGTTAATAATTATGCATCCTCTGTATACTAATTCCAACTCAAAAGCTGAAGCCTCTGTGAAACAGCAAAGTTGCACACACACACACACACACACACACACACACACACACACACACACACACACACACACACACACACACCACACAGCCACACAGAGTCATACATCTCACAAACTATGTGGAACTCTGATATTGAAGGAGAAATAACCAAATTCTCTCTAGTGTCTCTTAAATTTCTCAGCTTTCTGTGTTCAAGCCCAAGAGCCTGTTTGGTTTATGGCTTAGCAGTAATATACATTTATGATCTGATTTCTTTCTAGAGTAGGGTGGGCTCTTAAACTCATTCAAAGGAGGACTTACTTCAGTCTGCCTGTACTTCAGTACCTTCCATGGTAAATCTTGTGTGGACTGTGACCTCTGTGAACACACTCTCCGTCCACTTAGGGGCTTTTAACTCAGACAAGATTGAGAGAGCACCTGTCATTTTGTGCCAGGGAAGGCTAGAAGGGCTAGGGCATATTACTCCAGACAGCTATGGCCTAGAAATAGTCTCTTCAGATACCAAGCACTCAAGATCAGACTTGCTATGTTTTTAACATGGTTTGCCATCTCTACAACTCATGTCAAAATGTAGCCCCATTTGAGGTATTAAGATGGTGGAAATTTAAGTATGGGTTCTAAAGTGAGGCCTTGGGGAGATGATGAGAATAGAGTCACTGTGGAAGGTCCTTCTTGAGTATTGGTGACTTTATAAGAGGAAGGAACTGCTCTATAGCAGTGCCTTATTGAACATCCCATCTGATCTTTCAAACTGAACAGGTTCAGGCCTGGTTAATACGGGTGGAAATGGGAGGGAACCAAATGACCCATCCATACTTACAATTTGTCTGTCCTTAGGTGATTTTTTGGACTATTTCTGGGCTCTGGTAGCTAGGAGACCATCACTAGGGTATCAGAACCATGAACTCTTTTCTTTATATCTTACCTACTTTGATGCTACATTACTGGCAATAGGAAACTGACTAGATTCCCATGACAGCCTTTCTGGACTATCAAGTTTTACCTTTGGAGAAGCAATGACTTCAGAGATAACTCCAAAATGTTCTGTGTTTTGATGGTAGATATAACATCTTTGCGCTTGCCTAGCTCAGAGACTGTTAGTGTGAGTTTTAGAAGGTAGCCTGCATGCCAGTGGCTCACTGCTTCCCTGTAGTATTATCTAAGCACTATAAGGAAGAAGCCTTATTAATAATTCTGATGTGAAGATACTAGTGCATAATCTTGGAAAATAACTCAAACACAAAGCTGCCAACCTTCAGAACCACTCAAGGAAATATAGCTGAGGAGTGTGCTGGTCTGTATCCTTTATGAAGCAAGTAACATCATGGGGTTCAATGTGGCAGGGTTGTGTTAGAGCAGCCACATGTGAGAGAACATAAGGAGAAAACAGAGAAAGAAGGAAGATATGAGGAAGAAGCTTGGTTGAAATAATTACAGGTAGTAATGGGCTAGTAATTTTGTAATGAGTAGTAATTTAGTCATCTCTGGAAAATATCACTTTAGAGTAACAGAGAAAACTCCAGCATTAGAAACTGACCACCATATAATGTAGAAGAGGCACGAACTGGCTGTGGGGGAGGATGCTTTCTCTCCATTTCTGTTATAGTTCCTAGCTATGAGCATCTTCAGTACATGCCCAAGCTATTTCAGTAGGCATCAGAATCACCTTTGAGGAGACACTGTCTTAGAGGACAGAACTTGCTGTTCAGGCTCAGAATGAGGAGGGCATTCAGATGGTCACTGAACAATCAAGGAAAAAAGAAGAGTTTGGAATTCACTTCCAACGGTAACAGACTCAGCCAAAGAGCTCTTTGAGGCTCTCCCGAGGTGGTAGAGAGGCACCTGTCACATGTGCTCATGCCAGCCACAGAAGTATCTCCTTTCCCTTTCTTCTCTAAGAGCAAGTCAAGCACAATTAAACATAGAAATGACTGCAAAGGCTGTGGAACTATTATGCAGTACAAAAAAAAAAAAAATCAACTGGCTTGCAGAGCAGAAAACACTTAGTAAATACAGGTAGTAGGTAAATCATTTTCTAGTCTTGGTTCAGAAGAACATAGGGTGTGTAGAAGAACCAGCCTTGAAGAGACCAAGTGCCTCAGGTCACTTGCTGCCAGTCCTGTATTTATATTTTACATAAGCCACACTGAGCCAAATAGAGGACAAATGGTCAAATTAGCAGGGTGTGAGTCCTCATTCCTGGAACTTGTTAAGAGGGGGTATCAATCAGGCTTACTGAATTAGCATTTTACTGATAGCAAAGCACAAAGCCTTTTAATGATGACTTTGGAGTCTCTGAGCTTAGGCTCTTGACTTCCTGTTCCTAAGCAACCAAAAGATTGGCAGAGAATGTGTTTTGATGTATCATTAAATAAAGGCTGCACAATGTTGAAGACAGTAGGCAGAAACTGGGATAATTGTATTTAGTTTTGGTATGTCAAAAATAAACAAAGAATCCTTCCTGTCCAGGAAATCTTTCTCTTATAGATTATTATCATTTTTAATTTTCCTTCTGAAATTTAAGCCTATCATTTCTTTTGTATGTGTGTGTGTGAGTGTAAACATTTTAAGGCTTTTCCCCTAGTTCTTTTTTCTCATAGAAAATTATTCCATATTTAATAACAAGCAAAGGGGCTTGGGGGTTTCTTTCAGCAAACTTCCCTGCTTTATGCTTCCAGAAAGCACAGTTTTGAAGAATAAAGACTTTGGACAAATTAAACTTGTTTGAACCCTCCAGTCATCAGCAGTTCCTCTGTGGTGCCTCCGCTGACTCTGTGGGGGTGTTACCTGGCACCTTGTTCCCAATGACGCCTGTGTTTGCTTCTTCAACACTGCACTGTGTACATATAGCATCAACGCTGTAATGATGGTGGTTATTCACTTGCTTGTTCAATGTTGACTTCAAGTCACTGTGCCACACCTAGAGCTTCATATGGTGTCTGACTTACAATGGATATTAAATAAATATGTATGGAATGCATTGTCTAAGTTTACATGATTGATCAGTGACCAACATAGACTAAAATCAGGCAGTTTTCTGGTTTCTCATAACCTTTGAGAAATAGTAGATGGATATAAAGACAAATGATTTGGAGGCTATGTCTTCCTGTTGCTCCCATTGAAGGTAAATGGATCCCAGGGTTTGATAAAGACTAAGTCCAAGTAGTTAGCTTTGATTATGAGCCATCAAGATTTGGGCCCCTGCTCTGTCATGGGCTGATCTGCTTTTCTGAGACCTTTCAGAGAGCTTGCCTTGACATCAGACTCTCCCACTTTCCTTCCTTACACTTATCAAAGAACAAAGTAACTACTTCACAGGGGCTGAGTTAGCTTTTTGTTACTCAATGATTCAGAAACACAGACAGAGATCTTACATGAACTGTCCACTGAGCACACACACCTGCTAGTCCCTCATACTTTCCTCCATGATACATTTTTAACTTTCAAATTCCGTCATTTTGGGGGTCTTTGAAATTTATGAGAAATCCAGATGATTCATTGACTTGCATTATTTTCCAGGATGTGATGAAGCCTTCTCTATATAGATGTTGCACTACAGGTACCTCTTTCCATACTCAGTGTATTTACAACGATACTGTAAGTTGCCTGACCTGACATCTCATTTATTTTATAACTGATTACAGTTCCACATTCTACAAATACATTTTCCATGGGCATCTATTCTTCAAGACATTTCTATGCCAGTGTTTCCAATGGCTTCTAATTGATGAACATAATGGCAAACATTTCAGTATTCACTTTACTTGTTACTTTTGTAGCATAGTAGACTTTAATCCTTGAGTGACATATCCCAGAACACTATCCCTAGATTCTTGGACATCACTATAGAATATAATATCAACATAACTTGCACTAGATTTTAGCTACAGAACTTATTGAAATTCTTAGTAAAAGTAAATATGCTTTTCAAAATAAGAATGTGAGACCACTTATAGATGTGGCTATACCCTGATGTTATAAACACCATGACCAAAAGCAACATTGGGAGGAAAGGGTTTATTTGACTTTCTTGATCACACAAGTCCATCACTGAGAAAAGCCACAGCATAGACTTAAAGTAAGGAACTTGGAACCAGGAACCGAAGCATGAATGCTGTCTACTGGCTTGGTTGTCACAGCTTGCTCAACCTGCTTTTTATAGAACCCAGGATTCCTTGCCCAAGGATAATACCATCCACAATGCGGTGGTGGATTAATAGGCTCTTCTGCATCAATCATTAATCAGGAACCGACCTACCTAAAAAACAATGTTATGGAGGCATTATTTTCTCAAAGTTTCCTTTTCCTAGCTGACTCTAGCTTGTGTCAAATTGACAAACATCTTAATTATTATCATCAGCAACAACAATAAAAATCCAGCCTACCCGTTAAGTGATAAGTTTTCCAAGTCACTGAAGTTTGCACTTCCAAACTGCAAACATCAATTGCCATAGAAATGTTTCTATTTAAAAAATGGAAATTAAGAAAGTGAAAGCCACACGTTACAGAGGATATGCTACCATTGTTTGCTTCGCTTTTAAATTCATTACCATTTTCAGGTTTAGATCCCTTGACCCCTGTTTCTCTAAAGTCTCCCATGTTAGGTTCTTGTTCATGTACCCATTTCCTGTATGGGTGTTACACAGAATATTGATCTCACATAGTTTCCCCTTTATTGAGTAAATCTCTTAGGCTAATAAGCTTGGCTAGTTCATATTTTACATAGGTTTGTTTTCTAATTTGGTGGCAAATAAAGTGAATTACTAAGAAAATTATGTGCTTAGCATGTGACTCTATCACACCAATGCCATTTCCCAGTGTACCAACTGCAAAAAAAAAAAAAAAAAAAATTGATTCCCATTATCTTTGGTTTGCACCTTAGATCTATTCTTCATATGTCCATGTCCTATTTTTGGCTTCAGGTGGCTTTTCTTGTAGTCTATATCATCTATAGTACCGTCTGTTTAGCTAAACAGAGACACTGGTAAATCAGAGGACAGGAGTAAGAGAAATCAGGCAGTTTTTCCAGTTCTTTCTCCCATCCTGTAGCAGTCTGGCAGTAATGACATTCCTTTGTGGCCACAACTTTTCCTAGGTGGCTTATTTTCCATGCTCTAGTTTTCACTGGCTTATAATTCTGCCTTTTATTCTTTCCTGCTGTTGCTAGTCCTTTGTTGTTCCCATGGCCTCTTGTTGGCTAGCCTAACCATGCCCGTGCATCTGTAAGTCATGCTTTCATTTGAAATCTCTTCACTTCAAGCCTGTACAAAATGCCATCTGTCTCCTCTGGTCCCAGAATGACACAGAGCTAATCCACTCTGCAGAAACAGGCATTAAATCATCTCTTATCCTTGCTCAACCATTTTGATTATTTTTCACAATAATATTACAACCTCTATTTAAAAGAATATGAAGGGATGTAAAAGCTTTGTTTAAGAGAAGAGCCCTATATAACGGTAGGAAATAAGAGATGGGCCAAGAAAAGAATCAAAGAAGCAAATTATTACATCTTTTCTGTTCCTTGTAATTATTATGTTTTATTTATTGATGTCACTGAGGACTTTGAAAGTTTAAGTCTAATCTTGGCACTCTTCTTAAAACTTTCTGTGGCTGTCTGTGGAATAATTTGTAACTCCCCAGATGGAATGTGATTCATTCATATCAACTTTTCATTGACCTCTTCCTGCTGGTCTGTAGATGAATCCTTCTGGTCTCTTCATAGCATCACCTTACATGTTTAGTTCAGAGTCTCTCTCTTCACAGCCTCTCATTAATTATTTACTATGCTTAATACCTATATACATCTAAATCCTAACAGTCAAATGGACTTAAAAATCATCTCACTTAGTTATGTTGCTTGTCAAATGTTACTTGTGAGAGAGGCCTTTCTTCATACTTCTGTAAAACCTCTCCTTAGGAATTTTCAGTTTCACAGCCTGAAGGGTATAGCATCCACTAGGTGGGGAATGTATCAGTTAGTTGAGGATCCAGAAGATGCATAGTAAAAACATATGTTTCCAAATAACTCACTCTTCCTTTAATTTTTCTTGCTATGCCTTTATTTCTTTTACAAATATATTCTCCCTTCATGGTTTTAACTCCAAGAATGTTGAAATACAGGTATAGAAGTTGTCCACAGTGTTCCATGAAAGATCTACCATCTAATGTCCTTGAGGAAAAAAAAGCAGAAATAATTAAAATGCAGAGGCAGTTCACTACCAAATTACAAGTTTGGCAGTTTTCATTTGGAATTAAAGGAGCCAGATTGTGTTCATTTAAAATGTTTTATATTGGCATGCCAGATGTCATCCCCTGGGAACATTTTTAGCAATTAAAATATATAGATACATAAAGTATCAATATATACATATATATTTAAATGAAGTGCTGTGTGGCATTGTTGCTTTTATGTCACCAGCCAGAGGAGATTTTAAGATTGAAGTAGGAGTAGACATGCTAAGAGACTCCCTTTGTACCATCCCTCCTTCAAGGAAAAAAAATAGTATCCCGAAATGCCAAAGCAGATGGTTATCTTAATCTAGAAAAATCTAAGGAGGAAGTCTGAAGTTTCATTTGCTAACACATATTAGGAATCATAAATAACAACTGCCAAATGTAGGTGAAAACTTTTCATATGGTTTTTAAATGTTTTGTTGTTCAGTTGGTCAAAGGAAAAAGTTAATACTTTGGCAAAGAATATCTGTTTGGGGCTTTAGCCAGGTAAAACCAAATACTACTGTTCTACTAAGAGTGTATTGCAAAAAAATGACTCTAAATGATTTTCTACTTTGGATCAGAGCTTTGTTCAGCCATCATCAGATGGCTGTTTTGCAACAGATGTGAGCAAATACAGAGACCCACAGCCAGACAATACGCCGAGAGTGAGAGACCTTGGAAGACTCAGCCTTAAGTGGTATGTCTCCATCAAATACCTTCCCTCAGATCTCAGAGAACACCATGGATGATGAAGCAGAAGAGTGTAAAAGCCACTGGTAAAAGAAAACACCAAGAAGACAAGGTCTTCTACATCAGCCCAGTCAAAGCTCAGTCAAACTCACAGAAATTGAGGCAGCACGCGCAGGACCTGCATGGAACTGCACCAGCTCTTCTGCATATATAATACGGCTTCAAGTTTAGTGTTTTATGAACTGGCCAGTTCAAGTGAGTCTCCGAGTCTTGTGTCTTTTCTTGGACTCTTTTCTTTCTCCTGTCTATCTTTAATATGTTATCTTGTCTTATTTTATTGTTATTCCTTAGAAACCTTAGAAGTTGGTTTTCTAACGAGAACATAAAGAGAGTAGATCCAGGAAGGTGAGGAGGATCTGGGAGAAATAGAAGAAAAGGAAACCATAATCCGGACATATTATGCGAGAAAAAAATGTTTCCTTTTTAAAAAAAATTATTTATTTTACACCATGCCCCTAGTTTTTTCTCTCTCTTTTCCTCCAAGTCCCTTTCTCCCATCTTCCTCTGTTTCCACCCCTTAATTCACTCCTCAGTTTCTGTTAGGAAAGGGCAGGTCTCCCATGAGTATCAACAAACATGGCATATCAAGATACAGTAAGACTAAGCTCCCCCACCCAATGTATTAAGGCTGAACGATGCAATCCAGTGTGAAGAGTAGGGTCATGAAAGTCAGTAAAAGAGTTGGAGACCACCCTTGTTCCCACTGTCAGGACCCCACAAGAGACCAAGCTACACAACTGTAATATATATGTAGAGGGCCTAGGTCAGCCCTACTCAGGCTCCCTGATTGTCAGTCCCTCTGTGAGCCCAGAGTTTTCTTGAGATGTTCTTGACCCCAGTGGCTCCTGAAATCCTTTCTCCCTTCCTCTGCAGGATTCTCTGATCTCTGCCTAATGTTCAGCTGTGAGTCTGCATCTGTCTCTATCAGTTTCTGGATGATGCCTCTGATGACAATTGGGCTAGGCACCAATCTGGTCACAGGAAATGGCCAGTTCGAGTAATATTTGCTGTTGTTAGGAGTTTAAGCTGTGGTCTTCCTTATAGATTACTGGAAGAATACCTTTTTATCTGACTCCAAAATACCCCCTTCTTCCAGTAGTCTCTTTCAATACCCTCCTCCATTGTCCCCCCAACCTGATTGCTCACGTTTTCATCCCTACCTACCCTCAGGCCACTCATCAGATCTCTTCCAGGGAGATCTGGGTGACCCCCCCCCCACGAACCCTCCTTGTTACTTGGTCTCTCTGGGTCTGTAAGTTGTAGCATAGTTATCCTTTATCTTCTAGTGATCGTCTACTTCTGCGTGAGTACATATTGTGTATTTGTCTTCTTTAAAGTCACCGCCCTCAGGATGATTTTTTTTCTAGCTCCATTTATTTGCTTTCAGATTTCCTGGTGTCCTTGTTCTTCTCAGGTGAGTGATACTCCATCGTGTAAATGTAAATTTCCTTTAACCATTTCTCACAGGTTGAGAGACAATGAGGTTGTTTCCAGGTTCTGGCTATTACAAATAAAGCCGCTAGGAACATAGTGGAGCAATTGTCCTCGTAGTATGATTGAGCATCATTTGTGTATATGCCCAAGAGCTAAATAGCTGGGCCTTGTGGTAGATTGAGTCGAAGTTTCTTGAGAAACTGCCACACTGATTTCCAAAGTGAGTGTACATGTTTGTATGCCCACCGGCAACGGAGGAGTGTTCCCCTTGTTCCACATCCTCTCCAGCATGAGCTATCACTTGTGTTTTTGAACTTAGTCATTCAGACAGGTGTAAAATGGGATCTCAGAGTCATTTCGATTTGCAATTTTTGATGCCTAAGGTTATGAACATCTTTTTAAGTGTTTCTTGGCCATTTGAGTTTTCTGTGTTGAGAATTCTCTGTTTATGTTTGTATCTTAATTTTTAATTGGATCATTTGGCTTGCTAATATCTATTTTCTTGAGTTATTTATATATTTTGAAAATTGCCCCTCTGTTGTATGTGAAGATATGTAGGCTGTGGATTTTGTCCTATTGAAGGTGTCATTTGGCTTATAGAAACTTTTCAATTTCCTGAGGTCCTATTTATTAATTACAGTCTTAGTGCCTGTGCTATTGGTGTTTTGTTGAGAAAGTGATCTCCTGTGCCAGCGCATTCAAGATTATTCAAGATCTCCTATCAGGTTTAGCATATATGGACTTATGTTAGGGTCTTTAATCTACTTTGATGTGGGTTTTGTGCAGTATGATAGAAATGGAGTGATTATCAATCTTCTACATGCTGACATCCAGTTAAACTAGTAACACTCGATGAAGATGCTTTCTTTTTTTCATTTGTCTTCTTTGTCGAAACTCAAGGGCCCATAGGTGTATGGATTTACATCTGGGTCTTTGATTTCGTTCCTTTGACCTACTTGTCTGTTTTTATGTTAATATGATGTATATTACATGCTTATTGCTGTAACTCTGTGGTAGAGCTTGAAATCAGGGATGGTGACAACCTCCAGTCCTTTTATTGTATAGGATTACTTTAGCCATCCTGGATTTTTGTATTTTCTTTATATGAAATGGAGTATTGTCCTTTCATGGTCTGTAAAGAATTATGTTGGGATTTTATGCTGATTGGCATTGATTTGTAGATTGCTCATGGTAAAATGTCCATTTTTGCTATGTTAAGCCTACAAAACCGTGAGCATGGGAGATATTTCCATCTTCTGATATCTTCTTCAATTTCGTCTTCAAAGACTTGAAGTTCTTGTCATGTAGGTCTTTTACTTGCTTGGTTAGAGTTACACCAAGATATGTTATATTATCTAAGGCTCTTGTGAAGGGTGTTATTTCCCTAATTTCTTTCTCAGCCCATTTATTGTTTATACATAGGAGGGCCACTGATTTTTTTTTTTAAATCTACTTTCAATGAAGGGGAAAATGAATCTGTTTTATTTTATTCTTCCTTGGAATCTCAAAACTGGCTTTGATAATTGTACTAACCAGAGGTCAGCCAGATAACACAAACCATTTATGAATTTGAAATATTTAGGCTTTCATTTGGGGAATTGAAGGTTTATAGGAAATTGGACAGGCTAAAGAGAGAAAGATTCAAGAACTGAATAACTAATATAGTTTCAAAAATCATGCTTCTGCAGGTGTTTAGTATAAGCTTTTGTGCATCTTGGAAACCCAAGCCAGCTTCTGTTACCACTGCATCATTTATCAAGAAAGTAGGTTTTCTCAAGGATGTCCTGCCACTGTCTTGGTGTTGTGCCCTGTATCTTTATCTGCGTAGAGCTACCTCTAGACAACAGTGGCTTCTCCCTTACTCCCCACCTTCTAGTTCCTGTAATCAGTGCACCATATTGGCAGTTGAAACTCAAATAAAAGTAGGGAAAAAGACTCTGGGGATGCTGTCCATTGCCTCCTCTCTGTAATGTGTAGACAGCTATACAAGGGACAGTAATGTGAAAAATATTTTGGAAATATTTAGTACCACATTTCAAGTGGCATTAGAAACTCTTTAAAATATTTCCATTTCTTTTTATAGACAAGAAGGAAAAGTACACAAAGAAAAAAGGAAATAATCTTTGAAATTGATGGACTTGTGTTTAAATCTCAGAGCTTCCATTCTTACCTGGGCATTTTTAAGTCATTCATTCTATTGTGTGAAGTCTTTGTTTTCTTCCATCAGAATGTGGTTAGTGATATCCACTTTGGGTTTTTGGTTAGAACCACAAATGAAATCATCTCTGTCAAGCACTTCATCAACATCACAGTGCCTGGCACAATAACCATCAGTCGGTAAATGTTAACTCTGCAAGAAATCGAAACTGGGGACTGATATTAAGGGTGATAGCTGAATGTCTGTTGCTGTGCCTTGACCAAATTACTTTGTTATTGTTACATTTGTAATGGCTGGACTTTTCCCTTGCAACACATCACTTACAACTTTCAGTATCAATACGCTTTTCTCTCTTAATCTGTTTCTTTCACAATTTCTCTCCCAGAAATAGCAGCGCAAGGAAGAGAGCTTAGTTTGAAAACTGCCAACAGTTGCCCAGTTCTCCCCAACCAATTAAGTTGCTTTCTCTAAACCTCAGTCTCCTTATTCGTAAAATAATGAGCTGGACAGATGAGGAGAGGACAGGAAGAAGGCAGTCAGACTGTGATCCATTTGTTTGTATTCCTTTTCCCAACATTTTTCTGCCTTTCAGATCCATAGTGTTAGGCACTATGCGAGTGACTTAAATGATGTATGTTAAAACAGACCAAAACAAAGAAAAACATTAACTTGGGCATTTAGGGCACTATAGTCCAGCAAAGTAAAGGATATTGAGAGATATGTCAAGTAGAGCAGAATTAGTTTGGAGGATAAAAATAAAATAAGGTTTTATTGATAAACCCAGCAGGAATATCTGAAGCTCTGTTGAGAAGAAGGGAAGAAACATTTGCTTTTAAAAGCTAATTCAGTTCTTCTCTAACGGGGTCACTTCTCTGAGAAGAAAACATGTTGCAGTGGATAAACATCTGGCTCTAATGTTATTGTCATCTTAGAACTAACAAATTTGCACAGGATTTCCGAGCCATTGTGCTGTACTCATTCCCATGTTCTATGTGAGTAGAGAGACAAGATACTTTATCTGAACTCCATATTAACTGGATTTTCTATAGTAACTGCTTGAATGTAAATTTTACCTAATTGGTTTATATTAATTACCAAGGTACATGATTCTAGCTCCCAATTTGTCATTATATTAAGATTTCACTTTTTAGTTTTCTCCAAAAGTTTTAAATTAATACTACCCATTTCACACTCTGATATTTGATTTAGGAATATGGGTGGTGTTGCCTTCTCTAATGTCCCCACCAAATTTAATTTAGAGTGCAATTTTGTGTGCTGGATACACTGGTCATCATCAGTAAAATGTTAATTAAGAAAGCAATTTAGAAAGCAGTGCTGATCTCAATTTAAATGCAGTTTTAACTGTGAAAACGTATGGCCTACATATATAATTGAAATTAAGTTGCACTAAGAATAATAGGTGAATTGGGTATTGTTCAAGGAGGCCAAACTGAATTAGAGAAGTGGCTACTGGAGCAGTTTTCCAGAAGGTGTATTCAAAACCAGAACCAACTCAACTAAAAAGAGGCTAGAAAGATAACTTAAGAATGCTTGTTACTCTTGGATAGAATTTAGGTTTTATTCCTAGCACCCACATTGTTGCTTACAGAAATCTGTAACTCTTGTTTCAGGGGATTTGGCCTCTTCTGACCCCCATAGCACAGGTCATGCACATGGTACACATAAATGCACACAAAACACTCATAAAACAAAACTAGGTGAAAAAACTAAAAAAAAAAAACAAAAAACAGTTTTGCTGTTTTATCGCAGGACTTATGACTACCAGTGTTTTTTTTAACTTTACTACAGTGACAGATGTCATATTTTGTCAAGTCTTTCTTTTAAAGATTTGTGTGTACCAAAATATTAATGGATTGGCTGTCATTGTTAGTAGGGGAAAATGGGTTCCAGGTTAAAGCTAAGATTACTCATCGACTTTTTATACTCTGCAAGGAAGTTGACTTTGGGCTTTCAAATCCCATTAGAGAAATGGGCTTTAATAATTGTGCGTCATCCTGAACCACTTCCTCAATTTGTGCAAGCTTTGTTGGTGCTGTTTTATTTCTGAGTGCACATGGCTGTGACCACTACAGATGATCTGTAGTCTTCTTGTGAATTGCTCAGGCCTTGCTTTGTAATTAGGACAGGAATTTTCAATTTGGGTGCCTGGTATTAAAATAGGTTTTCCTTACTACATTAGTCTGTCCTAATAATGGATTACCATAGCATGTATCATCAGCCATCCCACTTGCATTATCTCCAAATTACACAGGAGATTTTTTTATCCTATGGAGACAGAGACATTTGTTGTTGGGTACAGGAAATTTGGAAACTAGAAAGTAGAAACTCCTCTGATAATATTCCATCAGGCTTTTCTAGCTTCATCATTTGATACAAGTAGGAAGTGAGGCTGATCATTGTTCCAGACTAGTGGGATAATGTTCTTTTCCTTTTTCCAATCCCTTTCAGATTCTCCATTACTTTCAAGTAAAGTCCCCATGTCCTGGCTGACTTTTTGATTCTGCAGCAGCAACCTTCCACTTTGTTTTCTGTATTTCCTCTCACCCTTAAAATGTACATCTCTTAAAGTCACTCCCATGGTACATAACAGAGTGTCCTTACAATATAGCAAATGCTCTTCTGTCTTTTATTATTTTTCCTAGATTGTAGCCTCTGTTGGCATTGGTTCATTTTATTTCATTATGATCTGGTGATCAAGTATCATTATGATCTCCATTGTGTAAATGATAGGAAGTTTCTTCTATTTTTGATTCGTTTAGTATAGAATCAGTTTTTATATAGATTATATATTATCAGGTCAATTGTATGACCCTATGGCCTATCCTTTTAACCATAATGCATAGTCAAATAGATTCCCAAAAATATTTATTGAGTGAGTATTAATCTAATTAATCACCAGCATGATCAGTGACAAAATTCACAAAAGCCCTGTCCTGAACCTGTATCACCAATGCAAACATCTTCCTTTAACTCTGATATGTTTTACACTTTGAATCAGAGGCAAAGTGTAAAAAGTACATTGAGTTAGTTGATCTGCATTCTGCCTAAATCTTGATAAGAATAGGTCATATGACTTTAGAAAAGAAAATTTATGTATCTGGGTTTCAGTTTCTATATTGTGAAGAGGTTAAACCTTCTGAAACTATTTTATAATTCATCAATATAACAATTTGCATTCAAAATATAATTAAAACTGGTATTTACTTATTTATGTGCATCATTTCTGTGTTTTTAGGTGTGATGTATGTGTGTGTATAGTCCAGTGGTCAATACTAAGTGTCTTCTTCCATTACTTCCCATCATTTATTTTTTTCAGACAGGGACATATTGATTGACTAGACTTGCTGAACAGTGTGCTCCAGTGTTCCTGTTTCTGTCATATCACCTCAATGTATGGGTACAGATTATATGCATCTCAGGGATCTGAATTTAGATTCTCAAACTTGTGCGGTAAGCTCACTTTATTGACTGGATACCCAACACCCAATGGATATTTAAGATGATTTTGTTGCATTAAGTAATCCAAAATTAGGCTATATACTGTCTTACTGCCTTTAAACTATAGTTACTTAGCATGTAAGGTAATAGATCTTCCTCATGAATATGTGTGTCCTCATGAGTTTCTAATGCATGGTGCTTTGTATAAAATCAGAATAAAAGTGAGATGATATCTATGTTATGGGTTGAATTATGTCCTCCTCTATCCATATGTAAAGTCCTAGCATCCTCTGCCTCTAATGGTGTATCATCTGGGATTGGGCCTTCTATAGATCAAGTCAAGTTAATTTCTGTCTCATTTCAGAAGAGCTACCTGATATAGAACGGAAGAAAAACCAAAATTAAGGAACTATTTTATTGCCACTAATCTCACAATCTTTTGCTTTTATTTTGACTCTTTAAAACAAACTTTTCTAAAAATTTGTAAGATTAATATATGTATTTAAACTTTTGTTATGATATTAATGATCATATAAAGTACTAACTAATTCTAGAAAAAGGCTTCATCTAGCTTCTTGTACATGATTTCAGGTTTGATTCTCTATAAGGTAACTAGAAATTAATTAAATTTTGAACTCTGGGTGTACATAACAAATTATAGTCTTTAAATCTCTTTCAGATCTACTGCATGTGACATTTAAAATGTTTAAATTTTCTGCAGTAAACCATGAGCATTTGTAACAGAAACCTTTGAAGTCCCCCCACCCCCCTCAAAGGGATTTCATAAGGATGATTCCCCCTGCATTGTGGTAATGCCACCAAGCCAAAAAATCCCACCCAAAGATCAGCTTTGTACTACAAAAGTTAGCCACTGGACAAGAAAGTGCTTCGACTGTGACAATATTCTGTCCAAGTTGCACAATTAGAATACAAAAGAAAGTAACTGCTAAACTTTGCCAAGACAAGGTAGGACAGTCCTTCAAAGTCCCTGCTTTACAGAAAAGTCTATCAGATATTCTAGGCCTGCAGGCTGAAGGTGGATGCCCCAATGTTACAGCGGAACCTTGGGTGACTGCCCAGCAGCCAGCTGCTTTTTGTCATTTCTTAGTTTTGGACATTGTTTACTCTGTGCTTCCTGTTTACTCAGGTAATAGTACAGCCTTTTTCATGTCTCTGCTGGAGTTGAAGACTAGATAGTTATAGTTTTCCTTGTTACCAGACTCAGAAAAGAAACTCACAAAAGAGATGTAAAGTGTTTAAGTTTGAGACGTTTAAAGAATTCTGGGTTGGTAATACAAATTAAGATAGAAAGTGAATTTGGTACACTTTGAAATCAACAAGATAAAATAGATAGTGGAGTATTTTCTCTGAATTTGTCAATGCAAATGGACTAGACATTGTTAATATAATTCTTACCTGTATGTATTTGTATATAGCTACTGTATTATGGTATATGGTTTTACTTTGTTAGCTAAAATCTTACATTCTTCTTTTCTTTCTTTTTTAGACAAAATGGGAAAATGTTGTGTAATACTTTGATTGTATTCTGACAAACAAACTTGCTTGGAGTCAGAGGGTGGAGCTAGCTACTGTCTGACCACAGAGGTTTTAGAAGACTGAACAGTAGGAGATGAAGTAGTAAGACGAGGTTGGAAGGGATCTGACTTCATGTTTGGAGGAGGAAATAGAAGAGGTAGAAAGGACTGTTGGTTTCGCTGCTTCTCTGATCTTTCAGATTCTTACCCTAGTATCTGACTCCTAAATTATCATTGTTAAAAAACAGAGTAATTCTCCAGGATTAAAGATAGATGCCTAGAGAAGATAACACAAAGAACTGTTAAGATGATGGTCACAAAGCCAGGGAAATAGAGCTTGGGGAGATCTGTCTTCTCAGCCTTCAGGAGGAGCTAACTCTGCCAATCCCTTGAGTTTAAACTTATAACTTCCAGGGCTGTAAAATGGCAAAATCCTATTGTTTACGTCATCCTGTGTAACAATTAGCTATGATACCCCTAGGAAAACAATATTGCATATGTAAGGCTTGACTTCCAGAGGTAAGGGCTACATAACTTTTGGCAGATAAAGTAAGTAAGAATTCTTCCTAGTTAAAAATGATGGTTTACATTTTTTATATGAGTCATATTCTTCCTTTTCTGATATATTATAACAAAGGCCAGATATAGTCTCATGATTTTATAAGAATTTTAGGTGCTGAGGAGGAATTATCTGGTTTTATAGGCAGGAAAACTGAGACAAAAAGAATAGGAATTGAAGAGTTAGGCCATTGCTTTAACTAGGGCCCTTTTTCATAGATCAGCTTCAGGATTCAACTTCATCCAGTAGTGTTAGATACTGTTCTGTGGATATAGGTAGAACATAAAATGGATAGGGCCAGCCCTCAAATCTACTGCATTTTATCATGGAGAAAGACACATAGACCAATATGAAATTACTGTTGGTTACACAGCCTGTGGTGATACCCCTTACTCCTCAGTATGAAGAGTCTCAGTTTGGTTCATGTTCTTCAAGTCCAGTTTGGCTAGATCTGAGTCATAATTTTGATTGGCATAAGATATTGATGATCTTGTTCCAATTTATGAACATTGGTCAAAAGATAAGCATATATTACAGTTTTAGTCAAGAAAAAAGGAAAGACTAAGGTGGTACCCTAAGATTGAAGTTATCTTACTGCTATAAGGAGAAATATCATAGACATGTTGGGGATGATAGTGGGGAAAGCCTGGGCCCATCTATGACAAGAGGCCTACAACTATCTGAACTTCTTAATATATGATATAATCAAATGTCCTCTTTTCAGCCAGCTACTCTTGGAGACTAGTTTGTATCAAGAAAATTATCCTAACTCACACAAACCATTGAATTATTAAGAAAATAGGCAGTTAATCATGCTTTGGAGGATAAACAAAGGCTTATGGAGGGACTGTCTCTAAACTTGACTTTGGAATGGAAAGGGGATTTCCTTCTTTCCTTCTGTAACTTAGATTAGGGTAAGAAAGTATTTTCAGGCAATTGGCATATTATTCATAAAGGCAAACATAGATGAGGCTCTATGAGTAATGCAGTTTATTGGTTCTATAAGTTCAGTTCAGGAGGAGAAGCATTATAAGAGAAGCAGAATTGGTCTCCATGGAGGTTAGACTTCTGGATTTTATTTAATATACTAAGAAATTTATTCTGTGGGTTGATAAACTTTATTCTGTGGGGTGTAAGTTAGAGAAGAATTGTGGTTATAATGATCATGTTTACATGTTAGAAAACCAATTACTTTGAGCACTGATGATGGTGGTGGTGGTGGTGTGTATATGTGTGTGTGTATGTACTTTTGTATAATGTATGAGAAGGAAAGGCAAGTAAGAATTAAGTTCTGTGATGCCTTAAGGGCCAAGTTTAAAATGTTGGGAAGTCACTTAAGGAGTTACACATACACATGTGCGCACGCGCATGCGCTTACACACACACACACACACACACACACACACACACACACACACACAATCTCAAAAACATTTCAGTCTTTCAAATATCCAGAAAGGGGACTGTTCCCTTGCTCCGTCCCATCTCTCACAGACAGGAAACTCGCTGTATTCTCACTAAATAAGAGCATTGTTCCTTGCAGATAACACTGTTGTGGTTCTTGGAACAATTGTTCCAGTCACCACCAGGCTCACAGTTCTCTGTTGAATTTTCAAGAGGATCATACTAATCTCCGTTCAGTCTGTCTATGGTTCTTTGAGGTTAGTCTCAGTATCTTCAGTGAGGGAGTTTCTACAGCAGTTGCAGAATTCTGGCAAACTTTTTTTTTTATACTATGTATTTCTTTTTTTTTACATTCTGTATCACTTCATTATTTTTTATTGAATTTTACAAAACAGCCAGTCTCTTATTAAAGAGCTAATCAAGCATGTGTTTCCTACACTGAACATTTATATAAATATATATTCTGTCCGAATTGCATAGATTTCAGCTTTCAAGGAGAAAGAGATGCTATTTCTTGGACTGATATGTGTGCGTGGAACACATTTTTGAATATTTTGTACTAACTTCTATACTTTAATATCTGGCAATCTATCCTTCATTATGTTAAATGCATTTTAAAGAAGTATCCTGTGCAAATCCACAGATGACTCCCTGGCATACAAAATGGGTTCATCCCCATAAAAATGCAAATTAACTGTGTGCCAATGTAGGCCTTGAGCATTTGTATAGAAAATAAAAAGAGGCTTCTAACTGAGCCCAGAGGAGCTCTACCCACAATGAGTTGATGAACAGACACTGTAAAGGCGCCAGATATATTACATTTTCAGAGTATTTAACTAGAAACTCAAGTTTTAATCAGAAAGTAGTCTGCTTGAGAAGCACTGAAGACTCATTAGGCCTTTGCAGAACAGAGTGGCACTGCATCCTGTAGTCTGAGCTTAGATGGACATTGTCAGTTTCCTGAATGAGAGGAGAAATGGATCAAATTCTGAAATGACCAATGAACAAAATAGGGTAATCATTTAAGCATTGCAAACAAGAGACTTTAAGTCTTTGGTAGTCGTTTACTGAACTGATTTGGACCTGTGTATAGAGCTGTATTAGAGACCCTGGTTTAAGACAGTTTTACATGGTGACAAATGATTGCCACAACCTGGCCTTAGCCAATTCTTGTCTTCTCCCGCGATAAAAGGAGGCACAGCTCTGCACCAGGTTCACATCAGGTGAGGCTTGCCTTGAGAGTCTTTGTCTTAGGAGGCTAGAGGGGATGATGTGTGTGTTATTGTGTTTAACTTCAAATTTCCAGTGAGTGAAAAGCAGCCAGACATTTTCTGCTGAAACCGCTAATCACCTTCCTCAGTATGTTTCCAAAAACATTTGAGCATCCAGTAAATTACTCTTGCCGATATGCATAATCACTGCGGTTGTTTGCTTTGCTTTTTATCTTGCCAGGGCTGGGCTTGCTATAAAGCAGGGAGGAAAGTTCACACGCACTACAAGGCTTGGCAGAAACCTGGGCTTTAGGGCCAGCCTTCTGTGTTTGATTCTAGGATTCTAGAATACACTTTGACCTTGCTGTTGAATTGACATTTTTTTTTTTCTCCAAAGCAACTATATCCTTAATGATTTTCTATTTGTTATTTTTAAATTTTAAGTCTGCCCTATTTTTAAAAGCAATTCTTAAGTATATTAACATAAATATAACTGTCTAACATGATTTTTCACTCTGTGCTTTTTGAAATCTTTCTGATGCAGGATAATCTTCAAATTAGTTTATGTTACCATCTTAAACCTGAACTACTTTCACAGAAAAGAATGACTAGAAATGGATAACTTTCCAGATGTTCCTTTATTTAACTCCCTAATTTCCTTATCCTCAGTTTTATCTGGAAAAATGACAGAGCAGTAGGTGAATCAGAGGACAAAAGTGTCCTTTCCCTTCAAGAAGGGCAGTGTTCTGGGGCCTCCAGGTCCATGCTAGGAGATGCCTGGCTCCTATTAGTTTATGAGTTATCTCATTGCTGTGACAAAACACCTCACCAAAGCATCTTAGGGGAGGGAAATTTTATTTTGTCTCCAAATTTGGGGGTGAGCCCATCTTGGTGGGGAAGTTAAGGGGCAGAAACTTGTTCCATAGTCCAAAAGTAGGGATGATCACTGCTCACGTTTACTTTATTTATTTTAAAACCTCAGTTCATGGGATGGTGCTTTCTATGTTTAGTGTGGGCCTTCCTACCTCAAATAACCCAGTCTAGAAACTCCCTTCTAGCCATGCTCACAGATTTGTTTCCATGATGATTTGCATGCCATCATCAAGACGGCAATCAAGACTGGTCATCACAGAAGCTTCACTAATGCACTTGGGAAACAACAGAGACATGGCAGTCCCAAAATTGCATAGAGATTTGGTAGGGGATCTACAGAACTAGGAAAGGCCATTTGTACAGGCTAAGTATTCAGAAAGATGGGTATGGCCTGAGTTGGAACCTCAGAAGATTCTGCCAGGTGGGATGGCTCAAGGACCATTCCTGTTGTTTAGATAACTACACCCCTCTGGACACATCACAGGAACCTGGAAGAAAGTAGGGGACCTCTAACTGATAGAGATGAAATTTCTGACTTTCTGATGGGAGTAGCAGTTATGCACACTTATTTTTAAAAAATAGAATTATTACTCTTGCACACATTTTTAATATACTTGGATTCATGCAAAATGCATAATAGTTTGTTAAGAGCTTCCCTTGGAAGGTCTATTATCCTCTTTTAAAGCTACTTCTATGCTGTATTCTCTTTTTAAAGCTTTACTATTTTTTCTCTTGTTTCCTTCTAATTCTCAGTATTTTTTTTAAATGATGTAATTAGATGTGTGGTGTTCACCGTTGTGCAGGGAAGAAAATAAACTCTAAAAGCAAAGCAAGCAACAGGAATTCTGCATTGTGTCAAATGGAGTGACAACAGAAAATCTTCGGAGCTGTTGGAGACACGTTCAAGTCTACACTGGGGGAGAACGAGAGCTGGAATGGGCTAGCCAGGTATGCATCCATGTGAAGGAGACCGGCCCCCACCAGTATTTGAGTACTGGCACAACTAAGCGGATGACTGTTCTCTTGGGTCACACACAAGGCCAGCACTTAGATAAGGTAAGACACTCAGCTGAAGCACAGTTGCAGATGCTGGGCTTTTACATGAAAGTAGAAGGCAGGGGGATAACTAGAGGTGTTTTCAGGACTTTTCATAATCCTATTGAATGACTTGTTCGGTTCTCGCCCTCAATGATTTGTCTTGGCCTCAAGTTCTAAATTATATTTTTGGCATAAACTTAAAAAAAATATACTAAGCACTTTGGTATGTTTGCTGTATGTTTTCTTTTTGAATTGTAAGATAAACTTCAACATTCTAATTTAGTGCTAAGTAAATATGATTCAGACTTACTAATAATGATGCTTTAATATATTCATATTATCAGATTGTGAGAAAAACTACTTTCCTAAAAATGATAGGGAGTCAAGCTAAATAAATTATAAAACACACACACACAATAGTTACATTATCCCTAGGGGTAGATGTGAAATAAATTAACTTGCTAAATTATTAGAGAAAAAATATTTTAACAGAACCAAGCTAAAGGCATTTCATTCTATTATTATTTTGCATTATAGAAGGAGATGGATGAGATAGATGTTTACGAAAATCATCTCACTTTATATTTTTTGCTTAGGAGAAAAATATATCCTTCCATAGTCTTGTCAATTAAAACAGAAGTGTGGGGGAAGACAACGTTTGTGATGAGCACCTCAGCTATGATTTTTGTCCAGATGTCTTATCACCTATGATGCCCATATTTAATTGCTGGCAGATTCAGTATAGTCACAGATGTGAGTGAGTGAAATAGTGATGATGAAACCATTACCCTGCACAATTGTTTTAGCTGTTCCACTAATGTTTTTTCCTTATTCTCTAATAATCTATCATGCATTCTTATCACAAATAAAATTCATGAATCTGAGAGAATCTACAGCATGTTGTGTTTGGTAATGGTTACCTTTGAGATTATTTTTCTCAAGTGATTTTAGACTTTTTGGATATTTTAAGTTAACTTGAAGTTGACAGATAAAATGTTATAGGTCCTCCCTACAGCAGACGAAGAACCACACTTATACTGGAGAATTGCTCTACATCAGACATTGAACTGTTGGGTGGGAGTTGGTTGGGACAGTTTTGAAGATGGAAGCATTGACTTCTTGGGGTTGAGAAAATCTTGGCTTTGGATTGTAATTCTAAATAAGGGCTCTAACTCTTACTGTTTTATTTAAGTATTTCTAATCAATTAATTGATCAATTAATTCTAGTCAACTTACCTTGGTTTATTAACACCTATCTTTATTCCCTTCTTTACCTCAGTGTACTGTTTTCTTTGATTCAATCTGTGTTTATCAGACATAGAGGCCTATTTCATTTATTTCCAAAAAAAACAGGTGGTTGCTCCATGAATTTTTATTACTAAAGCAATAACATTATTCTAACATTTGAAGAAATGCACAAAGTAAAACAAACTGGCAAAATACATTCCCATAGTCCAAAAGGATTTACTTGCAAAATTTTTGGTTTTTGTAAATTTGTAGTCATTTCTGTGTTAAAATATTCTACACTGGGCCTGTGGGGTGGAGCACAGGTTGAAGACACCTGCTGCTAAGCGTGATGTGATGACCTGAGTTTGATCCCCAAGGCCCACTAAGTAGGAGAGATCTGACTATCACAAGTCCTCCGATTTGCACACTCAGTGCAATGGGAGTGTGTGAGTGTGTGTGTGTGTGTGTGTGTGTGTGTGTGTGTGTGCATGTGTGTGTATGTGTGGCAGAGTCATTCATGCACATACAATAAATAAATAAACATAACAACAACCTCTAAAAAGATGTACTAAGTTGAATTCTACCCTAGCATAGAATTTGTTGTGATACTAGGTATAGAAGGAACTGTAGCTTGTAATATCAGGTATGAGTAGGCTGTTAATGTCCTACTAACAGTGTCCCTTCTTTGAGTCAGTTATGCTGATTGTCAGAGAAACACTGCTTCAGTTAATTTGCTCAGTTATTTGGGTGCCTGATGCTTGGATTTCCTTGAGCCTCTGAACTGAGTACCAAAGGAAGATTCATAACTACTTGACAAATGTAACTGCATATATTTTAGGTCTATGGGTGATAGCCATTTTGATAGATGTAAACATTGTATAACTAACAACTCAGTGTAATTCACATATGTCTCATTTAAAATGTTTGTCATTTCTTTGGGATAAGAAAACTCAAAACCCATTCATAGCTATTTTTCAATAATGTACACATTGTTATTAACTATAGTAGTCCCACGCTGCAATAGAATACCAAAGTTTATTACTTCCATGTAACCGTGACCTTGAATGTCACCCTGCTTCACAGTGTCTGGTACCTGCTGTTCTTCTCTAAGTTCAGTTTCTCTGGATTACACATATAAGTGAGATCTTGCTTTATCCATCTCCGTACTTGGCTTATGTAACTTACCCCAATGTCCTTCACGGTCATCCTCATTGTAAATAACAGGATTTCTTTCTTTTTAATGCCTTTTTTAATTTTAGAAATGCAGTTATGCTGTTGTTGTGGCTATTGTTGCTGGTAATAGTGGGAGTTATTCTAAATATGTGCTTGCAGTGGCTTTTTATCTTTCTGGATCTGCACATGTTCCAACTGATATGCATTAGATGCACAGGGGAAAATATAATCATGGCTGTGTATTTTGGTGTTTCCATTTCCAGTGCAAACTACAAACAGGCAGTTGCTACAATCTGACCAGGTCAAGGCAACCAGGACTCAAAGTCAGCAATGAAGCAGGAACTCAAGAGTTGTACAGAAGCACTAGTTCAAGAATCTGGGGGGAAAAACCTGTATAGTGCATTAGGGCTTTGATATATTCTTTGGGGTTTTGAACTTTGCAAGTCTTTCTTAATGAGATGGTTCTTTTCAAATGCCAATCATTTTCAGGATGAAAGCTGATGATCTTGTTTGAAGGAGCTTCACAACTCTAAGGAGACAGTGGTAACTTTATCCAGAAACAACTACTCCAATTACACTACATTTTTATTGGCTTAAACCAGAAATAGCAACAGTCAACCTTTTTTATTTTTACTTATCTTTTTAATGAAAACTTCTTGTCTTATTGGATCCATTTCAAGACAAAGAAAATGAGCACATAAAACCAAGCGAGCTAAGGGAACTTTAATTATATTTAGAATTGAATCATATAAGATGCATTTTGAATTTTTTATTTATAGGATTAAACTAATAAAGAAATAACCCAATTTTCTCATGTAAAATTCAAAAACAAAGGTAATTATAACTATAGTATGCCTTGCACAGAAGCTTCCATTGTTGAATAGTGGATCTTTTGAGAGAAGATATGTGTGGTGGAGGAGAATCAGGGTCTCTCTACCCAGTCCTGGCTGTCCTTAAACTCTCTCTGTAGAGCAGAGATCCACCTGCCTCTGCCTCCTGAGTGCTGAGATTAAAGATATATGCTACCAAGCCCAGTGGCCCTGACTATTAGGTTTTATTTTTACAATCCCTCCATTATTAACTATTAAGGGGAAATTCATCTTCACAGATCTAAATATGCAGTGAGATTATAGTCAGTATAGGAGGAATCAGATTGACATCGAAAAATAGGTTGTCAGGTTAAACAATTTAAGATGCTATTTTATTTTATCTTTTTCTTTTCTTTTCAAGCCTAAATGAAGATGTAAGTATGAGCACACTGGGAGAAAGGAGAAAATCAAAACTCTGGGTATGCAAATGAACACCACTTTAACAATGGAAAGCCAGAGAGGCTCAGAAGCCTTGGTGGTTTCCTCTAGACACTTGGCTTATGAAATCAAGCTTCTGGCTCGCTGGGCTCCTACCCAGAAGTGCCCTGGAAGAAGCTGCCTTCATGTTTACTCAGGTGTTGGCACTGCCAGCTGCGGTTTCATGTCAGAGGTCCATGTTTGCTTTATGTCTGTATGTGTTCTTAGCTCTCGAGTCCCTTCCTTTCCAGGGCTTTATAAATTCTCATGGTTTTATCTTTTCTGCCATTCTTGAGATGAATCTTTTTGTTTTTAAAAGTCCTGTTCCTTTATTTTGAGCAAACTGTGTTATCCAATCCAGTACAGTCATGAATGACATTTACGGGCTCTGGTGGTGATGATGCAGTTTGTAGAAATTCTATCAACTACAGTGCTTTTTATAACATTGATGTGGGAATACAGATGACAAAATCCTACTTTTCAGTTTGCCTCCTGCCTTCATGTTCTTGCTTTGCTTTTCTCTCTGTTCAGATTGTCTCCTTTCTGAGCAGTGCTGTGGCTGAAGGAAAAGCAGGATTACCCAGCATTTTTCCTGGCAATTGTTTCTAAGATTTAAGTTTTTGGAAAGTAGAAGTTACCAACTATAAAGCAATGCATCACTCTCAAATTCAACTTAGTCACATCTTTCTCTGTATGAGATACTCTCAGGAAGAGTAACAAGAACAGAGGGGTTTTGCTTCTAGGCAGGAAAGCTGGGGATGTAGGGAAGCCTTCCAGCTGGAACTGTTGCAAGAACTCTAGATAATCAAGTTGATAGCCTCCCAAAAAGGTTTCTGTTAAGTGTGCCCTAGAAGACCTGCTAGGCATCAACATCAAGAAACTTGAAGGGTTGATGTTAGAAGACATCAGTGTTTGTAGATGTTAGTAGACAGCAGTGTTTGTAATTTGAGACTTTTCCATGTCAATATGGCAGAAAAAGGGCTAGATGGTGGGCGGGTCAACTAGAACCATCAAAGGTAATGAGATAAAAGACATATTTGTCTTTTCTGGAAAGATTTGTCAATGTCAAACCATTGTCCCCTGCAGTCCTGTTTTATACTTCCCATCTATTATTCCCCCCTCCATCTCTCCCTTTTTTCTTCTTTTTTTTGTGTTAGGGCTCAAACTTTATTGCTGAGCTACACCCCCAACCTCACAAATTCATTTATTGCTCAAACTCTTTACCTTTCCCTTATTAAACTTTGATTCTCTGCTCTGTCAGTATCACTGCAGGGTCTGGACCAAAGACCTGCGCCAAGGTGAGCAATGCTGATCACATGGCAGAGCACAAGAGTCTGACAGTTAAAACATCTCTCTGAAAGCAGACCCATCTCACTGCTTTGTTTTGTTGTGTGAGTAAGACATGCATCAGTAGGGTGGAGACCTAATCCTTTCACAAAGAAAGGGGAAGTTATTTAAAGGAATCTGTTATATGCTCCTGCTCCCTAAGACTGCAGACTTTTATTCTTAATACATTCTCTGTAGCGACATCTGTATTCCAAATTGAACTGCTATCTTCATTTTTTCTATATATGTTTTATAATTCGTGATATCTATATTTATGTGTTAGAATTTTATTTTATTTTACTATTTTGTTGAATTCGTAAGCACACTGGATTGGATATTTCTGGTGTGTGCTTGTTTCTCTCTCTAGGACATTCTTGGTTGCTTTCATTTCCTAGAAGATGTCAATGACCCTGGTGCTGACTAGAGCAGGATTCCAGTGCTGATTCAAAGAGTGTAGTAGCCGGGGGCTCTGCTGCACGTCTGTCTGCCCTCACAGCTTATTAAGTTAGCAGCGTGAACATGGGCTCTGTGAGATTCAGTGTTAGGGAATAAGACAGAGTTCATTGGTCCCTGTAGAGGTTAATGAGCTCCCAACTTCTTCATTCTTTTTGTTTTTACTTTGTTTGTATTATCTTTGAAATCTTAATGATTCACATAATTGCACATACATTAAAAATTAATTTCCGCTTGGAAATACTGAGATACACAACAACTGTGCACATGTCTGAGAAGCAGTTTGGCTCAGATGGGGAATAGTTTTATCTGGATATATATGGATATAAAGATCAGAAAAAATATATTTGAAATAAGAAATGGGCTAATAGTCTGATTTAAGGTCAAGAAGTCTGTCTACATCATGTATCAGAGATTATCACATAGTGAGCTTCAGAGTGTTATTGGAGTTTTTAGAAAAGTCTCCTACTATTTATCTTTTAATATTCAGGTTTGCTACTCACATTTTGTATGGCTTAAAATATTTTCTTTCTATTGATATGACTACCTACCTAACTGTTGGATCAAGTAGCTGGAGAATGCTCTTAAAGAATTAGGTAAAAAGAAACAATATTTACTTTGGTGATGATGATATTTATTTCATTTACTTTATGTATATGAACATTTGTTTACATATATTCATGTGCACCATGTATATGCCTGGGTTTTAGGGAAATCAGAAGAAAACCTCAGGTGCCCTGGAACTGGAGTTACAGATGGTTGAGCCACAATATGAAGCAGCTGCAAAGGCAGCAGTGCTCCTAACTAACTGCTCAGCTTTCTCTCTTCTTCCCATAGTTTTAATTTTATTTAGAGATTTACATCTCAGTTTTTTTCTCATTCAAAGCACCAGCAGAGTCTGGAAGTCTTATATTTAGTGTAGTATCTCAAAGATCATGGTCAGATTTAAAGTACTGTAGGTTTTTCCTTCTGAATATTGGTAAGGTCCAGACAGCATGTTTGCCTGAGGTGCCACAGCCACCAGCCCCAGGTCATTGATACATCAGGCAACATGTTTTGCCCTCTCCTGTGTTTCTATGAGCACTGTGGATATGGCTCTTTTCCATGTATATGTCCCACATTACGTTCCCCATTTCTTGTCTTTGTCTCTTAGAAATCTGCCTCCCTCTAGTTTTTGAAAAGAAAACTAGGCAGTTGGCATTGAAGCAGAGGTGTTCATACAGTCTACATCTTTCTAACATGCTGAGTGTATCTAGGGCATCTCAGATGTACATTTTCTATGTGATTTTTGTCTCTTTTTCAGTAGGAGCTTTGCCATTTCATAAATATTTCTTGTGGTGTTTTAGATGAAATTATCATAGAAATCAAAGATAGTATGATTCTACACCAACACATAAACTAAACCATATCTTGCTATCCTGTGAGCTCTGATGAGCAAACCTGTCAGCCTTCGAAAAGAAGTTCAGTCTTAGTTGACACCATTTTCTTGAGTCTGTCTTTCCACTGTATACTCCTGAAGTAATAGAATTCAGGGGCTTCCTGTTGCTCTTTTGTTGTTGCTGTCAGTTGCTAACCAACTGATCCCTCAATACCTTGACTCTGTAAACCAGCTAAGGTTCAGATATAAATCTTATATCTTATAATATCTCAAGATATTATATCTTAATAGAGTTGTCTTGGTACTATTTCCTGTATGTGGTATGTACATGTTGTGTGTATGTGTTTGTTTGTGAGTGTGTGTGGTATGTGTGTCTGTGTGTGTTGTGTTGTGTCTGTGTGTGAGTGTGTATGGTGTGGTGTGTGTGTGTGTGTATGTGTATGTGAGTGTATGTGGTGTGTGTGTGTATTTCTGGCAGGCTGCAGTAATTAGCATATGGTTTCAGAAAATGACAGTTAATAGTGTTACATTTATCCATTCCAATACCGAGCACTAAACCATTAGTCCAAGGACACATTATCAGGAGCCCAGGAGGAGCAGTGACAGGAAAGCTGGAAGGGCATAATGAGGTGTATGCCTCTGTGCAAAATGTGTGAGCTTGATAAGATGCTGCTCTGTGAGGCCCTGGGAAATGAAATTGCTGAATGACATGAGCACTGGAAGGAATTAGGTCTGTTCCACAGGTCAGTATCTGAACAGTGCACCTTATAATCAGCAAAGCATAATTCTTATTATGAATATGAAACCTACTATATCCTCCAGTCATGAATGAAGGCAGCAAGCCTCAGTGTGGACAGCACCTGTTACTTTGTTATAATAGAAATCACACGTGTTCTTACATCATATCACAGTTGTTGCTGATAGTTAAAATATGACTTATTCCATAGACTGCTTTAAACTTATAGATGTTGATAGCCATGTGTGCTAAATTTATGATGTAAAGTATTAAAAAGATGCTTATTTATTACTTCCTGATGATCAGGACTTTGATACCGTGCTTCACTGCTTTCCTTTATTCCATTTGTTTCAAATCTTTGAAAACATTAGAGAGGAAGACCATGGCACAGATCAGCAGCCTCTATTTATTCCCTTCTTTCATTCTTCAGCACTATTCCAAACGGCCCTTACAAAGGTGGGTCTTGCCTACCTGGCTACACTGCGCCTGATTACCATTTCTGCAATTCTGATTACTTTCACAAACTTCAGATTGGCAAGTATGATTTAAAATAGGATAAAGGTGGAAATAAACATGTGGCCCCAAAGACTCAGAGTGATGCAATCTCTGAGATCCAGAAGATGATAAGTGACAATTACCAAATTGTAATGCAGTTCAAATATCGACTATGCATATTCAGTTGCAGCCATCTTTCAAGTTTATAGCTATTTGCAAACCCTTCTAGGCTCCTTGGGAATGGGAACATAATTTTGTTAATGCTACATTGTAACAACTCTGACATTCAGGAGGCATTCAATTAATGTTTCTTCAGTTGAATTTTAAATGAGAAACAAATGCAGTTTTCGAAGAAATTGAAGATATGTGTTCATGATTTTGGATTCTGCATTATTATCTAAAAGTATTCTAGATGTTATAACTTTGAAGTACTATTTTGTATAATAGTGACATCATTCAAGATGTGCATTACATAATGGACATATATGGTAAGAATGACAGTGACCTACAGACACAACTGTGCAGCTCCATTGAACATTGGTGAGCCTCTCATAGTACGTCAGCTGAAATAGAGTTTCCACACTAGGTTAACAGCTCTTCTGAGGCAGCAACTGCTTTTCTCAGAGTGATTACAGATATTGTTTTTAGTATATGGAGTAAGAACCTTAACTTGTTGATAGGATGGACATGATATCACTTTTAGAGCACAGCAGATGCCATCAGATTTGAGATGACATGCGTTTTATTTTTCTATACTTGATTTAACTCTTTATTTTATTCCAACTATAAATATACTTAAAGGATGCAAATAAAGAAGAAATGAAAAATTTGACCACAAAACTTATGGATCTTTAAAAGAAGCAAATGATTTATTCTAGTGAACTTTAAGCATAAACTTTTTTTTTCTGAAAACATTGAAAAATGAGAAAGATAATCTTGCCTCTTTTGTATAAGCTCAACTATCATTTTTGTTTCACTGAACTTATAAATTTCTAAATTCCTAAGATCCTATGTATTTATTTACTATATTTTCTATTTTCTGGCTGTCTCCACTTAATGTCATAGGAGGTCCTTCAGGGCAGAAGTCATATTAACTTATGTATCTTGCTAAATTGAAATGATAACTGGTACCAAAGTATTTGTTTAATAAATGAGTGACTGAAAAATATAAAAGATCAAATGTACAAGTTTTTTTTTGTTAGTTCTACTGTGGTCAAAGATCTGATGATATTATAACATCATTTCTGGGCAATTTTGGACAATTATAACTGCTGGATATAAACCATAGACTCAAGATACTGTCTAAGTCTGTTGATGGAGGTGAAGGCATGAAGCAACACAGGAAAATTTCCAAGTGTTGTTGGAATCTGGTCACTATTGTTTAATTGTGTCATTAATAGTCTTATAAAATTAGTAAAGTATTAATGTTGACATTGATTTCCAGATTCTACAGAATGAAAAGGCTAAATCAGACAGTGGGTATCTAAATCTTATGGCTTTTAAAAAACAGTAAAAATTAATCATGAGAGATTGGCATTTGAATACTTGAGCACTGACTGCTAACTACCGTAGAAAACCAGTCACTGATCACCACTTGTGGGTTAAATACAGAATGGAAGTTTGTGAAATGGCATTTGTCTTTGTCTCCTAATGATAAGTGCCCTGATATTTATTTGAGTGGTAATTTGAATAAACATTTAATTTCTTAATATTCCAGCCTTAATTTTAATTTTTCAGTTAAAATTATATTCTCTCAAGATCTGTTCCCACCTCTACTTGCTCATTTCTCCATATGATCCCAATTTACTGAGGATCTTCCCTATTTCCCCTTCCCAGGGAGATCACTGGATATCTCTATTATGTTCCTCCTGTTACCCAGCTGCTAGAAGTCTATGATTTATAGCCTGGTTATCTTTTGCTTTATGTGTAAAATCTACTTATGAGTGAGTACATACCATGTCTATCTTTCTGGGTCTCTGTTATTTCACTCAGGATGACACTCTCCAAATCTATCCATTTGCCTGCAAAATTTAGGTTGTCTATTTTTTCTGCTGAGTAGTAATCCATTGTATAAATATCCCACAATTTGTTAACCATTCTTCAGTTGAGGGGCATCTAGGTTATTTCCAGGTTCTGGCTATTACAAATAATTCTGCTATGAGCATAGTTGAGCTAAAGCCCTTGGGGTAAGAATGTGGTGATGTGGGAATGTCTTTCTTTATGATGTGAATATCAATCTTTAAATAAAGGAGCTGTTTTGTCCCATGACAGACACCATAGAAAAAGTAGGTGGAAATCAGAATAGATATGAAAGGAAGGGTGGAGTCAGAGACAGATTGAGCCAGACACCCAAAGAAGAAACATGTAAGGAACACAGGTGAGCCACAGGACATGTGGCAGGACAGATTAATGGAAATAGGTTGAGTTAAGATGAGAGAACTAGCTAGCAATGTGCCTCAGCTGTATATCAAACAGAATGAAGTTAATATAAGTGTCTGAATTGTTTCTGGGGGCCTGATCAGCTGTGGGTGGCTAAGGGGTCTGGCACAGCAGGTCTGTGGGTCTGGATTTCTGGCCGCCCAGGGACAGAAACCTTAATGCAACAGATGGCATCCCTCTTCATCCCTCTATGAACACCCACATAGAGCCAGAGAAAGATTAGAAAGGGCTCTAGAGCACAGAAACTGAGCCAAAGCAGCTTCCAAACTATGTATCTGAAATGGGTCATTGTACAGATATAGAGTGGCATTCGAGCCACATTCAAAATGGCAGCAGTGGACTGATGGCAGGAGCATAAGCTGCAACCAGACAGGTTCCCGAAGTCTCACAGAAGACTCAGTAGCATGTGATTGATTTTAGATTTCTGCTTATTTTGGACAAAAAAGAAACAGTAAAAGATAGTTTCTTAGTAGCAGCATTTTCTTGAGTCTGCTTTGTTTGCCGGTGGTGAACAGAGGCACAGCTCCTTTAAGAGAACTTAATGATTCAACTTTATCTGCAAAAACTATGTGGCTCTTTAAAAGAGTGCAAGTATTTTTAAAGTTCTTGTTAGAAAATGATTAAGGATTCACAATGAAACAGATTCAGATGGAAAAAAAAAACCTGTAAATGGCCTACAATGTGTATAAAATGTGTGTAGGCTTCAGAGAGAAAAGAAAGGAGGTGGAGAAAGTGTTTAAAAAGAGAAATAGAGTAATAAAAATATAGTAAGCCATGTAAAGATGGAAAATAGACACAAAAATCTGGATTTTTGTTATTGTATTTTCTTTTAATTTTTTAACTATCAATGAGCTAACTGCAGAAGACAATGGATTGCAAAGGCTTCTAAGTTAAACAAGAATACATATTTTAAAGGTATCTTGATTTTGAAATTTGTGTCTCTGGATTTATTGCTTTGGAAGAGTCCTGCTTTTGTTTCTACAAAAGATAAGAACCTGTGGATTGCTTCCAGGCAAAATGGTTTCATCAACCAAGACGCTCTGAAAATTCTCTGATGGGAAGAGATGGTCACATCAGCTTCAGGACTACAGACTAAGATGATCCAGTCTCAAGAACCCATGAGATTGCCAATGCCCCTTAATCAGCAGGAAGTAGTAATGGAAAACTAAGCCCAAATTCACAAAATATTATTTATAAATGTTTGTTTTCATTATAAATGTTTAATTGTCATAGTTAATCTTTTTCTAAGAAGAAAAAGTAGATATGGTATATGGGTGATTTTAAAAAATTAGATTATTGAATTTACTTTGATCAGAAAATCAGCTGTTAGCCTCAAAATATTTTATAGTGGTATGGATTTTGGTTTATTGATACAAATTTAAGGTCAATTCTCTTATGCTGTATGTATTTTTCTACTCTTGTTTAAGATATGTTTATGTAACTGATTTAAAATTGTAATATACGATTAAGAAATGCATGTTAGTTAGATGTATAGGTATACAAAGATATGTTTCGATTAAATAGGTAATCTTCAAACACTTCTAAGACCTACAGAATATGGCATTTAAAATATTTTAAGAACTTGGACTTTTCTGGACAGTGAGACAGGTCTGCTTCTGGCAGCACCAATCTACTTCAAGAGAAAAATGGGCATCGAAGAAACTATGTGGAATTTACTTTCTTTGTGGCAGCGGTTAGCCACTGGACAAGAACCTGTTCTTGCACTGACTGCTTGACAATATGCTGTTTAAACTGGACATGCGGGTTCCATAGGAAGGTGACCTCTGACCTTGGACAGAACAAGCTGAGATGGTCATTCAGGTTCCTGCTTTTCAGAGAAAACTGTCAGATATTCTTCATGACACAAGGAGAAGCGACTGATGAACTATACCAGAATGGACAGAGCAGATTTCCTGCTGCACTGAAATGAAAAGAGACTCTGGGCCTGTAGGCTGAAGATGGATACACCAACTTTGTAAAGGAACTTTGGGTGACTGTCCAGGCAGATAAGTATCATCTCTGTCACTTCTAGATTTTAGAAATTTCTTGCACTTCCTGTTTACTTGGGTAAATATTATATCCTTCTGTGGTCTTTGATGTAGTTGAAGATGAGATAGTTATAGGTATAGTTTATCTTAGTTATTTTAAAAGGTATCTTGGATATAAGATAAGGTAGATGATAGAGTATTTTCTTTAACTTTGTTAAATACAAATAGACTAGATATTGTAACTGTAATTCTTGCTTGGTAGCTATTTTGTTACATGTAATTTTGCTATGTTAAAATTGAAATCTTCTTTTTTATTAGACAGAAAGGGGGAGGTGATGTGGGAATGTCTTTCTGTATGCTGTGAATATCAATCTTTAAATAAAGGAGCTGTTTTGGCCCATGACAGGCACCACAGAAGAAGTAGGTGGGAAATCAGAATAGGTAGGAAAGGAAGGGTAGAGTCAGAGACAGACTGAGCCAGACACCCAAAGAAGAAACATATAAGGAACACAGATGAGCCATGGGCCACATGACAGGGCAGATTAATGGAAATGGGTTGAGTTAAGATGAAGTAGTAAGCTAGCTATGTAACTAAGCCATAGGCCAAACAGCATGAACTTAATATAAGTGTCTGAGTCATTTTGGGGGCCTGAGTAACAGCAGGTGGCTAAGGGGTATGGGGCTGCGGGTCTGTGGGTCTGGACCACTGGCGCCTGTGGCAAAGAAACCTTATTGTAACAATATGCATCCTTTGGGTATATGCCCAAGGGTGTCATTGCTGGATCATCAAGGAGATTGATTTCTAGTTTTCTTAGGAACTGCCATACTGATTTCTAAAGTGGTGTACAAGTTTCCACTCCAACCAGCAATGGAGGAGTGTTCCCCTTTCTCCACATCCCCTCCAACATAGGCTGTCATCTATGTTTTTGATCTTAGCTATTCTAACAGGTGTAAGGTATCTCAGAGTTGTTTTGATTTGCAATTTCTCTGATGGCTAAGAATGTCCTGTGTAGCTCTGAACCCCATGAGATGGTTGAGTGGGAGGCACAACAGAAAAGGAGAACAAAGGAATAGATATCTTGATAGAGGAAGCCATTGAGGGGTTAGAGAGAAACCTGGTAGTAAGGAAACCTCCAAGATCCCACAAGATGTCCCTGGCTAGGACTCCAAGCAATAGTAAAGAAGGTAACTAAACAGGACTTCCCGATAATCAAATGAATGACCACCCTAACTGTCAATATAGAACCTTCATCCAGCAACTAATGAAGGCAGAAGCAGAGATCCACAGCTAAGCACTGTCAAGTTCCTGGTCCAACTGAATAGAGGGAGGAGAAATTATGTGAGCAAACTATCAGAATCATGAAGAGGCGATCCACAGAGACAGCTGACCCAAGCTATTGGGAGCTCACTGGCTCTGAAATGACAGCTGAGAAACCTTAGTGGAAATGAAATAAATCCTCTGAATGTAGATGACAGTCAAACAGCGTGGGTAGTTTGTGGAACCTCTTGTAGTAGGATCAGACTATGTTCTTGGTGCATGAACTGGTATCTTGGAGCCCATTCCCTACAGAGGAACACTTAACTCAGTCTTGACACTAGGGGGAGAGACTCAGAGCTACCTCAACTGGATATGCCAGATGGAACTGACTCACCCTTGCCATCCCTGGGGAATGGATGGGGAAGTGGCGAGGGGAAGCTGAGGGAGGACTGGGAGGAAGGAGAGGAGGAGAGGAGGAGAGGAAGGGGAGAACGGTGGAGGGTATGAGAAAAAAACTTTCTAAATAAAAAATTTACAAAAAATTATATTCTGAACTGTGAACATTTTTTGTGTGTTGAAACAAAATGGGGTCCCTTAGAATAGTTAACAAAGGAAATGTAAGACTATCTATTGGCAAGTAAAGATATCATTTTAAGTGAAGTATGGGCAAGATAAAGAATGAATCAATGAAATTCCTCCATTACCATGAAAGAAGTCACTAATTACCAGTCCTGGGGGAGGGGGGGGATGTGATCATCTTAACTGTAGAATTATGTAAGTTTCATTTCATTATTTGAAAAAAAGTCTGTTCATAGGAAAATTATAAAAATAAAGTATGATTTTTTTACTCAGGGTAATAAAACGAATAAATGAGAAGCCCAGTGTTTAGACAACTGCCATTAATTATATTCTTAATAAGCCAAAGGACAGGGTCCAACAGTACAAAAGAATTGAATGCGGCAATAGAAAAAAATTTGTGTGCTTTTTTTTTTTTTTTTTTTTTTTTTGTCTACTCGCCAAGAGTGATTTAAAAAAGATAAGCAAGGGAAGAAAGTAATGTTTCTGAGGCACCTGATGTCTGACCAGTTGGAAAGACATTTTTTCAAATGCAGTGAGGAGAATGAGAATGTGCTAGCAGATTTAGGGGCATTGCTACCATCTCTTATCCAATGATTACACTTTAACTCATTTAATCCTAAAAATAACTCCATGAAATCAGCATGATTATATCTGCATTTCCTGTCTGAGAATGTTCCAGGCTAAGAAATTGAATTAAGCCCATTTGGTTAGTACGCAGGACTTCGACCCAAATTTTCTGATTGCAAATTCTGTGTGTTTTCTATGTCATATCTGCTACTCCAAGTTTCATGCATCTGAGATAAGATCATCCTCTGAGCCCTCTAAAAAAATATGCAGGCAGCCCATGATCCATGACCTTATGTGATCCAATATTTCATTCTCATTTTTGTTATATGTCATTTTTGTAGCTGATTATTTTATTGATTTAATCTTAAACGTGTCTACATTTAAAGATCTCAGCTCTTTTTATTTCTTTCTTTAGATTTTTCATGACAACGTTTCTCTGAATATCCCTGGCTCTCCTGGAGTTCACTCTGTAGACCAGGCTGACCTCTAACTCAGAGATTCACCTATCTGCCTCAAGAGTACTTAGATTAAAGGTGTGCACCACCACTGCCTGGTTAGCATCTTAACTTCCAATAACCTTACTAGGAAAACCATGAACAGGGAGGCTTTGGGAAGATAAAGTAAACACCATAGATGAGGTTGGAATGCTACAGAAAGGTTCACCTTTCTCTGAGACATATGTTCACCATGTGGAATTATACTAATATACAGGAATGGTTATAGCATGAATGTTCATTTAACCTGTCATGGCCACAGCCCATGTCTCCAAGTAATTGCTTACATACCCATTCTCAATTCTGTTATCTGAGTTTTTCTCTAATCTGTTATGGCATCTCTATCAGCACTGGCCTCATATTTTCCTGTGTTGGTGCTCATAAGTTCTTGCTGATATAATGAGCACAGTAGGTGTTGCTCAATGCTCAGGAATATATGCCTCTTAGATTAACCATTGACTAGAATATGGGACAGGGAGAGAGTTTCATCTCTTTACTGTCTTGATGGGGAAACTTTTCCTATTGCCTGGAATGTGTAGGAGACCTGGCTTTGTAGCTTTTTGTTCATTGGGTTGTCATATGACTTATTTTCCCAAAATATTTCCTCAAGGGAACACTTTTAATAATTACACCAGGATAAATAGGTTTTAAGAGGTACTGTCTCAGGCAAACTTGGATATGGTCACCTAGTTAATACAGGACTCTTTAATGAGTAAAATTAATACTCTTTACTCTCTATGATCATTGACTGAAATATATCCTTCAATGGGAGTTTGTGCATAGACAATTCATCCAACAGACTATTAGTCCTTCTATTTTGTATATTTCTTACAGGACAGCAATAAAGGCAAATTTAAAGTATTGCTGATGTCAACTTTACACAAATTCCTAATAAGGGGATTCTAGTAATTATAGAACAGAACTCTAAAATGTCATTTTAGAAACTTTCTCTCATTCAGACCTCATTCACTTTGAAGAAAAGATCGGTGATCTTTGTTAAAAAACAAAGATCAGTCTTCCAGATAAGTTTCTGTATCTTTGGGAGAGATGAATTTTCTAAGCTTTTATACCCTTTTGTGCTGTTATATAATTCAGTGATAAAAGGCAAAAAGCTAGAAATAAATGTATAACCCAAGCTTTACAATGTATTCAGATATGGAAATCTTCAAGCAGGAGAACCAAAGTGATCTCCCAATCTCTGGTTGGAAGCTGTGGTGAAACTATGTATTTATACAAATAAAAAGACATTAACTTTGGAAAGGTTATGTGATGAATCCCTTCTGGGGTTCAAGAAGTTGGTTGAATTCAAATGTGCTTCAGATGCCATAAATGCTGCTTGCAAGATAGAAGAAGAGTGCTCAAGAGAATTCCATCACATAGCTGTGAACCACTATGCATCCTCTGACATCATTTGCAACACATTGATATTTTTGACTTCCTTCAACTGTGTGAGAATTAAGCACTGCTTGAAAGCTTGGGAAGCAGAGACAGGAGGGTCTCTGTGAGTTCAAAGCCAGCCTGGTCTTAAAAGCAAGTTACAGAACAGCCAAGACTGTTATACAGAAAACTCTGTCTGGAAAAAAGGAAGGAAAAAAAAAAAGACAGGAGGAGGTGCATCTATCCTCTGATATGTCTGACTGTTTTCTCTGAAAAGCAGGAACCTGAAGGACCATCTCAGCTTATTCTGTCAAAGTTCAGAGGTCACTTTCCTATGAAACCTGCATGTCCAGTTTAAACAACATACTGTCAAGCAGTCAATACAAGAAAAGGTTCTTGTCCCGTGGCTAACCATTGCCACAAAGAAAGTAAACTCCATATGGAGTTTCTTCAATGCCCATTTTTCTCTTGAAGTAGATTGGTATTGCCAGGAATAGACCTGTCTCACTGTCCAGAAAAGTCCAAGTTCTTAAAATATTTTAAATGCCATATTCTATGGATCTCTCAAGTGTTTGAAGAAGACCTGTTCATCTAAAATATATTTGTTTGATCTTGAAAACATATCTAATATGACTATGTTTGAATGTAATGTCTAACTTCTAAGCCATAGACCAAACAGCATGAATTTAATATAAGTATCTGAGTCATTTTTGGAGGAAAAGCAGCAGCGGTCTGCTATGTGGTCTGGAACTGAAGGTCTGTGGGTCTGGACCTCTGGCGCCCAGGGCCAAGAAACCTTATTGTAGCAGTTGTCAGATGAACTGAATGAGTATAATACCTTTAACAAGCATAGAGATATTTGTACAGTAACATAATTAATCTCAATATACACAATTTGTATACAATATACAAAAATCCAATCCAATGTAAAATATTTAAAGGTAGTAAATCTTTTTAAAAGAAGACTCAATATCTATCCTTATATCCTATATATCTGTATCTCTTTTTTCTTTCTATTGTTTTTTAAACACAAATCTTGAATCTAATCATTCTTATTTAACTTTTTTTCTAACCATAACCATTAACAATTTTTAACCAATTAACCAAAACAATGACAATCATCCATAACCCATTGAACGACCAAAAATAACCCACCCCACCTCTTGGGAATGTGGGCACTGTGTTCTTAAATTTACTTCCCGCTTTCTGGGGGTGACAGTATCCTTAGGGGATCCTGAAAGGAAAAGTTTTGTTAATTATCAAGTCTTTTGCCCAATCTCTGCATAATAGAAAAGTGCATGGCTTGTCTCAAGTCCTGGCTATAGTAGTCTGTGAAGCTGGTTCATCTCAGCGAGCTGCCTCGATATTGTCCTGAGCAGTTTGTAGTCCAAATCTGATCTTGGGTTGGTGTTTGTCAGCCTAGTGGCTTTGTCAGAGTCCATGTGAAACCATCATTGTGGAGCCCCATCTTCCTTTTGGATACTTCAAGTTCACAATTAGGCATTGTCATGGATCGCTGCAGAAAACTGATAAGAGACTAAAACCCAACATAATGTACAGGAAACTAAACATGTAACTATTTATCCAGCATAGGATTAGTAACAATAGATAGGTCCTTGTTTTTTGTGTTTCTTCTGCCCCATATCAGGTGGATATGATATGATACAGAGATTTTGTACTTTCCTTTAACAAGTATGCTTGAGTTTAGAGAAGGAGAGAGCCACACTCCAACTCTAAAGCCAGCTTTAAATTATAATTAAGCTGGGACTTCAACTTACCAAAAAAATTTGTAGAGGTTATGCAATGAGATTTTACCCTGTGAAGTATACTGGTACCAATATGTCTAATATTTTTTTGCTTGTAAATTTTCTGGATAGCTTCCCTTTTGCTTTAGACGTCTAGATGTCTAAGGTCTTTTCACTTCTTGAAGATGGGTATTTCCAGTTTTCTGCAAAGACAAAAACAAAAACCTGCCCCCACCCTTTGTTTCTTCTTACAACTTAAAGAATTGTAATATGGGTGGATGAGCTATCACTTCTTATTTTCATGAAGTTTCTCTGGTTCAACTTGAGTCTTTATTAATTTTGATGGTATCCATAGCTTTTCTTCACCTGTAGAAACAAAAGTAAAAACCCTTACCCAATGTAACACATATCCTGACTTCCATTCAGAGGTTAGTATATCTTTGAAGTAAACAAGCTGATTTAGTTCAGCTATTTTTTCTATAGTCCAGTGCCTTTCAGCAGCTGTTGTTCCTTTCTCATTAGCATTGAGAAAATTCAAAGTTAATAAAGTATTATGTAGTCTAACTCTAGGGGTCTTTGTTATTCCTTTCTGTTTATTTAGCATATCTTTTAGAGTTTGATTTGATCTCACTGTGACTGCTTGCCCTGTAGGATTGTGTGGTATTCCCATAATATGCTTTAAATTATAATAAGCAAAAAAAAAGTTTCATTTTGTTAGAAACATATGCCAGAGCAGTCAGTCTTAATTTGTACAGGAATTCCCATGATGGCCATAACTTCTAGCAAATGTGTGATTACAGAATCAGCCTTTTCTGAACTCAAAACAATTGCCCATTGTAATCCTGAAAACGTATCTATTGTATGATGGAAATATCTTAATTTCCCAAATTCTGTAAAATAAAATACATCTATCTGCCAGATTTCATTTTTATGTATACCTTTAGGATTACTTCCTGCTGGCAATGGAGTTTGGTTATAGAAAGAACAGGTGGGACACCTTTCTTACAATTTCTTTGGCTTGTCGCCAAGTGATAGAGAAATCTTTTTTTATTGACGTGATATTTTCTATGAAACTCTGAGGCCTCTAGTACATTTCCTATTAATAATTTATCAATTTCATCATTACCTTGTGCTAAAGGACCTGGCAGACCTGTATGAGATTGAATGTGTGTTATATAGAAGAGATAATTTCTAGTCCTGACTATTTCTTGTAACTGAATAAATAATGAAGTTAATTCTAACTCATCATTAATAAAAATCAGCAGTTTCAATGTGTAGAACAACTCCTTCTGCATACTAAGAATCAGTGACTATGTTAAGAGGTTTGGTAAAATCCATTAATACCATCACAATAGCACATAATTCCGACTTTTGAACAGAATTATATGGGCTTTAAGCCACTTTAGTTATATTTCTTATTTGTAACTTGCCTTTCCTGATTTGTTTGCATTGGTATAAAATATAGGAGCTCCAGAAATTGGTTTATCTCATACAATATAAGGAAGAACCCAATTAGTTTTCTTTAGAAATTCAATTCTTTTGCTTTAAGAATATTTGTTGTTAATATCTCCCCCCAAATTACTGCAGGCTCTTTGCCAAGGTTCACTTTCTACCCATAATTGGTCAACTTCTTCATTAGTTAAAGGTACAACAATTTCTGCTGGGTCCATTCCTGTCAATTGCCAAAGTCTTAATTTTCCTTTAAAAATAAGTTCAGAAATCTTTTCCACATATGTCTTTAATTTCTTACTCAGTTTATGTGGAAGAAATATCCATTCCAATGTAACATTTTCCCTTTACATTAAAATTCCTGTAGGAGAATGCTTAGAGGGCAAGATAACTAGAATGCAATTAAGTTCTGGATACACATGATCCACATGTGCCTCCTGTAATTTCTTTTGCATCAAAGCCAATTCTTTCTCAACTGCAGGTGACAATTTTTGTGGACTATTTAAGTTCTTGTCACCATTTAAGGTTTTGAACAAATTATCCAGTTCATTATTTTTAATTCCAATAGTGTGTTGATGTGGGAATGCGTTTATGTATGCTGTGAATCTCAATCTTTAAATAAAGGAGCTGTTTTGAGCCATGGCACGCACCATAAAAAAAGTAGGAGGAGAAATCAGAGCTTAGGTAGGAAAAGCAGGGCGGAGTTAGGCAGAACGAGCCAGCTGCCCAAGGAGCAACATGTAAGGAGGCACGGGTGAGCCACGGGCCACGTGGCCAACAGATTAATAGAAATGCATTGATTTAAGATGTAAGAGCTAGCTAGCAATGTGCCTGAGCCATAGGCCAAACAGCATGAAGTTAATATAAGCATCTGAGTCGTTTCTGGGGGACCCGGGTGGCTGGGCGGCTAAGCGGTCCCGGGCGGCAGGTCTGTGGGTCTCCGGATCTCTGGCTGTCCGGGACCCGAGAACCCACTACTACAGATGGCGCATCCAACGTGGAGCTATTATCCACTTAGAGCCTGAGAAAGTTTAAAAAGGGTTTTAGCAAAAGCTGAGCAAAGACAGTTTCCAAGTTGTGTATACGAAACAGGTCTCTGTAAAAAAAAAAGCGTGGCCGACAGGTCACATTCAAAATGGCGCCGGCGGGCTGGCGGCAGGCAGTGTAAGCTGCAGCTGCAATCAGTCTCACAGAAGACTCAGTAGCATGTGATCAATTTTAGATTTCTGCCTATTTTGAACAAAAAAGAAACAAAGACGGTTTCTTAGTAGCAATATTTTCCGGGGTGTGCTCTGTTTACTGGCCACGAATAAATACACTGTCCGTTTGAGAGAACTTAGTGATTCAGCCTAATTTGCAAAAACTGTGCTTCTTTTTAGAGAATGTATTTTAAAAGCTCTTAAGGTTAGAAGATGATTAAGGATTCACAATAAAACAGATTCAGATAAAAAGAAAAACCTGTAAATGGGTTACAATGTTTGTAAAAGGTACATAGGCTTCAGAGAGAAAAGAAAGAGGTTAGAAAAAGTTTTTAAAGCGAGAAATAGAATAATAAAAATATAATAAGCCACGTAAAGATGGAAAATAGACACAAAATCTGGATTTTGGTTGTTATTGTGTTTTCTTTTAATTTTTTAACTGTTAATGAGCTAACTGCAGAAAGACAATGGATTGCAAAGGCTACTAAGTTAAACAAGAATGTATATTTTAAAGGTATTTTGATTTCAAAATGTGTGTCTAAGGATTTATTGCTTCGGAAGAGTTCTGCTTTTGTTTCCACAGAAGATGAGAACCTGTGGATTGCTTCCAGGCAAATATGGTTTCATCAACCAAGACCCCCTGAAAAAACCTCTGATGAGAAGAGATGGCCAGATCAGCTTCATGGCTGCAGATTATGATCCAGTTTCAACAATCCATGAGATTTTCAACGCCCCTTAATCAGCAGGAAGTAGTAATGGATAACTTCGCCCAAATTCCCCAAATATTGTTTCTAAATGTTTGTTTTCATTATAAATGGTTAATGGTCATAGTCAATCTTTTTCTAAGAAGAAAAGGGGGATATGGTATGTGAATGCTTTTTTAAAAATTAGATTATTGAATTTACTTAGATCAGGAAATCAGCTGTTAATCTCAAAATGCTTTACATTGGTATAGATTTTGGTTTATTGATACAAATTTAAGGTCAATTTTGTTATGCTGTATGTGTTTTTCTATTCTTCTTTAAGGTATGATGTTCATGTAACTGTTTTAAAATTGTAGTGTATAATTAAGAAATGAAGGTTAATAGTCACTTTTGATAATCAAACTTACAGTTAGGTTAGTTAGGATTTTTAGGTATACAAAGATATATTTCAATTAGATAGGTAATCTTCAAATACTTCTAAGACCTACAGAATATGGCATTTAAAATGTTTTAAGAGCTTAGACTTTTCTGGACAGTGAGACAGATTTGTACCTGGCAGCACCAATCTTCAAGAGAAAAATGGGCTTCGAAGAAACTCCATATGGAGTCTACTCTATTTGTGGTAATGGTTAGCCACTGGAGAAGAACCTGTTCTTATATTGACTGCTTGACAGTATGCTGTTTAAACTGGACATGCAGGTTCCATAAGAAGATGACCTCTGAACTTTGGCAGAACAAGCCAAGATGGTCATTCAGGTTCTTGCTTTACAGAGAAAACTGTCAGACATTCTTCAGGACTCAAGGAGAAGCAACGGATGAACTACACCAGAATGGGCAGAGCAGATTTCCTGCTTCACTGAAAGGAAAAGAGATTTTGGGCCTGTAGGCTGAAGATGGATGCCCCAACTTTATAAAGGAACTTTGAGTGACTGTCCAGGCAGATAGGTGTCATCTCTGTCCTTTCTAGATTTTAGAAGTCGCTTGCACTTCTGGCTTACTTGGGTAAATATATCCTTCTGTGGTCTTTGATGTAGTTGAAGATTAGATAGTTATAGGTATAGTTTTTCTTAGTCATTTGAAAGATATATTAGATATAAAACTTTAGATTCATAAAGATAAGGTAGATGATAGAATATTTTCTTTCATTTTGCTAAATACAAATAGACTAGATATTATAACTGTAATTCTTGCTTGATAGCTATTTTGTTATATGTAATTTTGCTATGTTAAAATTGAAACCTTCCTTTTTGATTAGAGAGAAAGGGGAAAGTGATGTGGGAATGCGTTTATGTATGCTGTGAATCTCAATCTTTAAATAAAGGAGCTGTTTTGAGCCATGGCACGCACCATAAACAAAGTACGAGGAGAAATCAGAGCTTAGGTAGGAGAAGCAGGGTGGAGTTAGGCAGATCGAGCCAGCCGCCCAAGGAGCAACATGTAAGGAGGCACGGGTGAGCCACGGGCCACGTGGCCAACAGATTAATAGAAATGGGTTGATTTAAGATGTAAGAGCTAGCTAGCAATGTGCCTGAGCCATAGGCCAAACAGCATGAAGTTAATATAAGCGTCTGAGTCGTTTCTGGGGGACCCGGGTGGCTGGGCGGCTAAGCGGTCCCGGGCGGCAGGTCTGTGGGTCTCCGGATCTCTGGCAGCCCGGGACCCGAGAACCCTCTACTACAGTGTGTCATAAATTGGCAATGTCTTCTAGTAGTCTTTGAAAATCATTAAGTGTCTTCAATCTATCTCTCCTAATTTGTACCTTTTGGGGTCTGATTTTTTTGGCCTATTTTGTAGCCTAAGTAATTAATAAAATCCCCTCTTTGTATTTTTTCTGGGGCAATTTGTAACCCCCAATTAGGCAAAATTTTTTTCACTTCTTCAAATTTTTTTCTAAGATATCAATATTTGAATCAGTCAACAAGATGTCGCGATGTAATGATAAATTATAGATTGTGAGAATTTGTTATGTATTTGTTCTACTGGCTTTTGTGCAAAATACTAGCACAAGTTTCACCAAAGATAAACACAGAGTCTTTCCTGAGACCAAAGTTTCTAGTTTTGCATAGCTCAAAGTATTTTTTACAATTTAGCACTTTTATGCTATTTTAACTCGTACTGTATGCCTCAGTACATATAAATACACATTTTTGTATATTAACAGCTGCATATTCTAAAGAATTGGATATTTTGGAAATCCTTTCTCTTTCTAAAATTGAAATCCAAATGCAAAGTTGGTCATTATGCACTTTTACATTCGTTATCACTACGATGTTATTTAAAAAGGGCATATGATAATAGGCTTTGAGACAGGCTGAATCTTTACTAATGTACAATTGAGAGTTGAAATATAATAGCTTAGAATTGTAAAAGAGTTTAGTCATTAGAGGTTATTATTAAATATATAATTTCATTCAGGTTCTTAATGCATTTTAATGTTGCAAAGGAAAGTAACTTATTAATATCTAACTGTAATTATAACACTAGGCCTCTATAGTTCGTAAAAGACAGGCTAAGACTGTGGAAATTAGTGACAAAATGAGACACAAACATATATTTAAAAGCATAGTAAAATTAGAAAATGTCACATTTCAAGAAATAATAATAAATTAGAATTTTAAATGTCCTTATCAGTAGCCTTTCTCGGGAATGGGAAAGGTATAGATGTGGTCCATGTTTAGAAAGACTTTCCAGTACATCAGAGGAAGCAGAAGATTCATGAGTGGAGCATGAGAAAACTTGTTCACTGATGAAGGACGCATTATTGAAGAAGAATATCTTCAAGGGTATTTTTAAGCTGTACAATCAAGCAAAAATCCCATATGACAGGATAGAGAAGGTGACACGGTCTTTGAAGACAGCAAAGTAACTGAATAAACAATGCCGTGGAAAGGAAGTTTACCTCACTTCTCTGCAGAACCCTAAAATACTAAAACACAGCTACATTCAGAGATTCCTATAGAGGATCCTAATATTCCTGAAGACATTTTCCAAGTAGATATCATCTTAAAATTAAGTGGAATTTTTTATGTCAATATAGAAATTATGTGTATGTATAATAATTAAATCATTTCGGTTCCATTTAGCAGTGACAAATACTTTGACATGCTGCAGAATGGCACATGATTCTTAATAGTAGGTTTTTTCTTTATGAATGAAACAATAATAGAGCAATCATGGTGATAATTTAATTTTATTCCAAAAATAATATTACATCTCTAAATATGTCCTTTATTCAAGTGAGAAACTTGAAATTTAGAGAGGCTAGGTAAGTAGTTTAGAGTTTCACAGTTAGTAGACAGGGATACTTGGATTCAAATCCAAGAACCCATGGATTCTAAACCTGTCATTCTTAGCTAACTATTGCACTCTTAAAAAATAATTGTCTCAAAGAATAAGCATTTATATTGGGTCTAATGTAGTTTCTTCTAATATTGTAGCATCCACAAAGTATAAATCCTTCACCCTAAGAAGATTAAAAGTAATATCTTAGGATCTAGAAAGATGGCTTAGTCATTAAAGACACCAGCAGTTCTTCTTGAGGGCCCAGGCTTGATTCTCAGATTCCACATGATGGCTCACAGTTTAACTCCAGTCCTAGGAGATCAAATGCTCTTTTTGGCCTTTATAGGCACCAGGCATACATACAGTGCAAGATATACACGCAAAACACCTATCCACATAAAATAAATACAGTAAAAACCAACAGTAATGTACTATCTTCTGGAAGGGAGACTATAACAAGATGTTACCATTTATGATTTTTATTTTAGAAATTATCTAGAGAAAGAAAAAGTCATTTCTAAACAGAGTAACAGAGTGTTAATGTTTCCATTGAATTATCTATAAATCTCAGTTTATTGTGTCACAAAGCAGGCACGAAAAAGAGTCACAACAAATCTGTTTTTATATTTTTATGTATACTTATATACAATACACGCATTCAATATAGAAATTTTTTTACCATGTATTAAAAAGGTGAATGTAATGTTCAAGTTTGATAGGTCTGTCTGCTGCATACTTACCAAGTAGAAAAAGATCATTATTTCTTTTTTTCTATTGGTTATTACAATGCAAATCTTAAAAAAGGAACTCAAAAATCCAAGGGCTTGGTTTACGTTATTGCATATTACTCTATTGAAGGGTAGCAGTTTGACAATAAAGACAGCTCTGTGTCATGCAGCACGGTGGTGAAGGTCAGTCATTATCCCTCTTTCACTATCAAAAGTCTCCACTGAAAGCTGTTGGGTTGTGGAGAGTCCAGATTATAAATTATATCCGTTTAATCTTTTTTCATGAATCTCTAAAGCGGCTTATGTGAACAGCTGATAACTCATGCCTCCTTGTTTATGACAACTATTATATTAAGAGTAGAGTGAGTCTGGATTTAATCTATTGTTGACATTTTTGTAAAAAACAACCTTGTCACTCTCTTGCAGGAACATTCTCATATATTGCCTCCAACCTCCTTTGTCTTATGGCACATGCGCACAATTGCACACTCACGCAGCATCATATACAGTATACTACATCTGGGCTTCTTTGTTTTATGCATTTAAGTTTTCTTAAAGTCTAGCATATTCATTATGATTTTAAAATTAGAAAGTTGTATACCATTTAAAAGAAAATAAATTTATTAATGTTTATTCTGCAGATACATCTGTGTTTGCCATATTTATCATTATTGAAATGGCTGTGTTGAATAGGCTGGGAATAAAACGAAGTTATAATGGTCTGCCGCACCCAGGGTAATAAACTCAGGATAATAAATCCACATATCTTCTCCACATACAGGGGAGGGAAAGTGTGACTGAATTATTTCACAATATCATACACAGTGGAATTCTTTTATTCTGGTTTTTTAAAACCATTTTTAGAAGTATATGTATTATTTTGGGGTTTGCCTTTATTTATTGATGCTTTCATACATGATAACTTGCGGAATTCCAAGTGGCATTCATATGTATATGTTTTTAGGACTGACCACTTGGGATTGGATCACCTCTCTGGGGTCCTGTCCCTAGAACAGATCAATTCTCCTTTTCTCAGCAGTCATCAATTGCCTGGAGTTCTTTATCTAGGTGTGAGGCTTATGATGTTTCCTCATCCTTATTGGTATGTTGATTTACCTTGTCACTTTCAGGACTTGACTGGGGAACCAAATTGTTGAGACTTAATGGCTGCAACTTTCCTGTCATGTATAGAAGACACTATCTTATCTTACAGAGCCCCCCCCCCCCACACACAATGTTTTTGTCCACAGTGTCTTTCCACAATATTTCCAGAGCCTTAGATTCAGAGGTTGTGATATAGATATAACAGTTGGGGCTGCATACCCCATGGTCATTTGTCTTATGAAGTTCGTCCAGTTGCATTTTCATGTCATGGTCTCTATCTACTGCAAAAGAAGGCTTTCTTGAAGAAGGTTGAAAGCTATGCTTATCTGTGATTACAAAGATAAGTGTTGAGAATGTGGCTATAAATTATATTTATTTGAGAAACTGGTGGCATTAAATTGTCCTCTATGGTCCTTGGTCATGCTAGCCATGAGTTGTGAGCTAGATTTCCCACTGAAGGCATAAGTTCCATCCTATTGAGTTGTCCTTAAGCCCAGTAATGACTGTTACTCTTGAGATGTAATTACCACAGTTGCCCAAAAATCAGGCCAGCAGTTGACAATTAGGAACTTAATAAAACTTACAATCTTCCGTGCAGCAAAGGAAAGAACCAATTGAAGAGGAAGCTCACACATTGGGAGAGAATTCTTGCCAATTATATGTCTGATAGAGGATTAATATCTAGAAAATATAAAGAACTCAAAAAGCAGAGTCAAGAGAATAAGTGATCCAATTAAAAATGGGCTATTGATATAAAACATAGAGTCCTTAACAAAATAAACAAAAGTGGCAAAGAGATATCCCAAAATGCATTGAACAGTCTTACCAGTTAGGAAAATACAAATAAAATTACTTTGAGCCCCAGCCAGAATTGCTAAGATCAGCAAGATGATAACAAATGCTGGAGAGAATATGGGAAAAGGGTGTTGGTTAGTTTGAAAATGTCAGAAGACTTTGTAGAAATCAGTGTGAAGAATTCTTAGAAAAAGATAAAAATATATTTACCACATGATGCAGATTTTCCACTTCCTTGTGTATACTTCAAGGACTTGGCATCCTACTCTACAGGTAATTGCTTAGACATTTTTATCATCATTCTATTCATAATAGGCAGAGAATAGAAACAACCTAAGAGTTCTTCTCCTGACAAACGGCTAAGGAAATCGGGGTGCGTGTGCATAGTGAAGTATTATTGAGGTGTAAAGAAAAATGAAATCATGAAATATGCAGGTAAATGGATGGACCTAGAAGAGATTGTATTGGGTGGAACAACTCAGACCCAGAAAGACAAGCACTGAAAATTCTCTCCTAATTTTTTGTCCTAGCTCTTAACTGTTAGATCTGAGCATATAACCAAGAGTAACTGAATATATCAAGAAAGGAAAAAATAAAACATTGGAGCTGGGGGTCTAGGGAGCTCTAGAGAGAAATAGCAGGACACAGGTGCTATGTGGGGACATGTGAAAAATGGAGTGAGGAATAAATAACCCTAAAGATGTATGAAAAAAACCACTGGGAATTATTTGCATTTATTTATAGTCATACATATACACACACACAACCATGACCACCACCACCAACAACAACCAAAAAACTCAAACTACAATGCCTTCAGTTGCCTACAAATTTGAAGGTATAACACTATGCACAACAGACAGAAGACTTGGAAAAATTGAGTTGGAACTGACCTTGTAGTCCCCCTCCACCCAAGATCTAGTCTTCATTAGTACCAGAAAGAACTACGTAAGCTGCCAATGGAGAAAAACAACCAATAGTCCCACATAGCCGTAATGTCTATGAACCAAAATAATAATCGGTTTCCTAAAATATGGATCAATTTAAACACACACACACATGCACACATGCTTTAAGTTAATATACATCACATATGTAAATAAAATACAATATATAGATACATATCATATAGACAATATAATAACTTCCTGTTCTGTTTCAAATATAACATTTTAGCTTAATAATACAGATTTTCTGTTATCTTGCGAATGAGACATTAGTAAGATGGTGTGCTTTTAGCAAGAGGACTAGAATTTCTAGCTGTGAGCATTCAGAATGTTTGTGCCTTTCCACTATTTGCATCTTTCTGTGTATTTTTTGGAACAGTAAGGATTATTGTTTCATATTAAGGTTCCTTAAGTTCCATGAAGCTTGTATTCATTATTGGTAGGTATTGAAATGAACAGAGTAGAAAACAGTGAAACATTTGGCTTGACATTCTTGACTGAGATGATCCATGACTGTGCCATCAACCCAAAGGTTCAGTGGTAGACTTTCTTTTTTTAATTTCTAAAACATGTTTGGAGATTACTATAATTTCAAGACTTGCCCCTTCCCCATCCTCCCTCGGAGCCTCCCACATACCCCAGTGGCTATCCTTCTTATTGCTGTTTCTATCAGTGAGAGGAGGGAAAAAGGAGTAGCAGCAGGAAGACTCCTCAGAATGGTGACTGTCCTTTCCTCTCACAGTCCACTGAGACACGTTACTTATAACTCCTCAGTTCACTGAGACAAAAGGTTAGAAGATAGAATGTGACCAAGGCCCAGCTCAAAATGTACGGGCTTTATCATTCTAAGAAACAAAGGGAGACAGAAAGCTTCCCATGATCTACTTCTGTGTACGGATGGATAACTCTGTTCTGGATAAAATGTAGCTATCGCCGTTTAAAAAAAAAAAAAAAAAAAAAAAAGCCATAGACATAGCCAGTTTTTTTTCTTTTCCTCACCCTATTCAAGGTGTAAGTTCAGATTGTAGTTCTTCAGAATTCATCAAAATGTGAGCTAAAAGACAGGGTGTCTTAACCACCTTCACCAACAGGAACATGAAACTTCTATGTACAAGTAGGATCTATGAGGCTAGCCAGCAGATAATGTGTGGTGATATATTGTATATTCAATAAAAATAGTCTGGAATATCAGAGGACAGAGCCGTCTCTTCCAGTCTTTTTTTTTTTTCCAAGACAGGGTTTTCTGTGTAACAGTCCTGGCTGTCCTGGAACTCACTCTGTAGATCAGGCTCACCTCAAACTCATAGAGACCTACCTGCTTCTGCCTCCCAAGTGCTGGGACTATTGACATGTGCCACTACTGTGCTAAATAGTAGTTATTGGGCCCTTTTCAGTAGATCTTGCAAGGCTTCCCTGAACTATTTAACAAGATGGTTCCTTGGTCAACTGGTCCTGTTGCCTCTGGCCCTGGAGGTGCTCCTATGGTAATTGGCTTTGTGCTCTATAATGCTCTGTCATCTTCTTTGGCAATGTTGGGAGAAAGTGTTGGAGAATGTGCTCTTGCGGACTTTACTTGGCTTTTGCAGTCAGCTTGATGGTTACTGGAGTGCTAAATCAAGAAGCCCAATAAAAGAAGCTGAAAGGAGGCTAAGCAAGGCTGCTAGTCCCTAGAACCAATACATTCTTAACAGGAAAAGAGTTCTTTGCAGATATGATTGAGGATCTTTGACATTTGTCCATTATTCTGGATTATATGAGAGGGCTCAAAGTCTTGCTTAAAAAATCTATAGGCTAGAAATGCAGAAAAAATGGCCCACAGAATATAAATAGTTTACATGGAAATGAAAAGTGTAGTTGAGTCGTTCGGCCCAAACTAAGGAGTACCAAGGACAGCTGTGAACCAGCAGAAGCTGGGAAACAGACAATGAAATGGTTGTTCCCTAAGGTTCCAGGTGAAACTGACTCCACTTGACTTGGGGGTTTTGTCCTGCCGAACTATGAGAGGAAAGCATGCTGATCAAAGCTATGGAGTTTGTGATACAGTCACCTTTCTTCATCTGTGAGTTTTACATCAGGGATTCAACCAATCAGATGGCTTATTAGGCTAAGCCATCCCTAGAGGGAACACGTACCGACCTTTTTCTTATTACAGTTCAGTAAAATAGCTTGACAGTTGTTCAGATGTTGCTTACATTGTGATAAGTAGTATAAGTAACAGAAAATAGATCTAAAATAAGTAGAGGATGTGCATGTGTTGCATGCAAATATTACATTTTTTTGTAAAAAGTACTTAAGCATATTTGGTAATGATAGACTTTGCTGTCCACGAGGTCCTTGGAATCAATAATCCACAAATACTGTAGGATGTCTATGATTGGTTATAGTGTACACAGAAAACTTAGATTTGCGTTGGCATGTATTTGGCAAAAGAATTCTATTGAAAACAGTACCCTTCAGGCTTATTTATATCTAGCAAATCTATGTTGAATAACCACAAGTTAAGATCTCTTTTGGTCATGGTTCTTAAATCTGTTAAACTGTCTATTTGTTTCTTAGTCTCTGTGCTCAGTCTAACTTTTTTTTCTTCTTTAAATTACCATTAGCTTTTCTGAAGTCATTTGAAGGAAGGGGTATGCTAAATCTTATTTTTGTATCTGGGATCCTTCTGGTGACAGCCTGATTTCTAAGCGTTCACTAGGAAATACAAAAGCATTCATTTCCCCCAGTGCTATAAACTTTAAAAGTTCTAATTTTTTATTTAGCTCTGATTATACCTGGCAGATAGAGAGCTCCTAGAGATTCTTCTCTCCAGCTATGTTTGCCTATTGGAAAATTATTTGTTGTGCTCAGATTTCTCATGTATCATAAAAGCAGCAAAGGCAGGCATGATATGATAATATCTGAACCTTCCTCAGCCAGACTTTCAGAATTTTAGACTTAGCTGTATGAAATCTGGCTTCCATAGTGTGAAAGGCAAGGCAACCTTTCAGCCACTGACACCCCCCCCCCCTCTGTTATATGGTGTGCATGTTGTATATGTGTTGTGGCATATGTATGTGTTTTTGGATGGATGTGTACATGTGTGTATACTGTATTGTTTGTGTTGTGTGTGTGTCTGTGTATATATATGTGCATGATGTGTGCATATATATGTGTGTGTGTTTATGTATGTATGTGTGTATGGTGTATGTGTGCATGTATCCATATATGTCTGTGCATATATGCATGAGTGTATGTATATGTATATATATATGTGTGTGTGTGTGTGTGATATCTATGTGTTTGTGTGTCTGTGCATGCATGCATGTGTATATGTGTATGCATGATAAACTATAGCCTGAAGATTTCCTGTGTCCTGCAGTTGCTTGGTCCCAAGTAAACACATAGAGGCTTACATTAATTACAAACTGTTCGGCTTATGGCTTAGGCTTTTTTTTTTTCTAGCTAGCTCTTGCATCTTAACTCACCCCATTTCGGTTACTCTAAATTTTGACATGTAGCTTGTAGCTTACTTGTATTCCATTACATCTTTCTCCCACTACAGCTGGCAGTGTCTGCCTTGACTCCATCTTTTTCCTCCCTCTATCTTTCTTGGATTCCATGTCTGGTTGTCTTCTCCCTTAGAATAAGCCAGAACATCTTATTTTTAATCAATGGGAGTAACAAATACCCATAGCATACAGAAAGACCATCCCATAGCACTTAACAGTTTGTAATTAATACAAACTTCTGTGTATTTATTTGAGACCAAGCGGCTGTGGGACACAGAAAATTTCCAGCTACAAATAGTACTCACCATTGCGCACTGATCCGCCTAGACCCAAGAAAACTTTAAAAAAAAACACTCTAAAACAGAGCCAAAAAAGCTTCCTAGTTCATGTTTCTCATTAAGGGCTACAGTACAAAGATTTGTACCCTGGCTGCAGCATGTGTGCTTGAGCTAAGCTGAAACATGGTGGATTCCTGCTGTCTTGCATTGGCCTCAGTACATACTAGCATGGCATGATGGGTTTGAGGCTTTTAATCAAATGGATAAAAGGTTAAAAAATTCACCCAATGCAGCCATATATCCTAGTCTTCAGAACCTAGGGTGTGGAGCACAACTGTGGACTCCTAGTCTTACCCATTGCTGCCCCAATCTCAGGACATCAGGGAAGACTTCTTCAGGTTAGTATCTATCCTCTAATCATAACCCAGACTGTCAGACCCTGCAATCTATAAAATATACCCCATCCCTCAAGCCCACTCATCACTGCAACCTCAGCAATTCCTTGACACACAGATTTGGCAAGCACCTATTGGATCAAGAGTGGCTTCCCACGAGACAGAATTAGCCAGCCTCTGTTGGGCCAAGAGAAACTCCCAGAACACTGAACCAGCTAGATCAATTGAACCAGAACATGCCAACTACAATTGAACCAAGAGCTCAGATTGTACCAAGAGAGGGTCCCTGAAATACAGATACAGCCAGAGCAGATTAGACCAAGATCAGCTCCCTGAGACACAGAAAAATCTTATACTGAATTTAGGAAGAGATGGGTGTGTGCTAGTGCAGGAATATATATATACACACACACACACACATATATATAACATATATATATATATATATATATAACAAATAATATATATATAAAACACAAAGAATAATATGGCACCTCCAAAATCTAGTGGTTTTACTAGATTCAGAACATTTCAGTGCAGAAGAAGCAGAAGGAAACAACTTTGAAAATAACTTTATGAGGATGATAGAAACCTTTAAAGAGGAAATAAAAACTCCCTTAAAGAAATAGAGGAAAAGACAAAAAAAGGATGAAATCAATAAATCTTTAAAGAAAACTGAGAAAAAGCAATCAAACATGTAATGGAAAGTTAAAGGCTTAAAAATTGAAATAGAAGGAATAAAGAAAACACAAACTGAGGGAAAGCTGGAAATGGGAAGTCTGATTAAACGAACAACAACTGCAGATGCACCATAACCAAAAGAATGCAAGAGATGAAAGAGGGAATCTCTGGTGTGGAAGATTTGATAGTGGAAATAGATACACCAGTCAAAGAAAACACTAAAGCCAAAAAAGTCATAGCACAAAACATTCAGAAACTCTGGAACACCACAAAAAGTACAAATGCAAGAATAGATGAAGAAGAATACCATCTCAATGGCACAGAAAATATATTCAACAAAATCATAAAAGTTTCCCCATCTGAAGAAGAGACTGCCTACAAAGATACAAAAAGCTTGCAGAACATCAAGTAGATTAGACCCCCCAAAAAGTTGGCTTACAATGTAATAATCAAGCAACTAAACATACAGAAGAAAGAATATTAAGAGCCAAAAAGGAAAAAGGTTAAGTAACTTATAAAGACAGACCCAGTAAATTAACACCTGACTTCCCAATGGAAACTATGAAAGCCAGAAGGTCCTATAAAGATGCTATACAGACACTAAGAGACCACAGATGCCAGCTCAGACTACTACACACTGCAGAACTCTTAATTACTATAGATGGAGTAAACAGGATATTCCATGGCAAAAACATGTTTAAATAATACCTAATTAGAGTCCAATCCTACAGACATCACTAGAAGAAAAACTCAAACCTAAGAAGTTAGATGCATCCACAAAACCACAAGCAATAGATAATCCCACATAAGGGAAACCACCCCCCCACACACACACCCTAAAAAAAAAAAAAAAAAAACAAGAATTAGCAAACACTGGTCATTAATATTCCTTAATATCAATATAATCAATTTGCTCTATAAAAAGACATAGGCTAACAGAATGAATATGAAAACAGGATCTATCCTTCTGCCATATACAAGAAACACCTCAACTTTAAAGACAGACATTAACTCAGATTAAAGGGTTGGGAAAACACTTTCCAATCAAATGGTCCTAAGATACAAGCTGGTGTAGTTATCCTAATATCTAACAAAATATATTTCAAACTAAAATCAATCAAAGGAGATCTAGATGGGCATTATTTATTCATCTCAGGAAAAATCCATCAAGATGAAGTCACTATCCTGAACATTTATGTCCCCAATACAAAGGCACTCACATATATGAAAGAAACATTAATGAAGCCTAAATTTCACATCAAACCTCACAGGCTAATATTGGGAGACGTCAATGCCCCACTCTCATTAATGGATAGGCCTATCAGACAGAAACTTAATAGAGAAATAAGGGATTTAACAGATGTTATGACTCAAATTGACAAATTAGCCCATTCAAATAGAAAAGAATGAACTTTCTTCTCAGCACCTCAGGGAACTTTCTATAAAATTGACCACATACTCAGTCATAAAGTAAATATAAATAGACACAAAAAATAGAATAACCCCTTGTATCCTATCAGACCACAATGGCTTAAAGTTATAGTTCAATAACAACACAAACCACAGAAAGCCCACAAACTCATGGAAACTGAACATCTCTCAACTGAACCACATCTGGGCCAAGGAATAATAAAGAAATAAATTAAAGAATTCCTAGAATTAAATAAAAATGAATCTATACCATACCTAAACTTATGGGCACAATGAAAGCCATACTAAGAGGAAAATTCATAGCACTAAGTGCCTACATATGGAATTTGGAGAAATTGCATACAAGAGACTTAATGGCACACCTGAAAACTCTAGAACAAAAAGAATTAAAATCACCCAGAAGGAGTAGAAGGCAGGAAATAATTAACTTATGGATTAAATCAATAAAATTGAAACAAAGAAAATAACACAAGGAATGTATGGAAAAAAGAGTTGGTTCTTTAAGAAAATCAACAAGATAGACAAACCCTTATTCTAACTAACCAAAAAAGGCAGAGAGAGAGTTTTCAAATTCACAAAATCAGAAATGAAAATTGGACATAACAACAGATACAGAGAGAGGAACATGGAGAATCATTAGGCCATATTTCAAAACCTGTATTCCACAAAATTGGAAAACCTAAAAGAAATGGACAGCTTTCTGGATAGATACCACTTATGAAAATTAAATCAAGGCCAGATGACCAGATAAAACAACTTAAATAGACTTATAGCCCCTATTAAAAAAAAAAAAAAGCAGTTATTAAGCCAAAAAAAAAAAAAAAAGAAAAAAAAAAAAAGCCCAGGGTCATATGGTTTTACCATGGAATCCTACCAGAATTCCAAAGAAGAATACCAGTACTCCTAAAAATGTTCCACACAATGGAAACAGAAGGAACACTTTATATGAGGTAAGGTTACAGTTAGCCTAATACCTAAACCACTCAAAGATACAACAAAGAAAGAGAATTACAGACAGTCTCCCTCAGAAACATTTATGCAAAAATAATCAATAAATACTGGCAAACAAAATTAAAAAATATATCAAAAATCATTCACCATGATCAAGTAGGTTTCATTCCAGAGATGTAGGGATGGTTCAACATTTGAAAAATCTGTCAATGTCATTCACCAAATAAACAAACTGAAAGAAAGAGCCATATCGTCATCTCATTAGATGCTGAAAAATACTTTGACAAATTTAACACTCTTACATGATAAAAGGTCTTGGAGAGATCAGGGATAAAAAGAGCATACCTAAATATTATAAAGGTGATATACAGTAAGTAAACAGGCAACAAAAATAATTGGAGATAAACACAAAGTGATTCCACTAAAATTAGAAACAAGACAAGGCCGCCCATTCTCCCCCATATCTATTCAAGTTAGAGCAGTAAGACAACAAGAGGAGATCAACGGGATTCAAATTGAAAAGGAAGAAGTCAAACTACCACTATTTGCATGCAGATGATATAATAGTATACATAAGTGAACCCCCAAATTCTACTAGGGAACTTCTACAGCTTATAAACACCTTCAGCAATGTAGAAGGGTACAAGATTAACTCAAAACAGTCCATAGCCCTCCTGTACATGAGTGATACAAGAGCTGAAAAAGAATTAAAGGGAACATCTCCCTTTACAATAGCTGCAAATAACATCAACTATCTTGGGGCAACTCTAACCAAAGATGGGGTGGAAGAAAGGAAGCCTGCGGATGACTAGGAAGAGGAGTGGAGGGAAGACAGTGGAGGGTATGTTAAAAAAAAAAAAAACAACTATAAATTATAAAAATAAAGAAGAACCTACTTTAAAAAAATACACAGTTCTTCTCTTTGAACCATATCAATATTGGTGGATTTGTGGTTGCTTAAAGTTTGGAAATACAACTGTTAAAATCACATGTGTAAAGAATTTTTAAAATGGCACGAGAGTTATTTTTTACCCTGTACCCCAGTGAAAATGATGACCAGTTTATCTTCATTTTGTGTTTTCTCTTTGGTATTAATATTTCATATTTTACGTATGGAAATGTTTCAATAGGACTAAGAGTGTTAGAGAAAATACTTTATGTAAGAATGGATGTAATAACGCTTTTATCTTCATTGTCAGGATTGATTTTAATCCTGTTAATTTTGGGCATTGAATTACATGATTTTATAGGAGGAAAGTTCTCTCAGAAACACTATGAACTTGTCATGTTTTTGTATATTCTGTAGATTCTGTAGATATGACTTAAGGTGTATCCATTCTGTCTGAAACACAATCACATAAGGCATCCCAGGCAATCTTCCTCTTAATATTCCCCTATGTATTGATTTTACTTATAAAATCAACCTATGAATAATGTAGTGGAAAAATATGTAGCTCCCAAATCCTTTGTGTATTGTTCATTTTTTCTATCATATACAAATTTAATCCTCAATATAGCTCTAATAAAATGTGCATCTTCATATTCTCCTAAAAAAGGCTAAAAGATGCACAATATAATAGATTCAGATGAAAGAAGGTCCTAAACAGGTTACAATGCGCTGAAAGTTGTATATGGGCTTAGAAGAGAGAGGAAAAGGAGTATAGGCAGTTATATAAACAAATAAATTATTTTGAAAAAGAAAGTGTTTAAAGATACAGTAAAAATAATATAAAAGATGTAGCCACACAAAGATGGAACCCATACAGTGTGGGAATATGTTTCAAATATAATAAAAACAGTCAGAGATATTGAGAATAGATGCACCTCCTCCAGTCTTTATTTGTTTGTTTTTATTTTGTTTTTTTCCAAACAGAGTTTTCTGTTTACCAATCCTGGCTGTCCTGGAACTTTCTTTGAAGACCAGGCTGACTTTGAACTTACAGAGATTCTCTTGCCTCTGCTTCCCAAGATCTTGGACTAACAGTGTGAGCCATGGCTTCTTCTGCCTGTTCTGTCTTTCTATGTCTGCCTTAAATACCTTCTTTGCTCAGTTAAGGCATGGCACCATCACTGCATGCCTGGGAGCCTGGAACTCCTTCTGTAAACTAAGATGCCCTTCAACCCAGATTTGATTGGATTAAGAGTACAGGTCACCATTCCCAGATATTCCCTGGGCTGGGATTAAAGGTGTGAGTTACTGTCTAATCCTCCTAGACTGACTGTGGGTATATCCCTTTGATATCTCTGACTGTTTTTATTATATTTGATGTATATGCCCACAACACAGCAAATCTGGAATGGGTATATTATTGTGTTTTATTTGAATTTTTTGACTGTTACTAAACTATCTGAAGAAATACATTTGATTGTAGGGCCTGCTAAGTTAAACAAACATATGTGACTTTAAACAAACAAACATGACTTTAAAATTTGGATCTAAGGATATGTTGCTTTGGAAAATAAGTCTTGCTTTTGTTTCTACAGAAAATGAGAACCGGAGGATCGCTTCAAGGATAATATGGTTTTATCAACCAAGATTCACTGAAGGAAACTGGATGAGATGATGCAGCTTTACAGACTACTACAGCCAATATTTAACCACAATTCTAATTTTTCTCAGGATCCCCATTAGATTCCCAGTACCACCAATCAGCAGGAAGTAGTATGTTGTTACAATGATCTGTTACAATGTGGTTTCTTGGTCCCGGGATGCCAGAGGCCCAGACCCACAGACCTGCAGCCCCAGACCCCTTAGCTGCTCACAGCTGCTTAGGCCTCCAGAAATGACTCAGACACTTATATTAACTTTATGCTGTTTGGGCTATGGCTCAGGCACATTGCTAGCTAGTTCTTACATCTTAACTCAACCCATTTCTATTAATCTGTCTGCCACGTTGCCTGTGGCTCACCTGTGTTCCTTATATGTTGCCCCTTTGGGCTTCAGGGCTGGTCTCCCTCTGACTCTGCCCTTCCTTTCCTACCTATTCTGATTCCTCCTCCTACTTCTTCTATGGTGCCTGCCATGGGACAAAACAGCTCCTTTATTTAAAGATTGCTATTCACAGCATACAGAAAGGGATTCCCACATCAGTATGTAACACAGAAATTATGCCCAAATTTCTAAAATATTGTTTATAAATTGTTTTCAGTATACATACTAATGGTCCTACTCAATTTCTTTCTAAAGAAAACAGGGAAGTAGATATAGAAATAACCAAAAAAATAGGCTATTGAATGTACTTTGATTCAAAAAAGCGCTGTTAATCTCAAAACACTTTGCATTCATAAGGACTTTGGTTTATCGATACAAATTAAGTCAGTTTTGCTATACTGTATGTATATTTCTACTCTTATTATATTATGATTTTGCAATTCATTTAAAATTGTAATGTAGAATTGAGAAATACAGATTAACAGTTATCTATGATAATCAAACTTATAGTCATGTTAGTTAAGTTTTTTAGGTATACAAAGGTATATTTCAGATAGATAATCTTCAATCATCTCAAAGACATGTAGGATATGGCATTGAAAAGGTTTTAATAACTTAGAAAATTTTATACAGTGAGACATGTCTACTCCTGGTAGCCTCAATTTACTTTAAGAGGATGATGGGCATAGAAGAAGCTTCATACAGAGTTTACTTCCTTCCTAAGTGTAAAACTTAGCCCCTTGGCAAGAAATTCCCCTTGTCTCAACTGCATTATGCATTGTGATGGTCTTTCAGTTTCATGCTTCATAGAAGAAACTTCCAGATATTCTGTAGGGCACAGGGAAAAGTGACTGATGAACTTTACCAGAATAGGTGAAACAGTCTTTCAAATTTTCTGCTTCATTGTACAGTATGCCAGAGGATCCAGGACTGCAGGCTTAAGATATATGCCCCAACATTGCAGAGGAACTTTGGGTGACTGTTCATGCAGCTAGATGTCTCTGTCATTTCTAGAACTTTTAAATTTGCTTAGAATAAACTTCATGTTTACTCAGGTGATATATCCTTTGTCTTTGGTGGAGTTGAATGGTAGATAATTATAATTAAAGTTTTTTTAGTCACAATAAAACATTATTAGATATGAAACTTTAGACTAATAAAGATAGGATAGGAAATAAAATATTTTCTTTAAGTTTACCAAAGACAAATAGACTAGATATTATAATTCTTACTTGAATACTATTTTGTTATATGTAATTTTACTATATTAAAACTGAAACTTTTTTGATTAGACAAAAAAAGGGAAGTGATTGGGATGTTCTTTCTGTATTCTGTGAATATTTGTTGCTACCATTTGTTAATAAAAAGATGTTCTGGCCTATGGTATAATAGAAGACAGCCAGACAGGGAATGCAAAAGATATAGAGGGAGAGAAAGGTAGAGTCAGGACAGATGATACCAGCTGCTTAGGGAGCAAGATGTAATGCAACACTGGTAAGCTAAGAGCCACATGGCAAAATATGGAGTAACAGAAAGAGTTGAGTTAAGATGCAAGTGCTAGCTATCAAAAAGCCTAAGCCATAGACCAAAAAGTTTGTAATTAATATAAACCTCTGTGTTTATTTGGGATCAAGTGGCTGTGTGACACAGGAAAACTTCGAGTTACAATAACCACATTTCTTACTATCTATTGGCTCCAATTATTGCCACATCCTGCTTGGTAGGAAGCAGGGAGTAGACAATTTTCTAGAGCAAATGTCTTCAAGAAAGTTGTGAGAAAAAGAAAGAAAGGGTATGGATGTGGGTAAGTAAGGATGATATGAGTGGGATTCAGGAAGGGGAAATCATAATAGAATATATTGTATGAAAAATTATTTTCAATAACAAAGGGAAAGTTATACACATAATTTACAACTCCAACTATTAGTTTACATTCAAGTGGCACCTTGCTCCATGTAGTAGAATCTGTAAGTAGGTAGCTACTCACACTGTCTCATGACAGCAGGGTAAAAGGCAGAAAAACAATGAAAAAGAAACAAAACTAAGCAACATTGATAAATTCACTGGAAATGATATAAATCCAAGGACTATCCAGAGTACCACTGAGCATTCAGATAACAAAGAGGTGATGGTCCTGCACTTAATATCTGTTGTCCTGTGTGGTACACAGCATTGGGATTGGGTTCTGCTACTTGATGTGGGAATGCCTTTCTGTATGCTGTGAATCTCAATCTTTAAATAAAGGAGCTGTTTTGGGCCATGACAGGCACCATAGAAGAAGTAGGAGGAGGAATCAGAATAGGTAGGAAAGGAATGGCAGAGTCAGAGCAGACCAAGCTGAAGCCCTAAGGAGCAACATGTAAGGAGCACAGGTGAGCCACGGGCCATGTGGCAGACAGATTAATAGAAATGGGTTGATTTAAGATGTAAGAGCTAGCCAGCAATGTGCCTGAGCCATAGGCCAAACAGCATAAAGTTAATATAAGCATCTGAGTCATTTCAGGGGACCTGAGCGGCAGGCGGCAGGCAGCTAAGAGGTCTGGCACGGCAGGGTATGGGTCTCTGGCCGCCTGGGACCTAGAAATCCCCACTACAATAGCTACTCTGTGAGTAAGTGTGCTGTAGAAAACTGTGTAACTGTCACCCCAGGAACAGCATAAAATATCAATAGCTTTCCAGGGTGAGTTTTCTATTTCTTGAGTTCCATTTGGTGGGATGAGTAGGGAATCATTATGACCACTGTTTATTGGGTGAACTAACTAGTCTTCCATGTCCTTGGGATATTGAATATCTGTGAATGTGTTCATGCAAGAAAAGTATTGATACACTTAAAAATTGGACAGAGAAATTTTCTATTGGAATATCGAAGTATGTCATCTGTGAGAAGTCTTCCTTGGTAGCATAATATAAAGCAAGGAATCTCTTCAAAATATTTTCCACAAGTTTTTGACAGTTTTCCATATGTATGATTAAGCAATGATTATGTATGATGTATTTTGAAACTTTCACAAAATCTGGGTGTATAAATTAATGTTTAATGGATGAAAATATGCTATAGCTATTTTTTGTGGCTCTGGATATTACACAATTATAAAGAAACAATTAGCTTCACAAGCTAACTGGTATACTTATTTTTCTTGGTGAATATAGCAATGCTTCCTTGGGAAACATAGGCTTTCATGAATGCAAATTATGTGTTAAATGTATGATGAAAAGACATTAGTCATATCAACAAAATGTTGCATACTTGAAAACATAAGCATTTTGTGTACACAGGCTTCTATTTGCTTTGGTATAATGAAAATTCAGAAAGAAGCTGCTGTTTGGATTATGATCTAAGCACATTTCTAAGCATTTGTTAAATCTTTGAGTGACACATTGGATAACATAGTGCAGATTGGCTGCCATTTCTCATACCTAATGATGGTTAATAATTCAGAAAACAAGCTCAGAATTCACACTTTCATAATGGGGATGTGCCACTGTCAAATCACTTAGATATAATTATGATTTTGAAATCATAATGACTAAATGTGTGTAATTAACAAAACCAAACTGAGTGAGAAGAAAATGTGAAAATATATTTGACTATTAAAAGCAAAATGCAAGATCCACTTATTTTTTTATTTGGTTGTATTTAAGATATCAGCATGCTGTTTTGATATGCTTATATATGGCAAAATGGTCATTTATGTGGAGAAATAAACACATCTGTCATCCTGCTGTCATTGTTCAGCTTTCTGGTAAGAATATCTAAAATATTGTTAGTAAATTTCCACCATACAGTGTTATAACAATAGTCCCCATGTTGTTCTTTAGATCTCTAGACATGTGTATCTGTGCCCACTCTTGGACTTCATCCTTGGTAGTTTCCTGTGTCTAGAAGACTAAAACTGATAGGAGACCAAAAAAATCACTTGCACTAAAATACAGTGAGTAAATTCTTACTGTGGCTTAGACCTCTTTCTTGAGATACAGAGTTTGTTTGTAATATATTTCATGAGCTGCAAGGAGGTACTAGAAAAGTATTTGGCTTAGTACTGCCCATTTTAACACAATATTCTGACTACTGTGTCAAATTTCATCATGTAATTCTTTGATTTTATTTTGGATATGAAGAAAAAGAGAAGAGCTGAGTTCAGGGTAACCCTGTACACTCTAGACTTAACTCCAAGTGTTAGGGTTCTGACCCACATCCTGGAGTGCTGACCAATAAGCAATAACTTGATCAAAAATATTTTTTACTAAAATAAGAATTGAAAAGGGTGACCACTTTCTCCAAGTTTATTTAATACAGTTCTTAAAGTTTTAGCTAAAGCAATAAGAGAAAAAAATGATAAAGAAGACACAAATAGAAAGCAAAGAAGCCAAATTATCCTTATTTTACATGGCTGAGGCTATATATGAAACCCCAAAGTCTTAATCAGAAAACTCTTAAATTTGATAGCACTTTAAAAAAACAAGCAGAATAGAAAATCAACATACAAATCAGTAGCTTTTTGTGTACACTCATACTGAACATTTTTGAGGAAGAAAGCAGGAAAATAATCCCATTCATATCTTGAAGAAAATCCCAGAAATAAACCTAACCAATGGAAAGACCTTGACAATGAGAATTTTAAAATAAAGAAACTGAAGGAGAGATTAGAAGTTGGAAAGGTCGTCCATTCTTCTGTGTCAGCTGAGTCAATGTTATGAAATGATTGGCAGTCTGGTTTCCATTATTGTGATTAACACCAATACCAAAAGTAACTTGGGAAGGAAAGGATTTATTTGGCTTGTTAGTCACAGTTCATTATCAGGAAAAGCCAAGGCAAGAATTCAGGGCAGGAATCTGAAGTAGGAATGGAAGTGGAGGCCTTGGAAGAATACTGCTTACTAGTTTGCTTCACTTGGCTTTCTAGAGATGCTACTGCCCAGAGTGAGTATTTCTCCCATATAAGCCATTTGCCAAGAAAATGCCTCATGGGCTTTCCTAGGCTCACTTTAATGGAAGTTTTCATTTCCAAATAACTGTAGCTTCTGCCAGGTTAATTACCACATCAAAAATCTAATGAGGAAAATGGCTATATTACCAAAAAGATCTATAGACCTAATGCAATCCTCATCAAAATCCCATTGGCTCAGAAATAGAAAAAAATCCTAAATTCTTATGGAAACACAATTTAGCCAAGGGAAACCGGAGCAAAAAGTAGGAGAATCACATTACCTGATGTCATGTTATGTAGAGAACTTGACAAAAGCAGCATGAGATTGTCACAAGAACAATGACATAGGTCAATGGAATAAAACAAATGTCTTAGGAATAAGCTCACACACTGTTTCAGAAGCAATATCAAAACATACCTTGGAAGAAAAAAACCACTCGATTCCTACATGTAGAAGAGTTAAGCTAAATCCCTATACTCGTCCTCAACAAAATTTAAAAAAATATATAATTAAAATGTAGCAAATAGCTTACTGCAAGACCCAAACTTTGATCCTATTAGGATAAAATATAGGGAAAACACTTCAAGAGGAGTTTTGGAAAAAATTCCAATAGACCAGGAAGTTAAGCCAAGATCTGGCAAATGTGAAAACATGAAGTTACAAAGCCTCTGTCCTTTAAAGAAAACTGAGTGAAGGTCAGCCTACAGAGTGAGAAAAAAGTCTTCAGTAGCTAAACCAGGACGGAGGGTTAACAGCTAGCATATAAAAAGAACTCAAAACACTAAAAAGGTAAAACCAAATAATACCACCCATAAATGGGCAATTAATTAAGCAGAAATTTCTCCTAAGATGGAATATGCATGGCTAAACAACATGGAAAAAATGTGCTATGTTCTTATTCATCTGGAAAATACAAATTAAAATTTCATTGAGATTTTGTCCCACCTCAGTCACAATGGCTAACATTACAAAAACAGTGATAAAGGCTGGTGAGGTTGTAGAAGGACAGACTTTCCTCTTCAGTGGTAGAAATGTAAATTCTTCTATCCATTAGTGGAAAACTAAATATAGAACTATCACATGACCCAGCTACACAATTTTGGAGTGTAAATATAGAAAGGGCTCACAAGTCCATATTACAGATATATCTTCATATCAGTCTATATTGCTGTGTGGCTCAGTGCTGTTAAGTTGTTAATTTACATGCCCATCAACATAATATTGGAAAAAGAAACTGCGGTCTGTGTTTGCAACGGAATTTATTCATTTGTAAAGAGGAATTAAATTTTGTTACTCACTAGAAAACTGATATAATTAAATGGTATCATGTTAAATGAAATAAGGCAGGTTCAGAAAGAAAAATATCTATTGTTTTCTCTTATTTCTGGCCTTAGTTTATATAGATAAGTTAAATAATATAATATCTATATATCTACATGACATGAAAACAAAAGTGGCCAGGGGGTGAAGCAGAGAGCCAGAGGATTAACAGGAAGGTGGGAGGGGGGAGTGAAAGGCAATAGGAACTTAATGAGGAAAAATAAATGATATACATGCAACATAAACCTATTATCTACCAAAAATATGCTGATAAGGCATTTAATATTTATCTGTTATAATTATGTTGTTTTCTTGTGACCAGTACGTTTACAAAGGATTTACTTCTCCTAAAGGCTACATGGAGCACCCAATCCTGTAAAATATGGTTTTTAGGGCCTGTTTGTGGGGAAGATTATGATCACATGCTCACATTTCACTCTGAACCTCTGTGTCTGAAGAATTCATTTGATTCAGGGACTGCTACAGGGGCTACATACTTTATGCTAGTATGTAAACTCTTGAATGTGAACCTAATGCCTTTTCTCAAAACCCAAAACAAACCAAAACACACACTACTTCAGGCATGTTGGTTGACTGTTACTTCAATTGGAGGGAGGAAAGATTTATTGTACTGCAAAAAAAATAAACAACAACAAAAAAAACCACCCACCAACCTCTCCAATTACATTTGATTTTTCTATAACCATATTTATGCACAGAAAACTTAGTAGTGTGCATTTGACTCAGTGTTGTGGCCATTTCTTTGGTCTCTTGCTTTTTCTAGTTTGGCAATGAGAGCCACAGATTTAGGAGCCAGGGCATTGCCACCACAGTGACAGCAGACCTCATTTGTCATTGTAATTGATCCCAATAGCTTACATCATCTTATCCAGAGCACCCTTGTCTTCCAAGTTAACCTATGTGAAGGCAACAGTTGGTGCCTGCCTCCCTGTTGACCAGCCGCCCCAGCCTGGACTTTCCCTTGTAGATGCAGTAGGGCCCCACATCTTGAGACACAGGGCTGACAGGAATATTACAGACCTGAGCTCTACGTCATGGGCAATCACCGTCAGCTGAGCCTTCTTGTTCTCCAGGCTTGTAGGACAGGTGGTGTCTTAGTTGAGGTGTACTCCTTGCCAGCAGCTTTCCTCTCCGCATGGACCAGCCATCTTTGATTCTTTCCTGCCTTGTCTCTGGCTTGTGGACAATCTTCAACAGCTAGGCAGTTGTTTGCTGGTTCAAGGCCTGGGGGAACCAGTTAATGGTATGAAATACTTTCAGCCACTTATAGAGGGATGGCCCTTTGCCACTGCAGCTTAATGTAGTGGGGCCATTTGGCCGTACATGTGAGATCTCTTTTGAGCTGAAATATTCCGCCCAAAACCAGAGTTCTGATTCACCACATATTTTGGGCTCTCGGTTCTTCAAGGTGGTGGGTGAGGAATGGGATGGGGGATGGGGTAAGGGGGTGGTGCCACCTTCTTTCCCTTGCTCTGGCTGGGAGAGAGATAATGGGTGTTTTCATCAGCTGCTCACCTCTCCCAGAGGATGGTCTCACTCCATACGGATCCACTATGCCTTCTACTCCCATAGCAATCTGCTTTTGTTCCAGGATGGCACAGATAGCTCTAAGCTTCTCTCATCCCCTTAGCAACTTCTCCTAGAATCTAATCCAGAGCTCAGTAAGTGTTCAGAGGGGGAAAAAATATTTTGGAAAGAAATACTAGACATTTTGGTTCAAAATAGCACATTGGCAGTTTCCTCATTACCCTTGCAAAAGAGAAGGATGGTTTTGTTCTGTTCTACTGTGCTTCCTCTTACTCCAAAATGTAAGAGAAGAAAAGTGTGGAGAGATGTTTCCTATTTCATATTCAAATTTTATTAGGCATCTTGAAGCCACCAGCACTTTAGAAGTATAGGGGGACATGGAAACAACCTGCTTGAGAGCTGGAATTGCCATCCTTGGTAGAACCATGTCTCTGTGTGGAAAATAATGTAGAAATTAACAAGCAAAAAGTAAATCTTTACTTCTCATTTTTGTACTGTGAACAATTCTCATAGGAGTAAAAAGTCACTCATGAATCTCCTTAGGGTGTGCAATTTTATAAGGTGAAAAGACAGCTAATTCTGTTTATGCTATTTAGTAATCTCTAGCTACCTGGCCGGTACTCGATTCAAAGATGGATTATGTGAATAAAATACAAGTATTCCATATCAGAATTAAGAATACTGGCCGGTCATAAGTGACACTTGTATTGAGAGTTGACCTTACTTCTCTGCAGTCCCTGTGACCTTTATGTCTAAAAGCTCTTCTATATGTAACTTTCTGCCCATAATGTGATCTACGAAGTGGTGGCAAATTTGTGAGACTGATAATTATGTGCTTTTACCTGCTGCTGTTAGGATGTTGAATGTAGAGATTGCTTGCTCTGAGTTCCTGACCTATTCTGGATTTGATGTTATTTCTGAGTCTTCATTGTTATCTTCTTCTGTCTGCATTTTGTCCCTTTTACTGTTCAGAAGCAATGGATAACAACCTATTACCAATATGTATGTGTCAGAGTTCTCTAGAGGAGCAGAGCAGAGCAGAGTTGTGTGTGTGTGTGTGTGTGTGTGTGTGTGTGTGTGTGTAAAGATTTCCTTGCATAATATGGTCTGAGTGGTTCAACAAAGGCTCTTTGCATGTTTGCATGCCAGGGATCCTGATTACCCCATCATTAACTACTCAGTTCATATGACTCAATGGCCACAATTTTTAAAAGTCTATAAGATTCCTGTAGAAAAGCACACCTTAATGCCTCATTGGAAGGCTGAAGAAGATCGACAGCTTCAGCAGTGGCTACAGGATGTTTCCACACACCAGCAAGCAGAACTGAGAGTTTGGGCCTGCTGTGGGAAGGGGTTGTTTACCCTGGTGGAGGTTATCTTTCTTCACTCAAGTTACTCCTTCCTGGAAATGACCTTACCAGACACACTCAGAGATATACCTCTTTAAATTGAAGTTGAGAGTCAACATTAGCTATCACAATATTGTTATCTTTCTCTTCCTCTAGGACAGTGTTTCCCATATTGTGGTCATGGAGTGGTGTTAAAAACTCAGTTTTCTGACTCTACACCAAAAATCCTGAGTAAGATTTAGCAAGAAGAGTGGTGTTAATGTGTGGGAGATACCCAGTTCTAATATTCATTTGCAAACAGGGAAGAATCCTTGAGAGCTAAGGCATTTCCTATGCTTATATACATTTTTAAATGTCTCGGCTTGGTGATCTCTTTACTAGCTCCCTCCTAATCCTCTACCTCCCTCTTGTCTTTAGGATGTGAAGTGAAGCCAGAGGAAGAAGAGGCATGGGTAGTGAGGTATCACTTCCTTGGCTTAAAAATAAATTCTGGGTTTTGTGCTGTTGGTTTTGTTTGCTTTCTGTTTATTGAAAACAGATTTTTTTTTTCTTGTACGATATATTCTGATTACAATTTCTCCTCCTTTCTTCTCCTCCAAGTTTTTTCCCACCTCCCCTCCCATCTGGATCCACTCCCTTTTGGTCCCTCATTTGAAAAGAGCAGGCGTCTGCAAGATAACAACAAAATAATAAGATAAAACAAAGACCATCACATGGAAGTTGGACAAGAAAAACCGACAGGAGGAAGGCCCAAGAATCAGAGACTTACTTATTTACACATCCAGGAGCTCTATAAAAACACTAAACTTAAAGTCATAATGTATATTCAGAGGCTTGGTGCAGACCAATGCAAGTCCTGTGTTTCCTGCTTCAGTATCTGTGAGTTCATATAAGCTTTTCTCAGTTTGTCTAAAAGTCTTCAAATAATGGGGGAGTCCCAATTGGCCATGTCTTGTCAACAAACAAAGTCTTCAGTGCTGGTACTAAATTACATCAAATTGAGTTGTTGGTCGAAGGGTCCCAGGGAAATCCACAAACAACCCAGGTTGTTGCCAAGATAATAGGGTGCTTTCCATAAACTGACAGCAAGGCCCCATTGCTGAAGACGATACCCACACAACCCATTGAACATGGAGAAATCAAGCTGGTGGCCATACAAAATCTTTACCCTTATGTTCTAGTGTCTTTGGTATGGGACAGTACTCTAGAGGCTACCAGAAGAGAAACATTAACACCAACCCAGCCACAAATCCTTTAGTCTACAATTTTTTCCCAGCTGCAAAATATTTGGGAGAAATGGTGGCACAAAGCTTCTAGGCATAACCACCTAATGTCTGATTTGATTTAAAGCCTACTCCATAAGTTGGAACCTATAACCTAGACTGCTTGGGTGACATAGAATATGGGAATAGATATTCTATAGACATGGAGAAAAAAAATGCTATTCATCTTTAAAAGAGAAGTAATGATAAAATGATTCTTAAAGATATTCTGCTATACTCATAAATCAGTGTCTTATTCAGCTATCATCAGAGAACCCTACTCTTGTAACAAATGAACAAATACAGAAACCCACAGCCAGACATTACATATATACACATAGAATTAACTTGGAACAGTCTGCTGTAAATGGGATATCTTCATCAAATCCCTCCCCAGCAGGAGAGCAAGGGCGATGGATGCAGGAGTCAGAGGGCACTGGAGGACACCAGGAGAATGAATCCCTCTAAGTGACTGTGGTCTTGGTATGGCTATTATTCAATTTCTGGCTCTTCTGTGTGAAGCACAAGGTAAAGGAAGATCAATTTTGATCAAAATCTTTGCTAGATCCCTCCCTGGAGTTTTTGGAGGAGAGCAGCTAGATTTTTACCACACTGAAAGCAAGCGGCTTGGTGTAGATGCCCACTATCCTCTAAAATACTTTAAGCCCCCTGTAACACAATTTGGTTGATTTTAGAGGACACATGTGAAAGGGAGAAAGTCCTAGCAGTCTCCTTGAACTGTATAGTTAAAACATTGTTTCTGATTTGGACTTGGGAATAGCTACAAGACTCCAGCAAAGTTCTATTTAACAATGCTTTTCACAAAGAACCTTTTTCTACTATTGGTTTCAGAGTTACTTTTGAATATAGATATGGTAGCAGTCCTTTACAAATCATTTTTCAAGATGGACTGAGATAGTTATTCCTCAAAAATTTAATGATTAACTGACTTTAGATTCAAGTTTGTAATAATTTCTTGTTTGATTCATATTTGCAACCTTTATTATATAGATTTTTATATTTTTAATTATTATATAGCTTCCATATGTTAAGAAATTATACTTTCCCATAGTGTGTGGTATTTTTCTTCTTCTTTCCTTCTTTCTCTTTTCTTTCTTTCTTTCTTTTTCTTTTTGGTTTTTCAAGACAGGATTTCTCTGTGAAACAGTTCTGGAACTCACTCTGTAGACCAGGTTGCCCTCAGACTCTATTTTTGTATTTATTATGTAGCTTCTTTATGTTAAGCAAGTGTTGACTTTCCCAGGGTGTGTGCTCTTTTTTTATAGGTAAATTAGTTTGCAAGGATTTTAACTACTGTATTTATTTTATGCACATTCAGCAATAAGGCAGTGTTTGCATTCTTTAGTTTTATAAACTGTGTTTTCACACCAGGTCTCTGATGGTTTCATAAATAACATTTCTGAGCTCTATGTGTTCTGTGTTCCATGAATGTTCATGAAGCACTGGAGTTTATTGGACTCTAGTAGGTGGTCGCTGTGTACCACAGAAAGAGTGTGTACCTTGTGGACACTGGAAGAGAAGTCTGGGTGTGGCAAGGCCAATCTGATTATCTGAGATTAAGGGGTGATTTACTTTTTTCCTTTCCTCGTGCTAAGGACAGTCTGCCTCAGTCCCTCACCCCTTCATGCTATATACTTTCACCCCAACAGCTACAAGTCACTTCACAAAGATGGGGAAGAGCAAACACTCCTTTTTAATGGAAGCAAAGTGTCTTTCTTCCTTCACAGGAAGAATTCAGACTTTTCTTTGGCATATAGCACTGAAAAAGTTTGAAAGATTACTTTATCCTTATCATGTCACCATGTAAACACAGCCTCCAATAGCTAATTGTAAACTTCCTTTATTCTTTCTTCCCTGTACTTCCTTTCAACATTTCTGACAACAAAGTGAGGCAGCCAGAAGTATAGACTTGCAACTCCAACTATGTAAAACTTGTACTTAAAGAGTAATTGCTGACTATATGTGAGAGAGACTAGCTGGGAATTTGTGAGTTTCTCCCAAATAAAAATAGAATACTTCTTTATATCTTTATTGATGTTTTTCTGAAAGCACTTGGCTTTTATTTTAAAAATAAAGTCAACGTTGTAAGTTTTTTTTTTTTTAACTTTTGAAGTAAATTATGAAGAAGTGAGGCCATTGAAGTGGATGATTGTAGCAGACTGTGTTTTCAGTGGTGAGAAATCTGTCCTGCTCAGTGGTAAATGAATATCTCTCTGTTGAGACATGGATGTAAAATGGTGGGGGGTATATCTTAAAGATCTGAGCTACACAATCTTTATTTCAAATGGTTCTGTTATACAAAAGCCTCCTTTTAGGCTGATATAATTTTGTTTCTTTAAACCTTCGAAGCAAACAGCTATAGATATAAAATGTTATTTTCTCATGAGAATGCAGCCTTTGTCTAACTTCAGGAGAGAAGCTTAGAAAAATGCTGTTTATGTAGAAATCTACACGTTACAGTGGAAGAATGATTATGAAACCACTTTGTTCAGTACCATGCAGTTAGTCAACATGAAAGCACATTTACCAGAGATCTGTGGTAGCATTCACTCAGCTATTAAAGAGACAGCATAGCTAAAGGCCGTTATGCATCAAATTCCGATAAGAATGGCTTATATCAGTTATCTTGGAGTCTAGATGGCATTTTGTTGTTTATTCTAAAACTAGACAAATGAGATAGTGGGTAACTGATTTTACTTTCACAAGTAGGAAAACGGAGATCAACTCACATGCCAGTACAGTCACTTTGTAATATAAAGGGATTAAGCCAGACTACAGTGAGTCTATACTTCAGGTTTTCTAAGCATCATAAAGTGAATGGTGTGTTTAAGTTGAGATGAAATAGTCTTTATTGTTTCTTGATTAAGAAAATAGTATCTATGACTCAGGGTGCATTATATATCTATTATGGATTCATAATCCTATTTTATCAATACAATACTTCTGAGGTGTGTGTATGCGGGGGAATGGCAAGATTGAGTTCCTTTTAATAAACAAGTGAATTTGGGGGTCAGAAAAGTAATTTTTACCAAAGGCAGAAAAGTAAAAACACCTCAACATGACTCAAGTACAAGTCTGCTGTTTTTCAAAGTGTGCTGGTGCTATCCACAAAGAATGGAAAGCAATTAAATTGGAGAGGATATTAATGAACAAGGCCATGCTTTTCATTTAAGTTCTGGGCATTAAAAATACAAATAAGGATAGTAGAGACCTCAGTGAAAAGTGATTCAAAGTTTTCCTTCACGGCCTTCACATAAAAAGAGAATCATTGTTTGGGGTTATCATTAGTCAGCCTGTTGAGCAGATCCATTTTCAAAAAAGTGGGATGTTAGAAGTGTGACAGTTATGGCATAGTTCACAAATTTCTAAGACCCAGGTTGTAGCCTGAGAGGGCTTTTGAATATAATTTATAAAATGTGTGACTTTACTTTCATTTACTTACTGCTCTGTCTAAATGTCTTCCCTTGAAATCCCCTAAGGAAGAGTGACAGTGATCTGGAGATGACCCTTGGGTCATGATGTCACCAAGAAATACTGCTGCCTCCTCCTTATATTTATAATGAATGGAATTAAAAATTTTGGTCAAAAAAGTCATTATAATAGTGGACAGAATTGTAGGTGAAATCTTTAGAAAGCAAGATGTGTGAAAGGACAGCAGATGTGAGAAAAATCAAAATCAGCCTTCACAGGGGTGAAAATCCTTCCTATATAAATTAGAAAATAAAAATAGAAAGCAGTTAAAAGGAATTGTATATGAATGTAACTGTTTTTGGGTATATAGGGAATCAAACCAACCTTCTCTAATTAGTATAGATGTTATTAATGTAGCAACTGCAAAAAAGGGATTAGGTAAAAATCATGTGGGCAGCTACTTTTTCTTACAAACTTTATCCAGTCTTAACTGTATGACCAAGCACTGATAATAGTACTGGATACTTCTTAAGTTTAAAATTTATTTTAATAAGCTTATACTGTGTGACTTCTCATAAAATTTCTAAATTTAAGGCACCAGGGACAAATTAAACAGTGCAGTAACAACAAACACACAGAATAACTACTCAAGATGACAGTAGAATTGCTTCTGTGAGCTCGCAGAACACACGGACCCCCTGTTCCTAGCATGAAACATGTCAACAGCGATATCTCAGACACAAAAGTATCATTCCTGGGTGACTCATTCTTGAGAAAAAGATGAAAGCAAATTAACAGAAGAATTACTTAAAATATAGCAAATAAAAGTCTCAAGGGGGAAATCTCTTCCACAGAACGGCAATGTGTAATATGGAGTAGTAAGGGGCTTTGTGTTTGCTTTAACCTATGATTGTCCGAATTCTACCTGGTAATAAATGGAGGAGCTGCATGAGGGCATTGTGGGATGTTTGACTTTGCAGTGTATGTAGCAGTATCTCTGGGATCCAGGGATATAAGGAAGAAAAAACAATTAAATCATAGTGGCTACAAACACAACCAAAGAAAAGTGATAAATATTAAAAGAGCTCTAATTGGTTCCATTTTGTTATTGTTCCCCCAGGCTCTCAACAATCACATGATGCTCCAGGAATGTATAGCACAGGCTGGTCAATCAGTTTACCACACAGACCTTGATCTTCAATACCATTCCTCTCTTGCCTTCTACCTCCAGGCATACTGTCTAAAAACAGTTTCGGCAGCAAAGTCCCATCTGCTGGGAGGAACACTTCACATCTTTCTAAGGTAGAATTCCAGCCAGTCCAATAATGATGTGTGTGTATTTATGTGTGTATGTGTTTGGGGGGCACTGTTTAAAGAGATATGGGACAATAGACATTGAAACTTTGTTAGTATTGACTGACATTTGTTTGAAGCAAATTTAACTTCAGGGTCCACATGGTTGAGTGCAGGGGAAGTGCCAAGGACTCCATACATTTCCTTCCATTGTTGCAACTTAATTAAAAATTCCAATTGCTGAGCCAATTCTGAGGTTGCATCCAGGCCTGTCCATATTTTATCCTCTCACACATCAGGGAAACTATGTATGAATGGTTGTTATAGGAATAAAGGAAACTCAGGGACAGATCTCTGGGAAAGTCGGATATTAGAGAAAGTAAACACCACAGTCAAATCTTACCCAGCTGTTTTCCAGCTTCCTCAGCCTGGCTTCTCCTGGCCTCTTCTAACCTTCTGTCTTTCTACTCCTGCCTTAAATACTCTCTTCACTCAGTTAAGGCATGGCCCCACCACTGCCTTCCTGGGAGCCTGAAACTCCTTCTGTAAACTAAGATGACCTTGAACTCAGTTTGGATTAAGGGCATAGGTCACCACTCCTGGGATACTCCCTGTGCTGGGATTAAAGGTGATAATCACCACTCTCTGATCCTCCTAGACTGACTGTAGGTAGATTCCTCTTATATCTCTGAAACTTTTGAATCATTTATTAAATCCCCACACATAATGGTTGTGGTGGGTCTTCCATTTTTCTAAGTGTTTCTCAGTACTTCATAAAATACTTTCCCATTTGCATGGACTAACAGTATTCCTGGTGAGTTTCCTGTAGCTCCATCTACAGCTTCTCATGCACCTGTGTAATGACGCAGTCCGCTTGATCCTAGAACTTCTCCATCTACTTTGTGTTTTCTCATTCATGGCACACTCAACAACCAGAAGAGCCAGTTCATGCAAGTCTGGGTGGCTACTCTCATTATGAGTGAAATCTCTACTTTTATGACCAGCTTCCCCAGGATTCCCCCTGTCTTCTGATTGGCCCATGGGAACCATGGTCAGAGGTTAAGAAAATGTGATTCGTAGGAAGAAGTCTTCTTATATCTGTCCGGAACCTTCTAAGCAGCTGTCTCCACCAAGAACTCAATGATGACATTTCCAGAGGACCTTCTTAACTATCTGCACTAACTCTTGGCCAAACACAGAGAGAGCTTCTTCTAGTTCTCAGTAGAGACACTACCAGGAAAGATGTTGAAACTTAAAGGATGCATTATTTCAGGTCAGGTGTATACTGCCCAGTTCCATTTTGGCAATTTCTGCTAGAGTTCATGCTCTCCAGAAGACCTTGAGATGGAAACTTTTCCTCTCACCCCAGACCTGTTTCTATTTTCTATCTCAGTGATACTGGAAAGAAGGATTTTCATAAAGAGACAGGTTGGGTGAAGGTCTTCTGGTTTCCTAGGCCTCTCCAGCTTAGTTCTCTCAACTTCACCAACGTTCATTTTTGTTTTTGATTTTCTATTCACCAGAAAATATTGGCAGAAGGTGGGGTGATGGTGGTGTAAGTTGAGGCTACTGTAGCTGCCTGAAGTGATGCTGAGATGTTTCCTCAAATTACGACTCTCTTTCTCCAAATGAGAGGTTTTGTTGCTTTGTGTCTTTGCATCTTTCTATTGACAGTTCTCTGCTCTTTGACTAAATATTGACTCAGAAATCTTAGCCTACATAACATAATAGTTTGATGCTTTCTCCAACTTTCAGAGTCAGACTACACAATCCTACAAAAATAAGAAATATAGGGAATGCATGATGTGAATGGTTTTGTGTTTAATTCAAAAATAATTACTGTTGTCAGAAATGTAATGTTTATATAAATGTAACAAGTAGGTAAAAATTTAATATTTTAATTTATATTGGCAGTGATTTAGAAAGTATTCAATATGCATACTGCTTACAAATAAAATGTATTAGATGTATAAATCAAATTAAAATATTGAAAGAAATAAATTAAGGACAGATAACACAGAAGAGTTTAATTTGTTCAATTACAGTTCAATTCATGTTCATGTACATAAATAGTAATATACTAGTTAATCATAAATGAAAAAGCAAGGCTGGTTGGATTTGTAGTCCAGAGTTCTCATCATCTATGGGCTCTGTAATCCTGTGCAAGTAAGAAATGCCTTGTTATTCTGTTTCCTCATTTATAAAATGCAGATCACTTTCCCTTCCTAAGGATGTTAGAAAGATAAAAGGAATAAATCCTTGACTTCTATCTTCTTAGACCTAGCCTCCTGGTGGGAGCCCTCCAGGTATACCTGCTGCTCTTAACAGCAGAACAGCTGTTGTTACCCTGAGCTTTGATATTCTCAACTTCTTAGTGAAAGCCTGTCCTGTTCTCTTAGCCCCCAACCCCCCTCATCTTTCTCCTTCCTCTGTCTTAGGAGAGGAAATGGCTGAAAGTGAGAGCATTGTGCAGGGTTCATGGTCACAGTCTCATCATGAATGGCAGGTGGTGGGCTACATGTGTGTGCATAATTCTCGAGAGTACAATTGGGAGAAAAGTACATTAGAGGACATAAATATGATTTATTACAAAAAATGATCACTGAGATGATAAGCACTGTGCAGACAATGATGGGAAATTAGAAAAATTAAGCTTACATAAACTTATTATTATAGAGAATTATAGATTTTTATATTTGAGTACTGACATCTTTAAAATAATTTTACTGACTTCCAGAAAACGTTTATCTGAAACATCAACTTTTATAGATCTTTCTATCCCTCTTCTAAGTTCTTATCAATTACATGAAAGTTATTCCTCTAAAACTAATTTTAGTGTCTAAAATGACAGGAGTTCCATTATTAAATTATACTGCATTGGGGCTGTGCATCTTTAGTTATATGAAAAAGGGATTATTAAAAATGTTACTTAAAGCTAGGGATTACAGACATTTTAAAATTATAATCTGATAAACCTATGGTAGAAAGTAATTTGAATATTTTACATAGCATAGATATAGTAGTTGTTAAATGTCTTACTCAGAAAGTTCTTAAGAGTTTCTGGTGATGCTCCATAATACCATTTTGATACAGGGTTCAGAGAAAAGCTATCTGTGTTTTCATGACTACCAACTGTGATAGAGTTTTGTATCCAATAAACTTTTTTCTATGAATTTAAACATTTCACATTACTGGAATGTCAACTGCTTTTGAAGAGTCACATGACCTTTCCATTTGGCCTACATGAGGATGAACCTAAGCAGAATTTAGAATATGAATCACATAGAAACTTACCACATGTGAAAGCATAGAGGTATCAGAAAGAACTCTAGTTTGTCCAGCTGAATATTTGTAGTAATATTTGTAGCAAGAATCCTGATTGGTCTTAGTAAAAACCCAGAGTCAGATATTTCAGGGTAAATGCTGAAAGATCAGAGAGACAGAGGGGCCAGCCACTAGGGAGATCTCTGGCTTCTACTGAATCCTCAAGCCGAAAAATTGAGCTCATGTCTCCTCCAACCTTATATTCCTCTTTCTACACAGCCATTTCACTTCCTGTCTTAGCCACCCTAGCACTAGAATTAACGATGTGTGCCTCCCAAGGACTGGGATCAAAGGCATGAGATTTGAAGTGCTGTGATTAAAAGGGTGCCACCACAGTCCAGTGTCTATGGCTAACTAGTGGTTGACTCTGCCCTTTGTTTTTCAGGCAAGCTTTATTTGAGAGAGAGAGAGAGAGAGAGAGAGAGAGAGAGAGAGAGAGAGAGAGAGAGAGAGAGAGAGAGAGAGAGAGAGAGAGAGAGAACAAATTGAAACAAAAATAGAGTGTAAGTAAATATTACTTCACTAATAATGAAGATGGGAGTTTGGTGTGAAAAAAACATTGATTCAGTTTTTGACTTGCTACATTCTCTTAAGTCTATTGTTTAAGGTTAGTTTAGGTACATCTTAAAGGCAAGGGGGTTGTTTACATTACAGTTGGAGAATGCAAATCCAAGATTTGATGGTCCCATCTAGCCTTGGTGAGGTTCTCATAGCTGGTGGCATCTCAAAGGTTGAAATGTGGAAGAGATTAGAGATGAGGGAACCTAGATATGTTACTTTGGAGAAAAGGGTTTTTTTTTTTAATATATATATTTATACAGAAAATGAGAGGCTGTAGATTCATTCCAGGTTAAAGAAAATAAGGTTTGATTGAGGAAGACCCCTTGAAAAATCACTGATGGGAACACACGACCCAGATGATCCAATATTTCTGAGCACCTCTGTTATAGTTTCCTCCAAGTTCTACATCCAGAACAGCTTCAAGGATGCTGGCTGAGATGATCCAGCCCCACAGAATACTCCACTCAAGATTTGTCTATAGTCTCAAATTTTCTTTAGGTCCCCATAAGATTACCAACTCCCCCAATCATCAGAAAGTAGTCTAGAGAACTATGTTCACATTTCCCAAATATTGATTATGTGTGTTTGTCTTTGTTTATAGTGTTGAATACAAGGTGTTATAGATAATGGTCAGAAAAAAATGCTATGCAAAGGAGATTAGATTTGGAATTCTTGTTTTAAAAAGAAAAACATAGGGGGAAACATGGGATGATGCTCTTTTACACTGTAAATTTTCTTTTTTTAACTTGTATTGGTTTAATAAAACACTGATTGACCAGTAGAGGCAAGAAATAGAGGTGGGGGAACCAGACTAGGAGAATTCTGGAAAGATGAAGAGCAGAGGAGAGATGCCAGCCAGACACAGGAGAATCAAGATGAGATTGCTGCACTTGGCTAAACATAGGTAAGAATTATGGGTTAATTTCAGTGTGATATGCTTGAATTACTGGCTCAGAAATTAACATAATATTGTTTCTGAATAATTATTTCATAAATGGCTATGAGACCAGCCAGGCAGGACAGAGAAACATATGACTACAACTTCCTATAGATAAAAACTAAAAGTTTACCTTTGATTGCATGAGTTGCTTAAGATTAGTGAACAACTATGCTATATGGAGCAGAAATGAGGATGTTACATGTTTTTATAAATGTGTTTCTTCTGGAAGTAATGTAAATAAGAAAGATAATAACTGTGATCCAAATGTTATAAAACTATTATAATTTACTTAAAAATATTATTAAATATAAATAATGTCATTACAAACATACTGTATATCATAAATATTTTGGTTTATAGGTGCTATGGAACAATTGTTTTGTATACTATGAATATGTATTACTATCATTGGCTAAGAAAAGCTGATTCAGCAACAGCCAGACAAAAAGTTTATGGAAGATGCTCAAACTGAGAATGTAGGGAGAAAGAAGAGTAGAGTTAGGGAGAGTCTTCAGGAGCTTCAGAGGGAATAGGATATGTGGGAAGACAGGTAAAGCCACTAGCCACGTGGTAGAGGAAAAATAAGGAATATGATTAACATAAAATGTATGAGCTAGTTAGTAATAAGCCTGAGCTATTGGCCAAGCATTTATAAGTAATATTAAGACTCTGTGTGGAAGCAGCTGTTAGGACTGGAAAACTTCACTTACATATAGGTATACATATTAAGATTTTCATTTAGAAATTATCAAAAATGTTTCTCTAGTCATTGAAATTAGGTTATTATAAAGATATACAGAGTTTTGTGTATGTGTGGTTTGGGGTACTTATGATTGAGTCTAGTTCATAGGTAAGCATGCTGCCAGAACTATATCTCCTAAATTTTTCATTTCCAGTTTTCCCTCAATTTAGGTTTTCTTTACTGATTCCATTTCCGCTTTCATATCTTTAACAGCTTTCTGCATTTCATTCACGGTTTGTGTTTTTATAGATTTTGTTAATAGATTTGTTTATATACTCTTTATGGTTCTTGAGCATATTCATGATAATTATTTTGAAATTCTTGTTTTGTGCTTCTGCTATATTGCATTTCTCAGGGCCTACTGTAGCTTCAGCTTAACACACTGTCCTGGTTGTCACTGATTGTGTTTTATAATATTGTCTAAACATCTAAGTTTGGGAAAATTTTAATTCTAGGTTCTGATATCTGGTCTTTTTTCTTATTCCGTGGCTTTTGTTGTTTTCTCTGTTTCTTCTTTTTTTGTATGTTCATTTTATAATCTTTTATATAAAAAATGTATTTTTTATCCATGTATTCCCCTGCTCTCTTTCCCTTCCTTCCTCCCAATCCCTTTCAGTCAGCCTTGCCCCTTCTCATCTCCCCATCCCCTCCCACAAAAGGGCATGAACTCCCAAGATGGGTCAGCTCAGTGTGGTGTTCCTCTGCAGGGAATGGGCTCAAAGATGTCAGCCAACCTGCACAGGAACACAGTCTGATCCCACCCCTTGAGGCTCCACATACTGCCCATGCCGATCGACAGTTGCCTATCCTTTGAGGGATACTTAGGGTGGTTTTTCATTTGATTATAGGGGAAGTCCTGTTTAGGCACCCCTCCACTATTGTTTGGAGATCTAGCCAGGGCCATCCTGTGAGTTCTTAGAGGTTTCCCTAGCACCCGGTCTCTTTACAACCCCACATTGGCTTCCTCTATCAAGCTATCATATCTTTTTTTCTCCCTCTTTGTTGCTCTTCTTACTTAACCATCTCCTTCTCTCATGATTTGTTCCCACCTCTTCTTGGTTGCAGCCCATTATGATCCCACTTTGCTAAGGTGATCTCTATTTTCTCTTCCTAGGGGAATCTCTGGAGAGGGGTGCTGGCTGTAATTTGCCTGGTAGGGAACGATGTTGAGATCCTGAGACGTGTGGGTGGTAGAAAATGTTTCCAGACATTAGGAGCTGACATTGAGGAATAGGGATAGTCTAGAAGGGGTGTGGCTGAGAGACATCACATGATGTGGGAAAGCTGGGTGTGCCACTAGGATCTGCAGAGAACCCTGAGAATTAGGGCAGAGAGGAAGCAGAGGTCACAGCAGGTGGTCTGCTAGAAAACTGTAGTTAAAAATTGGGCATTACAATCGGAGGAGAGAAGGAAGAGTAACATTGTGTACCGATTTCCTGTTGGCAAGGCTATTGGAAGTATCTGTGGGACGTGATGGCTGAAGCAAAGGGATGGGTGGTGGAGGAAGGCCATAGGAGATCTGCGTACTTTCCTGGGATTGGGGGTGTAAAGTAAGCGGAGGCTGCAGTAGGTGTCCTGCTACAAAACTTGGAATAAGCCTGGAGGATTGAAATTGGGGGGGGGGGTGAGTGGAGAGGGACCAGGATGGCTAGTGGGTCCTAGGGAATTCCTTCCAGAGTCAGCAGATAAGATAAAGGGCTGCTAAATATACTTTAAGTTTACTTCCTTGTTGTGCAAGGTGACTTGAGTCAAAATGAGTGACCCTCTTTTTACACTGGGTCCATTTTGCGCCCTCACTGTTCCACATGGATGGGTTGCAGAGTGGAGCAAATTTTCTGAGTTCAAAATATGATAATGGTTTTGACAAGACGGCTACAGCAGTTCTGCACTGGATTAGGTTGCTTAGGTTTACAAATTGAGAATTTTATAGGAGAAATTGCTATGCTAGTTAAAAGATCAATTCCTGCACACATTGAGCTGCACCCGGGCCTGGCCCCAGGCTTCTACCACTGCTGCCCACCACCTCCAGCCTCCAACCTCCCACCTCCTGAGCATGGATCAGGAATGAGCTTTGAACCTTCCTGAAGATGTGTAAGAAAGATCCGAGCGTCCTGCACACCGAGGAATGCAGTTCCTGAGGGAGTGGGTGGGAAGCATGGGAGGCAAAGTACCACCTGCTACTCTTAAAGCTAAGTCAGAAGAAAATATCAAAGAAGGAAAAGGAAATCATGAAAATACTACAGAGGAAAACATAAAGACGAATGAACCATCAAGTGAGAAGAATGATCTAGAAATTGACAGAAAAGGTGTAATTGAGTGGGACACGGATGCCCCTCAAGAAATGGAAATGAAAGTTCAGAGATAACTGCGGAGATAATGGATCAAGCAAATGAGTAGAAGGAGGCTAGCTGCCTTTGCAGCCCTAAATGACGGTGAGCGGTAGAAAGCCCTTGACTTGTTCACTGACGCCGTCAAGCTAAATCGTCGACTGGCTATTCTGTATGCCAAGGAAACCAGTGTCTTTGTCAAGTTACAGAAGCCAAGTGCTGCTACCCGAGACTGTGACAGTCATTGAAATAAACTCTGATTCAGCTCAGCCATACAAGTGGTGAGGGAAAGCGCACAGACTCCTGGGTCACTGGGAAGAAGCAGTTCGTGATCTTGCCCTGGCCTGTAAACTGGATTATGACGAGGTTGCCAGTGCAGTGCTGAAAGAGATTAAATCTTGGGCTCAAAGAATTGCTGAACATCGGAGAAAATATGAGTGAAAACGTGAAGAGCGAGAGATAAAAGAAAGAATAGAGGCGGTGAAGAAGGCTCAAGAAGAGCATAAGAGAGCCCAAAGGGAAGAAGAAGCCAGAAGACAGTCTGGAGTTCAATATAGCTCTTTTCCAGGTGGTTTTCCTGGAGGAATGCCTGGTAATTTTCCTGGAGAAATGGCAGGCATGGCAGCAGGCATGCCTGGAAATGGCAGGCATGTCGGGACTCAATGTAATCCTCAGTGATCCAGAGGTTCTTGCAGCTGTGCAGAATCCAGAAGTCATGGTGGCTTTCCAGGATGCGGCTCAGAACCCAGAGAATAATGTTAAAAATATCAGAGCAAGATGATGAGTCTCATCAGTAAATTGTCAGCCAAGTTTGGAGGTCAAGCATAATATCAAACAGATCCTTTGCCGAATAAAGAGCGGCTTAGCTCACTTCCTGGATGTTGCAATAATACAAACCAGTGAACCTCCGACCTCATCGGGAGAGCTAAGGTGTGAAGATTATCCTTACCCTTCTGTAGCAAATGCAGCTGAAGCATCTGACAGTGGTTTGCCATTAGGGTCTTCATTCAGATAATGTTTTACTACTAGGAAATACAAACCTAAAACACTTTTCAACCTTAAACACATTTTTTAAAAAAATTAGGGGTGTTAATTCCTATATTTTTTCTTTACTAATCTTTTTTGGGTTTTCCTTTGAATAACTGGGCAAGGAAGCTGAATATGGTCGGCTTAACTGCTCTTACGAATGGAAATAAGGATTTGTTAGTGGGAAGCAAATAAACCCATTTAAATTGAAAAAAAAAAAAAAGATCAATTCTTTTATAAGAAGTCAGTCATTTAATAATCACAATGTGCCTTCTATTTGGAAGCAAACATATTTACCAAGTTTTTTTCTACATCACAATAAAATGTCTTCTCTATATGATTAGATAAAATTTGTGTTTGAATGAAAATTTAAAATTTTCCAAAGCTATCATTATTTACAATCCATTTTACTAAATACATTATTTTTGTGTAATGACATGAAACCATTCTCAAGCTTCCTGTTTTTCTCTGTGTCATTTAAATATACATGAGAAGAAATGAGCAGCATACCTGAAATGCTTCACCCTTGAAAGCCAGGCATTCAATTATATGACACTCTCATCTTCTTTTAAGACACAGATACCCCTCTGCTTTCAATTTTTTGGCTGTCTTGATATACTTTCAAAGAGAATACTGGAAAATGCCAGATTATAGGGTACCTTACAAATAGTTTAAAGCAATGTAATTGTATTTTGATGTTATGCTTATTCTATTTCACATAGGTGGAAGCTGAACTCTCTGTTAGACATACACATCTCATATATAGAGAGTCCAGTCAACTGAACCTTCAACAAAGTGCTTTATTTTTTGATGACCCTTCCAGAAGGCTAGGTGTGTGTGTTCATGCATATGTTTTAGAAAAACAATGTATAATACAACCACCCCATAAAATACTGCTAATCCTTTTAGTTTGATGGGTAAGGGAATTATGCCTTTAAACTGTGAATTGCAAAGCCTCTCCGGAGTAAACAATTTGACACAAATGTGACATTTGAAAATGAAATTGCATCAATAATGTGGCAACTTCTCAGATGTCATTGGAATCCCTGATAGTGATTTGGAGAAGAGCTGAGGCTTGCTGTGTGCCCGCTTCAGTAACCACTGCTTCTTATCTGGCTTGGTGTCAAATAGACTCCACAAAGATTTAAAGCCTTAGAGATAAGCCTGCAATTGAAAATGTGTTCCTATTTTGTATTTAAAGTGAGACGATGCTACCTATCTTCTGAGCTGAATTTATATAGATGGAGCTATTGGGAACTAATCTCCTGGATTGGCTAATTCGCCCTGATCATTTTTAGTACACTGCATTGTAATATTCCATTATAAAACATAAATTTAGAATCATTTAAAATGACTTATGGTTAGTGATTAGTAGTAAAAATCTGCAGAGAGATTTCCATACCACAAATTTATTTCATGTTTTCTTACCTACCAGAGTCAAGACATGGGGAAACACCTGGCCTCATTTGGTTTGGCATGCCCATGATTGTTTTATGATTCAAGGCTAGTGGTGAAGGTTTTTTTTTTTTTTTTTCTAACTGTCTACATTGTGTGTTGAACTGATTTAAAGTATGTAACAAAAATGCTTTCTTCAGTTTTTGTGTATATGCGTGCATGTAGATGAAGGCATGAGGAATTTTATTTTTTTAAGGCTAATTCCTCTGAGAAATGATGATGAAGGCAGAACTCAGGATAGACTGCTGAGTCCTAATTGGCCATTTATGTGATTTGGGAAAACATCTTGGGGACTTACATTCTTCTTTGTAAACGTTTATAATATTTCACAGTGTAATTTTGGATGAGATAATAGCATATATATGAGATATATATATATATATATATATATATATATATATATATATATATATATATATATATATATATATATATTTACAAACTATATTGACATATAAAACGAGAACTGGAAGAGACTGTTTCTCAACCAAGTTGCCTTGTAGAGGATATTTGACAGGCCAGGAGATAATTTTATTTTTACAACCAAGGGAGGAGAGAACGCGTGCTGCTGGGATCTACCAGGAGGAAGTCAGGGTTGCTTCTCAGTTTCCAGTACTGAGCAGAATAACTTCCTTGGCAGAATTGTCTCATGCCAAGAATCAGTGGTACTGTTGATGGGAAACCTGAGGTTAATGTAAAAATGCCAAATATTTATATAATTCCACTGACATTACTTTCTGGGTGTTTTAATCATCTTTTAGTATCTAAAAATGCCATACTTACTATCATTAAATGTTATAGACAGTATAAATAATTGTTCTCCATGAATAATTGTTAAGGTTCTCATATTCATAGATATTTTCATTATTCTTTAAAATATTTCTGATAATATTTATTTTTGGCCCACAATTCATTATATTAACAAACTTAGACTGAATGGGTTCTTCCTTTTTTTATTTTTATTTTTGTATTTTACTAGTGAACTAATGTTTATTTTACAAAATATGTATCATTAAATGTTGCATAATACAACAAGTGAACCTAGGAAAGTGCCATGTAATCAATAATTGCTATTTATTTAAAAAATGTGTAAATAATTACACTAAGTGGGTTAGTTAATCTTATATCAGATTAAGTTATGTTCTGCCATCAAGTTTGGTAAGGTTTTATAGTCAAATGAATTGTAAAACAAAGCTACTGTTTCCTAGAGAACTTTTGAATTATAGATCTGCCAATGCACACATTGTATGTTTCTTTACTGAGCATAATGTCTCACATGTGAGAGGCCATGTTACAACACATAAAAAGCAACAGAGTGTAACATTTTTTATTGTACCAAACAAATGTACACTCCCTTGCTGACTTATTTAGTAATTGTTGGAAGGGCATCTATATCTGAAACATGCACTGCCTTAATTAATGTTCCAAGTTATGCCAGATTGTATAAATAAGTGTCCTAGTTAATGAGCATTTGCATTCAATTTTCACAGTTGCAAGGAAAATAGACCCTACAAAAATGAAAACATGCATACGAAGGATATAATTTATTACACAAGGTATTAACAGAACTGAAATTGGATGTATGTGTTCTGTGAATAGAAGTATTATTAGTGTCTATTTTAATTAATAGTGAATACATATGCTAAGGACCTGACAGAGTTTCAGGACAGTGTCATTATGATGATGGATAATTATATATCCCACTTTCACTGTATTCCCCTGTGAGCACTTAAAATAAAGCTTATTTAAAGGAGGGGCAGTGGAAACGCTTGATAGGTGATATAATGAATTAGAAATATAGGCAAATGCTTCTCTAAGACTGTGTCTGCTGCATAAAGACTGTGGCATGGTCTATTTATAATTCCCACTGAGATTTACAGATGACTAGCATCCTCTTTCCAAGGATCCTTTCACGGAAACATGCAAATCTGAAGGGTTTCAGAACCACATACCTCATGTCTTCAACAAGCCCTAAACATTTTAGCTTTGCCACTTCTACTAAGTCTTGTTTGACATTTTTGTTAAGTTTCTAGAAAGGTTATAATAGCTAACCTGAAAATACTCCCCATTGGGAAATATTCATAGACACTATATAATATATAAAAATCTAATCATATTACTAGAAGCCATAAATGTATTAATATCTCGGATAGCTAAAATTTAGACAAAAGACAACCTAGAAAGCACAGTTCTGAACTGGACATTAATGAGGACTTGGAAATTTAAGACCTGGTAAGAGGATACAAATCTTTGAATAAAAGAGTGGATTTGGAAGTTTGGAATGGAATATTCTCTCTCTCTCTCTCTCTCTCTCTCTCTCTCTCTCTCTCTCTCTCTCTCTCTCTCTCTCTCCATATTTCTATCTATTTACCTATCATCTATCTATTTGTCTGTCTATCTGTCTGTCTGTCTGCCTGTCTATCTATCTATCTCTGTCTGTCTATAAGTTATATATTCATAAAAGAGAATAGGAAAATGAGTCATCATTTGCTTGGGTTTTTCTGTAATCAGAATTGCCTTTTATGGATTGCCTTCATACCTACAAAAATACAGCTTTATAATATCTAATTAAATGAGATCGCATTGTGTTCTTTAGGCTATAACACCAGTGTATAAAATTACTAGAGTAATAAAAGGTAAAAAACATATGTGCAAGAGTAAGAAATAAATCTCTTAAAAGTCATTTTAAAAATAAATAATAGAAACCACTAGATATTAAAAGATATATACTAGATACTGATCATAAAAGGACTAGAAACCAAATTTAGAAGATGTAGCTAAAACAATTTTTAGCAAAGAATGTATATAATAAAATTGTTATAATAGGAAGAAAAGGTGAAAATTAGCCACATAAGCATTTAACTCTAAGACAATGAAAATAAGTAGAAGAAAGCTATGCTAAACATTACATAATAATAATTATAATAGCAATCAAATTACTGTAGAGAACAGCAAAAGTAAAAAATTAGTGCTCTTAATGTAATAATAAAAGTCAAATCATTGTCGGGATGCACAAAAGTAAAAGAAAAAGACAAAAGCTGACAATATTCAGAGTATCAAGAGCAGTTCATTATTGCAGTATTTGATCAAGACTATAATTTTAGCTAAAACAAAGAGAAAGTAGGAGAAATGTCAGAAGTGAAACACTGAAATTAAAATAATTTGTTTTTGAGAAATACCAATTTATCTTAGCAAGAGATGGAAAACCTAATAAGCGATACTACAGATGCATTAGTAATTTTTTTTTATCTCCCAGCCACTTTCAATATACATATTTCAAGTTAGGCATACATGATTTTACTGGCTAGTTATTTTAACATTAAAAAAAAAACCTTCAAAAGAATGCTATATTCGAGAGTCACTGACAAACCTGCTTTTTAAAAGTGTGTGTAATTGGGATTGAAGATATGGCTCAATTGTTAGTGGCACTTCTTGTTCTTCTATGGGACCTGGGTTCAGTTCATAGAACCCACATGGCAGCTTACAGCTATCTGCAATGCCTAAAAATCTGACGCCCTCTTCTGGCATCTGTGGGCACTGTATGCATGTGGTGCACAGACATTAATGTAGGCTAAACGCTCAGACATACAATATACATATGAATACATTTGCAAAAAGGATTTTGTATATACATATTTAATTTTATATTGTAAAAAGCTTTATGTACATTTTCTATACATATTTAATTTTAAGTATATTTGGGCTCAAATTCTATATGAGGCTTTGAAACTTCTAATTAGCTGTGGGTTGAAAGAAGTTAGAGACAAAAATGAGGTTCTACTTATGAAGCATAAAAAATGGAATTGTCAGAAAATTATTTTTCAAAAGCCTATTACATCTGAAAGATAAGATCATGCACAAAAATGTTTTACCTATTTATAAATATCTCTGTATGAGAATTTATATTTATAGCCATTCTTTTATATCTTGCTAACATTTAAATGCCTTTATTTGTAGAAAATCTTTTATGGCATATTATGCTTCTATAGATTCTGTCTTTGGGTAGATTTTTAAGAATATAACCTTCATTCTCAATTCTGTATAAGCCATGATCCCATGGAAGTGAGCAACAATGGGAGGAGTTTGATCCATTTCTCTGGACACATCTTCTTTCTTTCTTTTTTCTGCATGTAAAGCTAAGTTAATAGGTTAATAGAGTTAGTTCATATCTTCTGTTTTGGAAAAAGAACATGCAAAGTGGTTATTTTTATGACAATACTGTAAGTAGATGAAGTTCATTTTAAAAGGCAATTAATTTATTGGTGAAATTTTTAGGAACCCAAATGCAAAACTTTCAGTTTAAATAGGAATGGCCTGGTTAGATTTGCTCTATGTGTGCAGAGTAATTAATAATTAAATCTGTTAGCAGAATAAAGAAGACAAATCATTTCCTTTAGGTAGATTTGACAAAAGCTTTATGGCATTAGCAGTGAGCTCTTCCTAAACTGTGGAGACAGCTCATGAATGAACTGCTGGGAACTGCACCAGAGGGAGGCTTGGCTCTCAAGAGCATCCCCTGAACACTCCTTCAGGATGAGCAGCAGGAAGAGAGATTTTCTTGTAGTTTTTCTGCTGGACAAATGAAATGTTTACTTCTAAACACTCCATGGAGGGCAAAGCCTGTCTGGGTGCAAGGTGTAAGTGGTTTATCAAAATGCCCAGACCAGACCTCTAGTTCCTAGTGGAATAATTCTGGAAACCAGGCTTCAGGTTCTAGTTTGGGTCATAATGTAGCAGAGTTCTGAGCTCATAATTTTTTTAAACATTTTCTTACTCTGAGGGATTTTTCTAGACTTTTGACTGAACTTTGAAATGCTTTTAAAAGCTTGTATATCATAATTTATTCAACATCTGCATATTTGTGTTAGCCAAGAAGATTTGGCACTTTTATATATTAATTTTAAATGCTAATTGCAGTAAATATTTTTCTCTTTGGTCAACTATATTTTTTGGCAAGAAAATAAATGATATTAACTAAAGCAATATACTGGCATACACGATTATTGGATTGGAGATGTGGTTTCTGATATTAAATGTTAAAGCATGTGGTTAAAGCATAATCATCAAAAAGAATGTGATATTGAAAGATAGTAGAATATAGTAGGACAATTTAGAAATTACAATGGAAATGTACTTTATCATTAAAATAGCAGTTATGATCAATAATAAAACAATGGATTAAGTAGTTTTGTGAAATGTGTAGTCATGTAGAAAAAAGACAACAAATTAACTTTTTCTAAATTTATAGACAAGTTATTAAATAGCTAGATTATTTTAAACCCATGAAAATTTTAAATAAAATTAAGGAAATATTTTCTCTGATAATGAGATATTTATTTCATATATGTCATATATCTTTGCATTAAGAAAGTATAAGAACAACCATGTGCTCTTGGAAAAGAAGGTTGTGTTTTAGAAAAGATACACTCTAACTGACCCTTGGATTGTGGCAGTGTGAAACTCTGAGTGCAGGATTACACTATGCCATCTCTTTCTTCTAAGCCACAGAAGCTATAAGGTAATAAATATGTGATTGTGGAAATTTATTAGAATAAAAGACAAATACAAGTTTTATTAGTTGCTTTTCTTATTGCCATGGTAAAGTGCTTAAGATTTAAACTGGATAACTTATTTTTAACATTTATTTTTAGCTGTGTGTATGGCATGGGCGTTCTAATGCCTATAAAAGTTAGAAGCTTTAGAGACCTTTGTAGCTGCAGTTCTGGGTGATTGTGAGACACTAAATGTGGATTCTGAGACCCAGACTTGGTCCTCCAGAAGAGCAGGATGCACTCTTAGCCACTGAGCCATGTCTCCAATCCCTGAGAGAGCACAGTTTTCATGGTCTTCTGATTCGTCTTCTCTCAACTGGAAAGAAGCTGGAGTGATCTGGCAAGAACTTCAGCTGAAAAAATGACTCCATCAGTTTGGAAGTCGGTCAGTCTGGTGGGGATATTTTCTTGGTTAATGACTGATGTGGAAGGGTTCAGCTCACTGCAGGTGGGGGCAACCCTGGGCAAATAGTCCTGAGTTGTATAAAAAAAAGCAGATTTATTAGAGTTTCCAATTTTGTGTTTTTATGGAATTTCTATGTGTTCAAACATGTGTGTCTCTGTTTCGTATGTGTTTCTTCTGCTTTTCCTTTGGCTTCTCTTCTGGGTGTTTGTTTGCTTTATCCTATTCTGTTTATTTGGCTCACTTTATCTATTTTATTATTATTACTTTTCAGATGCCTGTTTGTTTTTAATGGGAGAGAAAAGGAAAGGATGTGGATTTAAGGGAGAGGTGAAGTACGGAATGTCTGGGAAGACTTAGGGGAGAGGAACCGTAATCAGAATATACAGTGTGAAAAAAAATCTATTCCCAGTAAAATTATTATTTTTTCACAGTAACAACAACAAAACAGACAGAAAATGATGAGGAACAAGCAAGTAACAAGTGTCCCCTCATGGCCTCTGCTTCAGTTTTTGCTTATAGCTTTTTGTCTTGACTCCCCTAGGAATGGAGTGTGACCTGAAAGTTAAGATTCAACAAACCCTTTCCTCCCCAAGTTGCTTTGGTCGTGGTGTATTATCATAGCAAAAGGAATCTTACTAAGACACATGGTAAGGAAGGATGACAGAAGATGGGCTTATTTATACACTGTGTGAAGATGTGACTATGCCCTTCCTCTCTTGACTAACGCACCTTCTGAATGGTTTAATAAAGAGCTGACTGGCCAATAGCTAGGCAGGAAAAGATAGGCGGGAATTCTGGGCAGAGAAAGGAACTCTTAAAAAAAAAGTCTGGCATGGGAGATTTACCAGCTAGACATGGAGGAGGTAAGTTATACAGAACTGAGGAGATGTAACAAGCCATGTGACAAAATGCATATTAAGATAAAATGGTTAATATATTTTTAAAAAATTTAATTATTAATAACATTTCTTTTCCATACCCTCTATGGTTCTCCCTGCCTCACCTTCTCCTGCTCTGCCCCCCATCCACTCCTCAAAGGGAATGAGGCTTCCTTTGAATAGTCAACAGAGACTAACATACCAAATTGAGGCAGGGTCCCTTCCTTTCTATATTAAGGCTGAGCAAGGCATCCCACCACAGGGAGTGGGTTCTACAAAGCCAGTTAATGTAACCAGGATAATTCCTGGTTGCATAGCCAGGGGCCACTAACAGCTTGATCAATGCAACTGTCCCCCTCAGTCAGAGAGCCTACCTTGGTCCCATGTAGGCTCTCCAGATGTCTCCAGAGTCTGTGAGCTTGCATTAGTTTGTGTCAGCCATCACTGTGGTTTTCTCCATTGTACTATTGACCCTCCCCTTTCTCCTCTAGTTGCTCCTCCCCCTCTTCAACTGAAGTCTAGGAGTTTGAACAAGTGCTGTACTATGGGTGTCTACATCTGCTTTCATCAGTCATAGGATATAGATTGTGTGATAACAATTTGGGTACTCACTAATTCGACCACAGAGGAAGGTTAGCTCAAGCACTCTCTCCAGCACTGCCAGGAGTCTTAGCTGGGACCTCCTTGTGGGTTCCCATGTATTTCTCTAATACCAGCTTGCTCCCTAAACTCATGATGGCTTATTCAAGATAGCTCTTTCATTGCTCACCTCTCCATCCCTCCCCCAACTTGGTTTTCTCAAACCCTTATGTTCTCACCCCCTCCCTTCTATTTCCCTCCCAGTTTACCCAGGAGATCTTAACCATTTCCCCTTCCTGAGGTGATCCATGTGTATCCCTTTTAGGGTCCGCTTCTCTACCTATCTTCTCTGGGGTTGTAGAATCTAGCCTGTATATCCTCTACTTTGAGCTTACTATCCACTTTATGAGTGAGTACATACCTTGTTTGTCTTACTGGTCTGGGTTACCTCACTTAGGATGACTTTTTCTATTTCCATTCATGTGCCTATAAATTTCATGACGTCATTTTTTCCATTGAGTAATACTCCAATGTGTAAATGTACCACATTTTCTTTATCCATTCTTTGGTTGAAGGGCATCTAAGTTCTGGCTATTACATATAATGCTACTATGAACATAGTTGAGCAAGTGTCCTTGTGATGTGGTTGAATATCTTTTGGGTATATGCCCAAGAGTGTTATTGCTAAGAGTGAGGTAGGCTGATTCCCAATTTTCTGAAACAGCCACATTGCTTTTCAGAGTGGCTGTACAAGTTTATACTCCCACCAGGAGTGGAGGAGAGTTCTCCTTTCTCCACATCATAGGCTGTCATTAGTGATTTTCATCTTAGCCACTTTTTACAGGTGTAAGATGGTATCTCAGAGTAACTTTGATTTGCATTTCTCTGATGGCTGAGGATGTCTTTTGGTCATTTGAAATCTTTCTGTTGAAAATTCTCTGTTTAGATCTGTACACTATTTTTTAGTTGAGTTATTTAGTTTTTTTGATGTCTAGTTTCTTAAGTTCTTTATATATTTTTAAAATCAGCCCTCTGTTTGAAGTGGGGTTGGTTAAATGTAACAGGGGTTTTCTGGCTGGCTTAGCCCCACAGTATGGACCTGCTCACCACTGATTATCTGGACCAGCAGTCCAAAAGTCCCAAAGAAACATGCAGATACTTATATTAATTTCATGCTGTTTAGTTTATGTCTCTGGCATTTTGCTAGCTAATTCTTTCATCTTAATTCAGCCAATTTTCATTAACCTCTCTTACCAAGTGGCCCATGGCTCACCTGTGTTACTTTACATGTTGAATCTTGGGCAGGAGCATTATGTCTCTCTGACTCCATCGTTCTTTTTATATCTATGCTTCAATTTCCCCACCTAATCCTACAGTGCCTGCCATGGTCAAAACAGTCCTATATTCACAGCATATAGACATCCCACGTCAGGTAAAGATATTTTCTCATTTTATAGGCTGATATTTTTGTCTTTTGACCATGTCCTTTGCCTCACAGAAGCTTCTCAGTTTCAGGAGGTCCACTTATTAATCAATTATACTAGATTTATAGTTAGGAAGTGGTTTCCTATGTCAACGTGTTCAAGGATATTTCTCACTTTTTGTTCTATAAAGTTCAGTGTAACTGGATTTATTTTGAGGTCTTTTATCTGTTTGGACTTGAGTTGTGTGCAGGGTTATAAATATGAATCTATTTGCATTCTTCTACATGCTACCACCCAGTTATGACAGTACCATTTGTTGAAGATATTTTCTCTTTTTTCTATTGCACAGTTTTTGCTTCTTTGTCAAAAATCAGTTGTTCATTGGCAAACTGAATCCAAGAAGATATGAAAAAAATCATCCACGATAATCAAATAGGCTTCATCCAAGAGATGCAGGAATTGTTTAATATACAAAAATCTGTCAATGTAGTCCACCATATAAACAAACCCACCTGATCATCTCACTAAATGCTGAAAAATCCTTTGACAAAATCTAACATGCTTTCATGAAAATGATTGGAGAAATTGGGGATACAAAAAACATACCTAAACACAATAAAGGACATATACAGCAAACCAATAGGTAACATCAAACTAAGTGGAAAGAAGCTAAAAGTGATTCCACTAAAATCAGGAACAAGACAAAGCTGTCTACTCTCTCCAAATCTATGCACTACAATACTTGAAGTTCTAGCTAAAGCAAGAAAACACCATAAGATCAAGGGGAAACAATAGAAAGAAGTCAAACTTTTATTATTTGCAGGTGATAAAATAGCATACACAAGTGACCCAAAGATTCTACCAGGGAACTCCTACAGCTGATAAATACCTTCAGTAATGTGGCAGGCTACAAGGTTAACTAAAAAAGTCAGTAGCCCTCTTATATACAAATGACAAACAGGCAGAGAAAGAAATAAGAGAAACACCACCCTTTACAATAGCCACAAAGAACATAAGCTATCTTGGGGTAAATCTAACCAAACAAGTAAAAGACCTGTGTAACAAGAACTTTTCAGGCTCCCTGCTCTGATTCTTGCAGGAACTGCACTCCTCCATTCTGTGTTGTTCAATTCAATTTCCTGGGTTAAAAAAGAGTAATTATCTTCTTAATGTCCTGGCTATGGGGGTGGAGAGAGTTTGTGACTAGTTATTTCATTGTGATTGAGTACAAAAATAAAAATTAATTTAAATGTTTATATTGTTCCTGTTTTAATTATGAAAAACCAATGTGTCTTTGTAGGGGTGTGTGTAGTTGCCCACAGAGGCCAGAAGTGGGTATTGGGTTCTTTCGAGTTGGAATTACAGGCAGTTGTGAGCCATCTTACTTGGGTATTAGGAACTGAACACCTTTTGCAGGAATAGTATGCAAAAAAAGCCATCTCTTTTGCTCCTAAAATTTTATTTCCTAACAACAGATTTCCTTATTCTAATGTATCTGTTACAGATGAAAAAGAAAAATCTAAATTAGATGCCATCTTAGTTTCAAAATATATTATTATATATAAGTGCTTTAAGCTACAAATTGTGGTGGAAAAGCCATTTAGTAATTTAACTAGAAATTAAATGGATTTTATTATTTCATTTTTTAACTGTTTTCAAAAGTCCTTAAAGTTGAGTGGCACACCTGGAACAACAGAATAAGATCTCAAGCATTTTGGGCATCAGAATTGTGTCATCTTTTGCAGAAGGCTTAATATTTCTCATGTTTGGTAGAGGTTATTTCAAAATAACAAGGCTTTATTAGCTAAATCCTTTAACAATATTGTGCCAAAATAATTTAAAATAATATTGGAACTGTACTAAACTTATCTTTACATGAAGTTGGCACCAGTCCACATTCTCCAAAGTAAGAATGTAAGGCAGACAAAAACGTTTAATTTTCTGATATAAATTATTTGAACAGTATAGTCACCCAAAATACTGAAGAACTCAATCATATTTATGTAGGCACATATAGAGCCAAGGCACATGAAGGGCACAGTTTCTTTGAAGTAGAATCAAACACTCAAAAAAGAAACGCCTGTCTGCTCTAAGAAAAGAATGGATCTGGTAAGTGCCTGGAGATGTGGTTCTCTCAAGGAGTGGAAAACTCTCACAGCAGAAGCACTGTGGCTTCAGGGACCAGCTCTCATACTATCTTAACCCACTGAAGAAGGCCTTGCTATCTTCCCCTTCTTCTTTAGATGGAGTGCTCCAGACGTTTTCTCAGGGTAGGATGCTTCTGCCTCTCTCATCACTGTAACTTTCTTGGGTACAAGCCAAAGAACGTGCTAATTCTGAACTCACCGAAACTATTAAACCAATCGATAATGAGGCTTTTTACATAAGCCTTGTGCATATAGTCCTTTATAGAACACATTTTAAAATAATTTAGTGCCAGTAGCAAATCAGCAATTACATGGAAACTCTTCTGTATTTATCTAGCTTAGAGCAGTCTATTATGAGACAAGTGTTATTTATGAACTATGCTTAATTTCCATGTAGTGGCTGATGATTTTATTTCCAGGCTCACTGTAAGGGCATATGACAACAGTGCTATTTGCCATAAAACATACTCCGGTTTAAATGATGCTGTCCCACACCCAACTTCCTTATTATGTTAGATATGCTGAAGTGGTTCTTAGATCCATTTAAGACTTCCAAAATCTATGTGGCATCACTTTTCTTTTAGATTTGGGCTGTAAGTTAATTTTCTAATTATTTTTGTCCTTGTCATGTGTGAAGTCATTAATTTCAAAGTTGTTAAAGTCAAAGAATTGGTTATGATTAACAATTCTAAAATAAACATTATTTAGGGAATTTTCACATTTTTTCGTCATAAATCTTGCTTGAAAATGACACCAAGTTTTTGGAGCACATAAAAGTAAAATTCTCTTTACTATGAATGAGGTAAAGTGAGCAGTAGCTGAAGATAATTACGATACTGAAATGTAATCTCTGATATCTCCCCTTAACCTTTCATTGTTCAGTGAAATGATTATTCATGTAAAAGACTGTTTTCACTTACAGATACTACAGTTATTACTCAAGCTAATGACAGCAGATTCTAAGGACTTAGAGTAGGATACACCTGATAAATCCACTGACTTCTCTGAATGGACACTGCCATCACTCTCGTTGTTAAAACAGTCACATCCACAGGACCACTGAAGTCACTCTTCCTGCAAGGATGTTGAAAATGGATGGCATAGAGTCCTTTTGGAGGGCATTTGCTGTAACAGAATCTCACACGCTCTGTCATCCTCCAAGCACACTCCCATCATCCTGATAGCTGATCGCTGTAAATGCAGAAAGTGCAGCCAATTTTATTTATATCTCAGAATGCCACTATTTTGACTATATAAATGTGTTAAGACTCTTATCCTCGAGTGTTAAAGGAGCGGAGATTTCAGTATCAAAGGAAGGTCCTCCATAGCAGTGTAAGTGAGCCTATCAAAGTTCCCGCTAACAATTAAGCCTGGGAGATTCCCCCTGGGAAATACAGTGGCTGGTTCTGTCCCAGGATCTGCCCGTTCCTTTTGTGGTACTATGTTCCTCTGTGTTTTAAACTGAAGATGAAGTGGACCTTCATCTTCTATTGAAAACCCAGACCTTCAGCTTCCTGTGATCCTGTGGCTAAAAGAGATAAAAGGACCTTTCCAATAAGATTGTCTAACAGGCATTGGCAACCTTTTCAATTCTTCTGTCAAATGAGGCGGGGCATGCTGGAGTAAGATATATCCCCGCTGAGTAACCTTTACATGGGACCTGACATTTTCAGCGTCTCTTGCTCCGCTCATGGGGTTTGTGCCTATTTTCAGAGTAGTGATGGAATTACTTTGAAGAAAATGTACCTTAGACCTTGATGGGAAGATATACCGAGAGTGGTAGACTGAGGGACAGCTAGTACAGCTAGGGATTCTGGCTTCTTATGTGCTCTGATATCTTCCCTGGAAGTGATAAACCTGAGACAGAGCTTCTTTTGTCCACTCCACCTGGAACATGCCCAATCTCATTTCAAAAAGGTGTGATACTCTATCATCTACTTCATTTCTAAAACACGAGTATGTTTCTTGTAACTTTGTGGGTTTCAAACACTTAATTCTTGTCCAATCCATGTTAAAGAAGAAATCTAGGCTCTCAAACTTCTAGCCAGAGTTCCCTAATGGTCAAACCTTGATTTATTTTCCTAACCTCTGAGGTGCATCAGCCAACGTATACAGAGTTTCCATTTAACTTTGTGGCACATGAATCATTGGTGAAGTCACCAGAATCTACCCCTCATTTCTAAACTTTCTTTCAGATTCCCTTACCTCCATGCTCTTGTAAATTAGTCCACTTAATTTTTTTATTTCTGTCCCTTTGTTTGGCTAAATGCTTCGTATGATCTCGTGATTTTGTAATTTTTCTTTTCTATTTTCACTCGGGTAAATGGCTGTGCTCTCTAGTATTTTAATATCTGTACCCACTTTCTTCTCTCAAAACATGACATTATAAGCTATAGATATTATAATTCCAGAGGTGGCAACCTGAGATCTTACTGAATATTCGTAGATTTAGGTCAAGTGGTATTATTTCTTCATATCCATAATGGGTGCTAATTGAGAGCATACAGCACTAACTGAAGGAGAGGCCATAACAACATAAAATTTATATTGTAGAATGTACTTAGCCTAAAAATATTCAGTAAAACATCAATGATTGAAAACTATGGCATAACGATATGGGAAAGACCATTGGCTGACACACGTGTGTGTGTGTGTGTGTGTGTGTGTGTGTGTGTGTTTTGTGTACAGGAACATGTGTGGAGGCAGAGAACAACTTGTGGTTTGGGTTCTCTTCTTCCTTCATTTGAGTTTGAGGACTGAATTATAGTTGTCAGGCTTGAAAGTAAGTGCATTTACAGGCTGAACCATTTTGCCGGCCTCAGAAAACAATGTTTGCAAGAGTAGAAAAAAGCAGGAAAAAAATAATGTTTGATGAGTCAGACATTTTTTCAAATGCCTTCTAAATTGTATTCCATGTCATTTGGCCTTTTTCTACTATGAAAGTAAAGCTCAGAGACATCAAGTAATTTGATCAAAGTCACACAGCTAATAAGGACTTTTAGGTTCTAAAGTTTGTGACTGCAATATCTTTCAGTAAAAAATAACAAAAGGAGGTACTTGGGACATGTTCAGTTTATAGAATTTATGTCTAGCATGTACCAAGCATGGCTTTCAGCAGCAACACCATATACATTAGCCACACATTTGAGAGGTCAATATATTTAGTGCCATCCTTGTTTACATAGGGTGCACAGTGCGTTCAAGGCCAGCCTAGAGCAAGATGAGACCCCATTTTAAAAAGTCAATGGATTTTTAATGCTTTATTTTTATAGTGAATTATTCTTTGGTTATCTTGAAGTCATAGCCTATATCTACCAATGATCATTATGAAGAATATGTATAAACACAAGTGGTTATAACAGAGAAATATCAAAAAATATTTTAAACAATTTGGAGGCTTTCTAAAGCTTCTGTAAAGAATTCCTGTACCCAGGCTTATCTTTTAAATACAAGATACATTGACAACTTCCAAAGTGGCTAAGCTGTTGATGTGTATCTCAGGGGAACTCCAGAAGCTTCCAAGTGAGACTTCTCTCTTGCAAGAAGCTGCCGCATGAGGATGCATTTCATTGGGCCCTAAGTGCGTAAGTGCTGTCGTTCATCAGAAAAATATGTTCTTGGAAGAGTACAGCTCTGAGCATTGTGTTTCAAAAGAGAAATTTAGTAGTTTAGGAGATTAGTAACATTCAAGTTTACTAGGTTGTGATGACAATGCCTTAATGCCTTTTTTTTAATGTTTAGTGAAATTTAACCTTTAACAGAATGATGTAGCAACTTTAAATTATGTAAAATCTCTGAAACAGACTTACACTAAAATACCAATTTTCATCTTAATCTTTAAAAAGGTTATTGAAGTAGATTAAACAGAGCTCGAGGAAGCTAGCATATTTGACACCATCCATTTTCCCTTATAATAACATAATTGCTATTGAGTTTTGACATTTAACAAGGGGTCTGCTGATGCAGCTGCCTCAAGGACAATTTTTCTTCCAAAGAAAACTGATAACATAATGATTTTTAACTTTTCTGAATGTGGCTTACATATTTAAATGCAAAATGACTTTCATAGTCTCCCTCACCCACTGGAAGCATATGTTTCTCTTAAAAATATTATTATATTATACATGTATATAAAATATATAGTCTTTGTTTGTATTCTGTGTGATGCCATTAAAAGGGTGTGTGTGTGTGTGTGTGTGTGTGTGTGTGTGTGTGCGCGCGTGCATATACTGTGGTGTTTCCTAAACTATATTTCTGATGAGCTCTTTTTATAGAGTCAAGTGTTTTTTTTATGTGTATAAATTATAAAAATAGATTCATTTGATTCTTCTTACAGGTTTATGAGGTAAGTACTATTTTCTTGATTTTACAAGTAGAGAAACAGTAGTCCAAGAGCAAAATACTGTGCTCTGTCAATTAGCTGGTTTGTTAGGAACTAAGTTTTGAACCCCTGTGGTCTCCCTAAGTGGAGAGTTCCAGCCACCATTGCCTTTTCCTACTTCTGCTTTGAGATGATGCCACAATGACAAGGTGCTCCAGTTGCTGTCACTTGTCCCGCCATGTGCTTTGTACACTCATCTGCAGTTGTTTGGCATTGTGTAGGAGGAAAAGGGGAGACGCGAAGCAAAGAAGGTGAGTCCATACAATACCAGGTCACAGTAAGTCTGTCTCAGCTCAGAGAGCAAGCGTCTGCGACGGATGTGGCACAAAGAATAGGAAGGAGAAGAGACAAAGGAAATGTCGTTAAATGTTTGGAATCATTCTGTTCCTCAAATGGAATAATACAGATTCCATGATTAATCTTTTAGTAGCTTGAGGTCATATTCCCTGTTTTTCTCCTATTGACTAGTGACTCCTGTATTGGACAAAGAAAGGAGGATTAATCCTTAGATGAGCTGAGCTAGGGTGCCCCCACTTATGATTAGCTGGTGAAAATGCAGTTATGCATTATTTGCATCATGTGGTTGGTTAACTTTCGTGCCATTATATGAAGGTCCATGGTCCATAGCTGAAATCCCTGGAGGAGATGGCCTTTTTCAGTTTGGATTGACTTGGGGAAGCAGAAACTACCCTAGACACTTCAGCCAAAATGGATGTAGTAACATAGAGCTAATAAGGGGCAATGGAATACATTGTGTGAGTTGCTATGATAGAAGTAAAAAAATGGAAAAAATAAAATCATAGGAAAGAGTCCAAAGACATCAAAAAATATAATATATTTCATGAAAACATTGATTTTAGTTCTTCAAAGATATCCCAAGGAAAGTTGTTAAGGAAAGTGAGCCTAAAATTATATAGAGCTTTGAGAAAGGCTGGCAAAACCTGGCGAGAGTGTGGAGCAGTTCAAGAACAAGCCACAAGGGGGCGGAGGACCGAAATTACAGGGTGTGATTGAATTCAACAGGAAGAGAAAATTCCAGCCAGACCTTAAACAAATGAGATGAATATGCAGCCGAGAAACCCAAATGGGCTGAATTCAATCAGAAGAAGAAAGAGCTGAAGCAGAGCAGGAACCCAGTGATAAGGTGAACTATGGCCTTGGGGGTGGGGTGGGGGGAGAGGTGTGGGAGTAGAGCCAACAGACTGAGAGAAAAAATTGTGACAAAGGAAAAAGAAAGAGCGAAGTTGAGTGATTTGAAAAAGTTCATTCAAAGGGAAATTAAAGCAATGCCTTTGTACAGATTCAACACGTACGATCCAGTGATTTATTTAGTGTGGTAGCAAAGAGTGGAGAAGTCAGGCTTTGGATGAATTGTGAGGAGATATGGTTGAATTAATTAAAACCAAATATCCCAGGAATATTGCTATGTTTTTCCCCCTGCCTAGAAGTAAGCAGCAGGATGGGGGGTAAGTACGCAGTAAGTGGGGATAATCAGGAGTTTTAAAGGCCATGTATGGGAGATCCTGCAGCATTTCGAGACAACAGGCATCATGGAATATGCACAGTGATAAAACAATTTGGGACCAGAGGACCATGCTGACAGGGGGCTCTATGAGAACACATTTTGGGTTGACAAGTCACTAGACCAGCCAACTCTGGACAACGTGCTAGGGGGTTAGCCAGGAAAATTATAGCTCATTATGGAAGAAGTGAAGCAGATTCTGATTCCAACAACCCAAAATTGAGCATGCACTGGTTCATAAAATATTATTGGACTTGTTTTGTTTTTAAGCCCATGCACTCCCAGAACTTTAACCAGAATTAATTGACGTCATCCAGGAAGCAGTAGTATACTTAGCCCCCATACATGATGGTGACCTTGTTGTCATTCACTGTGTGTGACGTGGTGCATTCAAGAACAGATAAGAAACTTAGGAAACAATAAAGAAAATATATTGAAAAGGTGTTAAATGGTCAATAATTCTAATTTGGTTTTACTGTCAGCTTTTGATTGTATTCATGATACTAAGATTGTGGATCATATAATCATATCAGAAATCAACTCTTTCTTTAACACACAGAGGACAATATAGAAGGAAAATCCTATTGTTCTTGCTAAGTACCAGAGATCCTTTCCAGCCAATATAAGACATCATCGAGGTTTTTCAAAAAGGTGGCCTGCCATGTGGGATCTTGGAATCTAAATGCCCAGCTTTGCCAAGCTCCCTGCAAGGACATGTTCAGGAGGCACTGTTGATCAGTGTGCATGTACGCTGGTGTCTGATATCTTGGATTTTGCTACTGGAGACATTCAGCCTACATGGATACCATTACCAGTTTGAAAATGGCAAAACTACTTTGTGGTAACAAGAATGGAGAGATTCATGTTATTCAGCACCCTGTATGACATCTAGCTCTCAAATGGCTAATAAAGCAAGATAAGAAGATGAAAGAAAATTGAAGAGAAGACTGTTTTGCAAAATACTTTTAGAGCATGTTGGAATAAAAAACCTGAACTCCCGGGCCAGCATCATTCAAAGCATAATTATTCTTTCCAAGCTTTTTTCAGAGTTGTGACCAGGAAGTTGTAAATGAAGTCAAAGCTCTACTGAAGGGCCAGATTCTTACATGATTTTTTTTTAAAGCACCAGTAATGGAGTTGGAACTTTGCTTAAAAAGATGAGTACATAGGTGTGGACAAGATGAATGGACCACAACCCATTTGCTCGTGAAGGCTGAGATCCAACATATTCATAATTTGGAAGCTCTATACATGCATTTCTTCTTTGTAAAAGGGCCTATTCATATAAAATTACATGGAAAAATGAATTAATTGACTACTTATTGCACATTAGTTATGCAGAATACTTATTTTTGGTGTCCAATACAAGAGACAAATCCTATTAATCCTGTTACAGAAGATGGGCTCTGTAGCTACTGCAGAGAGCACATGGCAAGTGTGAGTACTGCATTGCAGAGGAAGGTGTACAGAGAGGTTAATGAGGACTTCATTTGTGGAGTGGGAGTAAATTTGATCCCTTATCTGCTAGAACAAAAACATTTCTTCTACCTACAAATGAGAGGTGAAAAAACAGAGAGAAACTAAATTAAACAACGAGCAGGTGGGCAGAACTGTTCCAGGGAACTACTGCAAGACGTCTTTGCTTGTAGAAGCCAGAGCAAGAAACCTTCAAAACATGCTCCTGGGAGTTTCCTGAGTGTTGCTGAATTGGATCTGTGTGGCTGATGCCTGGTTGCTAGTCACCAGAAGCATCTTTGCTACTGACAGATTGAAGAATTCAGAATGAAAGACCTTCTCTAAGAAATAGACTGTTGTTCTTCCCAGGGACCAGGATGCTGAATGAAGGTAACTGTTGTAAAGGGTAGCTGTTTCAATGATTATGAATTTTCTGGTTGATTTGACTGCCGTTTATTCTTATTCTTTACCTTGTTTCTTATCTGAGGCACTTTCAAGCAAATATAAAGAAATGTCTTCATTTTTAGCCCATGATTTTTGCCACAGTTTTTGTCCAGGACTCTGACAATTGAAGGTGCTTGATTGGAACCTCCACAGTGCATCTGGGTCAGCTCTCAAAATTTTGAGTATATGAAGTCAATATTCTCATGGGGAAAAAACTGGGACTAAACTTTATTCAATGAAAACACAGAGAAAGAAAAACCCACACTTTCTAATGGGGGGGGGGGCTTGCTTTTGTAGACATGGCTGAAAATAAACTACTGAGCTTTGATTCCCACTTTACAAATGCAATGCCTATGGCTTAAGTTACAAGGCTTTTATTGTGTCTTTTTTTTTTTTTTTTTTTTAAGAAGGAGAATGATATATGCTATGCGTTGAGTTATATCAATGAACTTCTTATTCAGAGGTGGACTTTTGGAAAATCCCACCCTTGGGAAAGCAGTTCACAGTAAGAAGAAAAAACAAATCATCTTTCAAGGATAACATCACGGCTCTAAAGGCATATTCTTTACTCTTAGGGCCAGAGCTTTGATGAATTCCTTTAACATGCAGTTTTAAGCAAACTTTTTAATTCAGTTTCTAAGATCATAGCAGGCAAGGAACTGCAAACTGAAAAATAGGCAGAGAAAATGCTGGAAGTGGCTATAAACATAGGAGTGTTGACTGACAGCCTGCTGGAGGATGTAGAGGCAAGCAACCCAAAAGGCATTTGTAGGGGAGAATTGCCACTTATGATAAGAAGGCTCTTACACTGTCAATAAAATTCATGATTTATGTTTAGCATTTCTGTGGAAGAGTACGTGTATATTGGTCTAATTCCTTGAGAGGAGGATGTGTACATTCCCAGTTCTTCCTGCCTCATCACTGAAATTGCAGTTAAAGTTATCTGTTTTGCTCTGTCATACATGGAAGATAAAGGGCAGAAAAATAAAAGTCAAAATTTTGGCCTTTGAGCTATTTATTGTGTGTGTATGTGTACAGAGATAAGAATCTTAAACCAAAAAGTAAACAAAACAAAACAAAAAACAACAATAACAAAAAACTCATTGATGGGTCTAGAGAAGGGAACAACAGGATGCTGGTGAAATTATGTGGGATACAGGAAAATAGGAAGGGCCACTTTAATTGGAAGGGAGGTTAACACAGGAGAACGCAGAAGGAAGAATAAATAATACAAAGGATGTTTGAAAAAGTCTTAAGGAAGTATTTTATTTTATATTTACCTAAACTTATACACAACACATTTAGGTATGTAGTCATATTGAGCTGACAATAATCCCTTCAAGAGCCATAGATCATTTAACAAAAACCCTCAACTAGATGTGAGAAACCTCTTTTATAGTTGTAGATCAGGCTAGCACAAGAGATTTCCAAAACAACATATGGCATTGCCATTGCTCCTGATTGCCTCCAGGAGGTTAAAGACAAGTTCCTATTGATGAAGACAATCTGTTCTTCATACACAGGATTCAATTTGAGCTGGATCTGATCTGAAAGCCTTGTCCTCAAGGGATAGCTTTCATAGTATCAGAAGGTACTTGGCTGTGATGCCTATGAAACATAACAATGACCAACATGGCAAGATACCCCTAAAGGTAGTGTAATGGTGCTCATAGCTTGTTAGTAACCATCAGCTGCCTAATTGGCTTTAAGGCAACTCAACTGGAGGGAAACCTATCCAGTTACCTGGAGCTAGTGAGGTCCTGAATCTTAGAGAAGAATTTACTATTACCCCTTTACTAGGCCAATATAATCCTCAACTGTATTATAAATATTTATCCCATCACAAGATAAATGTAACTCTCAGTCCTTATCAAAACAGCTATTCTATGTGCCACATTCCAACCATCACTTAAAACCATAATTGGTCAAAACATGGAGAACTTCTGATATATCAATAGCATGACTCCTGTACCAAAGGCTCAAGGAACCTCATAGAAAAAGGGCCAGGAAGATTATAGAGTCAGAGTACTGGGAGTGTGCCATGAACTTGTGTCTTCTAGAATGACAGAGAAGCTATGCCTACAATGATAAAGCAATATGGCTGCCTAAAGAAGATACAAATGATGATACCTCTAATAGACATGATAATGGGTCAGGGCAAATTCCAAGATGTCCCCTCCTTAGACAAAGAACTAGTCAACTAAGGAATTCTTAGAGGAAGAACTAAGTCTTTCCCAGGGATGAGCCTAAATGGTTAGTCAATACCAAATGCTCAGCTCTGAAGTTATGCACATGCAAACAATGCTACACAAGCTCAGAAGGGTGTATTTATATGCTTTCATTTGTGTATAATATATGAGAATTTTTATATATAACAATAATAATGGTAATATATAAATAGTTAAAGGAAAAGAGAGCATGTGTCTGAGAGGAAGCAAAGGGCCCACTCTGGAGGGTTGTAGGAAGAGGACATTGAGGGATTGGCAGGAGGAAAGGGAAGGGAAAGAAATGATGTAATTAAATTTTAACACAAAATTAAAAATTATTAATAAAAAAACAATAAAATTAATAGTGAAAGGAAAAAGAAAATTTCAAGCTTAAGTTGCAAGAGTCAGAGACTTATCTCACAAAACAGATTTCATAGATTTCCCAAAACTTGAGTTTACAGAGCGTATCCTGAAGCACGGAAGACTGAAAACGCATTTGGACCAGAATGGCTATGGTGAGCTGCATTCCTGAGGAAATAAATAATATTTTCCTGACTAGAGAATGTAAATAATTGGAAGAGGACATGACTGAAGTCTTTGGGAAAGGCCTGCTTCCTCTGATTTTATAAAAGTTTTTTTGGGAGCATTAATATAATCAAGTGAATTAACTGCATTGGAGAGCAACTCATTTCCCTAAGAAAGTAAAATGGAACTGTTATGAGACTCTTACATAAGTTATATGCCCAATATATTTCCAGAATGAAAAATCACCAGTGGGCTGTGGTGAGATTTAGGTGTCATTTGATAAGGTCAAAAGACACTTATCTAGGGTCTCGGGCTCCTGAAGGGGGTGTGGCCAGCCTTCTGTAAGAGGGGCTGCTGGGATTGTGAGCGCCCTGTTTGGTTCTTGCCTTCTTGAGAGATTAAATAAACATCCATGGCTTAGACCATCTAGTAGCTCAAGTATCTTCCTAAAGTATAACCTGTTTTTGTGAGTGTTAAACTACTTTCTAATAAATATTAATCCTATATTTAATATACTCTGAATAAAATGTATTGTGGTATCTGGCACCCAATGTGGGGCTGGGCATTTAGCCCACCAGTGTAGGGGGCTAAAGGTTCATCTGTGCTTTAAACACTGTCAAAAAACAAAAGACAGACAAAGTGTTCAACTTTAAAAACCTGCACTCCTGTGTGTAGGCTAAAAGCTCCCTCTCTCACTAGCCTGTCACTTGACCCCACGCCTCCATACAGAGCTCCACCCTTCACTCTCCAGCCACCCGACAGAGTAACAGGTAACCACATACCAGCGACAACTAAGCATAAAGTCGCCAGGCCACAATTTATTGTGATAGTGGGCTCTTCAGTATATAAGCTTCTCAAAGTTGTCTAATGTAGTATATGAACGTGTTAGCAGGATTTCTTTGATGATACCTTACTCAGTCTCAGTGTTTCAAATACTTCCATGAAGTGCTCAGGATGAACCTAAACACTCAACATGATTCCTCACATCAGGAAACAGTGGGTGTGATCCTGCCTGCCATAAACTAGAGCTAGAAGCTGTAACAATGGTCTACTAAATGGCAGTAAGAGAAATGTGTGAGGTAATAAATATACTCATTAGTTTAATGAAATCATTCTACAATTTGTAGATTTCAAAACGTCACATGATTCTCCATAAATATAAGTGGTGGTCAGTACACATTATGGCGTGTATTCATCTCTGTACATCCTTTGTCTGAGCCCAAAAGGTACTCTGTGAGAAGTGAGAGTATGTGTATGTGAGCATACTGAATGAACTGTATAGTTTGTCAGAAGACATTGTATTTTGTCCTAGAAGGGAAGAACCACAGCCTCATGAGGTAGGGTCCTCAGTCATGGAGAAGTAGAGAACATTCTGTTTTTTCTTTGTACAATGATTATATAATAACAAAACTCAAAAAGCTTTCCACTTAAAAAAGCTTTCCACTTAAAAGCTTTACATAAACAAATAAGTGGCATATATTAGAAATATAAACTTCAGTTACAAGGACTTGCCTTATAGAAGATATCATCTTCTTGCCATGTCCCTAGTAATATGGATAAAAGAAAAAAAAATGCCTTCCACACATGAGACTATACTGGTCTATGCCTTTTTATAATACTCTATCTCTCTTTTTACATAGCAAGACCCATAGAATATCACTCCTCAAGCTCTTGCTTTTAGAGAACAGAAATGCTTCCAGATCATAGGTGGTTAAAAGTGTCTGGAACATAAGAATATATGAGATGAGAGTAGTGTGAATACTGATTGTGTCTTAGGAAGGATGCAGGCTGTCACGTTCTCTCCCTTGAAATTGCAAGGATATGCATCTCAGTTTATCGATTCCTTCTGCATGCATATTCCAGCAAGGGAATGCACTTTCTCAGTTACCCATACTCCTCTCTGCACCTTTCTGCTCAGGAGCAGTTTCCATAGATGATTAACACTCAGGTAGCATCTTCTATGTTAACCTTGTGATGTCTGATAGGGAGGACAGAGATGGATATTGCCTTGCTGAGATGCATACACATGATCCGTAATGAGCAAATGCCGCTCCTTTCTGACCATGACCAAGCATCAAGGCAAAGTGAGGCTCAAGCCTACTGGGTCCTAAGAGGGATTTATTTTCTACTTAGCTAAGCAAATACTTTAACACAGCAGGCAAGATTTTCTATACTCCGCCCAACACAGGCTTCTGGTTACTGTTTCTTTCCTGATCTTTTCCCAAGGAGACGCAGTCCTGTTCAGGGACAGTGATGCATGTTACAGGAAATGTTACTCCCAGAAAGTTCCCTTCTATGCTGTATTCTGCTATGACCCCTGCAGCCAGATCAAGTATCACTGTGAACCTTTGTGTTCTACACAGTCCCATAGATCTGGGAAGGCAGTGAGGTTTAGAATGGAGCTTTCATAGTAACTTTTATGGGAGGTTAAGTATTGTGCTCTGGAAACTTCAAACACCGCTGGTGTTTCTCAGGAGCTGAGAGCTTAATCAGCTCTGAAAGCTGGATCTTAAGTGGGCACATTTTTATTTTCTGTCTAAAATAGAATTAAGTAGGATTATAGTTAACTTTTCAATTCAGTTTTAATTTCCCCCATCTGCGCAACAATACTCAGCACTTTATAGGAAGCTGAGTTTGCCTGTAAATTTAACCAAGTGTCGATGGCAGTATTTTCCTGGGTAGAGATCAAATTTTTGAGTGATAACATTGAAGGCAATATAGCATTGCCACTTCTGGATCTTTTTTTCACAAGTTTTGTACACTAGTATGGAAACCTTCATATGTGGTTGTCAAGAGCCAAAGTCTACCCTGAGAAATATTTGCAAACTCAAGTTAATAGAATTTTGAGTTTATCTTTTCCTGTATTCATAATGTAGTTGAGTATGAATCAAAGAAAGATAAAATATCCTGTTATGCTACTAGTATTGACGTGTATAGAGAAGATTGTTCTGCTACCACCAGTAATGGTCTGACTGTGTGTTCTACCTAGGATTATTTACTAGTACTGCATTGTGGTATTTTATAGATTCGAAAGTGTTTCCCAGGATGTACTTTAGTGTATGAAGTGAACATCAGTTTTGTCGAAATGTAGACTCTGAATTATAAAGTAAGATCAATGAATATGTATTTCCAGAAAGTTCCCAGGTGATTCTGTTGCTGTGTGGACCTCATGTTAGCTACAAGTTTAAAACAAGTATTGCAACAAAAGGACTGAGGGAACCCCCGTGTTCCATATACTTATATGCAATAATCTTGCTTTGTGTGATAAGATATTTTTAATTCCTCCTACTCTTTCTCCTTGAAGTCACTATAACCCACATTTCATTACTTCAGTCTACGAAGAGAATAGCTCCAATTTCAGCTGTAATTAATGCTGCAGTAATTTTTGAGGGTTCACTTAAATTCTTTCCATCTGCGTAGAAATCTGCTTAAACAGAGTTTACCTTCTTTGGTGTGGTGGTTTGAATAAGAATGGTCCCCATAGGTTCACATACTTAAATTCTTAGTCACCAGAAAGTGAAACTCTTTGAGTGGATTAGGATTAATTGTTGGAAGAAGTGTGCCACTGGTGGTGGGTTTCAGCAGCCCATGCAAGACCCAGTATATCCCTGCCCCCACCATCTATGGATCAGGATGTAATTCTCAACTATTTTTCCATCATCATTTCTAACATGCTCTCCACCAGAATTTTAATATACTAAGTCTCTGATACTATAAGCAAATCACCAATGAAATGCTTTATTTTGTAAAAGTTGCCTCTTTCATGGTTTCTCTTAACAGTAACTGAACAATAATTAAGATACATGGGATATGTTGTCTATAATTCTCATTTCTCTATCTGACATGCTTATTGACATCTAGAACACTAAAATATTTTTCACAATTATTAGTGAAACTTATAACTTCTTATGACTCAAGAAAATAAGAGATGCAAAAATAGGAACAGCCTGCTACCTCAACTCTGCCACCATGGACCATTCCCTTCTGGAACTGTAAAGCCAATTAAACTTCAGTCATCATCAACATCATCATCAACATGATAACATTCAAATCCTGATCAATGTCATCATTATACCAACCCTTATATGAACAAAAATGTTGTATAGAAGGTAAAACTATACCATATAATTCCATATTAACTATCTGGGTAAATGGTGCGTATATTTACCTACATCTAACAAATTTGATCTGAAATTCTTAGGACAAAGGCTATATAAATATTATATACATCTATATGTATATACATACACACACACATACACACACACACACGCGCACACACACACACACACACACACACACACACACACACACACACACACACACATTTGAGGCAAGGTATCTCTGTGTAGCCCTGGCCATCCTGGAACTAGCTCTGTGGTCCAGGCAGCCTTGAACTCACAAAGATCTGCCTGCCTCTGCCTCCTGAGTGCTGGGATTTATGAGGTTTATTATTATTATTATTATTATTATTATTATTATTATTATTATTATTATTATTATCATTATTATTATTATTTAAAAAACGTTGTTCTTGGTTTTCAGCTCCATGAAGCATTTCCATAATCAGTCTTTTATGGGCAACTGAATTTCAGATTTATTAGTATGACTCAGCATATGACTTAAGCTAGATTTTACTTTTTGATAATGGAATCTGTTCTTATTCTCTAAAATTAGTCTTAAGTTTCTTTCATTTTATTATCTATCAGATGTACATTTGTTCATGCATATGTTGATAAGAACATATGAGTCTGTTGGTGTACATACAACCAAATAAACTATAATAACAGTAAGAATGAAGGCCAACATGGAGATTACATGATGTTTGAGATCACTTCATTTTCTTCATATTAGTTCTTGTTGAGAGAGATTTGACAGTCACCAATACTGTCTAGTGATTTTTTTTCAGTGCTAATAGCTGCTTTCAAGGGAGAACATATTAAAACCGATATTAACAATCAACATTTAAAATATTTTTGAGCTAAATTCAGTGTTAGTAAAAATTTTTCTTGAATAACTTTCCAGTCAAGACTGGAACATAAGTCAATAGAGAGTAATTTATTAATGTACTAATAGAGGTTCCTTAAAAACAGGCTGGGGTAGGGCACCAAAGTACAAATTTCAGTGACAAAATTATTTAATGGTGTGTTAATGAGAATCTTCAGAGATGGAGAGAGCCATCATTAGGATTGGAACAGCTGAGCTGGGAAACTGTGTAGATTTTAAGTATGTAACTTGAATGAAGGCAGAGATGACAGTATAAGATTGTTAAGAGAAAAAAAAAACACAAAAAGGCAAAAATAAATTTCAAAGAAGAACCGACAAAGATTAAGATTCTTGAATTTGAGGCAATGATAGGATAAGACACTAGGATTTTAGTAAGAATGTTTACATAGATGTTGCTCATCACTAGACTCAAATAAATTAGTCATAAAAAAAATCTACATCATGGATCTGACAGGGAGTTAACACCAAGAGTATAAAGTCCTCGAAAGAGTAGTTAACCCTACTAAAAAATTGTCAGTCGTAAATAGACATTTCTTTTAAAAAGACATACAAATGATTAATGTCTGTGAAAAATGCTCAGCTTCACTAATCATCAGGAAAATGCAAACCAAACCAGTGAGATCTGTCTTCTGAATCTGAATGGCTATTGCATTAACAACAGCAACTAAGTGTAAGTGCTGCCCGAGGTGTGCAAAAATGGAAATATAAGTCACTGCAGCCCATCTTACAAAAATAGTAATGGATAATCCTTAGAAAGTTGAAACTTTTTCCTTTTTATATTCTATTAAAAATGTCATTTTTATCTATGCATCCCCCTGCTCCCCCTTCTCTCGTTCCTCCCAATACCTCCCAGTCAGTCCTCACCCTCTCCCCTCCCCATCCACCCACCCCGTCCCCCAAAATGGCAAGAAGTCCAAGGCAGGCCAGCCCAGCGTGGCACATCCACTCTAAAGTTGAAACTTGAGCTACCATATTACTTATTTACTTTATTACTGGATATGTATCCCAAAGATGCTGCTGGGGTGGCCTCACGGTGGTTTGCCTAGCAATCCACCAAAGGACTGAAAACCCCAGGAGCTGGAGAGATGGCTGGGTAAGCCAGAAAGATGGTGCCCTTTTAAATGGTCCTGCTCTTTTCAGCTAGAGGTGATAGTGCAGGCTTGCCAGTCCCCGGCCTGTGGCTGGGCTAGCACAGAAAATGAACTCATATGGTTGCCAGCTATTATAGTAATACTAACTTGCAATATATCATAGAAAGGATTAATATTTATTGAGGAGTATATGAACACTCATGATACAAATTGAACCTTAAGACAATTCTTGGAGATAGGAACTATCCCATGATGGAATCTCTGAATGCAGGAACAAAACGGGCGAGCTCAGTGTCCCTGCACCTTCTTAATGGGGTCTGGCCACACCCTATCCAGGCTCCTGGAACTCCAGAGACACACCTCCAGACCTTGTCCTGAACTCCACTACAGGAAACGTCTTCACTGTCATGCTCACTGCAAAGCCATTTCCCAATTACCAAGATATGGAAACAACATAAGTTGTCTTAAGGTTTCTATTGCTGTAAAGAAACATAGTGACCACAGCATCTTTTATAATGGAAAACATTGAATTGGGGCTGGCTTACAGCTTCAGAGATAACTAATATGAAGTGTACGCACACACGATTCCGTCATAAAATGAAAATTATCGTTTGTGACAGCATGAATGGTAGTAGAGATCATTATGTCTAGTGACATAGCCTAGGGGCAGAAAGAGAAGTACCATTTCATTTCATGAATGTAAAAATGTTGAGACCAAAGAAACTAAGAATGCAATGATAGCTGTTAGAGGCTAAGGAGAGAGAGACAGGGAGCCATGAGAAAATGGAAACAGTAAGTTTTAATGTGCTATTACACAGTAGAGCGATGCTAGTTAACAACAATGTATTATTTGAACCTTATTTTTCTTTATGAGTATTTGTGTGTGTTTGCATGTATGCATGCTTGTGTGTGTATACACATTATGTGCATGTAGATATGTATGCACACATGCATATGTATAGAGGTCTGAGGTTGACATCAAGTGTTATCCTTGGTCACTCTCATTTTTCTTTGCCATTGTTCATGGGATCCTCTGATTCTGACTCTCTAGGAATGGAGATACAAGTGGGCTTCAATGGCCACTAAACATTTACATGGGTGGCTGGAGATCTAACTCAGACATGTACGGCACCCTAGTGTTCACTCTGTACAATGGCATACAGCACATCTCTAGGACATCATTGAACAAATAAAAATTGTTCTGACTGAGCTGCTCTCTGCTCATCAATCTTTGATGACCAGAAATCTAGTTTATATGTCTAACCTTTTGACAATATTTAACTTTTATTGCTTTGCTTATTTTTCTTTGCATAGTATCCTCAAGATTCACTCACATTGTGGCTTAAAATCGATTGTTTAAAAAAGCTGAATAATATTTGAGATGTGGATATACTATATTTAAAAATTCATTCTTCTAATGATGAATTATCTATTTTTTGATATTGTGAATGATGCAATATACACATGTGTTGAGATTTCTCTTTGAATCTTATTTTCAATCACTTCTGTATCAGTGTCAATAAATGAATTTGTTATGTTGATCATATATTAGCTTGATCATTTTTTATTAGTTTTCAGTAATAATATTTATATTTTCTTTTTTAAAATAATAGGCTATAATAATGGCCATGGGGAATTTATCTTTATATTTTTTTGGCCAAGGTTTCTTTAAGGATTTATGGGGTTGGTTATTTTTCACATGACTATCCATCATTTGTATAGTATTTGGGGGCAATTTCTGTGTTAGCTCTATTACCATTTCTTAATTACACTACTTGGTTTTTGTTGAATTGAGGGTGTTCATTACATATTTTGAATATTGTCTTCTTAATTGATATTACATTAGATATTACAAATATTTTCTTTTGCAGGAAAGATTTTCTTTGCATTATTAATAGTTTGTTTTTTTTTTTTTTTTTTACCTGAGTAATATTTTAAGGTGTTTTTTTGTGGTTTTGCAGTTTTTAATTTTTTTCCATATTATAAAGTAGCAGAGTAAATTTATGATGTTTTTTGGACATTGACTAATCAAGACAGATGACTAATGCTGAGGCCTGACATTTTGTCATCATTTTAGAATTATATATTTAATTTTTCTTAGTGAGAATAAGTTTATCAAGTATAAATTCTTTTGTGAGATACTTATAAGGTCTTCTTATTCATGAGGATGGGACGGTTTGTAGTGAGGATGACATCGTTAGATAAAGATTGGTCTAGAAAAATTTCAATAAATCTTTCTCTTGGCTATAATACCTTCTTTTTGCCTTGAATATGCAGCAGTAACGTTTAATCCAAAGAACATCTTATCAAGTCAATTAATGGGCAAAGGCACAGAGTCCAGAAATCACTGTAGAGCTGCACGCTGTCTCTTTATTGAGTGGAACTGGGAACAAAGCTGCATAAAGGAACTTGTCATTGAAGGCAGGGTTCTGCTTATTTTTCTAAATGTATTGACTGTAGGATGCAAACAAATCCTTTGCAAACAGATTTAAATGCATTGCAATTACAAAATGGCCATTCAGTTTCCCCTCTAATCTCAGGAGAAAGGGCTAACAGCTGGTGCTGTATTTTACCTCAAGAAAAGAGGCAAAAAGCAACACCTCTGTGTCTCCTGTATCACTCCTTCCCCTCTCTTTTTTTTTTTTTTTTTTTTTTTTTTTGCATTTTTCTTACCACTCATCTATTGATTGGCATAGAAGGCTGGAACCAATCTTAGTGGCCAGTTACCATTTCTCAGTGAAATAAATTTAAAGTTCTGAGGATAAAGCCTTCTCTAGTTAGTCCTTTATATAATTAAGATAAATTAAGCAGATTGGTCAGCTACCCTTCTGTGTCTGACGTGTACTAGAATATGAGTCTATCCAAGAAAGATCATATTCAAATGCTAGCAGACAAGCTTGGCTTCAACTCGTAAGTCCTGGATAAAGTTGTAACATTGCTCTAATCAATTTTATATCAAAATCATGGACTTCACTTTGTTTTAATTGGTCACCCCCCAAAAAACCCCCACATAGGTTCTACTGCCCTCAAATCCTTTCTAATACTTCCTGTATCATCTGGCTGCTTTCATCTTTTCAAAGTTCATTAGTTTTACATGGTCCCAAGTTCTCCCTTTCTGTAGAATGATGAACTGTAGGTGGACAACATGTTCTAATAATTTATGTTACAATATTATCACCCCCTCATGTGTCTTTGTATATGCCTCTAAAACACAACCCAGTGAAAACAGCAATTATTTCATGAGAAAAAAAATTCTTGGAAGTTTGATGCTAGTGTGTAAAGAGAAAGATTACATTTCCCCATTTCACTGTTAGGGGACTTTAGATTGGCTTTTGTGATTCAAGGAGAAGTTATATTTTACTAGAAAGATATATGTGATTAGAAAATATGATTGGAGAAAATATCTAGTGCTAGTGGCAAAATCACTTTTCTGATGATGAAAGCCAGCAGTGTGCAGAAATAAGAGTACAGACAAATCTGCACTGAACTCTAGTAACAAGATGAAGCCTGGTTGGTCAGTTGTCCTACAGGTGCCAACAGTGCACTTTTCCTTATCCCTTAGAATACTATCTGAATGCTTATTGTTGTAAGCAGCCCCTGAAAGGTAGCTAGAGGAATGACAGTGAATGGACAATAATGTGTGTATGTATCACAACTCATAGTTAAGGCATCAGTCACTAGCTTTAAGAGCTAAGTCTATTTTTTTTAATTTCAGTTATAAAAATTTGCCCTTGAAGAATTGCTTTATTTTTCTAACTTTTAAAAACTGCACATTTATAGAGAGTTGCAGCTAAATTAACCTACCTAAATGGTAATTAACATCTTACATAACTTTAGCTCATTATCCAAACCAAGTCACTAGCATGGATATATTATACACAGTTCATTTAGATTTCTCAAGTTATGTGTTCATTGAGATGTAACACTTAAAAATTATTATAATTGTTTCATTATCCAAATCTAGAGTTCTGAAACTTAGCCATCAAATCACTGTTTGCTGTCTTGAAAGAAGCTGCACATATTGCGAACATCACCTCACAGAGTCTACCTCCTGCCAAAGCCTCCCTCAGAATGGACTGCTAGCTAGACATCAGTGCTCATTTAGCACTGAATGGTGGCCAAATTTGTAATAGCATCCTTTTATTCACTAGAACAAACTCATTTCTATCAAAAAGAAAAAAAAAATCCAGCAGCTAAACTGCTTCTGTTTTCATTTTTAAAAATGTCCTCATATTGTTTGGTTTCGTGGTGAGGTGTTATGCCTTTTAGTTTAAGTTTGTTTTGGTTTCCTGTGTTGTGATTTGAGGATTTGTACAACCTTGTGTGTGCTTTGCCTGTTCTCCTTGGTCCTATAAATGGTATCAGGTGTGTTCATCTTGACACGTAGTAAGAAAGTGGTAATATTTTTGGGAAGTGAGTGGAACACTCCTTTTGTTTCTTTGTTAACACAAATTATTTTTCCTCTTCCCCAGGATAGCTGCAGTTGATGAAGAGCACAGTATGGGAGGAAGTCCTCTTAGAGAAGACGTAAAGAAGGCCCCCCAAAGCAAAGAGTCTTAGCAAACACCACATGTGGGAAGCCAAGCAACTCACAAGAATATTTTGGATAGTCATAGGTTCACTTGAGTAGTTTTCCTTCCTTCACTCCGGATGCTAAATATCTTGTGATATTTTTAAAAATGTTTATTGGAAAGGTCTCACTCTGTAGTCCAGGCTAGTCTGGAATTTTCTACGTGTCTCAGGTAGACCCTGAATTCTTGCCTCAGCTTTCCAAATGCTGGGCTTCTAGAAATAATCTACCATGCCTGTCTAATATTAACTATCTTATGAGGTCTTAGGTAAGTCACTTTTTTGGGAGGAAATTTTCTCATGTAAAATGAGAGACCACAAAAGATCATTTGAGCTATGTAATATTTGTTAACTTTCTATCATTTATTAGAAATTGCTTTTATTTAGAATAGATCTGTAAATACATTACAGTAATATATCCTTTGCATACAACTTCACATTTTTGTTTTGTTTTGTAGTGAACTTAGAGTTTAGCTATTGCTGAAAATGAGGCATAGTGAATGGTGGTGAGGAAATACACATTTTGAGTATGAACAAGAATCTTGGTCAACAACTCAAAGAAAAAGTAATAGACATTTTGATAACAGCTGGAGAAGATGCTCACTGTGTAGACTAAGAGCAAGATAATGACCGAGTAAGAAGATGAAGCAAATTCAAAACTTGAGTTGTTTCCAGCGGACTTAGGAGGTAAGCAAATACAAAACAGTAACTACTTCACAGCTTCGGCTCTCCCTGGACATGGGTACCAAAATTCTTCCTTTGGGGTTGCAAGCTAACAGTTTCTCACTGTGCTGAGTCTGTGATTATAGTAATTTTGGCCACATTTCTCTGTAGAGCTCCCTCACTGAATCTCCCATGGAACCATATGTGGTAATTCTCTCTTGCTCCAGGTGTCCAAAATCACAGGCATATATACACACAGAGAGACTTTTTATATAGATACAGCACCCTTTAAAACACTGTAGTTAGCTAGGGACACAGCCTCTCACCATGGGTCCATTTATTTCCACGGATGTGTGAATGAATGTACCACAGTGGAGGTTAATGAGCATTGAGTTATTTTGGGGCTTTTGTTCTGTAAAATAATGTTGCTAAATATTGAAAAGCACAATACCCTGGTTAGTTTTGTTCTGTCAATTTGACAAAAGCTAGAGTCATTTGAGAAGAAGGGACCTCAATTGTTCCTATCATGTTGTGTGAAAGCAACTGGGGACTTTAAAAAAAAATTATGACTGATGTAAGAAGAAGACCCAGACCACCATGAATGGTGCTAGCTTTGAGAAGATTGTTCTGAGTTGTATAAGAAGGCAGGCTGAGCAATCAAAGGGGGCAAGGCAGTAAGCAACGTTCCCCATGGTCTCTGCCAGTTCTTGCCTTGAGTTCCTCTCTAGAATTCTCTTAGCGATGGAGTATGACCTGAGATCTGTAATATGAAATAAATCCTTTATTTTCCCACATTGCTTTTGGTAAGTGTGTTTATTACAGTCATTGAAACACTAAGACAGAAATTGACACCAGGCCACAGGCTGTTGATGGTCATGTGACTTTGGAAATGCTTGAATGGCATTTGGAACTTGGACCTAGGAAAGACATAAAGTGTTAAGAGCATAATGAACTGCTGTAGAAACCTAGTGGATAATGTTATGAGCAAGGAAGATAAATTTCAGAAACCCCCCTAAAGGCTTCATTGGGGGCTTTTCAGTATTTTAAATTAAGAATCTGTGGTTCTAGCAAGTTGGAGCTGAAGAATCAAATATGATTAACAAAAGATTAGAACCACTAAAACAAAAACTTAACTGGGACAATTGATAATACACAGATAGAGCTGAAAATCAGCTGATTTTCAGTGATTAAGAAGAGACCAATACCAAAGCTTCTGGGAAGTATTTCCTCAGAGTCAACAAAGCTATGTTCCATAGGTGGCAGCTGAACTTGATAATGTGTAAGCATCTCTAGGCAGTACTGTTTTGAAAGAATGAAGGGGTCATGGGGAGAAGCTGAGGCTTGACACCATGAGAGGCCAGAAGAGGCCATTGGGGATGGTATAGACTCAATTGTAGTAGAAGCCTCAGAACTGAAGGGGGCATTTGGCAGTGTCAAAGTCACAAGGAGAGCCTTCAAAAGTCTATTGGTAAAGGTGCAGCCCAGATGCAGTGGAGACCTCAGCATTTTTAATTTGCTAGTACATATGGAGTGAGAGCCAAGGACAGCTACAGATGGGGGTTGATCAGCACGAGCCTAAAAAACAAGCTCTGTGTTTTGTAGAGAACAGTTAGAGAACTAGCCCAGAACCCTGGGATCCCAGAGGATCATTATCAGGTCAGAGACATCAAGTACTTATCTTTTCACACAATTGAAGATTAACTTCGATTTGATTTTATAGTGACTGTGCTCAATTATTCTTTCTTGAGTAAGAATATAGTTTTGCTCTTATAAGATCCCACAGTAAGGAGATTTTGAAATTTTGACTTTTTTTTAAGAGATTGAAATTTTAAATTGTTGAAACTTTATAAACTGTGGGAGTTATAAAAGCTTCATTTATGATATTAATATTAGCATTAAATCTTGGGGGATGAACAAGAAAGGAAAGGTTATGGCTTAACAGTAATTTGTTGTGTCAACTTGACAAGGAGTCCATTTCCCCGATTACATTTTTTTTTGTCCAGATTTACATAAGCCAGAGTCATTTGAAGAAAGAGAATTTCAATTCAAAAAGTGCTGGCACCAGATGAGACTGTGGGAAAGCCTGATGGGGGAATTTTCTTGATTAATGATTTATGTTGGAGGGTCGAAGTGACTCTGTGCAGTTCCATCCCTGAGCAGGTAGTTCTGATGTGTACAAGAAAGCAGTATGAGCAAGTGGAGAGAAGCAAGCCTATATACAGAGTTTCTCTATGGCTTCTGCCTTAGTTCCCGCCTTAAGATCCTCCCTTGACTTCTCTCAGTGATGGAGCATGACATTAGAATTGTTCTTCACATTGTCTTTGGTAATGGTGTTTTATTATAGTCAAAGCAACCATATTCAAGACCCTTGTAAAAACTGGATTTGATAGTTAAAGAATATGATTTTTTTTAATTTTTTTTCTTCATGAGTTGCTAAAAAGAAGACGAAAGCAGAGTTGAATTGAGAGGTAGAGGGAAGGGAACTTGATGTTCATGACCATCAAAATATTTTTATTGTTTTGGTGTACTCTAAAGTAAAAGCTATGGGAGGTCCTTTGAGGCTTTATATAAAGTGATGGATTGTTAGAAAATCCATTTAGGAAGTCAATCTGGAATAGATGAATAGATTATGAATAGTAATGACCATGTACCTGAGGTCATAAATCTCATCCAGGTAATGGCAGTTCATAAACTGATAGATTATCTCCAGTTTGTGTTGACATTTCTAGTAAAGCCCACTGTTTGAAGAAGCCATTCATTTAACAAATCCTTACTCAGCACTAACTGTATGCTAGAAACTAAACAACAACTATCATTTATCACGCAGTGACTATACGCTTAGGACCTCTATCTATTATCTGTCTAAAAACTTTTGAGAAAGGGACAGCTTTCTTTTCTTATTTCCAAGGAAGTCATTAAAGCCACAGAAACTAGGCACAATATACTATGAATTAGCAAAATATCCATTTTACCTAGGTTGTGAACTATTAGCTTTTGCCCTTAATGCTTATGATGGTGTCTTCTATCATATGATGGAGTGCAAACAAACTTTCTTCCCCTGTCCACTAGAATTTATAGTCTGGACTGAAAATAATACATGTGAATAGGTAAAATAATTGCAAATTGAGGAGGATGCTAAGCAGGAAATAACCATGTTAGTTATCTAGAGATAAAGGGACTGTATAGACGAAAGTAGAGACAGGGAGTCTCCTTTAGAGAGGGTTGTCAAGGAAACCTCTTTAAGGAGGAGAATTTTAAGGTAAAACTTGAGCTTGAGATGGAGCTAGCCAAGTGAAAAACCAGATGCAGAATATTTTAAGCAGAACAAAGGAAAGAATAGGTGAAGAAATTAGGAGAGTGAACTTGATGTTTCTAAGGACTTGAAAGGAGACTAGAATATGACAAGGGTAAAAATGAGAAACATGAATAAGATAAGGATGAAGGTGTAAAGTCCTCCTCTTCAGCATAAAGCATATATATATGGACAGGATGGAAAAGCTGTCGTTTGTCAGAATGTGTAAAAAAAAAAAAAAACAAAAAAAAGACACTGGGGTTTGGTGACTACCTGTTTAAATTTCAAATATAATTTTAATTCTATTATTCAGAGGTGCATTACTCTTAGAATTTGATTTTATTATATTTGGGACATACTCAACCTAAATTCTATCTTAAAATCATGACATTTATAAACTTAGAAGACTCCTTTACCTTAAACTATGTTTTTAATTAAAAACAAATACTAAACCAGTTTGTCAAAAATGATGCTCAATATAATACATTATTATCTCCATTTACAGGGCTGCTGGTCATGAAGCTTTCTAAGAAAGCAGTACTATTCTTTAGTTGTCGTTGTGGGGATTGGATCTGTACAAAGTGTAGCTTACCTCTTATATGAAAAGTGCATTTACTATCACCAGTGATGTAGCAGTTTTCTTTCCTGCAGTTGTCTAGCAATTACTCACAGGGATTTGTCAACTCGAGTGGAAGTTTGCTCAGTAACCTGAAATATAATCTTCAGGTCAAGAGTTGTGAACTTGTTTATAGCCCCTAGATGCTGTTTCAGAACCTTTTCTCTCATCTGGAGCTTCAATTCCCACATAGCCAGCGTTTGTTCTATGAACTTTAGTCTAAATACCTTTTCTCTTGACTGTGAGGACAAAAGCAAGAGAGGAATTGAGGAGTTCATGTTTCACTTTGTCATCTGTCAACAATACACTTTGAACTTCAGACAGCAGGTATATTCTGTCTTTCTGAATGGGTTTCTTTCTTTGAAAACCTAGCAAAGCATATCAAGAAGGGTATGAATGAGACCAAAAAGAGGTCATCAGGAGTGATGCTATTAGAGGCACATAAGCTAGGGGTAAATAACCCATGGATACCTTGCTGCATTTTTTATTTTTTGACACTGGTCACATACTTAGGGCAAGAGACAAGATAAGGTGGTGTGTTGGTGTGTAGGATGTCTTTCATCCACTCAGATTCAATCCCCGTAATGTAGCTATTACCAGCAATTTAACACTACTTGTCAACTCCTTTTAGATTGTAAGTTGTCTGGCAAACTTGGAAAGAAAGCTCAGAAAATGGTCTGTCTTTCTCTAGTCTATGTTCCTCAGCAGATAATTCTTCCTTTTCTAGGAGACACTTTTGTTTTCAAAGGCATACCTTTGTATTAGTGGTGTATACTATACATTAGATTATATCAACTTCCTTTCCATTGCTAATTGCTTCCTTTGCAGCAATTCTTCAAAGGATGGATAAATGGAACTCAGGGGTAGAAGCAAGTGGATTAAAGTGTGATAAGAAATGGAAAAAGTCTTAAATATTAGGTGATTGGGGGGGTAGTACTGGGAAGGGTCTAACCCGGAAAGGTGAGCTCAAAGTTGGTGAGATCTGCTCAAAAATGGTGTCTTGAAAAATTTAGGAACATCTAGAGGTTATAAGTTTATTATCTCATCTTTAGAGGGAATTAACTACCTTAGTGATTAGGAGTTATGAGATTCTTGTTTGCTTCCTCATGTGATCTCAGTTTACTCAGGAGATCTTCCCTATTTTTTCTTTCCTGGGATATCCATGGAAATCTCTTTTAAGTTTCTCTTGTAACTTAGCTGTTCCATGGTTGTGAATTGTAGCCTGGTTATCCTTTACTTTATGTCTAAAATACACTTATGAGTGACTACATACCATATCTATTTTTCTGGGCCTGTGTTACCTCACTCAGGACGAGACTCTCCAGATCCATCCATTTGCCTGAAAATTTCAGGATGTCATTTTTTTTTTTTTTTTTTACTGCTTAATAGTATTCCATTGTGTAAATGTATCACAATTTTTAAATCTGTTTTTCAGTTGAGGGACATCTATGTTGTTTCCAGGTTCTGTCTATTATAAATAATGCTGCTATGAACATAATTGAGCTAAGGCCCTTGGGATAAGAATGTGTATCATTTGTGTATATGCCCAATAGTAGTATTACTACATTATTGGGTAGATTTATTTTTAGTCTTCTGAGGAACCACTGTGCTAATTTCCAAAGTGGCTGTTCAAGTTAACATTCCCACCAGGTTTCTGAGATGGGAAGAGATCATGAGAAAATGAAATGGTTGAGTGGGAGGAGCAACAGAGAGGGAGAACCAAAAAATAGATACCTTGATAGAGCAAGCCATTTTAGGGTTAGAGAGACACCTGGTGCTAGGGAAACATTGAAGGACCCACAAGATGTCCCAGGCTAGGACTCAGGCAATAGTGGAGAGAGTGCCTAAACAGGACTTCTCCTATAATCAAATGAATGACCACCCTAATTGTTATTCTAGAACTTTCTTCCAGCAACTGATGAAAGCAGAACCAAAGATCCATAGCATCAGATCAAGCCCCTGATCCAGCTGAAGAGAAGGATGGGAAAGCATATGAGCAAAGGGATCAGGATCATGAGTAGGAGATCCACAAAGATGGCTGACCTGAGCTATTGGAAGTTCACTGACACTGAAGTGAAAACGATGAACCTTCATGGAAATGAATTAAACCCTTCAAATTTAGATGACAGTTGAACTGCATGGGTTTTTTGTTTGTTTGTTTGTTTGTTTTTGTTTTTGTTTTTGTGGAGCCTCTTGCAGTAGGACAAGCCTTTATTCCTGGTGCATGAACTGGCTTCACAGAGTCCATTCCCTACAGAGGAACACCTTACTCAGCCTTGACACTGGGCGGAGGACTCAGTCCTACCTCAACTGTATATGCCAGACAAAATTGACTCAGCTTGCCCTCTCTGGGTAATGGATAGGGGAATGGGGTTGGGGGAGGTAGAGGGAGGATTGAGAGGAGGGGGCAGTGGTGGATATACGGAAAAAACTTTTTAAATAAAAAAAAATTACAAGAAAAACCCAAGTAATGAGATCCATGAGAAGAACTCATCACACCTTTTCCTAAGGCTCCTCCTGTCCAGGAGCAGCAATGTCCTTAATATACACCCTTTAGTGGGTTCTCCTGACAGGGATCCTGAGCACATTGCTAAACTGTTACATTATACAGAGTTTATCTTTTTGGATGGAACAATGACAATCATTTAGGTATTTCAGTAAATTGGGACTGAGTAATAAGCTGACCTATAACTGTATTTCCTTTGATTGAGAAAGGACCTTAATTGTACAGTCTAGGCTGGCTAAAACTAGGGAGCCTTCTGCTTCTGCCTCTGAGGTGCTTGGATTACAGGTGTGTGTCATTCTGCTGATTTAAATTTAGTTTTCAAGCTGACATATAAAAGCATTCCACATGTTGTATATTAATGGAAAACATGCAACATTCAATACACATCTGCATTGCACAAACTTGGTCTTAACACTGTCATTTGATGTCTTATGTTTTATAACTACATCTGCCTTTTGAGTCATTGAGTAAATGGAAAGAAAATTCATTTACTCACAGTTTCCTTCTCTGTCACACTGGTTTTATGGAGTAATCGAGCGTTTCAGAGTATTTGAAAATGGTTAAATAAAATGGGATGTTTGGAAGTTTATTCTCTTGAGAACAAATGCAGTCTTGGAGGTATTATGGTAAAAAGGACTAGGGGCTGGGGCCATGACACAGTTAGTAAAATACTTGACTCTCAAACAAGAGGACCTGAACTTCGATGCTTCACATGCACATAACACAAGCAAGCAACCAAGAAATAAGAGCTAAAAACCACTTACTTGTGCCCATAATCCTAGCTTTCTAGAGGTAAAACAGAAAGGGAGATAATTGAAGCTTAATGGCTAGCCAGCTTAGTCAAACTGATGAGCTCTGGGTTTAGTTGAGAGAGCTTATCTCAAATAAGTAAAATGGGTAAGCAAATACAGGTAGGTCCCCAAAGTCAATCTCTGACCTTCATACACAGGCACACACATATACACATGAATTCTAGGGTATTTATTGAGGTTTGATAAATACATTTTGTATATGACCCTTTGAAAGGTGAGGCATATGGATAAGCCTATTTTAGAGTTTGGAATTTGTCATTGGGTAATATGGCAATTTGCATACATGAAGATATGCATAGACTCGTTCTCTCCTCCATTTCCCTTTTGGAGGCTCTGTGATTTTCATAAACACATTTCCCCCAAAGAACTTTAAATGAATTTTATAGGAGTCTGCAGTGGGAAACATTAATACACTTGAGAATACGAGTGAATTTGGCACCTGTAATAAATTTCCAGTGTCATTCTCTGAACCTGATAGACCTTGCTAGAATTTTAATAGCTTCTGCACATACCTGAAAATATAGCTACAGTGTCTGTCACCTTTAGAAAATAATCATTCTGACATGCTTTATTCACTTACAACTCACTTGACACATTTTCAGTTACATTTAAATGTGAGCTTCATTTAGTCCCTCATTTCACATAGCAAAGGTTAGATATTCATTACAGAAGTTGTTTCCAGACATAGAAAGACCCAGGTCAACAAAATTAGAATGTAATGTGCTCATGGTGTTCTTGCTAAATCTTTTGTGTGCAAAATATATTTCCAATTAATTAGAGATGTCTTTACTGTGACTTCAAGCTAATGGAAATATCAACACCGACTGTGTCATTACTTGCCTGCATTTCTCTTTTAGAAAAGAGTTATTTCTTTTTTATTAAGAAATATTTTAAGAATTTAATCTCGAAAACTTGATTTGCCAATGGAAGGAGAGTACTGAGTCATTGTGCAATCAGGTCTTGCATTTGAAATCTTCCACTTGAAAGTTTTTATTTTGTCTTTTTTTTGCCATTTCAATTTGGGCAGGCATAAACATATTTCACATTTTAGGAACACTAGCTAATTTCTTTCAAAGCTAGAATGATTTGGCAGTCTATTGAGGACACAGGTGGGCTAAGAATACACTTTCATATTTTTATTGAAAGGGAATCTGAGGCTGAGTAAAACCCAGGAAGAAGACAAAAATCAAAGAATCAAGAAACTCAAAATGAAAACTAAGATCTGGCTAGCTTTTCTCTTAGTGATTAGTCTTTCGCTGCTGAACTCTACTCCCCAGGACTAACGTCTCCTCATGCATCCAGCCCCTTCATGTACTCCTTGGCAGAAAACTCAGCTAATGTGGGTTGATGCCTATTTAGTAGGTAGTTTTAGGGTCTGTATTCAATTTCCAGTGGAAAAGTGGGAGCAACTGACAATTTCAGGCTTCTTTAGGGAGAATGTGGTATATTACGGGAGGTTCAAAATCTGAGTTTGCCTACTCTTCAGTTCAAGTGCCAAAGCCATTAAAAACAAGAAACAAAAACAAACCTGCAAATATATCTTTTCCTCATGGCTTAATGTATCCCTTTGCAGAGGAAGAAAGTGGAGTAGGGGGGGAAGCATCAGACTGGGGAATCTTAGTCTTCTCAAATTGGTTTACAGGGCATGTTGGCTAGAGCCCTGGGCTATAGGTAGGTGCTTTCTATAATGAATGTTTATACATTAAAAAGGTTCTCCACAAAGTAAAGAGATAATTTATAAGACTTTTCATTATGCAGTAGCACTTGTTAATTCATATTTGTACTGAACTTTGGATTTCTCAAAAGTAGTTTAAATTTTTCTCCCTCTAAAAGAACCATGTGAGCTAGTGGCTTTGTCATGACATTTTGTTGGTGGTGGTGGTCAAAAGTAACTCTGAAACTGCAAAAGAGACCTTACAAACCTTGTCCACTTTGCTTCTCCACAGGAGCTGTGAAAACAGTGTTGCATGAATTTTGGTTTTGGGGAAATTCAGATATTAGGGAAAGGCTGAAATATCAAAGAGAGTAAACAGCACAGTCAAATCTTACCCAGCTACCTTCCAGCTTCCTCAGCCTTGCTCCTCTTTACTTCTACTGCCTGAATCTGTCTTCCTATACCTGTCTTAAATACCTTCTTCACCTGGTTGTTTCACATCCAGGTTAAGATTAAAGGCATGGGCTACTACTATTTGGTAGTTAGCCTTGAACTCACAGAAAAACAGAAAGAACTCTTTCTCTAGAATTATGGGATTAAAGGCTTGGCACCACCAGTGCCTGCCTGGGAGCCTGGAACTCCCTCTGTAAACCAAGCTGGCCTCAAACTCAAATCTACTGTGGCATAGGTCACCACTCCTGGTCTTTCCTGTGCTGGGATTAAAGGTATGAGTTACCACTCTCTGATTCTCCTGGATTGACTGTGGGTGGATCTCTTCTCTGATATTCCAAACTGGTTTTATTAAATATATAACATATGACCACAAGGCAGAGATAAAATGTGTTACAGAGAACATAGAGGGTTGATATCATTTATTCTTTTATCTAAGACAAAGCCTTTATTTCCTTACTTTGTTGACCACCCTCAAATTACATTAAATTCCAACTCTCATAGGTTTCCCAGCAAGTAATATGGAACATTTGGACACCAAGCCACAAGTCTTACAAGAATTAATTCAGAATTAATCATAGACTTGCACATGAAATGTAAAACTGTAAAACTTCCAGGAGAACATTTGTGACTTTGAGTTGTATATTGGCTTCAAGACAAAACTCTAATGATAATGAATTATTAAAATTACAACTTTGCTCTTGAATGATACTGTCAAGAAAATCCAAAAGGGAGCCACTGTGTAGGAGAGTCATATATTTGATAAAAAAATCACTCCAAATATTTTAAGAACATGCAAATTAATAAATAAAAAACCCAATTAAAAATGTCAAAAGATCTTCTCAGGTGCCTTTCAGGGGGGCATTCAAATTTATTCTATTAAGCACATAAAAAGACTTTACATTATTTCTGTGTATAAAGAACAAAGAGATGTCACTGAACATACAGTAGAATGGATAAATTCACAAACACCTGACAGTGTCAGTTGCTGACTGATGAAGACACCGAGCAAGACAGGAGCTGCAGGTGTGACTGCAAGGTTAACTTCAGCAAAAATAAGTCAAGTTGACACAGCGCATCCTTGCTATAATGTGACAGGAAGGGCATTTTATCTTTGTGGTTCTTTTTTTTTAAGCCCTGAAACTTCAACCTGATATTGAGGAAAACATTAGGAATCTCAATTCAAGGACAGTCTACTCATACCTGATCAATGATCCTTAAAATAGTCAGGGTCTGGTGAATGAAAAGATGGTTCAGCTGTTAAGAATACCTTTTGCTTTTGAAGAGCACTGAAGTTTGATTCCCTACACCCTGTTAGATGAATCACTATTGCAACTCCAGTCTGATGCCCTCTTCTGGCCTAACAGGCATCCACATACATGTGAACATACACACAAACACATACACATAAATAAAAATAAGTTATATCTTAAAAGTAAAAGATTTATTTTGATTCATGATTTGCCTATTTATTCCATAATGGTGGGAAGGCATAGTGGGGAACTCAGTTGTGGTGACATAAATTTGCTTATATCTGGGAAAATCAGAAAATCAAAAAAAGGAAATATTGATAGTAGATTCCTCCTTTTCCCATTTTTATTTAGTCTAACACTTCATTCCATGGGATAGTGTTTAAGGTGGTCTTACAGCCCCTAGACAGTCCTTTCTGGAAACTTCCCCAGACCTTGTCAACACAGAGATTTTAATCATAACTTTCCATCCTTTATTTTTGAAGGCTCATGGTCATCTTATAATGTAAAATCTGTTTATCTTCTTTCTAACTATAGATAAGTCCTCCAAGTCTTATAAATTCTAACACTGTTAAAAAGCCTCAAATTCAGAGTCTCTTTTTAGTTTCAAGGCAGTCTATTGTGAGTGTCTGTAAACCACAAGCAAATCATATTGCATAATCACAATACATAGTAGAACAGAATAACTAACTACTACTCCTCTAAAATTGGAGGGTTGGAGAACAGCAAGGGAAAATAAAATCACAACAGGGAAAACATCTAAGTTTGTAGCTCCATTCCTGACACCTGAGGTTTATGGGAGCTCAGGAAGTCCTCTACTGACCAGAAAAATTGACATGGTATGTAATGAGTTTCTGGTCCAGCTTAGCCCCAAGGTCCTGACCCACTTGCAGCCACTTTGAACCCCAGAAGGACTCAGATGCTTATATTAATTATATGCTGTGTAGCCTATGGCCAGCTCAGGCTTATTGCTAGCTAGCTCTCTCATCGTAACTCAACTCATTTCCATTAATCTATATTGCCACATGGCTCATGTCTTCCCTGAATTTCTTTACATATTTTTCCTTTGATGGCTGGATCCTGTCTCTCCCAGCTGTGTCCTCCTTCCTCTGTATCTTTGCTTGAATTTCCTGCCTGCTTCCAAGATGCCTTTCCATAGGCCAAAATAGTCTCTTTATTAACCAATGACATTCAGAGTATACAAAAAGACATCCCATATCCAATGGTATGTACTCACTCATTAGTGGATTTTAGAAATAAAGCAAAAAATAACCAGACTACTATTCACAATTCCTGAGCACCTAGGTAACAGGACAAAGTTAAGAGAGACATCCATTGATCCCCTGGGAAGGGGGAATAGAGAAAATCTCCTGAGTAAATTGGTATCATAGGGGAAGGGAGCAAGGGGTGGTGGGAAGAGAACATGAAAGAATGGGATGGTTGAGTGGGGGGAGCAACAGAAAAGAACAAAGAAATAAATATCTTAATAAAGGGAACCATTGTGTGGTTAAAGAGAAACCAGGTACTAGGGAAACACCCAAGAACCAACAAGATATCCCTGGCTGATCTCTCCAAGCAATAGCGGAAGGGGAGCCTAAACAGATCTTTTCTTATAATCTAATGAATGGCCACCCTAATTGTCATTATAGAACCTTCATCCAGCAACTGCTGGAGACAGAAGCAGAGATCTGTAGCTAAGCAGCAAGTCATGGTCCTGGTCCAGCTGACGAGAGGGATGAGAGATTATAGGGGCAAAGGGATCAGAATCATGAGGAGAAGATCATGAGGAGGAGACCCACAGAGATGGCTGACCCAAGCTATTGGGAGTTCACTGGCTCTGAACAGCTGAGGAAACTTCATGGAAAGAAACCAAACTCTCCTAATGTAGATGACAGTTTAATGCCATGGGCTGTTTGTGGAGCCTTTTGCATTGGGGCCAGAGTTTATTCCTGGTGAATAAACTGGCTTCTCAGGGAGCCCGTTCCCTACATAGGAACACCTTATTCAGCCTTGACATTGGGGCGAGAGACTTGGTCCTAACTTAACTGGATATACCAAACAGAACTGATCCACCTAGGGACTCCTTGCTCTCCCTGGGGAAAGGATGGGGAGATGGGGTGGGGGGAGGCTGAGGAAGAACAGGGAAGAGGAGAAGGAGGGAAAAGTAGTGGGTATGGGAGTAAACTTTTAAAACAAAACAAAAAGAAGTTCTTTGCCTCCAATTCTGCATAGTGCCTTTATTGAGTCAACTCTACTCTATCCCTGAAGCTTTCTTTAGTGGACATCCCATTGTTCTAGCATATCTAATATTTGGGATCTCCACTGTAAATTAGGCTTCACCAATATTCCCTCAATGGTCTCTTAGGGCTACCTTTTTGGAAGACCTATTTTTTCTACACATTCTCTGGCTACAACACCTTTCTGAGACCTTGAGTAAGCCTCTGTCATCAAGTAACTCTTGTGTTTTGCATCCTTGCAGAATCAGTACCACATAGATCCTGTGGCCAAACTCTGCTGTCATCTTGTAGTTTGGAACCATTTTGCCACAGATGTGAGAGACTGTAGATGGAATTTTACTTTCAAGGCGCCAGTCCAAAATCAATATTTATTAGAATATAAATTAACACTCACGATATTAGTAACAGCTTATAGTTGCACCTGAACAAGGACTGGCGTATCCAAGTGATGGACGAGAGATAGACGCGCGATGGACGAGCGATAGACGCGCGATGGAAGGATGATAGATTCCAATTCTGTCTCTCCAGCAACCAGCAGCCAGGAACCAGGAAGAGAGCTCCTTGTGTCCTAGCAGCCACTTATCAATGGGGTTGGCCACACCCCCTCCAGGTTGGCCACACCCCCTCAGGGTCCGGGAAATGTTTTCTGACTTTATCAGCTGACACCTTAATCCCGCCACAAGAGACCATGTCTGTAAGCAGCTGTTTTTGAGCATGGTCCACCTTCGGTGATGTTCTCTATCCAGGCCTTTTCTTTTTAAATGAATTTTCATTTTAATCACTCGGCTCCTTTAGAGGGTAGAGCACATCTCCTAGTGTCTGTGTATAGAACATGGGGGACAGTAAGAGTCTAGATAATATGCTCCTGGTTTCTATGGTTTCAGAGAAGAAGAAGAACAAGGCTATTGGGCAATTGGCTAGAGGCCATTCATGTTACATTCTAGTAAAGAATCTGGCTGTATGCTAACCATGTCCTGAAAATTTGAGTGAGGCTGAATTCTGAAGTAATGGGTAAGTTATTGATTTCTCTTCAATGGAACTAATCTTTTAAATAATTATGAATGCTCTCTACCTACTCAAATTTTCTGCAAAGTTAAAGTTATATTGTTTTCCTCACTAAATGGCTTATTTTTTTCATAATTTTCTGTTAACTTTCCCTAAAAATATAGGAAGTATTACCAAAACCTGAAGGTTTAAACTATCTTAAAATTTCCTGTTCTAAATACCTTATTCTTTCTGCAAACCAGTTCCAAGTGTCTATGAATCACATGGTCATGTTTATTACCACAGGTCCACATCATGGTACCCAAATCTGAATTTGAAGAAGGTTATTCACAGGAACAGAAAAAAGAAACCACACTCATACGCACACATACATATTCATTATGCTGACTTAATGGTGGTTGCTGGGGAGTCTAACACTGGAGAGACAGAACTGCTGGCAGATGCATAGTCTACAATTGCATGCTGCAGCAGTCATTTTCCAATGCCGCAAACCTAGGCAATGTCTGGAGAATCACTGATATTAAGTGCACACTGAGAGGCCTGAAGGAGTTGGAGTCTGGACATCAGCAGAGGATGGCAGCTGCAGTGTTAGACACACTCAGGAAGAAGTGCAGGCAGACAAGTGAGCTCTTACCAATCCTTGAACTTCTTTTGAACCAACCATTGGAAGGTGCACATTTTGAAGATGGATTTCTTGCCCTCATAGACAAGTTTGGTGATATGATGCCATGGCAATTCTAAATCTCATCAAGTTGATGATCAAGATCAACCATTACAGATTTGCAAAACAATGAAAAATCTAAAGAAGAGCCAATAATATAGGGAAACACAACAATGAAGTATAATGTAGAATTCTGGATGTGCTGCTAAAAAAGAAAAAAAAAATATATTTGATGCAACCTGCAAAACATGCACAAGTAATTGGCTCATGTAATGAAGAAGATTGTCTCTGGGGTTGTGGTTTCTGTACCATGATGAATGTTTATGATAGGAAGACTACATGTGTGGTACATGGGAATCTGCATAGTTTCTGCAAATTTTTTAAAAGCAAACTAGTATTAAAAATAAGCCAAAGTTCTTTGAGAATTACTGAAAGGGAAACAGACAGAAAAGAACACATATTAAAAGCAAATATGAATGTTGTGAAAATTTCCAACCATTCCTCCTTGGCTGCCAACCACTTGCCAGACATTATAGTAAAAGAAAAATCTTCTCATTCACTCAGAAGAAATTTTCCATGGAGAAATTTTTATTCCCTCTATTAACTTTACTAATTGATTATCAGACTTTGATATGTGTAATAATTATTTTTCAGGGCTCTTGGTCAGAACCATGTTAGGTAGTTTAACCATGATGGAAAGAAACTCCTAGAACAATTAAATGCATTTAATTTTGGCAATACCTTCTGACTTTAGAACCAAATAGTAGAATAGTATTTTATGCTGTATCCTGTAATTCATCTTGTTTTATAGGGTTTATAATTTTTGACATGAACCACTGACAATGGTGTTAAGAACACAGGATTGTAATAGTTTCACTTTTTGCACCTATTAAGAAGTGACAGGAAAGCCACATGAATAGCTCGTGCCTGTAATCCCAGAACTAAGGGGTCAGAGGAAGGAGGACCATAATGAATTTGAGGCTATGGGTTATGTAGTGAGTTCCAGGCCTGCCTCAGTTAAAGTATGAGACGGTGCTCCAAAGAATGAAGGAAAACAAGAAACAAACAAAAATGAACTTTCTAAAATCTACTGAAGTATTTTTATTGTGTGTGTGTGTGTGTGTGTGTGTGTGTGTGTGTGTGTGTGTGTGTGTGTGTGTGTGTGTGGGTGTGGGTGTGGGTGTGTGGGTGTGGGTGTGTGTGATTATGTCTGTATATCACATGGAGCTAAGTCTCTCCCTCCATCATGTGGATTCCAAAGATACAACTTAGCTCATCAGGCTCGACAACAAAGGTGGCTGTACCCACTTGGCAATCTTGCCTAAGCTCCTCATAGAGTTTTTAAGAGGATAACTTTAGGTATGTTTGCTGAAACTTCTTTGAGTTCTGTAGTAGAATATACCACCGTGCATTTCAAATTTCAGCAAGTCTTACAAAACTTCAGGCATCCATCTTTGGTTTAAATCTTGCAGCATAAACACATTCTTATAAGATCTGGTTGAAACCTGCAGAGGAAGTCATTTGTGGTAGCTCAGGAACATGCTAAAACATAGAGAGGAAGCAAGGAGATGGACAGTAAGTTGGGTTCCATTTTCTTGAACTTGTTTTTAGTGGTGAAATGAACTTTTCTAGTCCATATTTATAAACCATCTCTTTAATTTCATGAAAAGATTATATATAAATAAACACTATGAACTCTAATTTTTAATGGAAACTAAACTGTGATTTTAAGTAGGATATAAAATTACAATATACATTTCAGCATAAAATGTATAGGCATAGCTATTTTATTAGATAAAAAGACATTAAAGAAATAAAAATTCTGCAAATTTCTCAAATGCTCCTAAGGTGGTTTTTCTGGCTAATGTTTATGTCAACTTTATGCATACTACAGTCATTTGTGAAAAGAGAACCTCAGTTGAAAAAAATGTCCCTACAGATTGACTTGTAAGCTAGCCTGTGTGTATTTTCCTAATTAGTGATTGGTATGGAAGGGCCCATGTAGCAAACTATCTTGTCAGACTATTTCTGGTCCATATTATTAATTATAACCACTTGGTTTTAGTTTAGGCTTTTCCCCAACTAGATCTTATAACTTAATTGAGCCATAATTTTTAGTCTACATTCTGCTCAGTTACCTCTTCTAGTACAGCACATCCGACTTGCTCTGAGTTTGCAGGTGAAATCAATGGTGCCTATATTTCTCCTCTGGGTGTTTCTCTCTGCCTAAAAAACCCTCCTATAGCTATTGACCATTTAGTTCTTTATTAAATCGCTCAGAACTTGCTTTAGGCAGAGACCCATCTTTACAAATGTGTAAACAAATATTCAACAACAGACCCAGTTATCTATGAGTGGGGCCACCCCTGGACAGGTGGTCTTGAGGTGTATAAGGAAACAGATTGAACAAGCCATGGGGAGCAAGGCAGTAAGCAGAATTCCTCCACAGTATCCGCTCCTTTCTACAGGTTCCTGTCCTAACTTCCCTGAACTATACGCTGCAACATGACATAAACCCTTTCCTCCCCAAGGTGCCTTTAGTCATGGAGTTTATTGCACTATTGGAATCCCTGAAACATCAGTACAGTAATGACCCAATGAGAATGGTTATGAGCTGTGGGCCATGGGAACTGCAAATATCGGTGTTTTCACAATATGTCTCTGTGATTTGTTGGTGCCCTTGCTGTTGCTTCCTGCAATGTATATGAACGGAAATCCTGATCCATGTTAGACAGTTTTGTTTGGTTCATCCTGCATAGTACAAATCAGATCACAGAGCACATTTGTGGAAAGCTCTAAGCTAAATTACAAGTGCAATTGCCTTCTGGTCTCTTCCTCTTATTAAAATGATGCTATTCTAGGCTCTCCTATGGAGGAAGGTTGCTCCATATCTCTACTTATTTTTACTTTTTAATCTCCACTAGAGTTAACTAAATGCCTGCCAGGTAATGTGTGATGGCTAAAGGGGTATATGATTGGCCTAACTGATGTATAAGATGTTAACTGGAAGTCTAAGATTGCATTCAGTCATTCATTTATCTAGTACATGATATCCTTAGCTCCTCTTGGTGGTGAAGACAAAGATGGATTTTTGCTTGAATGGCATTTGCATTGCCATTTTTGTGTAGGAGGGTAGGAAAGATTTCTTATAGAAGGAAATGCTTGAGCAGAGCCTTGAAAAATGGCTTAGGCCAGTCAGAGGCAGCAGATATAGCAAGGTAAGGATGTCTGTGGCTGGAGCCTGAAGCATACAGAAATGGATCTATTCATTTGGCTATGACAAATCATTCATGGTAAAGTTTTAGAATTTAGTTATTTGTTCTTTCCTTTTGGGAAAAGGGGTTTTCAAGAAGTGTGTGTGTGTGTGTGTGTGTGTGTGTGTGTGTGTGTGTGTGTGTGTGTGTGTGTGTCTGTGTGTGTAGAATTAGAAACTGAATTGAGAAAGTGAAATTACAGTTGCTGCAATACATATGCATCCAGTCCACTTCTAAGGAAATAGTTTTGGATAGAAGAAATGCAACATTGATGCCGAATATTCCACTATTTCTTTAAAACTTTTACCTGAGTATAGCAATTACAGAGAGAATTCCTTGTGCAGTCAGGAATTTCTGAAAGCTTCAGAATTGTTATTGCAGCCAGCCTGCTCCTGTATGCTGTGGAATGCTGATGCTTCAGTGCTTGCCTGTGTGAGCAGAGCCAGCAGCTGGGGGCTGACTCCATCCTGCTGGCTAAAAATAGCCATAATGATGCTGCTGTTTATTTTGCCTGCAGCCTTTCCACACAGCTGCCATTGTGTACGATCTCAGATAGGAGAGGATGCTATGGAGAATAATGATGTTTTAGGAGAGATCACGTGAAAATCCAGAACGTGGCTTTGCATTGAGGTTAATGATGACTCCTGGTGGGCATTTGTGTTGGTTAGGGTATCATCAGGGAACAGTGAGCATGGGAAAAGGCTTCCTCCCCATTTTTGCAGGCAGTGTATCCTCCTTGTCAGGTGCCAATGCTGCTTTAGCTTGGTTGTGGTCCTGAAAGTATATATGTCATGGAATGTCTGATGAGCGGTGTCCATGTATTTAATATTGTGGTTCAGGTCCACACCTTAAAGCTTGAAGAGCTGAAGGAAGTAATTTATGTTTTAAAGGCAAAACAAGATATGCTTAAACTCTACAGGCTTTCCTGTCTGAAATATGAATGTCACTGACAAATGTATTGTCATTTTTTTCAGTAATAAAAGTGCTTAGAGGGAAAGAAATTGCATAGTGAGGAAGGGGGCCATTAGCTGAAAGGACCGGAAAGGCACAGTGGATTGTGAAGTATATGTGAAATCTGCCTTATTTTGATGATTTAGGGTTGTTTCTGTTTTACAAGCATTGCAGTTTTTGAAGGCTTGTGGGGTAGAAAGACTTGATCCATTATTATGATAATGATGCATGAGCCAAATTATGAGTTTAATTATAATTACTATCTTTATAGTGAGTTAATTAATCATAAAAGAGTACATTATATAATCTTTCTGTTTAATGAAATTCATTATAGAGGCTCCCAAAGGCCTAAATATAGTTTTAAACAAATTAAGCCCCGTGACTGGGGTTAAGACTATTAATGCAAATGAGGTCCGGATTAGTCACTGAAAAGGACTGCTTAGACATTAGGCCCCTTATGACATCGTACTTTTACTCTGGCTAGAAGAACAAGTAATTCAGTGGCTTTTTGAATCATCTTGAAACTCAGAATTTGGCTGAGATTGCATAACTTAACTTGCAAAGATGGTCCAAAGAGCTTTATGCCATATCCTTGCATGTAAAACGTGACATTTGACAGTGTCTTTGCTCTTAGCACTTACTGAAGTGAAATTTACTGAGGGGATAAGCTTTGCATCAGTCACTAGCCAACCCTCACATTCAGAGTAGCCAGGGTAAGAGTGAGATACATAGCACTATAAGGGTATTGAGCATGAAAACAACAAAATAATGTTTAAAAAACAAAGTAGACACTGCAGGCCTACTCAAGAGGAACCACATGCTGCTGGACCATGCATAAAGGAAGGCCTGCATGTCCTAAAGCGCCAGTCAGGATTCGGACTATTTTATTTCCTTATAACCAAAGTTCCTAGTCAGGACTTGTCCTACCTTATTCATGTATTAAAAGGTGAAAATTTGATCCAGGTCCTAAGACTGAAGTGAAATGAATCATAACTAAAAGGAAGCAGGTTATGGATGGCAAAACAGTGGAATGTGACTATTCAGACTCACGGACTATGAAGCTGTACTCAAAAGTCCTCCCTCTATGCTGGGTCTCAACCAATGGATTGAAACTCCTACAGGAGTCATATATCAGATATTCTGCATATCAGATATTTAAATTGTAATTCATAACAATAACCAAATTGCAGTTATAAAGTAGCAATCAATGGTTTTATGGTTAGGGATTATCACATGAGAAATTGTATTAAAGGGTCACAGCATTAGGAAGGTTGAGAACCACTGTTCTAGGCTCTGTTACCTCTGTTAGGGTCGAGAAACATGTTGCGTGAAAGAAGACTCCAAGAGATGCTCTCTCATGCAATCAAGCAAGGGGATTTTTTTTTTTTTTTTTTTTTTTTTTTATTCCACACGTGCATGGGACTCACTGATCTCAGAAGAACAGAGAGCCCTGAGCTGAATTTGAACAAAGCTTTTATAGGGTATTTAGACAAGGAAGTTCAGGCATAGGTTAAGGGAGGGTTTCTATGTGCAGGAATGTAGCTATGTGAAAGAATGCAGTGGGCGGATAACGTATATCCTGTGGACTAACATTTTTGGGAGCTAGGTCATGGGGGCTGCTACATGCAGGAATGCAGGTAGCAGACAATGCATACCTCTAAGGTCCCTACTCGGTGATTCTTCAGTTATACAGAGTTTAACAAGATTCTCTCTAAGATCTCCACATCATACTTTTCACCTCCCTGTGGAAGAGTAAATATTCTGTCCTAAAATATCCCGTTGTTTCACTCTCCATTAACATGTCTATAAAATGGAAGATTTTAATCTCAGAGAATATAGCTTCACAAAATATGCAATGTTACTATAAATGTAAAAGTGGCTTTAAGCATAGCTTTTAATTTAGTTGACAATTAACAATAAGATATTTTATTTTGTCTATGTATGTATATCTGTGCATATGCCCACATGCACGCAATTGCCATCAGAGGCTAGAACAGGCATTGGATCCCCCAGAGATGAAATTAGAGGTAGTTGTGAGTCATGCAGTGTGGGTTCTTTAATTGAACTCTGGTCCTCAGTAGAGCAGAAATCATTCTTAGCTGCTGAGCTGTCTCTCCAACCCCTAGTCAGTCATTTTGTTGGGAGACACAAAAAAGTGCTGAAGTGCTGAGCAACTATTTAGTAAATGTTGGTTGCTTATGAATTATTTTAATGTCAGGTCCAAAAGAAACTCAGACCAAATGTCTATTGGTGGTGTCTATTAGCATGTTAGGACAAATGTGTTCTCCAGGCTCTGAGTATCACTTTGTCCCCCCCACCCGCCCCAACTCCTCTTCTTTGGTCGGGTTCTATCTGATATTCTGTTCTGTGCTCTTTTTTCTCTCCTTGCTCTGGAAACTTCCAAATGCCAGATTATTTCAGACATATATTATAAAATCGTGCATATTCAGAAAGGTACTTTAATACTATTGTTTAATAAGGAAAAATTTCAATAAAATGAATAAATGGTGATAGCTCCACAACAAAAATGAAATTTAAAGTGATTAAGACCACTGAATTGAATACCTAAAATAAATTAGATTTACATTGTCTATATCATAACAAAGCAAAAAGAAAATGGAAAAATATGGGACTATCCAATAGGTTCTACTCAGAAACCCTTCTTCTTTTCTATTTCCAGATCAAATAATGACCCTACTGGAAAACTACAGCAGCCATTCTTAATTTTATTAGACCTACTTTCTTATTTCTTACAAGGAGATATTGTTTGCATTGAGTGATGGCTGTGGTTAAAGCCACCTGTCTCTGATTCTGACATACTATGGGAGAAAGCCATCTATCTAGTTGAACATATAACTGACAACCACTGATCAATTCTATTACTCCTAATATGGACAGCATGCAATTTTGATTATTGTCAAGTTATAATTTTGTTTTCTCCTGACTAGTTAGAAAATATGACAGTTGATGTCCTGGAGCCAAAGGTATAATATCCTATGTAAACAATATCGAATGCTGTTTGGTTGGTGTGATGGATGCTGGAAAAGCACAAGATTAAACGAAAAACAGCCTTCTCAGGGAAACACTGTGGGAAGCAAAGCTGGAAACAGGGGCCTCTCCTTTGTCCTGGGGTCACTCCTCTGTCTGTTCTTTGACTTGTTCACAGAGTCAGTGAATATGCTTTTGAAACTTCCTGAATTGCAAAGGCATATATAGCCTGTGTGGATGTTGCTAGATATATGATGATGGATGCACTGGTTAGTTTCTGTCAACTTGACACGAACTAGAGTCACTTGGGGGGAGGAAGCCTCAGCTGTGAAGTCACATCCACCAGATTGGCCATCAGAAATATTTGACTAATATTTTCTTGGTGATTTATTGATGCCCAAGCTACTGTAGATGGAGCCACCTCGGAGATAGAAGAGAGGTAGCTTGGAGACAAGGCGGTAAGCTCTTGCCTTCGAAACAAGTTATTGGTAATTGCTTCTGCTTCTGATTCGGTTTCTGCCATGACTTAGCTTTCTTGATGGTCTGTGAGCTGCAAGATAAAATAAATCCTTTCTTCTCAGTTTTCTTTGAGTCATGGTGAGATAGAAAGCAGTGTGTTTCAGGAAAAGCTATAATTTAGTAAACTCGGGCTATTTAAATTTATATGAAAGCTAAGAGTGATACAAGATGTGTTTTTCCCCTAATTAGTGATGCTGGTGAGAAGTGAGAGGTTAATAAAATTAAGATTAAGCCCGAGTGTGAGTGTGAGTGTAAATGAAAAGTTATATCATCAGAGTATCTGAGAATTTACTCAGTAGTTCACTTCTTAGGTTAGTTTCATATTGCTGAGGTAAAAAATATTGATTGCTTGGCTTTGATTTTTGGAGAAATACTGTCATAAGGTGAGAGAGCCCCAGGTCCAAAATCAAGCAGTCAGCAGTTCTCTGACACCCGCAGCAGAAGTTCTTTACATCTTGTAGCTATGGCTATTTGGTGGCAATCCTTACTGTCCCTTGGCTTGTAGGTGCCTAACTCTATTACCATCTTGGCTTGTTATCTTTGTGTATTGTTGCTTTTTATAGCAATGCTGGTCATGTTGCAATAAGATTACTAAGTAAGATATTAACCTAGCTAATTACATCTGAAACAACCCCCTTTCTAAGTAAGATCACACTCTAATATACTGGAAGTTGAGATTTCAAAATTCTGTAGGTTCACAATGTCATCAATACTAAATTGCTTCTGAATATGGGAAATACAGAGATTTAGTTACCTCAACTTATTAGAAGTGATTTAATATATAAGGAGAATTATTTAGTGATACAGAAAATTCTGAGACATGGAGAATTAAACAGTGTAGATGTTGAGGTTGAGAGGATACTGAGATTGTTTTCTTGATGTTTTATCCACAAACTATGTCACTACCTGCTGCCAGGACCCAGAAAAGCCATAACAGTGGTGATGTCATTTTGAGACCAGCATCTTAAGCTTCCTTTTCCCTAGATCAGTCCCCTCCCAGAAGCCAGGTGGCCTCCCCTGCTGTTAGCTTGCCCTTGGATGAGTCTCTTCCCAGGAATTAGGCAACCTTCCCATGGTTAAACAATAGCTAGATTAGATAAGTCTCCATGACAAGACATCCTGTTAGCTGAATAGCCTGCAGCTGTGAATTCCTTGCCTGCTTAACCTTGCTTACCCTTCCCCCTAAAAGAGTATATGTACTGCTGAGAAGAATAAAGTTTCAGAGCTTGATCAGAATACCATCTTACTCTCCTACTTCCTGTTTCTTGTCCCTTCATTTGTCTGCCCCCTCTTTAGGTCCACATTGTTAGACCCTGCAGGGGCAATCTGGTGACTCATGGGAAATAGAGGGTCTCTAGATGTGAGCTCCTGATACATATACTTTTATGAATAAGTGTTTATGTATGTATATATGTGTGAGTAGGTATGTATGACCATATGTTTGTGTGAACATAGGTATGTAGCCATGTGTGCTGTGTGTGTATGTGTGCATGCTTATGCCTATGTATGAATGTGTGTGTGTGTGCATGTATGCATGCATATGTGTGGGTAGGTGTGTAAGGGAGTTTTTGATTAACAATTTACTAAATGGAATTGATAAGAATATTTCTAGTTGTAAATTTCATTTCCCTTTTGTTAAAAGAGCAAGATTAAATGGGAGATAGAAGTTTTTAATAATAAAGCCTAAATTTGAGTTTGCTATTGGTAATGACAGAGGGAATATAAACACTATATACACTGGAATAGTTTTGAAATTGAAAGAGAATGATGTTATCAATTATTCTATAAGATATATAATATATATGATATGAGCACTGAAACAGTTTTCTATCCTGATGGCCTGGTCTCAAATATAAACACACAAAAGCTTTTATTGATTACAGAATGCTCAGCCAATAGTTTAGGCATAGTATTAACTAGCTCTTACTTTTACATTAACCCATTTTCTATTAATCTGTGTATTGCCACATGTGTGGCCCGTGGATTTACTGGTTCTTTAGCATCTTGCTTTGGGGAAAATGGCTCATGTCTTTCTTCATCCCAATCCTCAGTTTGATTGTCCCTACTAACTTTATCCTGCCTTGCTATAGATCAAACAGCTTTATTATTAACCTTTGAGAGTAATACATATTCACAGAATACAGAGGATCATCCCAAATCAAAAATAGGCCTGTCTAGACCAAGTGAATGTGTGGTCACCTCTTGTGAAATAGAAGTTAATTGATATCTCAAGGATGTAGTTTACAAGGTGATGTGATTCTTCATCTCTAGAAAATCAGCATTAATTCCAAACATTAGTGAAGACATTTAATGGTTTTAAATGTTAATGTTCCAAAGATTTTAGCTGAGTTTGGGTTTTGATGAAAATTGCACTGCATATAATTTAAATTTAATTAAATAGTTTCAAGTGAAAATTTGAAGGAGAGTACAGCTCTTTTTAAATGGTGTCAGAATACTTCCTTTATTTTCTCTTTACAAGTTTTGCATTTTTAGAATAGAAAGATAAACTCAACATTGGAATTTTTACTCGACCCTCATTTAATCAATTTATTCTACTTTTTTCAACATCCTTTGCTTAGTTTAGAATCTTTGTATTTCTATTTATTTTCCAGAATTACTTGATGATTTATGTAACATAAGCTTCTCTGATTTTGATTCGGAATGTATAGAATGTATAGCTTGTATTTGGGAGAGTTGACATCATAAAAATATCTCTCAAGCTGTGACTATGTATAGTTCTGCAGTTTTTTTCTTTATTATTTCATTTATCTCTCTGGGATGTTGCCATTTAGGATTTTAAAATTTGATGTGAAGGCAATAAGAAGAAAATAGCTATTCCATAGTGGCTTCTTTTATTTAGCATGTACTAAGTAAAAATTCCATTTTTCTATATGCATTAAAATGAACATTTGGATAATTTCCAGTGGTTATACTAATATGAATAATTATTTGTATATTCAATTATAAGTTTTATTAGATAAATGTTTTTATTTCTTGTGAGTAAATTCCTATGTCTGAGATTGGCAGGTTATAAATAAATATTAAAAGTTTAAAAATAATGACAAATTTACAGGAGGCCACTGCATTATTCATTCCTACCAGAATTGTGAAGCATTTGTATTTTCATGGGCTTACCCGTGTTTGCCATTACTGGTACAAATCAAATACCCTTAATTTAAAAATAATTCTATATTTGAAACTATTCAAAATTAACACTTACAATAATTTTAAGAATTTATTTTGTGCATGTGGATGTATGTAAATACCAGGGTATGAGTGCCACTGCAGAGGCATGTGGAAGACAGAGGACAACTATTGTGAATTGGTTCTCTCTTGACACCTAATAGGATCTAGGAATTGGTCTAGTCATTAGGTCTGTGTAAAAGTGCCTCCATCTTCTCAGTCACCTGGCCTACTGCAAATCCTGAATCATTTGATGGCTGATAAGAAACCACAGTGGAAAATTCCACATCTAACCTCCTGTGATTACAACCAAGTGCAACATAATGACTGCATCAAATGATTTCAGGCTGCGTGTATAAAGTGCATATGAAAATGCATGTACTTAGTGTTTCTTCTTAATTGCCATCTCTCATAGTTAGCTTCATTTGTTGACTTTGACGACTCTTATCTAGGAAGAAAAAACATCAACTGAGGAATTGCAGCCATCAGATTAGCCTGTGGTTTTTTGGTTTTTTTTTAATTGCTAATTGATGTTGGTGAGCAGATCCCACTGTGAGTAGTCTATTCCAGAGGAGGTGGTCCTGAGTTGGACAGGAAGGCAGGCTGAACCAGCTGGAGGAATTAAATCAATAAGAAACTTTCCTACATGGTCTCTGTTTCAGCATGCCTACAGAATTCTGCCACGAGTTCTTTCCTTGGCTTCCCTGTTGATGAACTATCACCCATAAACTAAGTAAACCTTGATTCTCAGAGTTGGTTTAGATCAGTATTTTACCATAGCAACAGAGAAAAATCAACACATCATCCAAAGATATTTCATCCTATATCTGAAAGCATGCTAAAACTAGAAAAAAATTTAAATCTGCATACTATTTGTCTCAAGTTTTTGATGCAAGAGATGAAGTATATTTTAGCTACAGTCATCCCAGTGGGTGATTCCTGGTGTTATCTGTTAAATTTTGCTTTTCTCTATTGACTGTGGGAATGAGCTTCATTTTCTTAACATTGATCAATTAAATGTCTTCTTTGGTAAGATGCCTGCTATAAGTTTTAACTCATTTAAAATGTCTTATGTATATTCTACAAATTAATTAAGGTTTTGATAAGTTGGACTTATCAAAATTAAACACATTCTCAAAACAATCTACTTTTGATGAACATACTTTATTATTATGCTGTACAGCAGCCTTAAATGCTTGGGAAAAGATTCTAGAACCAGAACAAACAACCAAGCCATATGATAAGATTAAGTAAGGCTCAAAAGAATCTTATGCTGACTTTCTGCAAAGATTGACTAAAGCAGTGCCCAGAGCAGTATCAGATCAGAAGAAAGAAAACAACTATTCAAATCTTTGGTTTTTGATAATGCTAATTGGAATAAAAAAGATACTTATACCTTTAAAGATTAGGTTAGCTCCCCTAGAAGAATGGATCCAATATACCATCTGTGATGAGTTTCTTACTTATGATGGTGAGTCTTGGGTAGGGTATGTGATTTCTAAGGTCATGAAGAGAAATTAAGGTATCAAGTGTTTTAATTGTGGTGAACCAGGCTATATAAGTTGAATTGTACATAGAACACCTCTATAACTAAACTTATGTTCTTCTAGGAATGACCCAAACAGAAGGCCCCTACTTTCTGGATTATACAGAAGATTTAGCAAAGGCCAACATTGAACCAACTAGTCCTATAACTGAAAGCATGTAGATCAACAAGGGACAAACAAGGCAAGCCTTTACCATTGGGAAATCACAGGTACCCAAATAAATCATGATCCAATCACTGTCAGTCATTGTGGAATAAACACTTCCCAAGAACAATGAGAAGATCCGGTTCCTAATGTAAGAAATCATACTGCACTGGATGATAGAATAGCTTTAAAGGAGGAATCAAAATTTCTATGAATAACTACAAAACAAATATTCTGGAAGACTTCCATAAATGAACAAAGGCCAAAATTAAAAGTATGAGTAGATAACATTGTAATTCAAGATTTATGAAGCACGTAGTCTGACATGTCAATAATAACAACACAATCATCATGATATTCAAATTGGCCTCTTCAGGAGATAAGTGTTCAGTTTCTAGGGATTGGAACAGAACCATATTTCAGGTAAAACAAAGTATGAGCTGGCTTGAATGCATAGGGCTAGAAGGAGAGAGAGGAAGGCTGAGGCCATATGTGGCTAATGTAGTGGTGAATCTATGGAGTCATGATCTTTTACAGCACTTGAATACTCAGATCAAAATTCCTTTAATCTCAGACATGAACCATAGGCCAATTTATGTTTTGAGAATAATATTATAAGCTGTTATAAGAAACAGACACCAACCACTCAGGCCGTACATAAACAGGGCACAACAGCTGTCAAACTCTCAGAAGTACCAATAGTCCTGCCCTTAAAATGGTTAGCTGACAAACCAGTATGGGTTGAGCAGTGACCAATGACTAAAGAGAAACTAGCGGCTTTAGAATATCTGGTTTAGGAGCAGTTAAATGCTCAACATATTGAGAATCTACTAACTCTTGGAATTCTCCTGTATTTGTTATTAAAAAGAAATCTGGGAAATGGAGAATGTTGTGAGATCTGAAAGCCATTAATAAAGTAGCTTAGGTGAGAGGCTCTATACAGCTTGGGATGCCCTTGCCTTCTCCATTACCTAAAGAATGATGCATAATAGTTAATTGACTTAAAAGACTAGTTCGTCACTATACCTCTGCAAGAATAAAACAGGGAAAATTTTGCCTTCACAGTACCCACGTGTAATAATTTTCAGCCAGTTAGGTGGTATCAACGGAGGTTTCTCTCACAGGAAATGTTAAATAACCTTGCCTTGTACCAATATTTTGTGTAAAAACCATTGTAAATAGTTTGTGCTCAATTTCCAAAATCTACAATTTACCATTATATGGATGGAATCTTATTAGCAGATTCAAAACCAGAGACTTTGGAAAACATGTTCCAAGAAGTAAAGAAAGTTTTACCTCTCTGAGGCTTACAAATTTCTCCTGAGAAGATATAAAGAGGAGACTCTATTAATCACTTAGGATATAAAATAGAGCTATAAAAATTAGACCACAAAAGGAATAACTCAGGAGAGATTGACTGTGGACTCTTAATTATTTTCAGAACTTGTTAGGGAATGTCACTAACTTACTGTCCATTATTGGGGAAGAAAAGCATGAGCTATTACAGTTGGCTAGTACCCTAAAGGGGACAAGGACTTAAATAGTCCAAGAAAATTATCTACTGAGCCCAAGGAGGATTTGGTTTATGTGTAAAAGAAATTATGAGAGGCATACATGGGTCATGTGAACCCAGATCTTAACTGCATTCTGGTTGTACTACCCTCTAGTTTATTGCCAACAGGTATCCAGATGCACAGAGATTATGTTAAAATGGATATTTCTACCACATAGGTCAAGTAAAAATTAAAAACACATGGAAAAAATTTCTGACTTAATTTTGAAAGGAAAATTAAGGCTTTGTCAATTGACAAATGGATCCAGCAGAAATTACAATCCCCTTAACTAATGAGGAAATTTTCTTTCTATGGAAGGATAAGAAATATTGGCAAAAAGTGTGCAGTAATTTTTTTGGGAGAGATTAACAGCAGGGGAATAAATTTCTAAAAATAACAAGTTAGATTATTTTTCACAATGTACAGTAAAAAATATCTTTGGAGTCCCTATATTCTATACTGATGCACATAAATCAAGAAAGGCAGGATATAAATCAGAAGACTTAATCAAAGTGGTTTAAAACCTTACAATTCTTGTGAAAATCAGAATTATATTCCATTCTTTTGGATTTTACAGGACCACTCAACATAGTTAATGACTCTCAGTATGAAGAAAGTGTTCGTTTACATATTGAAACTACTGACTCTGTTCCTAATAAAACAGAATTAACTTTGTTGTTTATACAATTACAGAAAATTATCAGAAACAGAGATCATCCCATATATGCAACACACATAAAATCTCATTTGGGTCTGAACAAGGTAATGATTAGGCTGATAGGTTATTAATAGGAAAAATGCTGGAGGCCTCAGAACTTCATAAGAAACACCATGTTAATAGCAAAGAATTAAAAAGAACTTCTCCATCTTTTCATCACTTGGCACCACATCAAGGAAATTGTAAAGAAATATTCTTTTTGCTTCTGCTTCTTCTTCTTCTTTTTTTTTTTTTTTTTTTTTTTTTTTTTAACAAAATACCATTACCTGCAGAAAGCAATCCTATAGGAATGCAAGGAAATCAAATTTGGCAAAGGTATGTGTTTCATTTTACAGAATTTGGAAAATTAAAATATGTATACCATACCATTGATACTAAATCAGGATTTAAGTGGGCAACTTCTCTGAGTTCTGAAAGGCCTAATTCTGTAATTATACACCTTTTGGAAGTCATGACCATTATGGGCATACCTGTCCAAATTAAGATGAATAATGCTCCCCCAAAATGAAACAATTTTTTGAATGTTATAATATAAAGCATATTATGACTATACCACACAATCCTACAGTTGTTGAAACACCTAATCACACCTTAAAAGAGATATTTTATAAACAGAAAGAGGTAACAAAACCTCCAGGGATAGATTGCATAATGCCTTATTAACCTTGAATTTTCTTAATGCTGATGAGAAAGGAACAACAGCTACAGAGAGACATTGAATAATAGGAAAATAAAACCTTTTGAACTAAACCAACCTGTTTAATTCAAGGATGTGCTAACCTCAGAATGGAAACAAAGATATGTGCTTCATTGGGGAAAAGGTTTTGCTTTTGTTTCTACCGGAGGTGAAAAACTGTGTGTATCAACAAAATTAATAAAGATTCAATTTGAACAAAGGCACTGCTTGATGAGGAGAAAAAATGGCTCATGTACTGACAATTCTATAAGTGGTGAGGAAACTTACTTAACAAAAAAGTTGGGGCAGGGTTTTGTTTTTGTCTTTACAAAAAGATAGAAATAACCATATTCAAGAAATTTATGTGGATCCTTGAGGGGTGAGATCAGACTGTGTTCCTGTGTGTGGGCTGGCACCTTGGAGCCCATTCCCTGCAGAGGAGCGCCTAATCCATCCTTGATATTGTGATGAGTGGATTGGACTTGTCTGGAGTGGATGAACTAACCCACCTTGGGACTTCTTGCCATTTTGGGGGAGGGGATGGGTGGATGGGAAGGGGTAAGACTGAGGGCTGACTGGGAGGGGTTGGGAGGAGAGAAGGGAGAGGGAGCAGGAGGATGCAATGCTAAATATGAAAATTTTTAAAATAAAATATTTTTAAAAGAAGTTAGAAAGATATCGGACACATAGATGTCTAAAACTCAAAGGAAATCAATGAAATACTGAAAAGGTTTACAAGGGTTATAGGTTAAAAGGTTACAAGACTGATATAGGAATATCAGTCGTTTTGGCCGTATACTCTACATGGTAAATTCTCACTGCTTAACATTTATACCTCTTTACCTTTAGAAAAATTCAACCACAAATCAAGCTGGCTTTAACGTTGGAGTAAATGGCTTTCTCTTCTATATTCAAGCATTTTAAAAGAAAAAAATTAAGAGTTTCTGTTTCATATAAGAAAAGTCGCCTGGTATGGAACAGAAGACAGCCAAAATATATAGGGACTATTGTGATAATTCTATTTCTATTTCTCTCCATACTTATTCTTGATCTTTTAAAACCTTTCTTTGTATACAATTCTTTCCAAAAATTTTAACTTTTCTTTTTGATCTAATTAATGCTTAATTTTTTTTGTTTTTTGTTCTGTTTTTTTATAGTAAACAACAAATTCTCCTAACAACAATCTCTATAGCATTCAGAAAGATGATGGGGCCCCATTACAACAGTTCTACCTGGTTCATGATGATGTATTTTACATTGGTATACACCACTCAGTGATTGGTTCTGGACTACAAACTGTACATAACAGTTGGAAGATTGCTTACTGAGATTATTCATCATAGTACACCTCTAACCAAAACTTAAGATAGCCCTAAGAAATGTGAGAATAACTAAAGATGTCACATTCAGTCTTTTGAGACTTAACCACTGTTTTAGTTGGGCCCCCACATTGTTCTGTCACCCCCAGACAGCGAGGAATTTTAAGAAATATTGTCCCCCTCCTGATAAGTTTTGTCTTCTAAGGGTTATAAATAATTATCATTCTCTTAAAGTGGTTATAAGCTGTATTTTGGGTTGAGGGTAGAAGAATAAAATGCCTTTTGAAGAAGAAAAAAGGGAAGTAGATAAGGCAGATATAAGTAGATTATTACATCTACCTGTAAATAATTTAGCCAACTATTAGCCATAGACAATTTGCACTGCATTGATTCTTGTATATTGATACAAAAGTGAAATTACTTTCTATATCTGTTTAAGATAATTTTTATATTGTTACAAATTCAAATCTATATTTATAATATTGTACACATACTTATACCTCTGTTCTAAATAGTTTGAACATTAATGCATATTAAGAATATTGTCATTTGCAATAAACAATTTCTACTTCTGTTTAGTTTTGTTTATTATATCATATACAATATATATTCTACCTCTGTTTTAGATATTTTATATATTGATACATATTAAGAATATTATTACTATTATGCACTATTCATTTCTATCTCTGTTTAAGATGTTTTGTCTAATTGTTATACTTAAAGTCATTGACCCTAAAATTTACATCTGTTCATAGATTGTCTACCTTTATAATATAAGCCTTAGTCTTTAAGTTATTTAGGTTGATAAGAATTACAGGCTGTAGTCACCTATGTAATAGAATGGTAATGTTAACTAAGTCTTCTAGATAGAGTGACATATGTCAGATGGATACACAATCTTTAGTCACTTCATAGACCTTAAGACTATGGTATTTAATGCTTTGTTATTTAGAATTTGGCTACAAGAGACATGATAGCTACTGGCAGCACCATTCCTTTGTTCCTTTCCCTAGATGATGCTGGGCATCAAGAACACTCCACATGGAGTTTGTCTTCCTTGATGGATAATGGCCTGTTAGGTAAAGAACTGCCCTTGCCTCAATTTCTAACAGTAATCATGCTATCCAATCCAGATGAGCAAGACAAAAGATGAGGAATCACTGAAACCTGCCAAGACAGGAGAAGAGGGTTTCTCAAAATATTCTGCTTATGAAAAGACCTGTCAGATATCTTAGGCCTATAGCAAAAAAAGTGGATACTTCAATGTTAAAGAAAATCTGTGAATGACTGTCCAGGCAGCTATCACTCTCTTCTCTTACTAAATTTCAGAAATTTCTTGCTTGTACTTCCAGCTTACTAAGGTAATATACATTCCTTCTTAGGTTTTTGATGGGATTGAAGACTAGATATGACCATCTTATATCTTAGCTAAGAGTATTTTAGGTACTAGATTCAGATTATTTAGGATAGACAGCTTTGGAGTAATCTCTGTATCTTGCCACTTACCAATATTCTGAAGATTTAACATATATTTTGTGTTTGCTGTTCTTGTAGATTGTAGTTTGACCTTGTTTATGTTATTTGCCCCTTTTCCTTTCCTGGACATTACCTAATAATTTTTTATACTGTATATAGTTTTATATTTATGTTAGTTGGGATAAGGGTTTGTCTATCTTGTTGACTTTATCAAAGAACCAACTCTTTGTTTTATTGATTCTTTGTATTGTTCCCTTTGTTTCAATTTTATTGATTTCAGCCCCGAGTTTCAATATTTCCTGCACTCTGCGTCTTCTGGATGAGTTTTCTTCTATTTGTTCTAGAGCTTTTAGCTGTGCTGTTCAGTCTCTTGTGAGAGACCTTTCCATTTTTTTTTTTTATGTAGGCACCTAGTGTTATACATTTTCCTCCTAGCACTGCCTACATTGTATCCCACATGTTTGGGTATGTTGTGGATTTATTTTCACTAAATTCTTTGAAGTCTTTGATTTCTTTCTTTACTTCTACCTTGACTCAGATGTAATTCAACTGAGAGATGTTCAGTTTCCAGGAGTTTTCAGTCTTTCTGTGGTTTGTATTATTGTTGAACTAGAACTTTAGTCAATGGTGATCTGATAGGAGACAAGGAGTTATTTGCATTTTTTGTGTCTATTCATATTTGTTTTATGACTGAGTATGTGGTCAGTTTTAGAGAAAGTTCCATAGGATGCTGAGAAGAAGGAATATTCTTTGGTACTTGGATGAAATGCTCTGTATATATCAGTTAAGTCCATTTGAATCCTAACATCTGTTAGCTCCCTTATTTCTCTGTTCAGTTTCTGTCTTAAAAATCTATCCATTGGTGAAAGTGGGATATTGAAATCTTCCACTATTAATGTGTGTGGTTTGATGGAAGGTTTCAGCTTTAGTATTGTTTTTTTTTCATATGTGCGTACCCTTGTGTTCGGGGCACAAATGTTCAGAATTGAGATTTCTTCTTGACTGGTTTTCCTTAGATGAATGAGTAATTTCTTCCTGATCTCGTTTGATTGAATTTAGTTTGAAGTCTACTTTATTAGTTATTAGGATAGCTACACCAGCTTGTTTCTTGAGTCTATTTGATTGTAAAGTCTTTTCCCAACCCTTTACTTTGAGGCAGTGTCTGTCTTTGAAGTTGAGGTGTTTTTATGCAGCAGAAGGATGGATCCTATTTTTGTGTCCATTGTGTTAGCTTATTTCAACTCATCAAAAATTGATTTCTGCCTTATGAATATATTTTATTATTTTATTGTAATATGTTTCTTCTTCCAGTGAACTCTATTTTATTCAAATTAGTGCTTTGTATAGTAGCTTTTAGCTTATATTTTTTTAAAAAAATATTTTGTTTTATAAAGTAATTTGCGTAATTTTTTTGCTACTTTATAGTAATTTTGCCTTTGTCTTCTTGGTTACTTGGCTTCCAACAAGAAGTTTTATGACATATTAGGTTTGTTCTTCTCTGTGTAATGATACACCTAGTCTAGCTTGCATTTCTTTGTAAGAACTGGTTGTGTACCTTGCTTTCAGGCTGAATACTAAGGAAAAGTAAAATGGCACATTAAAATAATTCAGATATAAATATTTATAGTACAGAAGTCAGCTAACTTTACAAGTCACAATCCCTGTGTAGCTCTAGCATGCTATTTAAAATTCAGCAACAAATCATTCTTTGTAAAAATATTTTCTCCTTTAGTAAATTTTTGGTTTTCAGAAATTTGTTTTAAACCTTATTGTGGTGATAACAGAATAATCCATGATACAATGATGATAGCTCTATGAATCAATACTCTTCCATAAAATTTTATGCTTTTTTTTGTATTGTAGGACATTTATACTTTGATAAGAAGATGAACATTTTAAGGCCCTTTATGTAGTTTACCAACAGTTTTTATAGTTGTTTCCTTGGTCTTGGGTGAATGTCTCTCATATTTTGAATATATGATTATTTATGCAAAGACTCTTGATGAGCTCTTTTAAGTATACTAGATGGCAAAATCAAGTTTTTACTTTGTCCCCATATACTCTAATCTCTATCTTAGTGGTATTTTGGACTTTGATTAGATTATTCTTGTTTGCACTGTGGTCTACACAATCACTATGGCAGGGGGCTGGTACAGTCATTGAGCTTCAGCTTGGTTTTCCAACTTTTCTGGAAAAGTACATAGCATTGTACTTTTCACCATTTTAGAATAATGCCCATCTATTACACCATTATAACTGTAGTAAAAATGTAAAAATTTTAATTATCATCATTATGTGTTTGTCTTTGATAGCTGAATGCATAGTTTCATAATTCTTTATCCCCACTGAAAATATTTACACATTAAGTATTTAGCCCTTACCCACAAGCCCCATTTACTTAAAAACTTTTATTTCTCATCTAATAAACATGTAATAAATGACCATAGTATGACAAGTGTAATATCCAAAGACTTTGTACCTCATAGAATTTATTCCTAATGCAATTCAAAGGACATTTTTGAATTATTTGAATAAGATAAGCTTTAAAGTCAGACTTACTTTTCTGTATTAATCAAAACTTTGTCTTACCATTTTATTGATTCTTCTTTTATACTCCAGAGCTTTTTTCCCTGCAGAGGGAAAAAAGGTAGAGGTCATTATTGGGTATAAATTTCTACTAGCTTCAGAAAATGGATATAAACTATGAAGGAATCCACTTTCATTTATGATTGTAAAATTTGGAAGGCACTGAAGAAGATATATTGTCAAGTAGGCACTTTTTGATTTCTTACTATGGAAAAAACACGGAAATCATCACGAGTCACATAAAGAAAGCAAAAAACACTAGCTTGACTGGAAAATCTATCAAGTCTTTGGAAATGATCATTTCTTTTCATAGGTAGTAAGTCAACCTTTCTGTCTGTGGGTACTTTCCACTAAGTGAAAGTGGGAAATGTAATATATAGCTCTTTCTTCTATAATATACCTCCATACTTTTCTTTATTAGCCCAACCAATCTTCTATGCATCTTGACCTTTTTATTGGAGCCATCTCACTGCTTTTTATCTTTAGAAATTATTTTCTTGCTTCTCAAAGACAAAGTCTATAAACTTCAATTTCAAGGTTAGAATTGAGCTCTCAGGTTCTCAAGATGCTTCTCCTAGGGTTCCATGGTTTAGTTTTAGTGATATAAGGTCTTATATACAGAACGTTGAGGATGTTTGTCTTTTACACCATGCACATAAACATGAAATGTTCAAAGTGCTGTAACAGGCTCTATTTCTTTGCTAAGAAAAGTAACTATGAAAAGAACATAAGTTTTGAGTTGTGTCCTTTGGCTAGAAAACATTTATAACTAACTTACAGTTATAAGTTACGTAACTTATAACTTAGCTCAGTATTCCTAGTTCCTAAGGTCAGATTTTATTTTCAACTAGGCTTCTCCTAACTGTCTTCTTGCATGAGTTAATAAGATATCTGGATTTTATTTTACAGTTTTCCAATTTGGGGCTTTAGCTTAATTTCCTTTGAAGGCTATTTTCATGTGCCTCTGAGAAAGCGACAGCTATACCAGTCTTATTCTTCAAGCCTACTTTTTCTTATCGCTCAAAATTTATCAAAATTATGAGCAGTTAATTCTGATGCATTTCATAACTTAAGATAGAAGTTTATCAAAGCCTTAAAAATTATTTTCATGGAAAACATGTCAGTTTTCAATGCATTCCAATAACTTTTACTTCATGTGTTGAAGATTATTTTTCTCCTTGGAAAAAATAGGAACAATATGTAGTTTCTTTTGTTTAAAGTCAGAGTCTAGACCATTGGTTCTCAACATGTGGGTCATGACCCCTTTAGGGGGCTCCCATATTAGATATCTTGCAATCAGATATTTACATTAAAATTCATAACAGTAGCAAATTGATGGTTATGAAGTAGCAACAAAATAATTTTATGGTTGGAGGACCCACAACATGAGGAACTCCAAGCATTAGGAAAGTTGAGAACTACTAGACTAGACTGATCAGCTTCAACTTTCACTATAAATATCTACCATAAACTATTAAACTATTTTTCTGTTAAAACTTATGGATGGAGAAACTATAATAACCATGATTGAAGCTTTTAAGTTTATATTTAGGGATTTTATCTTATTTTTGAAATACAGTTATCGTAAGGCAAACAATAACATTACCAAATATTTTTTCTACAGATATTTATTACTAGATGTGTGGATAGTTAGTCTCATAAGACAGTTGTTTTTCTATATTTTACTTTTTGATAGTTTAAAAAGTCACATACTTTTTTATGTGGCAAGTATTTATTTTTTGAAAGCTCATGAAATAAATAGCATACATTAAAATCTTTTCATATATACATTCATTCTATAGTCTATGTGAAGCATGCATCTCCTCCAAATAATAAGATAATAATGTAGCAGCAATGGGAAAATCTCAGACCTGGAAGTTGAGACATTGAAGGGCGGGGCAAGTTTCTTTGTTTTCTTCTCTCATTTCTTAGGTCTCCTGTGTTCTGTGCTGAACTGAGCCTTAACTACCCACATAGGACTGGTCTGTCTTAGGCAGTAAGAAGCATGAAAGCAGCAAAATGCAGAGTGGTTGACCTCTCAATGTGGCAGAATTTCAGAATGTGTGGAAGTTAGATCTGGGAAAAACAAGGAATCATGGGATCCCGTCTGAAACCAGAGAGACTGATTATAAGGGTTAAGTCTTAACTATGAAGATGAGAAGGCTAGGCAGCAATAAATGAGACAATGATATTATCACAGATACCCAAGGAGCCATAGCACACTCCCACATCCTGTCATATGAAGTTTCACTATAGTCAGCCATGGCCAAGTTGGAGACAAAAACGTTATTTTATGTTATTATTTTACAATTATTAATTTATTCTATTTGTATGTGTTTTATCTGTACATAGTCTGTGCAGCAAATGCATGCAGTACCTACTGAGGCCAGTAGAGAAAACAGAATCCCTTGGCATGTAAATATAGACATGCTGTGAGCTGCCTGTTGTGGGCTGAGGATTAAATTTGAGTTCTCTGGAAAAATCACCAGTGTTCTTATCTGCTAAACCATATCTCCAGGCCTGGGGATAGAAATTTGAAAGAAAACAGTTTTGACTAAACTACTTTAGCCTTTTTTAAAGAACATATTTGTATAATGCTGGGTAGAGTTGATCAGAGTCAATATCATAAAGTTTATTATTTATATTTTATAATGTATATGTTTTAATTTATTTTTGCTGGTGGCACAGCTTAGTGATAGATGGCTAGCACTGACAGGGCTCTAGGTTTGACCTTTATCACTGAAAAACTCATCCAGGCTATGTTTGTTGCTTTATGTATTTATTTTTCTTGGTGTACCAAGCAGTTAGCATTCTCGAGGAGAAGCAAAGCCTTCAGAGAAGAGCTAAGAATCTCTGAATTAAATGTCTGGGCACCTCACCCTACTGAACTGTCTACTTGGACAAGGAAGATGACACGGAGAAGAGCAGCAGATAAACACTTTTCTATTTTCTTTTCCATCTTGGAAGTTCTGGTCGCTGTTTATTTCTCTAAGACTTTCCCTCTTCCCTTCTCTCTGTATATGGATATTTTGGTTTCATTTCTGGAACATAACAGAGGGGGAAAGACACTGTAATTTCAAAGTTATGGACTAAAATTGAGTGTTGGATTTCCCAGTTTGGAGAAACCTTTGGTCAGAGAACTTCTTACCCCCCTAGGTTTCAGTGTGCTCTGACATTCATGATTCTTTGTCCTCTTGGCTTTTCCAGTTTTAGATAAGGCTGAAGAATACCTTTCTGTGCTTTCATGGGATGAATGTCAGGATAACCTAAACCAAAATAAGCCACTGAAATAATTTAAGACTATTTCCATTAATGTTACAAAGGATGGAGATAATACTTTGCTGCCAGGATTGTTGCTACCATTTAAGGTTATGGGAGTGGAAGTAGCTTAGGGATGATAACAGAACTCATTACGGTGTTCCTGCTTCTATGAATTGCCCTGCTCCATGCTTGCAGAATTGCAGATGCTCAGACAGGTCTACACTTCTGTAATCACCAGAGACCCAAGAGAAGCTCCACAAACTCACAATGTTTAATACGCATGGCTAAATCCGTGGATGATTAGTTCAGCATTTCTCGATTTCAAAACACCTCATTTACCCACCAGAAAGAAAACTACCACTATGTGCTTAGTTCACTCTGTTAACTTAATGTCAATAGTCTATCACTGCGTACACTTTGGGTTGCTTATATATTTCTTTTACTTAGCATGATTTTCTTACATCTGAGAGACATAACAATTTCTGCTTAGTGCAGCATAGCTCAGGTGCTGCCCACTCTTTTCTGCCTCTCTACTTAATGACTTATCTGTTGCTTTTCATATTGAACCATCCCTACCATAGCCTGAATAGTCTCCAAAGGCAATCTTCCTCATTTGGATCATCTGAAACTCTAGTAATGCTTGATTGACTAGGTCCACAAGCAAGTTTGCCCGGCATGCAATCTACACACAATAACAGCTCTTCTCAAGGTTTTTCAGTTGAGCAGGGGAGCTGCCTTTAGGTGTTATCATAGTCAGCAGAGATCCAGGGTGATCATACCCTCCAAGGACAGCACAAAATACTTAACACTTTGATGAATTTACAGAATGCTATAGATTTTTTTTTTCCCATAGCAAACTGTCCACATAGTAAACAGAGCCATAGGCAACATGGAAATAAAGCTTAACTGTTGTTGATTGAACCAGCTGATCACTTTTTGACCAAATATTTAATTAAGATTGAGTTGAGATGTAATATTAATTTATAATATGTAGCTCTCATTTTCAAGATGTGAAACGTGGTTAAAAACCCAACGGGCATGTGCATATACATTTGTCACTATATTGATTTAAAGATTTAAAAATAAACATTTTAATTTTTCTCTTGTTCTTAAGTCCATTTTGCGTTTGCCTTTACGTGTATTCAGTAAGAACACAGTATTTGACATTCAGAAGGCTGTTCTTGTCACCTGCAGTATTTCAAGCTTCTGTCATAGAAAACCACATTTGAGATATGAAATTGACTACTTTTCATATGTAAGATAAATGGAAAGAAAATATATCAAAATGTATTTCAGTAAGCTGTGCTATGAGTTGATCTATGATGGTTTGACTTCCACAAGAAAATTATGTCTTTATTCCACAGGGCTGAGAGCTGCCTTCAACAGCAGGTTTCTGATGCTTGATATGGCACATCCACCTTGGATTAACTTTGCGAATGTCTTTTTTCAAGACTAAACAACAGTAATGCTACATGCTTTTCATCATCATTGCAGAGGCAAAGATTAATGTTACCACATTCAAGAAGAAAGCATTGTATCTTGGAATGTTGAAAGTCTTATTTATTTTCTAGCTTGTTAATAAGAAACACTTTGGAGAAATTCATCTTTATGCTTCAGGCCATAAGTTGATGACATAATAAATATACGAAGAACCATTTCTCTCTGAGGTACAGTGCTAAACATTTGGGCAGGTGCATCAAATACATTTTCTCCTTTCCTCTTAAACATAGATTATAGAGACCACATTTGTAAAGAGCCTGTGGGATCAGTTGCAAAATAAATCCTACAATATAATTTCTCATTGTATGGAAGGGATAAAGAAACACTGGATGGGTTCTCTTTTTCTCTCTGTTTTATTCATAGTCAGAATTTGTTTGAATTTTAAGTAGTGGATGCTAAAATGCCTATAATCTGCTTTACATTTTGTTAGCACACACACTGTGATGAAAATGTGCATTACATAGCTTTAATCTCTACCTAAGGGGTAGTAGCTTGCCCTAATCCAGTATTAGCACTCCAGTAGTGGTCAATCAGCATTTAATTAGCAAGGACACACTCCAGAAGCATCATTACAAATGTTTTAGCTTTCTTTATTTCTAGCACTGAAGATTAATTAACATGTTAGCAAGTTTTCATTGTCATACCTAATGCCTTGTCAGTTAGCATAATGGATGACATAAATGAGTTATGGGGGAAATAGTACTTTAAATGTATCAGATTCATCCAAATGTTTCAGATACTCATTGCCTTTGCCCAAGCATGAAATAAAATTGTAGGAAATCTCTTACCCTTCATCTTTTTGCTTGCTGAATCTTGCTTTTAAAATGGTTTTGTGTACTGTCCTAGTGTTGGAGGATTCTGTAGGCATGCAGTTCACTGGCAGATTTTCTGGATTCTTCCTTCTGTCTAGTTCCATACATGCCACTCCCATCCAAGAGGAGTTTTGCAGTAATGCACAGTTGAAGGACTTGGAAGTCAGAGATCTTAGACTTAGCTAAAGTCACAGAAAAAGCTTTAAGGTTACTTATTTCTATATCCTAATAAACATTTGTAAATGAATGTTTGGACACATTTGTCTTTGTGTATCTGTATCATTAACATATACCTTCTTTAGGATCTGGCTGTGAACAAGCAAGGATGTTCAAGTTACCTTCTCCACAGCTTGCATACTTTCCTGTTGCTACCATCTAAATGTTTTGTATCCAACTCTCACTGATATATCCTGAGAATTTAATGTATCTCATCAACATCATGGAACTAGGTGAGGGCTTTTAGGATACACTTAGGTCACGAGGGCAGAACTTTCCTAAACAGGATTACCATCTTTTTAAAACAGTTGACAGGAAATTCATTTGCCCTTGCCCTTATAAAAAGCACACCTGCAAATAACATACCAGTCACCATAAATTCTAATTTTCTGGCACATTGATCTTCAACTTCCTTGTCTCTAGTATGGTGACAGAAATTATAGTATAGTTTCTGTTTGTAAACCACTCATTAATGGTATTTTGTTAAAGCGTCACCAACACAACAAGATAGCTGTTCACTAAGGTATTCATTTTGTGGTTGTTTCAACAAACAACTACCAGATACCCATGTAATACACATGGTCTTTTACTGGGAATATAAAAGTGGAAAACATGAGTGCTCATTAAAAACTTCAGTGTAAAACATACATGGATACATATAGTTAGATGTAGTGTTTTAGCTGTGAGGCTTTATTGAGAGCCTCTACTTAATTCCAGAGTCTGGAAAAGGTAGCTAATTATAGAATCACATTGGATGGGTTGGATTTGGTTTGTAGATAATGGAAATAGAGCAGCAGATAGGAAAACAGCAGGAAAGAGGGCTAATACGCAATGTGGTCTATGTGGGGCAGTAGAGGAGCTGGGTTAGAATCAGCTTGTTGGGGGTTTATAAGTACTTTGCATGTTAGGAAATCCAGGTAGTGTCTTGGTATTTTGTGGAATGTTTGAATGGGCTTAAGGTATTTACATTATCACAGTTTAGCTGAATACTTAAGATCTGGGTGAAGAGAGGCTTGCAGGAAGAGCTGATTTAAGAAATTATTGCAGTGACTAAGTTAGTATGTTATAGTAGACATTGAAAGGGTAGAACCAACTCACTAAATATTTAAGAGATAAGATTTCTGGTGTGGTGGGTAGTGAAAGATCTCTATTAGTGAGTCACTGAAATGATGAGACCACCATGATATCCAAGGTGAAATGAGTAAAGGGAGCAGAAGGCACAGAATGATATTCAGGATTCCTGCCTCTGTGATATAACAGACTGAAGAAAGTATAAGGGTTGACAAATCCGCAGTGAAAAGGAGAGCTTCAAGAGACACTCTCTCATGCAACACTCAAGGGGTTTATTTTCCAAGTATACCTGGAGCTCAGCTCACTGGACACGCAGGAACAGAGAGAGAGAGCCCGAGCTGAAAATAAACAAAGCTTTTATATGTCATGGGGGTTGCTATGTGCAGGAATGCAGGTGGCAAATGATATATATCTCAGGAATGCAGGAGACAGGGTGTTTGGACAAGGAAGTTCAGGTATAGGTCAGGGATGTTATTCTGCCCATTATAAAGCCCCTACTTGGTGATTTATCAGTTATGCAGAGTTTAACAAAATTTTCTCTAACAAAAGAAGAAAGCACAGTAGGGGTTTAAAAAGGCATACTTGATGATTCTCCCAGCTTGACTGAACTTTAAACAGTCCCCTCCTGACTATACAGAGCCCTAACCTACCTCTTCTCAACTTTAGAAAACTTGCAATTGTAATAATCCAGGAATGCATTCCTTAGGAATGTAGAGCCATCCTTGGGTGATCATTTGTAATTATAGTACTATTGATCTTTTTTTTTTTTGTGAAATAGCTCAATCTAATTTTCATAATCACCAACAGGCAGACTTAGATAGTTTGGTCTCACTGACTTATCATCCACCACCTAACAAACTCAAGAGCTTCCCACTAGCTCACAGGCATTTCCATTATTATTGCTTTTATCTTAGTAGATTTGAGTTTAATATTGTTCTTCATGTGCAATTATCTTGAATACAGTCTTTCTAATACTGGGCTGAGAGAACAATACCTAATCCAGCACGTCTTCTGTCATGGTGAGCAATATAATAAGAAGGAAATTAAAAGTCTTTAAATCAGGTCCAGAATGAAGATCTACCTAATCTCCTGGCTCTCCCAGTCTCAGCAGGGAAAGAGAAAATTTTCTGCTTTACCTGATGGAATCACCAAGAAGAATACTGCTTAATCAGAATTGACTAAACTTGCACATAAAAATAGCTGGTTTTTTTTTTTTTTCAGAAATGACTCTTCATTTAAGTCTCACACTTACTAAATATTGTTTTATCTTAATGACAAGTAACTACATCCATGACTAATATATACTTTCTTCTTCAAGTCCAATAAAGTCCCCTAAAATTATACCAAATAGATGCTTCATGAATAAATCAAATTAAAAATGCAGTGAAAGGCTAGAGACATGGCTCAGTGGGAAAAACTACTTGCAGTGCAAACTTGAGGATCTGGGATCAGGTGTCCAGCACTCATGGAAGAGCTGACTATGGCTATGTACATTCTTAACTCCAATTCCCGTCTGTAATCCCTACAGCGCACTAGTCAGTTGTCCTGCCAAAACAATAAGCTCCATGTTTTCATGAGAGAACTTGTGTGAGTGGAATAAAGCAGAGTTTTATAGGACAGGTTACACAGGGTCCTTTTTTGTTCCCATGTTTTTACGGTTATGTACACTGGCATACACAAATACACAGAGATGCGTATGCCACACACACACACACATACACACACAGAGCTGAATGCTTCAATTACTGGCTAAATTAAACAGCAGAAAGAAAGCTAAACTTGACGCGAGTTCTCTGAAATATTCCAACTAGATAATGAAACAAAGGCGGGAAGAGGGAAACAAGGAAAAATAGAGCAAAATGCACAAATGTTCTTATTTTGAGGTCTTCACAGTTGGGAAGAGCTAGCAAAGAGGAGATTAAAATAAATAAATGAAATAATAGCTTAAAAATGCTCGCAATTTTGGGACAGGAAAGATGACAGTGGCTAAAGGCACTTGCCACATAGGCCTGATGCTGCTCTCTGGAGTGCATATAGAGGTGGAAGGAGAGACGTGACTCCTTCACATGTGCACTGTGATACACATGTCCATGCACACATCACACACATAATGTCTGTAGTAATAACAATAACAATACTAATAATGCTGGCAAATCTTGAAACAGATATGAACATTTTAGTATAGGAGACTTTATACAACCCCCAAATAGGCACAGCAGGAAAACTCCGTGACTGAAAGTCAACACAAAGAAAGAATCCTGAAAACTATAAATCATAAGTACTGCATCATATTTACAGACCCGCTTCAGGTTAACACCAGATTTCCGAATAGAAGTGCGAAGTGAGGCAGGAATTGATTGACGAATCTAAGCGTGCATGTGGAGGTTAAAGTGCAATACGTTTGTGATACATGTGCCAATCAAATCGGAGTAATTAGTGTTTACATCTGCTTGTCACCACTCCAGTTTAGAACGTCTGAGTATCTCTGCTGTCGTTATTCATAAAATATGCACTAATTTATTATGAACTACAGTTATCACTGCATTCTGTAAACACTAGAACTTACTCCTGTCTGTGTCTGAGGAACCTTTATCTAACCTCCTATCGTCTCTTTGACCCTTCATTCTTCCTTGACTCTAATCACCAATATTATGTATTTCATTCACATATTAAAAGTATCCATATGTGAGAGATAATACATGGAACTTATTTTCTTATATTTTATTTACTCCACTTAATGCTCTCTATTTCCATCTATTTGACTAAAAATTATATCACTAACTTTTGTGAACTAATAATATTCCCTGGTCTGCCTACAATAGCTGTCCACTTAGGATGGTATAATATAACAGAGGAAAACTATCTTCCAGAAATGAAAGAGAAATGAAAGCTTCTTGAAGTATGTAAACTTGAGGGAGTTGGTCATTATACACTGGCTTTACAGAAAATCATCAAGCTAGCGCTGTATCAGTAAGCAAAAGAAGATTTCAAAATACAAAGATAAGGCCCACTCAAAGAAAAGAAGCACAAAACAAACAAACAAACAAAAAACAAAACAACAACAACAAAAGAATCAAACCTGCCAGTCTCCTTCTTAGATGTCAGTTGCAAACAGATTTTTGCTTAGGAATGGGGCTTTGCATCCACTTCCCTTTTCAGTGCTGGGATGTTGTGTGGTTTGAACCTTTGCAAGTCTTTGTCTTACTGTTTTTTGTTTGCTTGTTTTAATCTTCCTTATTTATTTATCTTTCTTTTTTCTTTTCCTCCCATCCTCCCCCTCCTCCCCTCTCTCTCTCGTCATAGAATATTACTTTAAGATGTGTTACATTTGTTTATGCTGTGGGATATTTGTTTAATGATGCAATGACGCACTGCATTATTTTATATTATATTTGTTTGACTCTGTAAAGCTGTGTTACTTTGCCTGTCTAAAACACCTGATTGGTCTGATAAAGAGCTGAATGGACAATAGCTAATCAGGAGAAATAGGCAGGAGTTCCAGGTAGAGAGAATAAACAGAAGGAATTATCTAGGGAAGAGGGAGTATCGAGAAAAAGAGAAGGAGAGGAGGACCCAGGGAACAGGCACCCAGACACATAACCAACCAGTCACAGTAAGAAGGACAGACAGATATATAGATTAAAGAAAGGAAAAAGCCTAGAGTCAAAGCATAGTTAAAGAGAAATGGGATAATTTAAGTTGAACGCTGACTAGAAACAAGCCAAGCTAAGGCAGGGCATTTATAAATAAGAATACGTCTCCATGTATTTATCCATGTATTTATTTGGGAGCTGGGTGGAGAGCCCCAAAAAGAGAAAAAAAAAACCCAACAAAGAAACAAAAAAAGCCAACTACATTTAAAAGAAACTTATTTTTTGAGAGAGAATGAACATGTAGTTGGGTAAATAGGGCAAAGGGAAGGATCTATAAGAAGTGTGGGGGAGAAAAACATGATGCTCAAAATATTGCATAAAAATTTAAGCTAAAAGCTTATCCATCAATAAACCTTCATACCACAAAGATAGACAGTAAGAAGCCAGGATACCACATATCATCCAGACAAATGTAGAGTGGCTCCTTAGTAATAGTCACCTTGATTGGAAACAAATCAATTGTCTTCTTTTACCATCAAGTTATTCTATAAAAATAAATTATGCAGTTATAATAACTTAATATACTTAAGTTTAAAAACACTATTTGGATTTTCATTATAAAGTACATTCAAACACCAGTAAGCACTTTGGGTAGATTTGGGGAATGTTGGGTATTATTTACTAAGAAGTGGTGTTTCAGAGGCAAACTTAGGTGGAATTATGGAAAATGGACTACACGATAGAGTTTGAAACAGTAGAAGTGGCTTCCAATTGTCCATCTGCCAAGAAGTGAAGACTTGAATTCAGAAAATAATTCTGGAAGGAGACAAAGACACCAAGAGAATAATAAACAAAATTAAATTTGCCTTGTTAGTTCTAAGACTCTTAACACATTGTATATTGTAGTTTTATGTGAATGATTTATTCCTTCTAAGTTATACCTAATATCATATGCACCTTCGAGTTCTGAAGTTCTTATAATTATTTAAGCCATTTTTTTTCAATGTAGCTAGTCAACACTAAGTTTTGCAGGTTTATTTAGTGGAAAAAGAAATTCAAATTAATAAACAGGAGTTTGATTGTATGTAGCATTATGATTTTAATTATTGAATTATTAGTTTAGTACTAGCTTATAATAGTAACATTGTAATATTACAATATACAATAGTAAAATGATTAAAATATTTAATATGCAGCTGAATATCTAAAGATATATTCAATGTACTTACCATTTTCTTCCTATTGTTTACATGTAAAGTCTCACCCTGTATTAGTCTCAACCATTTATTGGCAGTGAGTAGACTGCTGGGTAGCACATTTATAGGAACCATAAATCCAGTTGTTTTGATTTTTTTCCATCACACACGTTCCTATAGTAACCAGTGACACTCGGAGCTGACTTAATGGCTCACACTGAATAAAAACTGCTTTACCTTTTACACTGACATGTTTCAATAGCTTAATAGCCTCTAATTTCCCACCTTTTACATCTTTTTATTTTATATAAATCATGTTCTAATCCATGTCTCAATATGTTTGTTAGCTTGAAAATCTGGCAATCACTTAAAAAAAAATCAAAGTAATCAGCTAATTCAGATATAGTGTTAAAATTCATGTATTAGATGAAGGCATTTTAGAGACTTCTGATTCCAACAAGTTAACCAGAAACAATTCTCACAGTATGGGTGGTGACTTAATATGTTAATGTGTCATTTAAAATTTAATAATAGCAAACTTAATTGAAATTTGTTATTTATAAGATCATATTTTTTGAAAAAAAACTGCTAAAATATAATTTTAGAGAAGTTTTAAGTTCATGAATTAATAGAGCAGAAAAGACAAGGATCCCACATCCTTGACTACTCCCGGACTTGTCGCCTCCCTTTATTATCACCATCACCTCAATAGATCAGGATAGTTGATATAATTGATGAGCTATATTGGCACATTGCTATTGCCCAAAGTCAATAGTTCACAGTAATTTTCCTGTTTGTAGTTTCGCTTCTGATGTCTTTGGACGAATGTTTGTGACATTTATCCAATATTCTAGTGCATACAGAATAGTTTTGCTGCTATGGTGGTTTGATTGAGATATGTTGCCCACAGGTTCTTGAATTTTAACACTTAATTCTGAGTTGATGATGTTGTTTGGGAATGACTAGGTTGTTATGTTTTCAGAGGAAGTGTATCATCAGGGGTTGGTTTTGAGAATACACAGCTAGCTCTTTATTTCTTGCTGTGGTTGAAAGGCGATCTTTCAACTTCCTGCTCCTGGCACTGTGACCCCTGGTGCCATGCTTGCTTGATGTATTGAACTCTTATCTCTTTGAAACCACAAACCCAAATGAACTCTTCCTTCTCTGTCTTCTCTTGGTTGTCTGTTTTATCACAGCAAAAAATAACCAAATATAATTGCTTAAAACATCTTTATCCTTTGCACTTTTTTCCTTTTTAAATAATATGTTTTTCTTCTTTATAGTTCAACTTTACCAGAATGTCCTATGGTTGGAATCAACTTTTCTTTTCTTATTGTTCTGTCCAAGGCATGACCCCCAGAGAGACTATTGAAGACCAAAGCTGTCCAGATGCAAAAGCAAGGTTTATTACGAGAGCTTGATACAAGGCGACAGGGAACTCGTTGCACACACTCGAGAGTGAGAGAGTGGAGTTGTAATTGTTGGGGGACTGCTAATTTTTATTGGCAAATATCACAAGCCAGGTGACTGTGTAAGGGTCCTTTCTGGATTGGCGGGCTACAAGTGTTGCTGAGAGGAGTGGGGAACTTGGCAGGGGAAGCAGGGTGGTGGTGGTTTTTCTGTTCTTGTCATTGGTTGGCTTATTTTCAGGGACTTTTCATAGTTGCCATAAGGACGTTGGCCTGTTCTCAGGGATTTTTCAGACCACAGACCACCAGGACTTTCTGCCCTCCACCCTTAGAGACTTTCTATGGCCAGCCACAAGACCAACATGTTATTGCAAGGTATCTTCTTTATGTTACGAAGGGTGAATGGTGGAATTTTCCACTGCTATTCTAAAGTTAGGAGCTTTACTGAAATCTGCATTTTTACTAAAATCTGCTTTTATTTTTTTCACTTATCACTCACTCATATCATAACTCCCTTTTGAAAGAGAGAGATATTGCCTAGAGTAAGCCTGTATACTATTACTCTGTAACTTTGACTAGTTTTTTCTTTAAAACACAAACCAATCATCATATTTTACTCTATTTATTACCTGCTGTCTTATGACATTTTAAACAAAAGGAACCTTGGTTTCTTCAATTATAACCTCAGTACATAAAAAAGAACATATAACTACTTCATTCAGTTGTATGGGATCAGTAGTTATTTGCCAAATGAATGAATGATGAATGAATAGATGAATGAATGAATGATAATCTGTCTTTACAGAGGTGTTGTAAACGAAACACTTGATACAAGGCAAATGTTTAAATGATAATACTATTATATCATAAACTATTGAGTTATTATCTTACTTAAAATGTGCCAACTTTTCAGAAATAAAAGATTATTGTAAAAAAAAAAACCCTCTAATCACGAGCTTACTCGCAATATGCCATCTATTTATTTTTAGAATCTTGACTGATACATCCATTTTGTTTTCAAGACAAAAGAAAGATTTTTATTTTCATAGTTAGAATTATTTTTGAGCATAACTTTTTGTAACCATTCTCTTCAGTTCTGAGCATAAATCATTTTTCTTTCCTTTGTTATTTTCATGTTTCTTGTATAGTTCATACATAGCACCTTTAACATGTCATGATGTTTTGGTGTTGACCTACCAATCATCTTTACTAAACCATGTCCTGAGTGTGGGGATATGTTTCAAATTTAATAAAAACCAGTCTGAGATATCAGAGGATTCTACCTACAGTCAGTCTAGGAGGATCGGAGAGTGTTAATTCACACCTTTAATCCCAGCCACAGAGAATGTCTGGGAGTGGTGACCTATCCCCTTAATCCCAGCAAATCTGAGTTTGAGGTCAGTTTAGTTTACAGAAGGAAATCCAGGCTCCCAGGAAGGCAGTGGTGGTGCCATGCCTTTAATCTTAACCAGGATGTGAAACAACTGAGTGAAGAGGGTATTTAAGGCAGGCATAAAAAGATAGAGGAGGCAGAAGAAGCCAGGAGGAGTGAGGCTGAGGAAGCTGGAAGACAGCTGGGTGAGATCTGACTGTGGTGTTTACTCTTTGATATCTCAGTCTTTCCCTGAGATCTGGCTCTGAGTTCATTTATTCATACAACACCCAAGGATAAGATTTGGGTTTTTTTCCTAAGGGGTGCCATGTACAGACTGATTTCTTATTTGCTCTTCAATCATTTCTTGCCAAGTGAATGACCCTGAGATGTATAAAGTATCATGTCCACTCCAAGACTTTGGGTTTTTAGTCATAATTTCAAGACCTCAAATCTTGACTTAAAATACTGATTTATGAATTTTAGTGGATTAACTCTCACTCTGAGGTGCCTTAGTATGTTTTGTGCCTACTATAGCAAAAATATAAATTTTATAATAAAAAAAGAATTATTCTCTCTTAATAATTCTGGAAGTTGAGAATCCTGTAACCAAGGTTATGACAGGTTATAGCCTAGATTTCTTGTCTTATAAGATAACACTTCGAATTCTGGGTTATCTGGAAAGAAGAAATATCATGTACTTGTACTGCTCAATACCAGGAGTGGGGAATATGTGCTTTCTTCTGTAGCCCTTCATATAGCAATATAAATCTGCTCCTAAAGGCCGCACCTCTCAACTCCTACTATGGAAATCACGTTTCCAATACATGAATATTAGAAGACACAATGTGACCTTGTCAGGGGTTGCTAACATGCCTTAGTTCCTCAGTGCAGTGAAAGAGGACACAGGAATTAGGAATTAGGTCTTATAATTATGAAATTAATAAACAATGGGGCAATTAATAGTAATGAAAATGTGAGGAGAAAGATGAAAACATAATGTTAAATTTTCCATCACAAATTAATAAAGAACTACCCATTTTTGAAATAGTAAATAAAGCTAATTGCTGATTAACAATATTATCCTAAAATATTAGCTCCTGGCATTAAAGTTAAGATACGGAGTTTTTCTGAAGGTGTGAACATTATCCTTTTTATTAAATTATTTTGTGGTCAAAGAACAAAAAGCTATAATAAATTATATTTTATAAGCATTGTATGCTAAGGATGATTACTAAATATGATCCATTTTTTATTAAGTGGAATTAAATATTTTAGGAAGTATTGTACCTTTGTTACATATAAGCAAACAAGTAACACTTTAAATATACCTTATATATAAATTAAATAACTCAATGGCACTGATATGAGGACATTAGTATTAATATATATTTTGATGATATTAGGACAATAAATTAAAATTTATTTACATGGCTATTTGGCTGAACAGTAAGAAAAAATAAAATCTGTCCTATTACTTATTTAAATTTCTCCTAAGACAAATTTACATGTCATGTAATTCAAATAAACCCACTTAGTTGTACAAGGCCTTCAATGAGAACATTATTATTGGCTTCAAATTTGCCAAGACTGGTACTGATTAGTCTGAATAGATTATTTTATTCATTATGTTGAGAATGAAAGCAATATGACTAGTCTTCTGTGTGGAAAACTTTCATTACACAGAAAAGATTTTAGCAACACTATATCACAGCATTTTGAATATTGAGGTGCTTTTCAGTTTGCAAAGAAGAACTAGCCATAGACCTGGGCAAGTGTGAAGCTACCTATATACGTGTCTGAGGAGGAGGGTGAGGTGTTCCTACTAGCAAAACACACACGGCTAGTATTTGAAGCTACTCAGGTTTTAATTATCATCCCTTATTTTTGAGTTAAGATTATATTTTTAACTAGACTGTTTTAATGTAACCATTCAGTTCCTGACAGTGAGGTTTTATTATTAATAAGATGTAATGTATTAATAAATGGTTTATGAGAGTGTGCTGCCCCTAGAATTCCATCCTGGTCCTTTTCCTCTTTCCACTATCATGTTTGAACATATTTTTTCCTTTCTTAGAATGTAACTAGCATTTTCGAAGGGACACTGTGCAAACCACTTAGTATCTCCTGCTTGCTAAACTGCTGGAGCATTGCCAAACCGCTCTACTTGGGGCTCCGAGTGTCAAGGTGTTGAATTATTTTTATCTTTTTCACTGAATCTCTGGCTAATGCATTGGTGACTTTTCTTCTGTCTTGTAATTACACTTGCCTTTCTTTTAATTTATGTGTGGGTGTGTTTTATCTTATGTGTGTGCACTCGTGAGTGTGGGGTTGTTTACTGCTCTAAACAGGTGTTAATCTGAGGGTTTAGGGTCTAAAATGAGGTGACTAAAGTCTCACACAGTTGTCAACATATTCAGATCATCAGGCAATTTACACTCTGAGGATTAAGAAGAAACATATCACAAGGCTAAGCCACACATGGCAAAAACATGTTTCTCCATAGAGGCACATCAATATCAACAGTGGAAGTAACTCACTCCTATACAAGAGGGACACAGAAATGCATTCTAAGAACAGTTCTGTAATTTTGAAGAAACTGAAGTCGCAAGACTCTTGTTTTTTTTTTTTTTTTTTTGGAATTTTCTCACAAGCACCCAGAATTCTCCCAGGACTCCATTCACGAACTATTTTCTGACAGGATTGTGCACACTAGTATGTCTTTGGTTTTGTGTATGTACACATGTGCTTATACCTATGGATACCAGAGGCTGATGTTAGATATGTTAGACATTCTCCTCTCTCTCTCTCTCTCTCTCTCTCTCTCTCTCTCTCTCTCTCTCTCTCTCTCTCTCTCTCTCTCTCTCTCTCTCTCTCCATACTTACATATCATCCATCCATCCATCCATCCATCCATCCATCCATCCATCCATCTATCTATCTATCTATCTATCTATCCATCTATTTATCTATCTATCTATCTGAGATAGAATCTGTCACTGAACTTGGAGTTCATTGATTGATAAGATTCTGATGGGCCTTCAAGCCCCTGGTATCTTCCTGCCTCTGACTACCAGTTCTGGGGTTACAGATAACAATGTTCATGTTGGAAATAAATCTAATATGGTTGCCAGGAATTCCACTTGAGATTCCAATGTTTGTTCAGCAAGTACTTTACTCACTGAGTCACTGCTTCAGCCCTATCTATAAGCACATGTATTGTATATAATTTTATGTAGATAAATTCTTCTCCTACTCATTTATATATATATATATATATATAGTTTGCCCATATTTCCATATATTTCTATATCTATGTCTCTATCTCTATCTATGTCTATGTCATCTATCTATCTGTCTGCCTACCTGCCTGCCTGCCTGCCTGCCTGTCTGTCTGTCTATCTATTTCTGTTTGCCTGATGCCTATGGAGGTAAGAAAAAGATATTAGATTTTCTGAAACTTGGGGTGACACATTGTGTGGAAGCTGGGAGCTGAACCTGGATCCTTTGCAGGAAGAAAAGAGCTCTTAGTCACTGAGCCATCTCTCTAGCCCTAACCTCACATTTTACATGTACAGTTTTGTGGTTTAGTATATCCACATAGTTACTGTGTAATCATGAGTATTAGCAGAGAAAAAATTAAGGTGAATATTTGGAGAACTCAGAGATATTGAAGAGTCATCAAGAGGTGAGAAAAAAGAGGTAGAAGCTGCTGTCTAAGAAGCTAATGTCAGTTACTATGTGGCTGCATGAGTTGAATGTTTATCTTCTGAGATAGTGGGGTTACAAGTGGAGACACAGGAAAGGTCATTACTCCATGTAGTATATTTGATGTATATGCAGCATTTACATTGAACAATGTGTTAAACAAATAATGATTCTCTAAAACAATACAATTTGTGAGGGTCCCTGTGGCTTTGAGGCAAAAGAATGAATTTGCCAAGTTTCCTCTTTGGAACACTCAGTACAAGCTGTGCAGAAGATGGCTGCCAGTGCTGTGAAAGATGACATTGGTCCCCGTGGGTAGTTTCAAGTACTAACCACTGTCTAGGTAGACAGGGGTAGGATATTTGTTTATGGAGCTCTTATAAAAAAGAAATGTAGTCCTTTCATTACTAAGATCTCAAGGAAGGCCTAACAACAATGTCCTGAATCACTACATTAAAATAATTAAATGAAATTCTATGAAAGTAGTTATTTTATGTTCGTGTGTGTGTGTGTGTGTGTGTGTGTGTGTGTGTGTGTGTGTGTGCACATGTGTTTATGCACCTCCTGAATGCAACCACCATAAAAGACATCAAAGTCCTTGAAAATTTGTTACAGGTTTGTGGTTATGAGCTACTAAAAGATCCTGGATATATAACCTCTGAAAGAACAGTGCTCTTAACCACTGAGCCATATTTTCTGCTCCTGGGAAATGATAATTCTTAACATCCATCTTTAACCTGAAATTTTTATTTATAATTTTTTTTACATAGATTTTTTTTTTTAAGGAACTCTTTGGTTGTTAGTGTCTGTTGGAATTCTGGTAGATATTACTTTTAACTATGCTTTTCATGGATTTCTCTTTTTAAAGGGTCTGAACAGCAAATGAATAAGGACTAAGCAGTGTGAAAGTCTCAGGGTACTGATTCTAAGTCACTAAATGGAAGTTTGAAAAACTGCAGTTAAAATTGCAAAAACTTTCACGGTATAAATTAGATTGAAGATTTCTCTATGTCCTGAATCAGCCTACATCATGAGTAGGCAGCTTGTAACTTCATGAAAATTGGTACTTTGGGGCTTGAAAATTGGTACTTTGGGGCTAAATGAGTTAGTTTTACCAAACCTTTATTTACTATTGAAAAAAATATTTGGTGGAAAGTATCCATACTGAAAAATAATAAGGTTCTTGTTTATTGTAACCACATCCCCAATATATAAGATTTTCTGATCAACTGGTCAACCGATTTGAGCATAGGTAAGTTTGACTGCTATTTGACCTTACTGGAGAACACTGCCCCGTAAGTACAATGAGATTTTAGAGAAGCTCTGTAGGCATTTCCTCTTGTCTAAATCAAGGCTTCAAACTCCAGCCTTAAGTAAAAGATTCCTTTCCCTTACCTTCTCATAACTTATGAAAGTCTCAGGATAGAGGACTTCAATGAAAGAACAACCCTAGCCCTGGCTGCTACCTCCCAGCTCCATATTGGAATACTTATTTTTTTGGCAAGTTGGAAAAATTTAAATCATGAAAGATTTACACAAATGATGCAAGGTTTGAAATGGTTTATGACATGTTTATTCACACTAAATCAGCCTTTGCCTTTTTAGACTTTTCTTAGAAGACACTTATGCAAATCCAAAATGACAAGATGGAATTTAAAATGATTCTTAGCATCTGAACATTAGCAAAAAATGACAGACTTATAAAGTACCTCACTTTTTATTTTTTATTTTTCTGATGGTAAAAAATTTCCAGATATTATGGGCTGAAATGAACTGGAAGAAGAATAGAAAGTCAAGGGGAAGCTATGGATCCCACCTTTGTTAGAGCTGTTGGCTCTCCTAGCCTATGGATGCAGTCATACCATACAATGGCAATAATGCCATTGGGACCCGTCTATTCTTCTGCTCATATATTTCATCTTCTGTGCTCTTATTGTGTTGAGTTAAGCTAATAAGGAGACTTTTATATATTGTAATGGCCAGTTTTCTGTCACTTTGACACGGTCTAGAGTCATCAGAGAGGAGGGAACTTTGAGAGAGAAAATTCCTCTAAAACTGTAGGCAAGTCTGTAAGGCTTTTCTTAATTGATGACTGGCAGAGGAGGGCCCAGCCTACTGTGGATAGTGCCACCCCTGGGCACTATCAGTTTTATGAGATTATCAGTTTTATGGGTTATCAGTGTTATGAGAAAGCAGGCTGAGCAAGCAACGGGGAGCAATCCAGTAAGCAGCACCCTCCCATGACCTCCACATTAGCTCCTGCCTCTAGATTCCTTCTTTGTTTGAGTTCCTGACTTGACTTTCTCCAGTGATAAACAGTGATGGGGAAGCAGGAGACAATAAACACTTTCAGGTCTGAGCTGCTTTTGGTAAGAAGATTCTATCACAATAGTCACCCTAAGAAATATATTAGGTAAATGATTTGTGACAAAAGGCTGAACTTGACTTTACCATGAAGGCAGAAACGATTTTCTTTTGCACTTGCTATCTGCTGAATAAATAATGTGGTTAATTATGTATCCACCAGCAGTATTTGTTTGATATTTCTTAGATCATTTAAACATTTTATGTGTTTTTGCCTCATACTAGCTACCTCTCTCCATACACATACAAGAGGCAAAAAGAGGGCAGATGCTGAGTTTAGCCACTAGATTATATGAAAATGTAACAAATGATGGAGAAACAGTAAGTGGCATATATACTGTTATAACATTAGAAGTGAATGGAGAAGAATTTGGATATTTGTGATAATCATATGAGCATCTCCATAAATGATTGCATTATAATTTCATATTGATCTACTTTGTCATAAATCTCTTTCCTCTAATATGGCTTCAGTGACTTTTTATATCTAAAAAAAAATGAGAAAATAGAGCTGCTGAGAGATTCTTAAGGCCAGGACAAAAGTGGACAGCTTTGATGCTTTCTGCATGCTTCTTAGAATTTACCTCTTTGCATCCAGTAACCTATTTCCCATTGACTTGGAAAAGTATCTTCTTTATTCAGAGCTCTATAACTCATGGCATTACTGTGTCTTGGAATAGATTTATTTGACTTTTCTAAGACAACATGGAGTCTGATACTTGTAGTTGGCAAGAACAGCTGTTATGATATGAATGCTTGTACACTCCGAATCATGTGCTGGATATTTTTAAGAGCAGTAGAATTTAGGGGGTAATGAGATCAGGAATGTGAAGCTCAGGAGCTGGATAAGAAGTCTCAGAACAGAGTCCACAATAGTTTACTTTCTCCTTTAATTAAGAAAGAGATCACTCTGTGAACCAGGGCCCTCACCAGACAACAGTTCTGTTGGAACCTTAATAAGCCTAGAATTGCAAGAAATATTTTTTATGGTTTATAAACTACACCGTTTATGGTATTTTGTAAGAGTAACACAAATGAATCAATACCCCAGAGTGAATCTCGTTTAGACACTTATACCTGCTCCTTTAATATTCAACCTAACATGGAAAGTTGATCAGATACATGAGGCGTCATGTTTATAGTTTTCCAGGTACCCTGTGCCTAGGTCCAGATTCTAGGAAGGAGGTTCTGGTGGATAATTTACTCTTCTTGGAAGTAGTACTGAATTTCTTGTGTGGGTATCATGTAGCTTTGGCTGACATGCTAGTGTTGACCTGCTTCCTGTAATAGCTCAATTGTACACAAGCCCAAGGTGAGTTCGGGCCTCAAGACAGTCCATCACTGTTTGAGCTCATTTGAGCAGGTTTGAGCTGCCATCCATGCTGCAACTGCAAGGCATACTTCATCTTCAGCCTGTAGCGTCTCCAGGTGGACTGGATGAGTAATGGATGTTAATTGTACCAATGGAGTTATTTTCCTCTTGGCAACACTTGATGAGTGTGCAGACTCATATGTACAAACATGAGGAAAAGGAAAACAAGAGATTCTAACTATTTTTATGGAATAAAGCAATAAGCAAGTTGACACTCAGGGGTTCCTACAATGTTAAATAATGAGAAAGCAATGGGATAGGGGGCAAAAAAAATGACTCAGAAAAATGTTTGTATTTATTATTTAGTTTAGGAGCCACTGATTTTTAGTCTGTGACTGCAGTTGAAGATTTTAAAAATCAAGTAAGATAGAAATAATAGAAGTTTCCCAGGAACTGGAGAAACTTATAGTATCAACTTTAAATAGAAACCCAAACTGATTATGAATAATTCTATATTTTCACATGCTCTCAAAGCAAGATGAAGATTATTTCTACTATGTTAAGGATCTGGACATTTGGTATGCATTTTCTAAAGCTTTAAGGAATTTTATTTGTGGGCTAAAATTTGAATATATCAGTGCTGATTTCATTTATGTTTTACATGACAAACACTTCTGTATTCGGAAGAAACCAATATTGGAAAATGAAGCTTATTGCAATATAATTTCTATAGTGTATAACTCTAGGTTGTGTTTTTTTTATAATAACAAAGCTCTTTTTTTTTTTCTGGCTCATCTTATACTTTAAGGCTGACATAGCATTTTAACCCAGAAGTCAAACAAAATGTCTTTAGAAAGTGTTAGTAGCCTAAAAATTGAGCATTTTAAAGCCATGCAGGCAATGTCCCATCTATTTATCATTTAAATAATGTTTTATTAAGAAAAAAGAAACGATTGCTTTCAACTACTACTTTATTTGAGGCTTAACAATAGCTAATTAAGCACAATTTCAGAATGAGTAAAATCAATAAAATTATTTCCTGACCTCCTAACAACCTCCAGTTTTCATTTTCTTTTTAATATTTTTAGTTATTAATATAATTTTTACATGTCCTCCACTTCACTTCCTCCCTCTCCTTCTCATCCCCCCAGCCTCACCCCACCCTCCATTCACTCCTCAAAGGGAGTAAGGTCTCCCTTATCAGTCAAGACAGGCTAACATACCAAGTTGAGGCAGGACCTGCTTTCCCCTTCCTGTATCAAGGTTGAGCAAGGCATTCCACCATAGGGACTGAGCTACAAAAAGCTAGTCCATGTAACCAGGATATTTCCTGGTCCCATAGCCTTGGAGCCCATCAATGGCTTGATTAGATCAACTGTTGCTCTCATTCAGAGGGCCGAGTGGGTCCCATGCAGGCTCTCCAGCTGTCAGTCCAGAGTCCATAAGCTCCCATTAGCTTGGGTCAGCTGTCTCTGTGGTTTTCTCCATTGTGCTCTAGATGCTCCCTTTGCTTCTCTAGTTGTTCCTCCCTCTCTTCAACTGAACTCCAGGTGTTTGGCTGCAATAACAGAATGGTGCATGGTACACAACTCTGAGGCAAGAATAAAAGTAATGTTGTCTATTCTTTCATCCTGGAAGTCTTTGATAAGTCCTCTCTAAAGGATAATTCTGTGACTAATTCTGTTAACAGTACCTTACAGATGGAACAGTTGAAAGTGTTCTTGTGGCATTACAGAAACAATTCATGAAAACAGAGACACATTATGGTTGGAAACATTTTTAGTTAGGTTAACTACAAAGTAAGTGATGGTTTTCTTTAATTGTCAACTCAACACAATATAGATTTACTTGAAAGTGTCAGTGAGGGATCCTTACGAATCAGGCTGCCATGGGAGGATGTCAAGTGGGGAATTCTCTTGTTAATTGATTTGTGCAGTGAATCTTTCTTTGTCCTGTCAGTTGTCTCCCCAATCATAACACAGAGACTTATTATTGATTATGAAAGCTTGGCCAATAGCTTATACTTATTTTTAATCTAGCTCTTATTACTTAAATTAACCCATTTCTATTAATCTATGTGCTGCCCCAAGGCTCGTTTACTTCATTGACTTACTGCCCATCCTGTTTTCCTGCTTCCTCTGTGTGTCTTCAAATGTCCAACTTTTTTCATCCTAGCATCCTCTGTGCCTGGAAATCTTGCCTAGCCATTGGTTGTTCAGCTTTTTATTAAACCAGTCAGAGTGACACTTCCTCACAGTGCACAAAAAGATTATTCCACAACAGATGGGAAAGGATCCATTACACTGCATGCCACCATTCCCCGAGCTTGGGTCCTGGGTGGCTGAGCCCAAATGGGCATGTTTGTATTCATTTACTCTCCTGTGCTTGACTTCAGGTGTAACTTGTTATTTCAGGTTTTGCCTTGACTTCCTGACAGTGATGGACTGTAACCTGGAACTGTAAACCCAATAAATAGTTTAACTGTTACAGTTGATTTTTTGTCAGTATATTTTTTTTTTTCATAGAAAAATAAAGGAGGTTAGGGTAGCAAGCAAAGACTTCCTAACCCACATTTGGTATAAAAATGTTTAGGAACTGAAATAAGACATAAAATATAAAGCAACCAGCCTTGAATATAGAAAAGTAAAGATAATTTAACTGTAAAGAATGAGACACCACTCTAAACAGTGAACATATTCTTATTGACTACTGAATAGGTTTTTATTTCTCCATTTTAAATATGATTGAAAAAGAAGTTAGAAGAAGACTAGGAAAATTCCTGGGATGTTATAAATATAAGCTCACCATCATCTTAAATTCCATGTTATCCCTATACAAATGTTTGCAAATAAGTTAGCAGGCATTTTATTTCATAGCCGCGAGTGAAAATAGCTGTGAGGATGGTAGCAGCTTTCTTCTATCTTACTAGTGATTTAAAGATGCAAGAAAGTTGAGAATAGGATAGAATGCTCTTCCTCCAGCTTCTCTGTACTTTTCTTCCTTTCTGAAACCCCCAATGTCCTCATGTTTATCTTCAGGGTAGAGTTCAGTATGTGTGAGGTGTGTTATAAAGCTTTTCCTGAATGTTTTCCTGCTTACTCAAACTACTTTATCGTTTTATGCTTTCTCTCTTTGTTACTGGAAAAAAAAATACTCACCTCAATTCTTTCCCGTGGCTTGGACTTGCTCTTCTGCAATCATCTCTCCTTCAATTTATTTTACCATAAATCTAAATCTATTAACTCCTAGCTGCCTTGGCAGACTTGATTCAGATAGAACTTTCACCAGAAAACAGGTCCTGACCTACTAACTCTTAAATTTGTCTCTATTGTAGTTTTTTTTAGTTATATGTGCTTACCACAGGAATGGAGCCTTGTCTCAGTATGTTTCAGTTCCCCATTTGCTGGGCACCTTTAGATTGAACAATTAATAAGAATGGGGCCAGTATACAATCTTTAGCTTGGTGTGTAATATATAACATATATAATATACCTTTTATGAGTTTGTAAAAAATTAGTTTGTTAAAGATTCTTCAGCGTGGTGATTTGTGTGTGTGTGAGTGTGTGTGTATGTGTGTGTGTGTGTTTACACCATTAGATGGTCATAGTTGAACAAAAATGTATCTGAGCCTTAGTCTGTAATTCTGAATTGTTTATACAAGCTACTTGGATTGTGTTTCTGTTAGTGTTAGTGTTTCTGACCTGCACTTAGACTGTCCTGACAATGTTTATTGAATTCCCCCTCAAATCTCTTGTGATGAGCTCAGAAGAGTTCTGTTGGGTATGTCATTATTCTTATAAAAAATTTACAAAAAAAACCTTCTAAAAATGCATGATCTTAACTTGTTTTGTATTCTATATAGTTATATCTTTAAGAAGAGTGGATGGATTTTTAATAAAATAATGAATTTGCTATTCTAAGAATAGACACACTATTTTACTCACATGTACATATAAGTATGTATATCTGTTTTATGTTTTAGGAAAGACAAATCTAGCATTTATTGTCAAGTTTCTTCACATGGGATTAAAAAGAATATGGATTTTGCTTCATAAACAGAGTATTCATATATGTTAAAATCTATGTTCATTAAATGAAACCAAATGGAATGTTCACAATATACATTAATCCATTCATACGTGTTAATAGTTTTGTCTAGAGAATGGCAGGAGTGGGAGTTGGTGCAACCTTTCGGGGATAGAGTTTGTCCTTGTGAGAGGTTCTTAAGTCTTTGGAGGAATGAGCTCTAAAATGACTGTAGGTTCTCAGTCTTTTATTTTCTATCTATCTTTTTGTTGCTGAGTGATGTAAACAGTTTGCTCTTGTTTTAACATCTTACCACTCATTACAGCCTTATATGGGGAAGAAGTCATTTTATCTTTGACTGGGACTTTCATATACCAATTTTTTCCTTATAAATTTATTATATCAGGTATTTTACTATAGTAGTAAAAAGCTGACTATTACACATGTCAATCTTTTAATTTAGTAATTATTATGAAGCTGTCATAAGTATCTAAATCCAACTCCTAGAAACTCTGAAGAATATAATTTACAAAATGTGCCTGTTTCCTATGATTTCTATATAAAAAATGTTTTAAATATGAGCAAACTAAGTGCCTTTAGGCTATTATCAACATTTTGCCTTAAGATTTGTAAAATGGTGATGCTAATATAGGAAACCAGGTTTAATAACATGCTAGAAGTTACAGCACAAAGTAAGTTTGTTATCATAAATTAATTATTAGAATTCTGGATGGATTTTAGAATCATTAAAATTTGAGACTCATGGAGACACTAATCACAAATTATTTTCTGTTCTCATGCTTTCTATTCAGCCAAAGGAACTTATGAAGGCACTCTCATCCATTTGACACTTTCCTGAAGCTTGTAAAACACATTTGTTTTTGAAAAGTTATCCTTAAAACTCAAAACATTTTCAAATATAAGGTTACAAAGAAAGCCAGTATATTAAAATACACATCTCCTCATAAGGTGCTTATGGTCCTCGGGTAAACAGTACTAGTGAATGGTGTTTGGAACAGCTTGGCAGAGAAGCAATGGCCGATCCTTACTATGGGTGGTAGAGATTTGTACTTCTGCCTTCCCATGTTGTAGTCTCAAATCTCATTGCTTCAGGATGTGCATTATTTTTGAAAAGAGTATTCCAGATGTAATAAACTAAGATGCCACCATATTCGAGAAGGATGAGTGCCTATCTAAATTGATAGGATCCTTAAGAAAAGGGATGTATACACTAATTGTACTATCACAAGCCTAGAAACTACCAGAGAGTATGACCCTGCCAATACTTGATCTTGAACTTGATCTAGAACTGGGTACATTTCTGTTCAAGCCACTCAGCTTAGGATGTTTTATTATACAACTCTTACAAAAAAAAAAAAAAAAAAAAAAAAAAAAAAAAAAAAAAAAAAAAAAAAAAAAAAAAAAAAAAAAAAAAACAAAGTCGTGGAAGAAAGAAAATAAAATAATTTGAGGGACAAAACTTTGAAATAAGAAATTACTAGAAAGATAGTAATGCTTTGGGGAAATTTATCTTAGCAATAAGAAAACAAGGCGCTCCAATCAAACTCTGTTATTTATTAGTGTTGCCATCTCTAGTCTGTTAACCCCTCTACACCTTAGTGTTCTTTGTGTAGTGTGGTAATGCTGATGAATGTCGGCCTCACAGGGTTGCAATGATAAAATGGATCTGAAAACAGAAAAGACACCGCTTTGTGCTGTGGTGTGGTCAGCTTTCATGGAATGCCGACTGTCATTAGTATCCATTGTCACCACTCTTGTTACTCCCATGAGGCTCCAAAGTCATCATGATTCTCCTACAAAGACAGGGAACCAAATCTTGTTACTTCCTTCCCCCCACTATATTAGGTATGCGAATCTTGAGGCCTGATTGGTTTGTTGACTTGGAAGAGTTATGGATATTTTTATGAGACTCACAAAGCAATTTATTGGTAGATAGAATTTATAGCTTTATAAATAAAGTGATTTACCCTTTAAATAAAAACTTTATTCACATTCCTATGCAGTACTGACTCATCCAAGAGAGTAAGTTCACCAAGTAAAACATTTCCAATCTTGAACGCTTCTCTCATAAAACATTTTTCTTTATGTCCTTGAATGTTTTGCTTCATAAATGAAAAAGAACAGCAGTCAAACCAAGAACACTATATTTTATAATTAAGACAGTGTTTTTTTAATTTTAGAGATCACAAAAGAACTACGGAGAATAAAAACCACTCCTCACTACAGTATTATAGGTAACAAAAATATCCATTACCATTTTTATCTGTATCTATTAATATAAATATAAACGTGTGTGCACACAAATAGAGAAAAATATTTTCAATAACTCATATATGTTAATATAACTATACATTCAATAAGCTACTAACAATCTTATATTTTCTACATTTATACTGTTTTAAAGCATTTATAACTACTGGGATGAATATTCTTAAGTATAAATTATATGCATCTTTCTTGGTTTATTTCAGAAAAGGTTTATTGGATGTTATTGATAGATCATATGAATTGTGACTAATGCTTCAAACACAAGTTCAATAAATCTTACTAGTGTATGTTTTTACATTGGACAAAGTGATTCAATTAACTGAAAAGTAGTTGTGATTAAATAGTCAATATGACACATGGGAACACAATAGCAAACTTTCTGACAAGGCCTTTGATTTCTTGCAGCCAATCCAGACAAAAAGCATAATTGCCATATTTATTGTCATAATCACATATAACTTGTGAATTTTGTTAAATACTCTAATATCTGCTTCTTTATATCTTTGTTATGCATCATCCATGGCATGTAACATTCTTAAGTCCCATGGAGAGTGACAGAGTGAAATGAGAATCAGCCAGGGGCAGTCTGATGCCTGGAAGCAGCCTCAATCCACTCACACCATGATCTTTCTGGTCTTTTAAGGATTTTCAGACCTATTCACAGGTTAGGTCAACTGCAATCTTTTTGAATGAATCTCTTCTTTCACTTTACTTGATGTTTCTCACACCTGAAATTGTATTTCTACTTTGAGATAACACCAGCTTTCGGATAAACACCTTGGTTGCAGCAGCATGTGACAGGGACATTTGAAAGTCTGTTCATTGGAGGGTAAACCATGCAGATTTTGCCTTCACCTCATGCTCCCAATATTTCCTGGTGAAGGAACTGTGTTCTACACCCTTTCATTGCCTCCCATGAGAAACGATACAAAAATTATGCGATTGAAATTTATTTTAAAACATCAGTACAACTCTGACTTGGGTAAAGAGTGTAGGGCAGAGACTCCTCAGAGCATGAGGGGTTGATTTAGTTTTTCAAATCTTGTAAATCTGACAGCTAACCTAGTTATAATACCTAAGACAATGTCAAAAGGATATACCCAGAAGATCAGATGTGATATACAGACATAATCTCTCGATTTTCAAACTGCAAGATTTACAGATATGTCTAAATGGTGCTAAAACTATATGTGACACAATTCAAATTAGTTTAAAAGGTTGGGTAAAGAGCTGGGATACTAGTCTGCCTTTCCAGTGATTATTTGTTGCTAGACAGGCCTTTGAAGTCCATTACTGAAAAGTTCATTTTATACTAGACTAAGAAAATGAATCAATATCAACCAGTGCTTGAAAGGTCACAGATGTTTTCCATGTATTAAACCCAAGAAAGTAATATTTTGGATACCAGAATTTATATTGGGATTGGGTCTTTTCAAACTTAAAATAGAAAATGTAAGCTGTAGAGAGGTTATTTGCTTCTAAGTAAAAGGCAATAGCTATGTTTCTAAAACTTCCAATGCTCAATTAAAGAGAAAGAGGATGGGGCAGATAAGAGAAGAGAAGAGAGGAGAGAGAGAGAGAGAGAGAGAGAGAGAGAGAGAGAGAGAGAGAGAGAGAGAGAGAGAGAGAGAGAGAAGGCCAGTGGGAAATAGATGTCTTAACTTCCGTTGTTATTACTCAGTATCTACAGAACAGGACCAAATCTGCTTAGTACCCTGGGCCTGGAGAAAGAGTTCTTTGTTTGTTTTCTCTTTGTTTTTTGTCCCTAAGCGTCTATGCTGGAGCTGTTAGTGCTAGATAATAAAGTAGATGAGACGTCTCAGACACCTGGAGGGAAAATGTCAATGTGATGGTGCCTAAAAAATATTCCTCTGTACTCATAGATCGGTACCTAGCCCGAGTATCATCAGAGAGACTTCATCCAGCAATTGGTGGGGACAGATACAGAGACCCACAGTCAAACATTAGGCTCAGCTCAGGGAATCCCAAAGAGAGGGAAAATGGATTGTAGAACCAGAGAAGTCAAGGACATCACAGGAAAACCCACAAAATCAACTATCTTGAGATCACAGGAGCTCAAAGAGGCTGAACAGACAACGAGGAAGCCTGCACAGGACTGACATAGGCCCTCCGAATATAATGTGGCAGTTGTGTAGTTTGGTCTTCTTGTAGGACTCTGAACAGTGGGGACAGGGGCTTTCTCTGTCTCTTTTACTGGCATTTTGGATCCTATTTCTCATACTGAATTGTATTAACAAGGTGAGCTGCTTAGTCTTCTATATATGATTTTATTTTTCATTTTACATTTCAAACACTGCTACTTCTCTCTCCCATTCTCCAGCTCCCATTCCAACTCCATCCACTCCTCTTAGGGGTAAGGCTTCTTTTGAGCAGTCAACACAGGCTGGTATACCAAGTTTGGGCAGGACCAAAGCTCCTCTACCCTGCATCCAGGCTGAGTGAGACATCTTTCCATAGGGAATGGGCTCTAATTAGACAGTTCATATATCCAGGATAAGTCCTGGTCTCATTGTCACGAGGACTCATAGACACATCAAGCCACCCAGCTATCACTCATTGAGAGGGCCTAGTGCGGTTCCATTCACACTTCCCAGCTGTGAGTCCAGAGACTATCTATGAGCTCCCACTAGCTTGGGTCAACTATCTCTGTGTTTCTCCCATTATAATTTTGGCTCTCTCTTGCTAATATAATATGTCTTCCCTCTCTTCACCTGAACTCTAGAAGTTTGGCCAAGTGCTTGGCTGTGGATCTCTGCATCTGCTTTTCTCAGTCACTGGATGTAGGTTGTATGTTGCCAATTAGGGTAGTCTTTAAACTGATTACAGGAGAAGGCCATTTCAGGTACCCTCTCCACCAATGATAGTCTTAGCGGGGGACATCCTTGTAGGTGCCCAGGGATTTCTCTAGCACCAAACTTCTCACTAACTCCATAAGGGCTTACCCTGTCAAGATATTTCTTTCATTGCTCTCTATCTCCGTTCCTCCAAGTAACTCAGCCAACTTGAATCCAAACTCTCCACTCTCTACCCTTCCCCTCTACATCCACCATCCAGTTTACACAGGAGATCTTAACTATTTTCTCTTCCTGGGGAAATCTCTTAGGGTTCTCATATTCACATAGCTTCTCTGGGACTGTAAATTGTAGCCTGGTTAACCTTTGCTTTTTTGTCTAATATCTACTCATGAATGAATAAATACTGTGTCTGTCTTTCTGGATCTGGATTACTTCACTCAGGATATTTTCGAGTTCCACCCTTTTGCCTGCATATTCACAATGTCATTATTTTTCTTTACAGCTTAGTCTTTCTACAACTTGATATACTATATTTTGTTCATATTCACTGGAGGTTTGCCGTTTTTAAATAGAAAAAGAGGAGCCATGATTGTGGGTGAGGAAGGCAGAGAAGAGGTAGTGGGAAGGGACTGGGAAGACAAGAGGGATTTGCAAATTGTAGTTGTGATCTAAAATAAATAAGTCAATAAACAAACAAACAAACAGAGTGAGAGAGACAGAGGAAAGCCTGCTGCAATTCTCATCATGGAAATTATTCCCCTGTCATGTCTTTTACTTGGTCTACTTTTACTTACTGAACAGAGATCACTTAAAAGGAAGGGAAGATGTAAAGCCAATAAAAACAAATGGACAGCTATTTCTTCATTTTACAAAGTTTACCTTATAGAGGTACAGTCATCTAACCATTTGGTTATGCTATGTGTTTCAGGCTTGACCTAACCCACATAGGAAAATATAGATTTGGGCAAATTATGTTTATCTTACATGTTAAGCAGAAATTTTGTCTGTACTTGTAGGCTTAAGATATTAGAAGTCTCATTTTCATGAGTCTTTTACATTTCCATTTTGTGAGTGAGATACTCATGAGTGTTGGCGCTAGACTATTTTTCACAGGATAGCTAACAGTATAAAATCCTTTCCCCAGAGGAAAGGGCAGGTGTACATACTCAGAGAATAAAAGAGTCATGCTCTTTACTAAGAATTTTTCTTGAGTTGCAACTCTTTGCATGAATAGTCACTCAAGTCAATCTTCATCACTCTCATGGAAGTCATGGGAAAGGGATACTGATAAAAATATGATGGTGTTCCTGCTGTTTGCTGTCCTCTAAGTCATTAGGATTCTTTGCATCTGACTCAAGAGTATCTTCTGACACTATCTGCAAAATTTAGGGCAACTCACTGTCCATATCAGTTGTAGGTTTAATGCAAACTACCTATTGATTAACAGAATGAATTTTCTAGAAAATGAACAGAATTGAGCTTAACAAGTATTTGATTTATAGGTCTTTAAGCAGTGTACAATATAAAATGTTGGGTATGTCTAAATTGAGCATATTCATAGACTAATACTTCTTGAAATGACAGGAAAGGCTTTAATCGAGAATTTTGAAGTATTATAATAGGGAGGGGAGTCTACTTTAAAATATAGGATAGACAGACAGAAATTTATATCAATGAGCAGAGTAAACAGAAAAATGAGAGGACATGTTAAGAGTAATATTTATAGCCAAACTAATGCACCAGGACTTTTGTTGAAGACAGAAAAATAACAGATGAAAAAGCTTGGTAAATGAGAAATTTGATCAGATTAAAAGTGAGCATGTATTTGGAATGGAGAAACTTCTTAGGACTCTGTCTTTGACCAAGCTAGACAAACCAGAGACAAGATTAAGGTCAAGGTCATTGTTTGGCCAATGAGAGTCTTCACCATAGTGTGAAGGTCATGTGTGCAACATTCTGTTAGCTGTGTAGAAAGAAGGCTTAACACTGCTTTATTATATGGGAGTTTTGCTGACTTTGTAGAGAGATGTTACTGTGAGCAGTCACTACTCAGATGGCCCTTCAACCAAGAAACCTTTCTAGATCAACAGAGCTGGAGATATTTATTGCTTCTATTGTCTACAACCTCTATTTGTTCCTGAACCTGAAGTTTGTCAGCTCATAATTTACTGATTTATAGCATTCAGTATATGACTTCTAATTTGCAGCATGTAAAAGTCTATTATATTCTATAGTCCTAAAATGCATTATAATCATAGCAAGTTTTCATGCAATTAATTAGTAACCACAGAAAATACCAGCACCGTAACTCTCATTCTCTCTCCCTGTCGTTCTGAATACACACACACACACACACACACACACACACACACACATACTGCACAACACACACTGCATATGTATATATCTGTGTTTAAATCTTTGCTTTTTAGATTTGAAGATTACACAGACTGTATATAATATACTCAATGTGTTGCATTCCTAAAACAAGCGTGGTTGATAGCTATTGCCGTACTCATGTTTTATGCACGATTTGGCAAATAGTAGCAAGAGATTGCAAAATTCTAAAAGGCCTCATTAGAGCTACAAAGTTTGCCTTTTGAATTAGCAGTTAACGGGTGAACTATTTTTGGTATTTCCAAAACAGCTGGGCTGCTACCTTTTATGAATTAACTGTGATTTCAGTTTTTGGTGTTTTAATTTTGCTTAAAATGAATGTTTGTCTCTGCTGAACAACAATAGTTAAGCCATAGTTGATCTTACTATGAAAACTAAATACAGGAGCCATATTTTTCCCACATCTGTATAACTCATATTATATATCATCTCCTAGTAAATGTCTCATCAATGAGACTGAAAGTTTTAGATTACTCTTCTGAATTGCAAATCACACATATTATCCGTTATAAAAATATATATAAACTATAAAGCTTGGAAAATGAAGAGATATGTTGCATATATACACAAAAGACCCACGATAACAATGCAAAGGATAATTACCTTTGATGAGACATTGTCTGATAGTTTTAGGGTTCAGTACAACATATACTTGAATAAATGAATGACCATGTATAGTGTACATAATATGATTTCATTTCTTCCTCTTTACTCCACCTTTTTTTCATTTATGCAAGACCATGATGGTCTAGAACTTGCTATGTAGACCAGGCTATCCTTAAACTCTCAGAGACAGACATTACACTATCTCCTAATGGCTAGGTTAAAAGGCATGTCATGCCATGTCCTGCTTGTCATATGATATCTATTAGTAGTGTGTTCAAAGACTTTTTCATGGTATTAAATACTAGGTTTGGAATAGATAATATATAAATGTAGCACAGATTTTCTAGTTGGTTACTTACTTTGAGATATTTATTTTATTTCTATTTTTTGTTGTTCTTAAAATACTATTTAAAATAATGCCATAATTAAAAAGTATTTGTATATATCCTATGTCATTGCCTTAAAGTATTATCCCAAAAGTGGAATTTGTAGATCAAATAGATGTAGGATTTAGACACATAGAAACGACACTGATTTAAACAAACATGAGGAGCAGTGACTATTGGTAAATAATTTAAAATTTAATTTTTAAGCAAACATAACAGTAAAAAATAACATATGAAATAATTTTTATAATAGGTCCACCTCTTTATATCTTGTTAAACACTGTAACACAGATCTTACTTTAGTATTTGTGGGAAAATTAGCATACTATTCACTTTCTTTAAATATATAATATGGAATAAAACTTATCAAGTAGAATAATAAATATACTTAATATCATGAATGTAATTCATATTGATAAGATCTACTTTAAAATAACTCCACACATATGATATTATTTTCTTGTATGATTATTTACTCTGGGTATTTATTTCAATAAGTAGTTAGTAATTGTTATTTGCATATGAACTTTTATTTTGTATATAGTATGTATAGAAAGATCTTTCAAATTTTAGGTCAAATTTTGTCTTTTAAATATGAGAGATTTAAACTGTTGATATTTGATACAAATACATTAGCAATAAAACCAAATCAGATTAAAGTAAAAAGGATATTTCATCAACAAATTAATAAATGGGACTCATGAAACTGAAAAGCTTCTTTATGGCAAAGGACATTATCACTAAACAAAGTGGAAGGTTGTATAATGTGAAAGCATCTTCACCAATTACACGTATAATAGAGGGTTAATATCTAAAATATATACATAATAAAATCAAGAACAAAAACAAAAATATGGGCATCCAGTTAAAAACAACCCAGTTTAAAAACGGTGTACAGATCTAAGGAGTTCTCTATAGAGAAAACAGAAAAGCTGAGAGGCACTGAAAGAAATGTTTAAGGTCCTCAGTCATCATGGAAAGGAAAATCAATGGGAATAATCAACCACTATCTCGTTGGATGAAACCCATGCTTGAACCTGTTTGGGTGGCCAAGAATCTGGGACTGGATACGCTATTGGCCTCAGGGAAAACCAAATAATATTGTGCTACTAAAAGAACTCAGCAATAAAATGACTTGAAATGACATTCTGCTATATCCATAGATTGGCATCTTGCTCAGCCATCATCAGAGAAGTTTCCTCCTACAGTATACGGGAACTAATACAAAGACCCATAGCTAGACGATGTACAGAACATTACAGACCCTAGAATACACAGTCCTAAACATTTTTTCCCATCCTGCATCAGGGGCCGAAGGGGAAGAAGAGGGAAAGATTGTAAGAGCCAAGAGGGAAGATAACTTCTAGGATACTGTCTACTATACACAACAAGTCTGACTTACATAATAATAACTTAGAGAGACAGTTGCAATATGCCAAAATCTGCACATGTCCAAGCCAGATAGGGCTTAAGCACTTAGAATGAAAAGTAGGCACAAGCTCTGATCCCTAACCAAGAAGTCATTTCTAATTGATAGCTGCTTAAAAAGGATAAAATTAGTTTTTCAATGTAGTCTCACTAAGTATACAAATGAAACCTAAGTGCAGGCTCTTTGCCCTGGCTGAAACAAAACTCTCTTAGTGGTAGTTTTAGTGATTTTTTTTAATGTCTTATTTTGCTTTGTTTGAGCCCTTTTAACCTTTCTATTATATAGTTTGTGCATTATGGTTTTCTTTGTGTGTGTCTATGTGTGAGTGTATGAGTGTGTGTTACATTTTGGTTTATTTTTATTTTGTTTTATTTTCATGTTTATTTTTTGTAAAGCTATAGAAATAATGCATAGAGTAGTAGGGATGGTGAGGTAGGGAGATCTGGGAAGGGATGAGGAAAAGGAACCTTGATCAGAATATATTGCATGAAAAGCATTTTTTTTTCAGTAAAATATCAAGTTTGTGAAACACCATCCCAGAAAACTGGATGGGTCAAATAATATTAACCAAAAAAGAGCAAAAGCTATCTTTAAAGTTAAACAAAAATAAAAAGACAAATGTGTAATTTGATATTTGTTTTATAAAATGGAACTTATATTGCTCATTTCCATGCCTTCTAAAAAGATGGGAAAATATATACCATATTAGTGCCTGTCAAAACAAAGTGGTTATATTTTTGTCAGAAAAATCTAGGTTTCAGAGAAGGAACATTAGAAGAAATAGGGAAATCATTTCTTAAGAGCAAGCAGATTATTTAATCAATAGAATATGCAATCCAAAGCAATCACACAACCACTAGCTGAATTTCCAAACAAGAAACAAAACTGAATAAATTTAAAAGTGAGATAAGAATAGAGGAATCCTCAATGGTAGTAGGAGAGTTCAATAATTTTAAATAATATTCTTGAATAATTAGAGATACACCAGCAAGGAATTAAATAAAACTGCTCATCATTCACAGCCAAGTTAATAAACTGACAATGTTGGAACACAGCACTTCTGACAGTTGAATGCACATTCTTTCCAATATTACTCAGGATATTTATCAGAACTAGCACTGTTTTGTCTCATAAAACAAGTCCTCCTAAATTTGAAAATATTCAAAGTATGGAAGTATGTTCTTTGTGCTCAATGAAATAAAATTGGAAATCAGTAACAGAAATGCCATTGGAAATCTCTCAATAATTAGAAACTAAACAACATATTTCTAAATAATCAGTGGGTCTATATAAAACAAAGAGAATTTTGCGCTTAATGAGAATTAAAACACATACATGTTAACATTTAAAAGATACAAGTAAGAGTTTAGGAAGAAATTTATAGTTAAATAGTTAAATGAGCAAAGGTTACAAGTAAATACTTCCAACTTGCATTTTAGAGAATTCAATAAAACAGAAACCTCATGTTATTGTAGAAGAAAGGAAATAACAACCAATGGCATATAGAAAAAAATGTGTAACAGAAAAGACTGAAATCAAAAGCCTTCTTTAAAAAGATTTATTTATTTTAATTTTATGTATATATTTGTAGGCCTGTATGTATGTGTATCTTATGTAGAGGCCAGGAGAGGGTGCTAGGTCTCTCTCGCACTGGAATAAATGGAGTTGTATGTGACTTGAACTCTGGTCCTCTACAAGGGCAGCAAGTGCTTTTGACTGCTGAGATATCTCTCTAGCTTCACAAATGAGTCTGTTTTGAGAATATCCACAATACCAGAAACGTTCTGGCTAAACTGAACAGAGAAGCCCAGCATGGCCTGAAAAGATAGAAATTACTAATATAAAGCAAACATCTCGATATCAGGAGGAGTTCAGGAATTAGTTGCAGGTGTCAGAGATGTAGTCCCATTGACATTCATTTTTGACTTGTACCCAACATAATTGGGATAACAGATTGCAATGGAAGCTTCCCAGATTCTAGAAACTACTTATGACAGCCCTACATATAGTAAGAGTTTTTATATTTTCCATGCATTTAATTATTGCTTCTTTGGAGAATTTGTTTATTTGAAGTTTGTTATTTACTCCTATTAAAATTTCTAAAATAATCATAAAGTTCTGATGTGGGAATGCCTTTTTGTATGCTGTGAATAGCAATCTTTAAATAAAGCAGCTGTTTTGACCCATGACAGGCACCATAGAAAAAGTAAGGAGGAATCAGAATAGGTAGGATGAGCAAAGCAGAGTCAGAGACAGAAGGAGCCAGAAGCCCAAAGGAGTAACAAGTAAGGAACACAGGTGAGCCATGGGCCATGTGACAGAAAGATTAATGAAAATGGGTTGAGTTAAAATGTAAGAGCTAGCTAGCAATGTGCCTGAGCCATAGGCCAAACAGCATGAAGTTAATATAAACATCTGAGTCATTTCTGGGGCCTGAGCAGCAGTGGGTGGCTAAGGGATCTTGGATGGCAGGTCAGTGAGTCTGGGCTTCTGGCTGCCCGGGACCAAGAAACCACACTGTAACAAAGTTCTCAAGAGAAGAAGTCAAATATAGAATTCAAAGTCTTGAAGTATGAAAGGGCCCTTTACAGCCTTTGATGTAGTGATTCTCATCCACAACAGAAACGCTACATTGTGTCTACAAAAGTGAATGCTACTTCCTTATAGGGTGGTGCTTTCCACTTAAATTGAGATAAACACATGTACAAGTTTTCAGCATAACTGTTTTAGTATCCAGTTTAATACTGCTAATCACACCTACATTCTTATGTACCTGTTCTTGGCACTTTACTTTCTGTAAAATCTCTGCTCTGTGCATGTTGAACAGCTTCCCATGTGCTGTTTGAAAGCTCTATAGAGATCTTTTTTTCCCTTAAGATCCCAAATGGCCTTCTCAGTTTATCAACCAGGGCTCCCTCCAATACTGGAGGTCTTCATTCATCCATATTCTATAAAACCCTCTATAACATATTTATGATTGCTGTTGTCCAGGAATGTAGAGGATATAATGTTTTCACATGACTTTGGGCATCAGATCTTCTAAATTATGTGCTCTCTCTCTCTCTCTCTCTCTCTCTCTCTCTCTCTCTCTCTCTCTGAATGTGTGCGAGTGTGTGTGTGTGTGTGTGTGTGTGTGTGTGTGTCTTACCACACATCGTGGTACATGCATTTGGATGTTGGAGGATGCTTTTGTGGGATTTGGCTCTCTCCTTTCACCTTACTTAAGATTCTGAGATTGGTCCTATGTCTTTAAATTTGCATAGCATGAATTTTTACCCCCTGAGCCATCTTGTTGACTTTATCAAACTCTTTTAACCTTTTAAAATTGTTGAGCTTGATATAGTTACCCAGATAGCATTTTAAAAGGTTTGGTCTTCAAAATTTGTGTGTTGTGTGTAAACATATCTATTTGGATATGTGTATGTGTGTGTGAGCGCCCTCAGAGGCCTGAGGGTATAGAATCCTCTGTAGCTAGAAAAATAGGCAGTTGTAACCCATCCAACTTGGGTGCTTGGGTCACCTGTAAGAGTAGCAAAGGCTAACCATTATTTTTCTAGCCCCAAGAGAGTATTTAAAACTATTTTGCTGTTGTGTTACATTATCACGACCTAGTGTGTATCTTCATTTTCCAATGATTATTAATCTTGTTCTCAAGGCCAGCATTCAAGATTTATTTTATTACTGCTCCCTTAAAATCTATGGAGTCTTGTCTTGGTTCTTCTTGGCCAGGCCCTACAGCTGAGTGCTGTTTTCTGTACATTGATCTACATACAATCTTAGGAGGGATTCTGTTTGCCAGCACTGTCTTTCAACACAGAAAAGTGATTTTATCTTTTCATTTCTGGATGTGTGATTTGGTACCAAATTATTTAATTTCCAAGAATTTTAGGTTTAATTATAGAATCACACACCTCTGTATTTGTGAGCATCAAATAAGGAAGTCCAATAACGTTGCTTGGACTAAATACTTGTAATGGTTTAATTCATGACATTGTTTCTATGTGTTTGACAAGATCACTTTTTGTGGGTTAATCTTATTTTTCTGTTTAAAATTTAAGCTTTTTTGAGAGACAAATGAAGCCTTAAATTTCCTGTGAGCTCCTCAATGCTACTATTATAGTGCTGATTACACAGAATGAAACTAAATCCATCATTTAGTGGTAATGTAAGACTATAGCTTGTTTTTTGATTTTTCTTTAAACAAGGAGAAATAGGCAATGCTGACAGATACCAGTTCAGATACCATTCTCTTGAGTCCTTATTAAGATGTGTACATATCTTTATCATGAAGAACATTTTATGCCTCGTTAGCACACCATAGCAATACTGAAGCTGTTTTGGAAACAATATGGCTGAGACATCTGTTCTGCAGCTACTGGATGGCTAATGATGAATGTGTGTATTTGTATATGTGTCTGGTTTTTGTTCTGATATAGTAAGAAATGGGGGAACACTTCATTAAGGTGTGCATTTGAAGGAATTCATTCTATGTACAAAAGGCACTGAACTCTCATTTGGAACATGGGTTTCTGATGTTTTCCAAAGTATATGTATAAATCATACAGTGTTGTCTCAAGAACTGCTTGTTAGACATGGAACCAACATTTAATATGTTTATAATATCATTAAAAATATAATTATTACTAGAGAAACTATTTTTTTTAGGCTAGAGATGTTCCTCAGTGGTAGAGTACTTAAAGAACATATGCAATGCTGTATTCAATCCTTAATACCAATTTTTTAAACATTTGATATAGGAGTAAAGACATTACAAAATTCATATGTGGAATTCAAGCTCATTGTTCAGAACTACTAAGGCTCCTTTTGAATTTTTTCAATTAAAATGCCATTTGTTGCCCATAGGAGCATATGCCTAATGTTTGCTACTTGGATTTTTATTTTTTTCATGCCTCTGTTTACTGTTTGCCTTGCTACTTGTCAATATGTGCTTTACTTATGACCTAACTGGAGATAAATTTATTAATTAGTACATATATACCCAGTGTCTCCTATATCCTGATACTTAGTTAAGGTTAGTAGAAACACATTGTAAAACTACAGAGACACTTAAAGAGATCTCCTAATAAATCAGGTACAATAAAGGGCTCCTAATTCTAGCAGAGACATCATCAGCTACCTACAACTAAATGTCTGAAAAGAGTTGACCTAATTCACACCATGTAATTAATTCTTCAACTCATGCCATTTTTTTTTTTTTTGCAATTTTACAGTTTCTCTCCAACTTTTAGGGAAAAAAATTACAATTTTTTTTTTATAGTACAGGAGACTCATTACTTTTCCTATTTAACACAGATTTAAAATGTATTATGTTATGTCTACATTTTCAGAATGTTTGGGTCATGTTTATAGCTTAATCAATTATTTTTTATATTCTATAGCTTTTCAAAGATAAAATAGACACAACTGTTGGAGATCTAAAATAATCGACTGAGTACAGAACCATTATTCTCACCTTTATAATACTTTTTTTGGCGGGGGGAGGATACATGTATCCTAAGGTAGTGAGATGTTGCTTTCAACTTTAAGTTCATTTCATTAATTTTGTGTTTATGATTTTTGCAGCATTTCTCCCTCTTATTTTCTACCTTTAGACAAACTCTTGCATATACCCTTTCCTACTCATTTTGAAATTAAGCAGTTCTGTTTGACTATTGTTATTGCTTGCATGCATTTTTATATAAATGTAATTTAGGAATGTAAATTAGGAATACATATTCCTAAAATTAAAAATATATATTCCTAATTTCATATAACTAAATATAATATATTCAGTTCATATAATGCTATTTCTGTATTTCTTTTCAGGGCTGACTATACTTCATTTCTGTTTTTAGGATTTTTTTCATTTATTTATTTTAAAAAGACTTTTTTCCATGTGTCCCCCTGCTCCCCCTCCCTTCCACCCTCCTTATCCTTCCCAGTCCATCTTCAGCCTCCCCGTCCCCATTCCCCAACCCCTCCCCAAGAAGGGAAAGATGTTCCAAGGTGGGTGAGCTCAGCTTGACACATCCACTCCAGGCAAGTCCGATTTCCTCATCCCAAAATCAAGACTGGATTAGGAACTCCTCTGCAGGGAATGGGCTCCAAGGTGCCAGCCAGCCCAAGCACAGGAACAGTCTGATCCCACTCCTTGAGGCTCCACGTAGTTCCCATGCCAATCTACAGTTGCTTACCTTTGGGGGGCCTAGCTCCCTTTGATGGTTTCGCAGTGGTTGTTCTTGATTCATTCACTGAGTTCCCCAGAGCTCCAGTCAGTCATCTACGCAGGCTGATAATCCCTATGCCTCTTCTCATACATACTCTCCTCCCCTGCTCTCAGCTAGACCAGGAGCTCTGCCTAGTGCTCAGCCATACATCTCCACCTCCACCTCCATTCCCTGTTGGATTTAGGTTCTGTGATGACACCTAGGATGATTACTCGTTTGATTATAGGGGAAGTCCTGTTTAGGCACCCCCTCCACCATTGTTTAGAGAGTTGGCCAGGAATATCCTGTGAGTTCTTGAACATTTCCCTAGCACCCAATCTCTTTCCAACCCCACACTGGCTTCCTCTATCAAGATATTCATCTCCCTCCATTTCCCTCTTTGTTCCTATCAATCAACCATTTCCTTCTTTCAAGATATGTTCCCCACTCTTCTTGGTTGCAACCTGTTATGATCCAAATTTACTATGGTGATCTTCTCTATTTTCTCTTCTTAGGGGAATCTCTGGATGTCACTCTTAAATTCCTTCTAATCCCAAGCTGTTCAGGAGTTGCATTTTGCAGCATGGGTATTATTTGCTTTTTGTCTAAAATCCACTTATGAGTGAGTATATCCCATGTCTATCTTTCTGGGATTGTGATACATGCTCAGGAGGATGTTCTCCAAGTCCATTCATTTGCCTGAAAATTTTAGGATGAAATGTTTTTTACTAATGAGTAGTACTCAATTGTGTAGATGTAACAGTTTGTTAATCCATTCTTCAGTTGAGGGGCATCTAGGTTATTTCCAGGTTCTTGCTATTACAAATAATGCTGCTATGAACATAGTTGAACTAATGCCTTTGGGGCACAAATGTGAATCCTGTGGGTACATGCCCAATCATGGTATTGCTGGGTCCTTAGGGAGATTGATTCCCTGTTTTCTGAGGAATAGCCATACTGTATTCAGAGTGGCTGTACAAGCTTACACTCCCACCAACAATGAAGGATAGTTCACTTTGTTCCATATCCTCTCCAGTGTAGGTTGGCATCTATATTTTTGAACTTAGCCATTCTGACAGATGTAAGGTGGTATTTCAAAGTTGTTTTGATTTGCATTTCTCTGATGGATAAAGATGTTGAACAATTTTTTAAGTGCCTTTTAGCCATTTGTAATTCTGTTGAGAATTCCCTTTTTAGCTCTGAACCCTATTTTTTAATTGGGTTATTTAGTTTTGAGGGTTCTAGTTTCTTGAGTTTTCTATATATTTTTGAGATCAGTCATCTGTTCGATGAGGGGTTGGTGAAGATCTTTTCTCATTCTGTAGGCTGTCATTTTGTCTTAATGACTGTTTTTGCCTTCTCAGTTTCAGGAGGTCATACTTATTGATTGTTGTTCTTAGTGTCTGTGCTACTGTGTTATATTTAGGAAGTGGTCACCTGTACCAATTTGTTGGAGGGTATTTCCCACTTTCTTTTCTATCAAGTTCAGAGTAGCTGAATTTATGTTGAAGTCTTTGATCCAGTTGGGTTTGAGTTGTGCAGGGTAATATGTTTGGAGCTATTTGCATTCTTCTACATACTACCATCCAGGTATGCCAACCCCATTTGTTGAATATACTATCTTTTATCCATTTATTATTTTTGGCCTTTTGTGAGAACTCAAGTGTTCATAGGTGTGTGGGTTAATGCTGGGGTCTTCCCATTCAACTGATGCTAGTATCAAGCTGTTTTTATTACTGTTGTTCTATAGTATATCTTAAAGTCAGGGATAGTTCCTCCTGACTTCAGTTCTTTTATTGAACCGGATAGTTTCGGCAATCCTTAATTACCTATTATTCCATATGAAGTTGAGTATTGTTCTTTCAAGGTCTGTACAAAATTATGTTGGGACTTTTATGGGGATTTCATTGAATCTGTAGATTGCTTTAGGTAAAATTGCCATTTTTACTTGATCCTACCTATCCAGGAATATTTGAGATCTTTCTATTTTCTGATATTCTCTTAAATTTCTTCAGTGACTTAAAGTTTTAGTTAAACAGGTCTGCTACTTCTTTAGTTAGAGTTGCACCAAGATATTTAATGATATTTGCAGCTATTATAAAGGGTGATGTTTCCCTTTTTTTTTTCAGCCCTTTTATTTGTAGTATATAGGAAGGCTATTGATTTTTTTGAATTAATTGGTATATGATCATGTCATCTGCAAATAAAGATAGTTTGACTTCTTCCTTTCCAATTTATATCCCCTTAATATCCTTATGTTCTCTTATTGCTTTAGCTAAAACTTCGAGGACTCTATTGAATAGATAAGGAGAAAGAGGACAGCCTTGTCTTGTTCCTGATTTGAGTGGGATTGCTTTGAGTGCTTCTCCATTTAGTTTGATGTTGGCTGTCAGCTTGAGGTATATCGCCTTTATTATATTTAGATATTTTCCCTGTATTCCTGATCTTTCCAGGACTTTTATCATTAAAGAGTGTTGCATTTTGTCAAAGTTTTTTTTCAGCATCTAATGAGATGACCATGTGGTTATTTTCTTTCAGTTTGTTTATATGATGGATGGCATTCACAGCTTTTTGTATGTTGAACCATTCCTGCATCTCTGGGATGATGCCTACTTGATTATAGTGGATAATACTTTTGATATGTTATTGGATTCAGTTTGTCAGAATTTTATTGAGTATTTTTGCATCAATGTTCATGAAGGAGATTGATCTGTAATTTTCTTACTTTGCTGTGTTCTTGAGTGGCTTGGGTACGAGGGTGATTGTGGCCTCATAAAAAGAATTTGGCAATGTTCCTTCAGTGTCTACTGTATGGAACAGTTTGAAGAGTATTTATTGGTATAGTTCTTTGAATATCTGGTAGAGTCCTGCACTGAAACCTGGGCTTTTTTTCCCCTTGGGAGATTTTTAATAACAGCTTCAAGTTCCTTTGGGGTTATAGGTCTATTTAGGTCATTTATCTAGTCTTGTTTTAATTTTGGTAAGTGGTACTTGCCCATTTCTTTTAGGTTTTTAATTTTAGCAGAGTATAGATTTGACCTGATAATCCTCTGGATTTTCTGGGTATCTGTTGTTATTTCCCCCTTTAAATTTCTGATTCTGTTAATTTAGATACTCCCTCTCTCTAATTTTTTGTTAGTTTGGATAAGGGTTTATCTCTCTTGTTTTCTCAAAGAACCACTCTTTGATACATTGATTCTTTGTATTGCTCTCTTTGTTTCTATTGTATTGATTTCATCCCTAAGTTTGATTATTTCCTGCTGTCTACTCCTTCTAGGTGAGTTTGCTTCTAATTGTCCTAAAGCCTTCAGCTGTGCTGTTAGGTCTCTTGTGTGAGATTTCTCTAGGTTTTTCATTATGGTATCTAGTGCTATGAGTTTTCCTTCTAACATTGCTTTCATTGTGTCCCATATGGTTGGGTATGTTGTGGATTTATTTTTATTAAATTCTAGGTAGTCTTTGGTTTCTTTCTTAACTTCTTCTTTGACCAAGAAGTGTTTCAATTGAGAAATGTTGTTTCTATGAATTTTTAGGCTTTCGGTGATTTTTGTTGTTGGTGAACTCTAACTTTAGGTCATGGTGGTCTAATAGAATACAAGGAGTTAATTCCAATTTTTGGTATCTATTGATATTTGCTTTATGTCTGAGTATTTGGTCAAAATTAGAGAAAGTTCCATGGGGTTATGGGAAATATATATATTCCTTTTTGTTTGGGTGGAAGGTTCTGTATATACCAAATCTATTTGGGTTATAACATCTGTTAGAGTCCTTATTTCTCTGTTGAGTTTCTGTTATAAATGGCTGCCCACCAAGGGTGTTATACACCCACATAAAGCTGGAGAAAGATTATAAACAGTTCTAGAGCACAGAAGCAAAAACATAACATACCCGAACTTATGGGACACAATAAAAGCAGCTTCTGAGTTGTGTCTATCATGTGAGCATTGATTCAGAGATGCCCTGGAGTGGTGTGGGGGGGTTTGAAATAAAAATGGTAGGCTATTGGAGTGCAGCTTAAACTCCAAAATGGCTGGTTCCTGAAGTCTCACAGATGTCTCAATGTAAGCAACAAGCTGCATATGATGGATTTAAGGTTTCTGTTTATTCAAACCAAAAGGGAAAAGTCAAATACAGCTTCTTAGTAGCAGCATTTTCTTGGGCAAGCTCTGTTTGCTGGAGGCCAGCAGAGTTGCGGCCTTTTAAAGAGAAGCTTCCTGACTCACTGTTATTAGCAAAATACTTTTGAGTCTTTTAAGAGACCATGCTGCCAAACAAATGGAATTCAAGATCACCAGATGGCAGTGCTTTGTTTGGTGATTATATGGACCCAAAAATTCTCCAGAGTGGTAATTCTGGGTTCTACCAGTACTTCTGCTAAAAAGATAAATGCTATGAAGCTGGACTTGGATCTAGGTGGAGTCAGTCACCCTAAAGTGAGGGCTTTAATCCTTAGCCACACCTTGGCAGATTAAAGGTGTGGTCAGAAACAGAAAGAAATATAGGAAGCTTGTTGGAGTCAGCCACCCTGACAAACAAAGGTGTAATAGAAACAATAAAAAGGTAAGAAATAAGAGATAAACAGTAAAGACAGATTAAACAAAACCCACTCTAAATGGTTTAGAGTGTATTTAAAAACATCTAGGCTTGAGAGAAAAAATGGAAAGGAGAAAGGTAGAGAAAGTCCTTAAAAAAGAAATAGTGTTAAAAAAATAGCAACAAGCCACGTAAAGATGGAAAATTCAAAGAATATCTAGATACTATATATTATTGTTCTATCTTTAAGTTTTTTGACTACAATTGAAGTAGTAAAAGCTGCTAAAAGACATTTGATTATAAATGCTGCTGGATTAATTAAACCTATATATTTTTAAAATGAATTGACTTGAAAATTGAAATCAAAGATATGCTAATTTGGAGAAGAGGTTTTTTTTTTTTTTATTTCCACAGAAAATGAGAGGCTGTGGATTTATTTCTGGTTAAGAAAAATATGATTTGATCAAGAAAGACCCCTGAAAAATCTCCAATGAAAAATAGATGGCTTAGATGAGTCAACATTTCAGGGCACCTCTGTTAAAATTTCCTTTGAGCTCTGCATTCGAAACAACTTCAAGGAGACTGGCTGATATGACCCAGCCTTAGACTATTCCACTAAAGACTTCTCCATAATCCTAAATTTTTCTTTGGATTCCCATGGGATTGCCAAGGGCCCCATTCAGCATTAAGTAGCCTAGAGAATTATTCTCACAATCTCAAAAAAATGGATTATGGATTTTGTATTTGTTTACAGTGTTGGTTATAAGTTGTTATAGATAATGAAAAAAAAGAATATTAGGTTTGGGCTATTCTTGTTTTAAAAAGAAAAATAGGAAATGTAGTGGGATTATGTTGTTACATTGTAAATAATTGTCCCACCTACTGCTTTAATAAAAATGCTGATTGACTGGAGGCAGACAGGAAGTATGGGTGGGGCTACCAGACTAAGAAAACTTTAGTAACTGGAAGAACAGAGCAAAAAAGCCAGAGAGATGCTACAGAGATGCCAGAGAAGCCAGCAGATGCAGAGGACAACTATGCTGCTCTGAGAAAAGACACTGAGGAACAAGGCTGAAAAGGATGAGAATCATGGATTAGCTCAAGAATTAGGAGTTAGCATGTTATATGACTGATCCATAGGCTGATCAGCATGTGTTTCATTGGGACTTTGGGATTGCTGGTCCAGATAAACAGTTTGTGGCTGGATGTGTGTAGGTCTGTACCTCTGGCTGGGCTTCAGAAACTTTGTGTTACTAGTTTCTGTCTGGTTGACCTATCCAAGAGTAAAAGAGGGGTATTGAAGTCTCCCACTATTAGTTTGTGTGATTGATGTGAGGTTTAAGCTTTAGTAGTGTTTCTTTTATATATGTATGTGACCTTGTGTTGGGGGTGTAAATATTCAGGTGGATTTTTTTTTTTTCTGAGATGAATAAACAATGTCTATCCATCCTGATCTCTTTGGATTTATTTTAGTTTGAGGTCTATTTTATTAGATATTAGGATGGCTACACCATCTTGTTTCTTAGTACCAATTGATTGTAAAATCTTTTCCCAAACTTTTACTCTGGGCCTGTGTCTGTCTTTGAAGTTGAGGTGTGTTTCTTGTATGCAGCAGAAGGATGGCTTCTGTTTTGGTATCCATTGTTTTAGGGTGGGCCTTTTTATAGATGAATTGAGTCCATTGATATTAAGGGATTTTAATGACCAATGATTGTTATTTATTGTTATTTTTGGTGGTATCATGTGTGTATTTCCCTTCTTTGTGTTTTTCTTTTTTGGGATTATTGATTGTAGTTCCATGGGTGTCTCTGGTTTCCTTAGGTTGGACTTTTCCCTCTAATGCTTTCTGTAGGGCCAGATTTGTGCTTAGATATTGTTTAAATCTGGTTTTGTCATGAAATATCTTGTTTAGTCCATCTATGGTGATTGATAGCTTTTCTGGGTATATTAGTCTTGGTTGACAGCCATGGTCTTTTAATGTCTGTATAACATCTGACCAGGACCTTCTTGCTTTATTGTTTCCATTGACTTTCAGGTGTTATTCTGATGGGTCTGCCTTTATAGGTGATTTGGCCTTTTTCCTTTCAGATCTTAGTATTTTTTCTTCATTCTGTAGGTTTAGTGGCTTAATTACTATGAGCAGACTTTTTGAGGGAGGTGCTAGTCTACTTGGTATTCTGTAAGCTTCTTGTATCATTATATGCATTCCCTTCTTTAGTTTGTGAAAGTTTTCTTCTACAATTTGTTGAATATATTTTCTGTGCCTTTGAGCCTTTGAGCTTGTATTCTTCTCCTTCTTTGTTTCCAATTATTATCAGGTTTGGTCATTTCATGGTGTCCCAAATATCTTGGAAATTTTGTGTTATGACTTTTTTTGGTTTTAGTGTTTCTTTTACTGATGTATCTATTTCCACTATTGAATCTTGTACTCCAGAGATTTTCTCTTTCATCTATTGCATTCTGTTGGTTATGCTTACATCTATAATTCTGGTTTATTTCTTCAAGTTTTTTACTTCCAGCTTTGCCTCAGTTTGTGCCTTCTTTATTGCTTCTATTTCAATTTTTAATTCCTCTAATATTTCTTTCACCTGCTAGTTTTCTTTATTTTCTTCTAAGGACTTGTTAATCGTTTCCAACTTTCTGTTAGTATTTTCTTCTCTTTCAAGGAAATTTTAATATCCTCGTTTAAAGCTTTTATTATCTTCATAAAGTTGTTTTTAAGGTCATTTCCTTCTATTTACTATTTTGCTATGCTCAGGTCTTGATGTTGTAGACTACCAGCTTCTTGTGGTATTGGTTGTTTGTTATTTATATTGTTATATGTATTCTTGCACTGGCATCTTCCCATTGCTTCCTTGGTTCATGCTTATTCAGCTCTTAGTGGGATCTTAGTCAGTTGTGGACCTGGGGCCTGTGTGTCCTGTGTGTCTCCAGTTGTTGCAGAGGTTGTTCTTAGTCAGCTCTTAGTTAGTCACTGTAGACCAGGGGGCTGTTTGGTCTCCAGTTATTGGTGTGTGATGATATAGTTTGCAGTTGGGGTGGGGTTTGGCTGTGGGATGTCCCTCCAGCTATGTTTGGATGGGGATTGAACTTGGGAGGGGGCTCTCTCAGATTTCTTTGGTTTAGGTCAGAGCTGGGTATGGTTGGGATGCCAGGGGCTGTGTCCCTGGGCTAGGCTTCAGAAACCATGATCCCTGCTTGGCCTGGGGATTTGGGTTGCACTCACCTCTTAGTCAGCTGTGGGCCAGGAGGCTTTGGGTCTCCCTACTTCATTTCTTAAATACCAGAATTATAGGTGCACATTATGTTATAGTTTGAATAACTACCCTTCATAGACTTGTGTGTTTGAGTGCTTGGCCCACAGGGAATGGCACTATTAGTAAGTATGGCCTTTTTGGAGTCAGTATGGCCTTGTTGGAGGATATTTGTCACTGTAAGGGTGGGTTTTGAGGTCTCATATATGCTCAAACATGCTCAGTGTGATACACAACTCTTTCTTCTGCCTGCAAATCAAGATGTAGAACTGTCAACTCCATCCCTAGCAATCTGTCTGTCTGCATGCCACTGTCTTCCCTACCATGAAGATAATGGACTAAACTTTCTGAAACTGTAAGCATGCCCCAGTTAAATGGTTTTCTATATAAATGTTGCCATGCTCATGGTGTTACTTCACAGTAAATGGAAACCCTAATTAAATATACTATAAACCTAATTGGTTACTCATCTTCATTTTTGCATTGTTTTACTTTTACAACAGCTTGAAAATATTGGTGTAGTTAATATTATTTTACAATGTCATATTTTCATGGTTTCAATATATGCTATGTAGAAGAATGCTTGTACTGATAGATTATGTTAATATTTTCCACAAATAAAGATATTAATATATTTTTACTTATGGGATTGATTTTGTGAAAAGGCTAGAATCCTTTAAGCTAAATGCAACTCAGATCTCTTTTTTATTTAATTTTTTTTATTTATTTAAAAAAATACAGCTATATCACTTCATCCTTCCCTCTCCTCCATCAAACGTTCGCATGCCTCCTTCTACTCCCCCTTTTTTGGGTTATTATATATATATATATATAATATATTTACATATATATTATATGTAATATATAGCCTTAGGTATAGAAATTGTGCTGTAGACATTTCTGTTGAGCCTCAGCTCCATATGATCTGTTCATCTTCGTATTTTTACCAGTTGTGGGTTTTAGTTTTGGTCTCCATATGCTACAGTGGGAAGCTTATTTGATAAGGGATGTTCATTCTACTTATCTGTGCTTAAGTTAGAACATGGTTAAACATCATGCTGATCTGATATCACTGGGTTCTCTCCTAAGGTCCTCTTAACACTTGTGCAAGAGTTATGTGAAAATGACATAATATGTTTTTCATTGGAAAGTTAGTAAATAATGAATGTCACTTTCCACATTTCTTGTTTACTTAGCAAAGAGCCTATTTATAGTATGTTCTATTTTTCTTAAACTTTAGGAGTTGCTGAGATTTTGCCTAGAAGTACACCTTTGAAATGACAGTAATAATTCATTGTATTAAATTTTGTCAACTAGATATATTAAAGGCATCTTTCCTTTTTCTCCTTGAAGATTTAGAAAAAGAAATAGTATTTTCGTTATCTTCTTCTGTACCCAAGTTGTTGATTCTCTTAAAATTCCCTTGATGACAATGTCTTCACACTATGAAACTAAGCAGACCCCAGCTCAAGTGAATACACTGTAAGTATGGAACTGGTCTTAGTGTACTTAAGAAGCTGCTTATGAACATAAGTTTGTAGCTCTTATATTTTAGGTGCTTTGTATGTCCAGATCACACTTAATTCACATAAGTAATCCCAGAACCTTGGAAGACTGTGTTTCACAATCTAAAACTCCTACTTTAAGACTTACTTCAAATGCAATTATGATTTTTGCATAACACATTGACTTCCTCTTAAACTAATAAGTATCATCAAATTCATAATTTCAGTGACTTCCACAAATATTTTGGTTTTTTTATTACTGAGTAAAAAAGCCCTGGAGATGGTCAGGAAGCTTCTATTTGCATAACATGGAAAATTATAAGGATGAAGTATCCATAATACATCTGACAGTATGAGTTATTACATGCAAAAAGATATAATGAGTGGATTCTAATATGAAAATGTTCACTGATATAGTAGGCTTGATCAGGTATGTTGTAGTTACTATGATTAAATTAATGGCAATGACAAGTACTTTAAATCAGTGAGGGTATGCAGGCCTTTGCTTCCAGTGGGTTTTTTTTTTAATCTGAGATAGTCTTTAATCTGTGATATTATGTATTAAAATCCTTAATGTCCAAAGTGACATAACTCACTGTGAAATGGATCTCTTTTGCTTTTCAGCATCTAATACACTGGTAAATTTTCTTTTACTTCTAGTTGCTTTAGAAATCTCACTATAAGGGAATATTGTCTAAAGCACATTACAAAGTAATCTTTATGAATGTACTATCATAAAAATATCATGGAGGCTTGTCCAAGGTTTTATGTTAACCATGTGCATACAACAGATAACTTGTGAATTTAGAAAGTCTAACTTTTTCTTTCATCTTACAATTTATTTGAGATGAAAGCTTTTGTAAATGTCTAATTTCTGGGAAGAAAGTATCGGGTGTGAGATTTTCTACTCTAAGCTATTACACTACTTTTGAAGATAATATAATTAGGTCTGGTGATTTGTTATGATAATATCCATGTCCTGTAATGGTTCCACTTTGCATAAAAAGATGATAATTTTTTAATTTCATATATAAATTATATATAATATACGTATATATAGTGATATTACAGAATAAAAACTTTAGGACATAGAACTACAATTATTAAAAATGCTCTGAACTAACATATTCAAATATCCCTAGCCTAAAATGTATTATTTTTTACAAATTTTATTAACTTTTTTATTTAAAAGTTTTTTTTTTAATCAGATCCATCGCTATTTTCCCTCTCTCCCCTCTTCCAGGCATCCCCCAGCTTCCCACACCCCATCTCCCATTCATTTCTTAGAGTGGGTAAGGACTTTCAAAATGAGTCAATGCAGTCTGGCATATCCATTTGAGGTAGGACCAAACTGCTCCCCTCCATATAAAATGGTCTCCAGGAAGCCAGTTTGTGTACTAGGAATTAATTCTGGTCCCACTGTCAGAGGGCTCACAAACTGCCCATGCCATTAGACTGTCATCCATATTCAGAGGGCCTAATTCAGTCCCATGCAGGTTCCCCAGCTGTCAATCCAGATTCAGTGAGCTCCTAATAGTTCAGGTCAGCTGTCTCTGTGTGTTTCCTCATCACGATCTTGATCCCTTTTCTTATATAACCTCTCCTCCCGCTCTTCTACTGGACTGGGAACTCAACCCAGTGCTAAACTATGGATCTCTGCATCTGCTTCCTACCGTTTCTGGATGAAGGCTCTACAATGACACTTGGTGTGGTCATTAATTTAGGGGAAGGCCAATTTAGACACCTTCTCCACTGGTGCTTGGAGTCTTAGCTGGGGTCCTTACTGTGGGTTCTTGAATTTTTCCCTAGCACCAGGATTTTCTCTAACTCCACCATGGCTCCCTCTATCAAGATAATTATTCCATTGTTCACCCTCTTGTCAGCCCACCAACTCAACCATCCCGTTCCCTTATGCTTTCTTTCCACTTCCCCTTCCTCCCTATACCCTATGGTCCCAGTTTACTCAGAAGATCTTCTCAGTTTCCCATTCCTAGGGGATCCATGGATATCTGTCTTAGGCTCCTCCTTTTTACCTAGCTATGCAGGAGTTGTGGTTTGCAGCCTGGTTATCCTTTATGTTTCAAATCCACTTATGAGTGAATACATACCATACTGATCTTTCTGGGTCTGTGCTAGCTCACTCAGTTTCTAGTTCCATCCATTTACCTGCACATTTCAGAATATCATCATTTAATGGCCGAGTAGTACTCCATTGTGTAGATGTACCACATTAAAAAAAATCCATTCTTCATTTGAGAGGCATCTAGGTTGTTTCCAGGTTCTGGCTATTACAAATAATATTGCTATGAATGTAGTTCAGCAAATGCCTTTCTGGTAAGAATATACATCCTTTGGGTATATGCCCGAGAGTAGTATTGCTGGATCATTAGGTAGATTGATTCCCAGTTTTCTGAGAGACTGCCATACTGCTGTCTAAATTTTACTTTTTTTCTTTTCCTATGAAAGACAGGGTATAATACTATATCTTGGAATTATCTGGTGCACTTACTATATAGCCCATGCTGGCTTTGAACATGAGGCAATTCTGCTTCAGCCTTTCAAGGACTGAGATTATAGACATGAGTTTAAATTTCCTTTTGAATTGATACACAGAGCATGAGGTTTGTACATATTAATAGAGAACCCTGCAATGTTTCAACACATTGTATAAAGTTTAAACCACATTAACCATTTGTTATCTCAAATATTTATCAGTTCTAGTTATATCACTGAAAATCTGGTATTTTAAAACATTTTGTGAATAGTGGTTATTAAGAGAGGGAGAATTATTTTTCTGTAAGAACAATCCTTTGATATGTTATCTAATCCTAAGGGGTAAGTTCTAATCACATATAAATACAAGCAACACTAAGTGGACTCAGAATGCATTATGTATGCATGTGAGTGTTTGTATATCAATAGCAGTTATAGAAGTCATGAATTTGGCAGAGAATGGGGAGAGCACAGGACAAATAGAAGGGGGATGGAAGGATGAAAATGATGTGAAAGTGTATAGTGTGTCATCATTTCTAGCTGTCTTAATGGGCAACACCACAAGAAATGTCTTGTTTCTCTATAACTGTAACTTATTGATCAATCAACTTCTTCCATTTCTTTCCTGCTACCCTTCTCCTCCCTCTCTTTCTGGTAACTACTAAATCTATGAGATCATTTAAAAACACTTCACATGAATAAGGCCATAATATATTTAATTCTCTTTCTTTGGCTTATTTCACTTCACACGATAATCTCTTCCATTCATGCTGTTGAAAATGACACAATTTCTCTCTTTCTATGGCTTAGGAGTATTTTAGTGTGTACTGGTAGTGCATTTGTTTTATCCATTTGCCAGATGATAGATACATTTTATTTATTTTTCCTAATTCTTGCTATGTTGAAATGAAAGTTGGGGTAAAAATGTTTCTTTGATGTACTGATTCATTTTGTATATAAGCCAATAAATTGAACCGACAAATCATATAACAATTCTATTCATAACGTTTGATGGTCTCTCCCACAATGACTTTGCTAACTGATGTTTTTCAATGATTTTTTTGTCCTAAATTTTAAATAAATACATTTTGATTATAATTTTTTCTTTCCTCAAGCACCTCTCAGACCTTTCCAATCTGTAGAAGACTATTTCTTCCACTTATAGATTTTTTTAGTTGCATGTAGTTCTTAAAGTTGAGGTATCACAGGCTTTTCCCTGACCACATTGGAATGTCCTTTCTTACTGTCTGTGTTTAGCTCATGTCTAGGCATTTATGTAGGCAAGACTTTATGAGTGCTTCATCTGATACTACTGGAGACATGATCTCATAACAAAGTACTCAAGGAGGGGAGCAACTAACAGTTTTACTGAACTATGATGTTTAGAACCACAATGGATGAGCATGGTACAATAACCCTAAGAATTCAGCAATGGTGCAAATACCTTGGTGGTAAATAACACCTTTTTGATTAGATTTAAGACCTGCTCAACAAGAGGGAATATGCCTGGTACTGGAAACCTAGCTATTTCACAAATTCTCTTTGGTATTATAATAAAAACCTAAAGCCAGATATTGGGAAGAAGTTGAAATACGAGAAAGACAGAGAAACAAATCACAGCCACTTCTCACCTAGGCAATTCCTCAGGCCTGTATCCACAGAATCCTCTGACTCCAATCTCTTTCTCCTCAACTGACCAGGGAAGTGGCAGGAAAGCTGAGCTTCTCCCTTCTCTCTCTCTGCCCAGCTATCTTACTTCCTTGTACAACATTCCTAGAGATAGGATTAAAGGTGTTTGTTACCACTGCCTGGCTGTTAGTCCTTGAACTGAAGGAGATCCAGAGGGATTTCTGTCTCCTAAGTGATGAGCAACCACTCCTTGAATTTCATGGTTTGGCTCTGTGAGTTGTCCTCTGATACTTCAGACTATTTTTTAAATTAAATTTACAATATATTACTACACCTAGCCAATTACTTTGTTCTGGTGAAGTCATAGATTTTGGGGAGGTTCTTAGAACTATCACTTTCCTAAACCAGCATAATTTCTAGTAACATTCTAAATACTCCTTTTTAAAAATATTCACATATAAATTTAGTCTTCAGCTATTGCAAGGAAACAGACAAACCATTATAAGCAAACCACAACTAATCAAAATACAGATTTGTGGTGTCCAGTACCAATGGATACATTTATAAAACACTCTGCACCCAGGCTCAGGGAAGAGCCTGCAGAAGAGGGGATGGAAAGGTTATCAGGGCCTTCCTTCCTTTTTACAAAGGCAGTGTGATGTTGATTATCAAAGGATGTTAGAACTCCTAAGAGTTGGAGGCATTCCAAGGGAAGAATACTTAATGCGCTCATCTTACTCTTCTCTATGTGGATATTTAATTGGTTAACGCACCATTTACCAGAGGAACTGTCCTTCCTTCAGTGCTTGCTCTTAACAGTGTGTGGAAAATGAGTTACTAAAGACATATAGGTTTACTTTTAGGATCCCATTCTTCTCCACTCATGTATGTGTGGATTTCAAGCCAATCGCATGCTGTTTAGGTTACTAAAGTTTTGTGCTTATTTTGAATTGAGTCATATGTGCTCTTACTTTTTCTTGCTTGATTGCCCTGATTAGGTTTTTTCTGCGTTATATTAAATAAAAAGGGATGAAGTGACCATTTACATTGCATCTTGTTCCACATCTTTGTTGAGGAACTTTCAATTCTTTCCTCATGAACATAATTTATATCTTGACTTGCTGCAGTCTGTCTTTACTGAGTTGAAGCATTTTCTTTCTATACTATATTGTATAGTATTTTTAAAGTTTTGAATGCATGTTTAAAATATCAACTATCTTTTCTGCATCTATTTAGAGGACCTTGTTTTCAACCTTGGCGTGGTTTATCACGTTTACTGATAATTTACAATTCAATCATCCTTACATCCTTGAGAAAGATTCTGTTTATAACACCAAATGATCCTTTATGATTGCATCCACTTGGCTGAAATTCCTCTGAGGAATTCTGCAAATATGTTCATCAGAGGTACTAGTCTGTATTTACCTATATATTTTGTCTTCTATTTGTTTTACTGTTAGAGTATTGGTGACATCATTGGGTACATGTGAAAGATGCCCTTTCTCTTCAGTTTTTTCAATCAGTTAGGAGGGATAAACATTAGTTATTTGTTTTAAACTTATTTCATAACATTTGACAGCAGAGCGCCAAATTTGTGAGTTTTTCTTTCATGGGATATTTTTATTTTTATAACTGAGACAGTATTATTATTTATTATTGAGCCATTCCAGTATTCCAATTTTTAATGATCCAACTTGCCTAAAGGTTATGCATCTAGAGCTCTGTCTATTGTTTTAGGTTATCAAGTTTGTTGGTTTGTAGCTATCCATAAGACTGTGTTTTTCGTTTTCATGTGAGTGAGTACATTTGCACGTGTGGGAGTAGACCTCATTGGGTGCCTATGTGAGTTCCTGTGGAGGCCTGGGGTTGAGGTTTGAAATCATCCTTGGCTGATCTTCCACCTTATTCATTGAGGTAGTATCCCTTAATCAAGTGCATATTTTACTGAAATGGCTAGTCTTATTAACCAACTTGTTCTTGGGATACCCTGTCTCTGCCTTTTGAGGCTGGTATTATAGATTGACTGCTATGCTTTACCTGGCCTTTACTTGAGATCTAAATTCTGGTCCTTATACTCACATGGCATTCCTTTTAAGCAATAAGCCATATTCTCAGCCTAGTTCTTCATAGAAATTTGTGACAAGCCTTTATTGTTTTGTATTGTCAATTACATTTTTTCCTTTACCTCTATTTTTATCCAGCTTTCTATTTTTCTTAGTCATTCTAGATAATTTCATATTCTCCTTATTCTTTATAACTAAACTGAATTCAATTATATTTGCCCATAAATTCAAAGGATAGAATCATCTACGGGAGCATGGGTAATCTGTAAGAGGTTATGTTGCTGAAGAAAACTGATTCTCCTCACCAAGCAGACAACAACTTACAATAGCTCCATATTAGGTGGTGGAGAAGCTTCATGATATTTTCTACTTTTCATGCCAGACTGGCTTGTTCAGGTCTTGTGAAGGCAGACATAGCTGCTGTAACTTCATGAATTCAATGGCCCCAATGGTCCTGCTATGTTTGTATATGCCATTTAAAATAAGTCATCTCTAAACTGTCTCCTACATTTTTTATATTCCCTCCCTCTTATCCATGAGCCTTGAGGAAAGGGAGGCATACATGTCCCACTTGGGGCTGAGTATTGTCACTCACTCATTTTCTGCACTTTGATTATCTGCGAGTCTCAGTATCAACTGTTGTCGACTGCAATAAGAAGTTTCTCTGCACTAATATGGCATAAGAATAAGTATTTAGAAGACATTTAACAAAATAACATCAGTAAGCTCTCCCCTATTGCAGATGACTACTCTAGCCACAGTATCAGAGCCAAGTTTACAATACCAGGCATGGATCCTCTATGTAAAATAGGCCTTAAATTCAACCAGGAAGCTGTTGGTAGCCCATATACTATTTGCGCCACTGTTGGGAGTATGTTTCCAAGACCATCTTTATCATACCTCTTCATTTTTACATTTTAGATGAGAACTGGTGGTAACTTTCCTTCTGAGCAGCCTGCACAGTATCTTCCACTTCTATTAAATATACAGCAGGGAAGAAGCTTCTGTGCCAATAAGATTCTATTTTCCATGTTCAGTGATCAGAAATCATGGTGTCTTCAGCAGTAGTATCTTGGAATACTTGTACTAATAAATGTTCAAAAGTAAAATTTTTTGAGAAATTCTTGAAACATAATTACATGTAGTATTCACCTGAGAACATCTTTTACATTTGTGCCAAGTTTCATGTGTACAGTTGCTTAAAGGCCATGTCTTTAGATTGTCACTCCTACAGTGTTGAACTAACCCAAGAAGTGTAACACAGATTCTAGCATTAATCCATCATGGAGTAAGCTTCCTTCTCTGTCTTCCTGGTATGTTTTTACATCCCTTTTACATTGTCTCATATTATGCAAATATTTTATATCTGCCCAACTATCAAAGTGAAAATGTCTTGAACATACAGATACTCTTTGCCTTAATTATTTTTTATTTTATTGCCATCAATTAAAACTAACAAGATAAAGGCATATAAATCACAATTATTAACTATAATTAATCTGCTTTTATTTGTGTATACCAAAAAGTGACATTGAGTTTCATTGGACTTGCATGGTACTATCTGATCTGTCATACAAAAACAAAATTCAGTGTGTTGCCAGTAGTCTATCAGTTGGCTGGCATGATAGAATGGTATAGGCTCATCTCCACCAGAGGGTTGTGGTTGAGCAGATCCTATCATCTGTCGTATTAACACTTACCAAAACCATTTCTTCTCAAGGCTCTTAAGTCATTATATTTTGCTCTTAATAAAATACCATCCAAAATAGTTTTTATATTTCTTAATAGGTCCTCCATTTGCCACATTAGTTACAGGATGATTTCAATTCATGTTCTTTCAAGTATATAGACATTTTTAGATCTCTTTATGAGTAAGGTAGGAGAAGATTTAAAGCTAAATTGTCTAATAATTTATGTCACAAAATAAAACAAAAAACCCAAAATGTGTTACAAAAACTATAGACAAACATGGGAAATTATCCTAATATAAATTGGGCTTGGATCCTACATTAGATTCTAATGAACAGATTTGATGGTTCTTGGTTTTATAGCTTTTTCAAGGAATCATGTGATAATTTGCATATGATATTACACTCTAACTATGGTTAGACTATTAGAGTGAAGAATCAGATATCTGAGCAGTTACTACTACTTCTCAAAATGTGCCCACTTTGAGTATCATGCCAAGTGTCTGCAAATTACTGTGACTGCAATTGAGAGCGCTATTGAATTGCTGTTGAGTACTGTGGAAACCTTGAACTGCTCTGTGTTCTCCCAGTCATTAAATGGCAGATATCTTTCTATTTTAACTGCCTGAAAAGAGCGATAAATCAGAGCCACAATTATTGTGCTAAAAGGTAACTTTTAACAGCTGAACTGGGCTTAAGAAAAGCACAAAGGAATCAAAGGTGCAAATTAAATTTCCATAATGCTAAAATTTGCATGTCATCAAACAGTGAGATACCTTATTAGCTGATAAATCAACTCATGACTGTGCACCAGAGTGTACCTTCCTTGCAGTTTATAATAATTATTTCTTGCTTGGGAATATTTGTTAACAAAAACATTCAATACTTTGAACAAAAAGGTCACACTTACACTTTCTAATTAACTATAAAGATGAATGAAATACATACTTTGATTTCTGCTATGCCTATAGAATTTTGATATTGTGATTTCACATGGTTTGAGAAGACCCCAAGAGTGTAAAATAAGTCAAGAAAACAAAATGTAATAAAGGCATCATTAGTATATTTTGATTCAGCTTTATGAAGATGTATTATTAATGAAAACAAACATAGGTAATCATTCCTGGAAAATTTGATACTGCAAATATTTTTTAAAATTAGTACTTCTTGGACTCAAAGACAGAACACTAATTAAGCTAACTTTTCACCAATTCCTTGCAGTACATTTGTGTCATTTATACGTGCATTATGCTATTCCTTAAAAATACCAGATATTCAAAAATGAAAATGAAGCAAAAATTAAAATTTAACAAAAGTATTTATTTGTGTCCCTTAATTTATTCAGCACAGATTTTAATTGAAAATGTTAAAATTTAGTTTGACAAAAAATATCTTTATTAAAGGAATGAGATTCCATGTAATATACAGCCTCAATGATATTATACATTAAAACAATACTGGACAGAAGGAAACATTATTTAATGAGCATGAGAATATTTAGTATCATTTAAATAACAAACTTTTGTAGTGTGCAGATATCATGTTCTGTGCATAAAGTGAAGTGTGTTTATACTCTTAACATCTCTATAGGTTTCATTTATTGTCTCAATTTTACAGGTAACCATTTCAGGATAATATATATTAAGGATTTATATGTGTATTGTGTGTGTGTATAAATTTTGAGTAATCAAACTAGTATTTTGTAATCTTAATTATTTGAGTAACAATGTAGTTAGCAAAAATTACTAATGTTTGTTGTCATTTATCAAGCACTAATTAAATGATGGAATATACATATTCTACTTATTTCATTACTTATTAAATTAAATGCAATTTATGTTGGAAAGTTACATTTTTTAAAATTTTGCTATATATTATAAAACTACTATATGGGAACATTTTTCATGTAGGCCTAAATCAATATTTTTTAAGATAGCTTGTGTTTCTCCATTATTTTTACAGCTACTTGGTATTATTAATTATCTTTTTCTCCTTTTTTGTTTATTTAAAAAGATTATTTTCACATATATACCACTATTTCTTCTTCCTTCCCTCTTCCCAGTCTCTCTCAGTCCTCCCTTGGCCTCCACACACTTCATTCCCCTCCATATATTCCCCAAGGAGGGCAAAGAATCCCCAGATGGTCAGTCAAGTCTAGTGTATCCAGTTGAGGTAGGTCTGAGTCCCTTCTCCCAATATTAAGGCTGAGTTACATGTTCCTCTGTAGGGAATAGGATCCAAGATGTCCATTCATGTACCAGGAACACAGTCTGATCCTGCTGCAAGGGGCTCCACAAACTGTCCACACCATTTGACAGTCATCTACCTTTGGAGGGTTTAGCTCCTTTCCCTGAAGGTTCCTCAGTGGTTGATTCTGATTCAGTGAGTTCCCCATAGCTCCATTCAGCCTTCTCTGTGGGTCTCCTCCTCATGATCCTGATCATTTTGCTCATATACGCTCCCCTCCCTCTCCAGCTGAACTGGAAGCTTGACCTGGTGCTTAGCTATGGATCTCCGCTTCCGCCTCCATTCATTGCTAGATGAAAGTTCTATATTGACAATTAGAGTGGCCATTCATTTGATCATAGGGGCTGTCCTGTTTAGGCACCCTCTCTCCTATTGCTTGGAGTCTTACCAGGGACATCTTGTGAGTTCTTGGAGGTTTCCTTAGCACCGTCTCTTTTCAACTCCAAAGTGACTTCCTCTATCAGGATGTCCATTTCTTTTCTTCCCCTCTTTGTTGCTCCTCTCACTCAGCCATTTCCTTCTCTCACGATTTGTTCCCACTTCTTCCTTACTTCTCATTATGATCCCAATTTACTCCGGAGATCGCTATTTCCCCTTCGCAGGGGGAATCAATCAATGTTTGATTGATTCTTAAGTTTCTCCTGTTACCAAGCTGTTCAGGGACTATGGTTTGTAGCTGGGATATTCTTTGCTTTTTGTCTAAAATCTGCTTATGACTACATCCCATGTCTATCTTTCTGCGCCTGTGCTACCTCACTCAGGATGATACTCTCCAAATCCATCCACTTGCCTGCAAAATTTAGGATGTCATTTTTTTTTCTTACTGCTGAGTAGTACTACATTGCATAAATGTACCATAATTTGTTAATCAATTCTCCAGGCATCTAGGTTGTTTCCAGGTTTTGGCTATTAGGGATAACGGTGCTATGAAAATAGTTGAGCTAACACCTTTGGGGTATGAATGTGCATCCTTTGAGTATATGCTCAATAGTGGTATTGCTGGATCCTTGGGGACATTGATTCCCAGTTTTCTGAGGAACTGCCATACTGTATTCCAGAGTGGTTGTACAAATTTTCACTCTCACCAACAATGGAGGAGTATTCCCTTTGCTCCTCATCCTCTTCAACTTAGGCTGACATCTGTGTTTTTAATCTGAACCATTCTGGGAGGTATGAGGTGATATCTCAAAGTTGTTTTAATTTGCATTTCTCTGATGGCTAAATATGTTGAGCAATTTTTAAGTGCCTTTCAGCCATTTGAAATTCTTCTGTTGAGAGTTCCCTTCTTAGCTCTGAACCCTATTTTAAACTGGATAATTTAGGTTTAGGGCTCTAGTTTCTTGAGTTCTCTCTATATTTTAGAGATTAGTCCTCTTCCAGATGTAGGGTTGGTGAAGATCTTTTCTTATTCTGTAGGCTGTTGTTTTCTCTTACTGACCATGTCCTTTGCCTTATAGAAGTGTCTCAGTTTCAGGAGGTCCGATGTATTAATTGTTGTTCTTAGTGTTTTGCTATTGATGTTTTATTTATGAAGTGCTCACCTGTGCAAATGTGTTGAAGGGTATTTTCTATTTTCTTTTCTATCAAGTTCAGTGCATCTGGGTTTATGTTGAGGTTGATCAACAAGGCGATATATATGATTTGTACAAGGCGATAGATATGATCTATGATTTGGGATGTCTTTATGTATGCTGTGAATATCATTAATTAATAAAGGGACTCTTTTGGCCTACTGCAGGACATACTAGAAGTAGGCAGGAAATCTGAGCATATATAAAAGGGAAGGAAATTGGAGTCAGATGGAGATGCAGTCCTACTGCCCAAGAAACAAGATGTAAAGGAATATTAGGTAAACCACAAGCCACATGGCAGGACAGACTAATGGAAATAGACTGAATTAAGATCCAAGAGCTAGCTAGAAATATGCCTAAGTCATAGGTCAAACAGCATATAATTCTTATAAGCCTCTGTGTTTCTGTGGGACTGTGGGTCTATAGGACTAAACCATACACCGGTTAGGCCAGAAAGCTCATATTACAAATACTGTACCAATGTGGGACATATACACTCACATAAAGCCCAGGAAAGCTTAAAAAGGGTTCTAGAGCACAGAAATGGAGCCAAAAGCAGCTTCTGAGTTGTTTCTTTGATATGAGTTATGGTACAGAAATGTCATGGCTTGTAAGCTTGAATTACAAAATGGGCTTGTGGCAAACAGCTTAAGCTACATTAAGGCTAGTTTTTGAAGTCTCACAGGAGCCTCAATGTAATCACAAATGTCATATGATGATTTAGAGTTTCTGTTTATACAGACAAAAGGAGAACAGAGTCATAGATGGTTTCTTAATAGCAGCATTTTCTTGAGTCAGTTCTGTTTGCTGGTGATGAACAGATTCATGGCCCCTTTAAGACATGCTTCCTGACTCATCCGTAACAGCAAAGTCAGCAAAGAGGCCCTGCTGCCAAATACTTAAATGGAGTTCATGAGCAGCAGGCTGTAGTGCTCTATTTAGTGGAAGTGTGAATCCTAAAATTCCTCAGAGTTGTGGTGGTAAAAAGCTCCACAATATTTAATACTGCTTATAAGAATTGGGATAAGTGTGGCTCTGATGCCTCCGCCATGTTGAAAAGCTGAGCAGGGTGGAGTCAGCAGTCAAAACAGTGCTTTTCAGTCAAGCATTTTAAAAGCTCTTCTGGTTGGAAAATGATTAATGATACCTATCAAAACAGATTCAGATGGTGAAAACCTCCAAATGGTTTACAATGTATGTGAAAAAAATGAGTATGTAGGCTGGTAGAGAAAAGAAAAAGGGGTAGAGAAATTTCTTAAATAAGAGAAATATAGTTATAAAAATATAATAAGCCACATAAAGATGGAAAATACACACAGAGACTGGATTATGGTTATTATTGTGTTTTCTTTTACTTTTTTAAACTATTGATGAGCTAACTATGAAAATGACATTTGATTGTAAAAGCTGCTAAGTTAAACAAACACATATTTTAAGGTTATCTTGACTTTGAACTTTTGGTCTAAGGATATCTTCCTTTGAAAAAGAGACTATGCTTTTGTTTCCATAGAAGATGAGAACCTGTGGATTGCTTCTAGGCTAATATGGTTTGGATCAAGAAAGACCCCTTGAAAAATATCTTTGATGGGAATAGAGGGCCACTGATGTAGCAGCTTCAAGGGCACCAACTAAGATGATCTAGCCTCAGGACTCTTGTAAGATTGCCAGTGCCCCTCAATCAGCAGAAAGTAGTAATAGGAAGCTATGCCCAAATTCCCCAAAATATTGTTTATGAATGTTTGTTTTCTTTATAAATAGTGGTCTTTGTCAAAGTCTTTCTAGGGGAATATGATATAGGAATGATTAAAAAGATAGATTATTGAATTTACTTTAATCCAAAAAAGGTAGTTAATCTCAAAATCTTTTGTAATGGTATAGATTTTAGTTTATTGATAGAAAGTTAAGCTCAATTTTGTTATACTATATGTATATTTCTACTCTTAAGATATTAAGTTTATGCAATTCCTTTAAATTTATAGTGTATAATTAAGAAATACAGATTAATAGTCATCTAGTCATCTATGATAATCAAATTTATCTTCATGTTAGTTAGGTTTTTAGGTATATAAAGAATGTATTTCAATTTGATAGCGAATTTTCAAATACTTCAAAGATTTACAGAATATAGCATTTAAAATATTTTAAGAATTAGACTTTTCTGGACAGTGAGACAGGTCTGCTCCTGGCAGCATAAATCTACTTCAAAAGAATAATGGATGGGTGCTGGAGAAATGGCTCAGACGTTAAAAGCACTGGCTGCTCTTTCAGAGTTCCTGAGTTCAATTCCCAACACCCACATAGTGGCTCACAACCATCTATAATGAAAATCTGGTGCCCTCTTCTGGCATGCAGGCATCCATGCAGCCAGAACACCATATACATAATAAATACACAAAAATCTTTCTTTAAAAAAAAGAATGTTGGGAATTGCAGAAACTCCATATGAAATTTACTTTCTTTGTGGCAAAAGTTAGCGATTGGACAAAAAACTGTTCTTGCCTCAACTGCCTGAAATGTGCTGTATAAACCTCAGAACTTTGGCAGAACAAGCCAAGATGGTCCTTCTGGTTTCTGCTTCACAGAGAAAACTGACATACATCCTTCAGGACACAAGGAGAAGCAACCGACAAAATAGGACAGAATGGGAAGAGCCATCCCTCAGATTTTCTGCTTCACTGAAAGGTATGCCAGAGACTCTAGGCTTGTATGCTAATGATGGATGACCCAACATTACAAAGGAACTTTGGATGACTGTCCAGGCAGACAGATGTCATCTCTGTCATTTCTAGATTTTGAAAGTTGTTTCCTCTTTCTGTTTACTTGAGAAATATTATATCCTTCTGTGGTCTTTGATGTAGTTGATGATTGGATAGTTATAAGTATAGTTTTCCTTAGTTATTTTAAAAAGCATATTAGGTATAAAGCTTTAGATATAAAGTAGATGATAGAATATTTTCTCTATTTTTGCTAAATACAAATAGACTAGACTAGATATCGCACCTGTAATTCCTGCTTGATAGCTGTTTTGGTGTGTATGTATATATATATACATATATATACATATATATAACATATATATATATATATATATATATATACATACACATAATTTTGATATGTTGAAATTGAAACCTTCCTCTTTGATTATAGAGAAAAGGGGAAGTGATGTGGGATGTCTTTCTGTATGCTGTGAATAATATTTGTTAATAAAGGGACTGTTTGAACCTCTGACAGGGCATATTAGAAGTAGTCAGGAAATGTGAGCATATATAAAGTGGATGAAAGACAGGTCAGATCGAGATGCAGTCTAGCCACCCCAAGAAGCAAGGTGTAATCCACAAGCCATGTGGCAGGTCAGATTAATAGAAATGGGTTGAATTAAGATTCAAGAGCTATCTACCAATATGCCTGAGCCTTATATGAAGCAGAATATAATTAATATAAGCCTCCGTGTGTTTCTGTGGGACTATGAGGTCTGTGGGACTGGACCACAGGCCAGAAACTTCATATTGCAGATATATTTGCATCATTCCACGTACTACCATCTAGTTATGCCAGCACCATTTGTTGAAAGTACTATCTTTTTTTTTTTTTTCATTGTTTTGGCCTCTTTGTCAAAAGTCAGGTATTCATAAGTGTGTGGATTAAGGTCAGGGTCTTTAATTCAATTTCATTGATCCACAAGTTTGTTTTATGCCAGTACCAGGCTGTTTTTTTATTATTATAATAGATCTATAATATAGCTTGAAGTCAGAGATGGTAATGTCTTCTGAAGTTCTATTATTACTCCTGAGTTTCTTGTTATTCCATATAAAGCTGAGTTTTGTCCTTTTAAGGTCTGTAAAAACATTGTGTTGGGATTTTGATGGGAATTGCATTGAATTTGTAGATTGATTTTGGTAAGATTGCCATTTTTACTGTGTTGATCCTTCCTATCCAGGAGCACGGGAGATCTTTCCATTTTCTGATATCTTCTTCAATAACTTAAAGTTCTTGTCAAACACACCTGCCACTTCTTTGGTTAGAGTTACCCCAAGATAGTTAATGTTATTTACAGCTTTATAAAGAGTGATGTTTCCCTGATTTCTTTTTCAGCCCTTTTATCATTTGTGTATAGGAAGGCTATTAATTTTTTGAGTTAATTTTGTACTCTGCTACATTGCTGAAGGTGTTTCTCAGCTGTACGAGGTCCCTGGTAGATTTTTGGGATCACTTATATGTACAATCTTGTCACCTGCAAATAGACAGTTTGAATTCTTCCTTTCTAATTTGTGTCCCCTTAATTTCCTTTTGCTCTCTTACTACTTTAGCTAAAACTTTGAGAACTATATTGAATAGATAAGGAGAGAGAGGCAGTCTTGTCTTGTTCCTGATTTTAGTGGGATTGCTTTGCACTTATCTCTATTTAGTTTAATGTTGGCTGTCAGCTTGCTGTATACTAATTGTTGAAAGTTGCTTGATAAAAGTTGGTAGGATTCTACATTATTACATTTTTTTATTTGGTTGTAAATGACATATTTTTCATTGTGTGTATAAATAACTATTATTAGTTGTTTTGCAAAGGTAAATTGTCTACAGTTTTTTTTTTAATGTCTACTGATCAATCTTCATCATGTTGGACTCATGAAGCCAGAATTTTTACTGGCTTACCGCCTTTTGTATTTATTTCTGATTTATATACTAACATTATTCCTGACTGATTTCATAAACTGGCTCTTGTGTTCTATTGATATTTACTACTATTTTCTTGAAACACACTTTTATTATTTACACAGAAAGATAGAAAAGGGATGATGAAATTAGAAAAACACCATTTGGCAATCACCAATTATGATTTTGGCAGAGTCATTTATGGATACTAAGATTAGTGGTTAGAAAATGATGAAAAACAGAATGCAAATAGAGTTTCAAAATATTCCCCCAAAGATATAAATGATTACAAAGGGAAAATCTGTGATTTTAATGTGAAAAAAACAGATGATTTCAAATTGTGAAAATAATTAATGCTATCATTACCAGGAAAAAGGCAAATTTATGCCATTTCTCAACTTATATGATGTACTGGGGAGGATACACACATGTGATATCCTCCTTATTCAAAGTCATAAAGAAAGTTTAATCATTTGACAATGTCCATTTAAATGATTTTTTTGGTAATGTAGTGCCCTGCACTCTAAACACATGTCCATCATGATATCTAGATTGGTGAGCATTTCATACTTACAGACACCTAAGATAGTCATAAATATTGCTCATGGTTATGAAGGACCCAAGTGAAATAATAGTTGAGTTCATTAGTTTTTTGTCAACTTGGTACAAACTAGAGTCATCTGGGAAGAGGAAACCCTACCTTTAAAAATATTTCTATCCGATTGGCCTCTAAACAAATTTGTGTGATCATTTTCCTGATTAAGGATTGACACGAGAGGATCCAGCCCACTGTGGGTGGTGCCATTCCTAGAAAGGTGGTCTTGGTCTGTACAAAGAAACAAGCTAGACAAGCCATAAGGGAGAGCCTTCGTATTTTTATGGGCTTTGCTTTAGTTTCCGATTTAAGACTTCTATTTTCAGTTTCTCAGTGATGGACTGTGAACTATAAGTAAAATAATGTATCCCCCCCATGTTGGTTTTAAACAATGTTTTATCACAATAGAAAACAAACCAAAAAATTGTCAAATTTAACATTTTTTTTCTAGGTTATATTGTAGTTTGTTTCTTGGTGTTGCTAATTATTCATGGTGATTATGTAAAAGAATAACTTTATTTTTATGAAATATCCACTGGAATATTTAAGAATGAGGCACATTGTATCTTTGACTCTTTTCTTAATTGTTTATGTGAAAATGATGATAACACCTTAAAAAAAATCTGAGCTTAACTGTGGGGTTAGAAAGAAACCTGGTGCTAAGGAAACCTCCAAGAACCCACAAGATGTCTCTGGCAAGGACTCCAAGCTTAGTAGATAGGGTGACTAAACAGGACTTCCTCTATAATCAAATGAATGACCACCCTAATTGTTATTATAGAACCTTTATTCATCAATGGATAGAGGCAGAAGCAGAGATCATAGCTAAGCACCAGTTTGAGAGAGAGAGAGAGAGAGAGAGAGAGAGAGAGAGAGAGAGAGAGAGAGAGAGAGAGAGAGAGAGAGAGAGAAGAGTATATAGCAAAGGGATCAGGATCTTGAAAAGGAGACCCACAGAGCAGACTGAACAGAGATATTGAGAGCTCACTGAATCAGAAACAACTACCGAGGAACCTTCAGGGAAAGGAACTAAACCCCTAAAGGTAGATGATTGTCAAATGGTATGGACAGTTTGTGGAGCCTCTCGCAGTAGGATCAGACTATGTTTTTGGTGCATGAATTGACATCTCAGAGCCCATTCCCTATAGAGGAACACCTAATCCAGCCTTAATACTGGGATGAGGGACTTGGACATACTTCATCAGTATATGCCAGACTTACTGATCCACCATGGGACTCCTTACCTTCGTTGGGGAATGGATGGGGGATTGGGGTGAGGCTGAGGGAAGGCTGGGAGGGACTGGGAGGAGTGAAGTGAGGGGGAGCAGAGGTAAATATGGAAAAGAAACTTTTTGAATGAAAGAAATCCAGGCTTAACATGGTGTTTTTGTAACTCTAACATAAAAGGAGAGATGGTAGAATATTCAGTGGGAGACCTTGTATTAAAAAGTAAGGAGGAAAGCGTTCAGGACACGTATGCACCCCTCCCCAGTGATAAACAGTCTGAACCGTCTGTAAGAAGGGGAAGATAAAGGGGCATGAAGACAGAGGGTAACCAGAGTGCAGGTGAGAAAACATGGTACTTGAAGAACGCTTATGAAATCTGAAGATTACTTGTGTACTCTTCGCAACTCAAATTCAAATTAGTATAAAAAGTTACAGAAAATATTGAACACTCCTAATATCTATGTGATATTGGTCTTATTTCAGTGTGTGTCTTGCATTGTTAAGAGTACATAAAATACCGCAGTGGAATATAAATGTTTTCATTTATCCATTGTACTAAAATGTCTAATGTTGATTTATTTTGTTCATGGAGTGCACCACACAAGGAGAACCAATCACCTGCTAGCCTATAGACACACACAAAATATGCCTAAAGGAACTATGGGATAGTTTTGAATCAATTATCACAAGAGAGAAGTTCCAGAGTTCCTGTTATTTATGTTTGGACTTCCCCATGTGGTCTGTAGTATATTCTTATGTTATTTAAAATTCTTAAAAAACAAAACATATACTTATTCTATTGCCTATTTATTATCAAGTTTTACACTTGCATGGTAATCTGCTGTAATTCAATATCTCCTCGTACTTATAGTGACGATGGACTGGTTATGATGAAACTCTGTTGTGAAGTTTTTTACTGTTTCTAATAATCTTTATAACTTGGATTTAAGATAAATCTGTCTTCTGTATTTTATAGAAAAAGACATTGAATAAAATCTATAGATTATCTTAAGTTTTAATAATAGCAGGTTTTCAACGATGTAATTTTATTTTGATATTATTTTGGGATGTCTTAATGTAGGCTAGACCAATGTCTCATGAATGAACTTAGATTTAGAGGTGAGGCAGATGAAAGCTGAAGTTCAGCCTCTGTGACCTTGTCCTTTGGCCTTATATGGGCAAATCTCTTCAGCTAAGGCAATAAGAAACCAGACTGGGAGAAAAAGGAACAAATGTACAGTACTAGCCAGAGGAAAAATTATAGAAGAAGGCATGCTCCCACAAAGTAGAGTTAAATTAGAAATTTTAAGAAGACAAGGATACAGTAAATCATGAAACAAAAACTGCAATTAAATGTAATTTATAGTGACATTAAACCAGTTCTCCATTTAGAAGACCAGTTGTAAAAGGATCTCATAAAGCTGTGGCAGTCCTGATGCTTTGTGATACATTCTAATTGTCTTCTGCATCATTCTTTGGGATGCTTTAATTAACCTGTGAGACCTGGTCCTCAGCCTAATCCTCAACCATAGCAGAGATGCTACAGAATTATGGTTCTTTTCTGTGGCGGGTCACTGCATTGAATGATGTGAGCTCCCTAATTCTGTCTTTTTTTTTTTTCTTACAGAGACTCTAGTGGGAAATGAACCATGGAGAGATTCGGTGAGCTTAAAGTTTTGTACATGTTTAGTATCTTCAATTTATCTTCCTGAATAATTTGATAAATAATAAACATTGTAGGGAAATATTCATCAGAAACTCAACCTTCATGGGCTTTTTGTTATTTCTACTTTTTGGAAAGGATGAAGTGGAATATTTTGGAAGCACTTTAAGATGACATTTAACAATTCTGTATGTATATTTAATGTTTCTGAAGTAAGGTAGGCTTTCTTTGGTTATATAAAAAAATCTGTATTTGGGTCTGAAGATGGGTGTGTCAGCAACCTTGAGTGTCAGCTCTTGCTTTCTGCTGGAGTTGAGACAAAATCTCTTGTTTTATCACTCCATGTTAGCTGGCCTATAAACTTCTGGGGATTCTCTTGGCTCCACCTTCTATCTCATCACAGAGGCACTGAGATCACAGAACAACATAACCTTATTTGGCTTTTAAATAGATTCTTGAGCATTAGACTCAGGTCCTTGCACCTGTGCAGCAAGGAATTCAGCCATTGCACTGGGTAGTTTTCTGTCAACTTGACACAAGATATAATCATTTGAAAAGAGATTCTCAATTGAGGAAATGTCTCCACGAGCTTTGCCTATAGGCAAATCTGGAGTAAAATTTCTTGCACAATTGATGTGGCATGGGCCCAATTCTCAAAGGACTGTGTCACTCCTGGGCAGGTAATTCCAGATAATATAAGAAAGTGGGCTGAGCAAGCCACGAGGAACTAGCCTGTAAGCATGGTTTCTGCTTTGTTTCCTGCTTCCAGGTCATTGCTTTGAGTTTCCATCACAGCTTTTGTGAATGATGGATTACAATATGATCAATTAAAAATTTTCTTCCTCAAGTTTCTTTTGGACATTGTGTTTTTATCATAGCAATATAAAAGTAACTGAGAAGTTATAGCAGGTCATGGAGTACTGCTGTGACAGGCCTGACCATGTTCAGGGGAAGATTGTGAAAGCATTTTGGAACTTTGGCCTAAAGTAAAAAGCCATTGATTGTTAAGAACTTGATGAACTGTTGTAGGGAACATTGAAGAGAATGATGAGAGTGATCACCATGACAGAGGCAGTGCTTGTGAAGTCTGAGAGAGGTTTAAGATTCCCTTAGAAATATAAACAGTGTCATTTGTGTGGGATTCTTAATTAAGAACCACTAGCAGGCAGTGGTGGCACATTCCTTTAAGTCCAGCACTCGGGAAGCAGAGGCAGGTGGATTTCTGAGTTCGAGGCCAGCCTGGTCTACAGAGTGAGTTCTAGGACAGGCTCCAAAAGGCCATACAGAGAAACCCTATTTTGAGAAACAAACAAGCAAAAAGAACCACGAAAATGGAATATTTAGTTTGCTGTGACAATTGATACTGTTCATCTGGGGGATGACTAATCAGCTGTAATTAAAGAGACCAGCATCACTGATGCAAAACAGTCTGGAAAATGTTTTCTTATGGTCAGCACGCAGAAGCTGTGGTGCGGACAGAGTCAAGACAGTACTTTGTGCTGGCACCTGAACTTGGTAATGTGTAAGTGTCTCTCAGTACTAGTTTTAAAGGCTTGTAGGTGCTATGGGATATTGCTCTTGTACACTGTAAAGATTTGTTTCTCATATTGGTTTAATAAAACACTGTTTGGCTGGCAAGAAGTATAGGGGGGACCAGGAGAATGCTGGGATGTGGAAGAACAGAGAGAAGACACTCAGAGGGAGTAAGACAAAAACACTGAACTGAGAAAAAGTACCAAACCATTAAACATGAATAAAAATCACGGGTTAAGTTAAAAGTAACAGTTAGCAAGTAATAAGCCTGAGCCATAGGCAAAATAACTTGTAATTAATATAAGCCTTTGTGAGATTATTTGGGACTTAAAGGATACGGGCTGTGGTACTGCAGTTGCGGACATCAGGGCTAGGCTTGAGCAGAGACTTATGACCACATATAGGGGCATAGAGAGTAGCTGAGGTTTGGCACCATGAGAAGCCAGGAAAGGCCATTGGTGAAGGTGCGGCCAGTTTCAGTGAAGACCCCAGTATTTTGGAGATGTAAAATGATCTCTGATGGACTGACCATTATGGACAGCAGTAGATGAACCATGAAATTTTCCTGTGACATAAACTCCAAGTGTTGAGAAGAGCAGAGATGGAGAAATGGGGTCCCTTGGAGGAGCATAGAAAATCGAGTAAATCCAGATTTTGCTTCCAAACTGTTTATACTGTTGAATTATGGTTTTGCTTTACTTTGATTGTGGCTATGCTATAGTTTTTCCCTTTCAGAGTAAGAGAATATTTAACTTGTTTTATTTTATGTTATAAATTGAGCATTTGAAGACTTGAGGTTTTAGAGCAGTTCTCAGCCTGTGGGTTGCAACTCTTTTGGGCATCAAATGACCCTTTTGCAGGGGTCACTTAAGACCCCACCTATCAGATATCTACATAACAGTAGCAAGATAACAGTTATAAAGTACCAACAAAATAATTTTATAGTGGGGGGGTCACTATAGCATGAGGAACTGTATCACAGGGAGTTGCCACTGTCTGATCCTCCTAGACTGTGAGTAGATCTTCCGATATCTCAAACTGTTTTTATTTAATTTGAAACATATCCCCACAATTTTATAGTTGGAGTCACTATAACATGAGGAACTGTATCACAGGATAGCAGCCTTGGAGGCTTCAGAAACCCCTTTTTAGAAAGATGACTGAATACTTTAGAAAGACTATATGTATTTTAAAGCGTATGCACAATTTAGAGAGGATTGAAACTTTGAAAAATACTTTAAATATTTTAAAGAAATTTAACTTTTAATGTACTTGAATTTTTAAAGACAGTGAGACTTTCAAAACTTGGAATTTTTTATATTGTTATATTGCTATAAATATAAGATCATAGGGATGAACAGAAATTATAAGTGATTGTCAATTGGACAAGGGGTCAGAGTTATCCTGTCTAGTTTTGTGTAAACTCATACACTCTAATGTAATGTCATTTGGGGAAAAAGGACTCTCAACCTAGAGTCCATAAGAATTGCTTGCTGTAAGGAAGTTTGCAGTGTGCATTTCTTTTCATTAAGGATGAGTGTGGGTGACCCCAGAAGAATGGGTCAGTGTCACCCCTGGGCAGGTGATCCTGAAAGGCAAAAGAAAGCAGGCTGAGCAAGCCATCAGTAGGAAGAAAGCCCAGAAGAAACAACCCTCTACGGTCTCTGTTTCTGTTCCTGCTTCCAGGTCATTGCCTTGCTGTAAAATGAAAGGAACCCTTTCCTCCCGAAGCTGATTTTGGTCACGGTGTTTTATCATAGGAACAGGAACAGCAACATAACTAAGACACCCACTAAGCCAGTCTATTCAGCCCAGGGTTCTTAACCTTAATCTTTGTAGAGTTTACAGAGAAAAAGAAAAAGGTCAGAATTATCCAGATTCAGAATAAATTGCTTGGCTCTGAGTGGCGTGGGAAGTTATGAGAGCCAATCTGTCAATATTTGAATGACACTTTAAATTACTTTCATAGTACCTAAAAAATATAAAACAGGAAGAGTGACTAACATTTTTATAAATTTCCATTTAATTTTTCCTCCTACATGTAATTTTGAACATTAGATGAATACAGTAACTAATGGTGACACATATAGTTGATTGGCATTCTCATGATAAAGATATGAAAACCGACGTGATTTGAATAATAAATGTTCCCCATAGGCTTGTATACTTGCAAACTTGATCCTCAGTTGGAGGCACTTTTTGGGAGGTTGTGGAACCTTTAACCAGATGGAGACTTGCTGAAGGAAGTAAGTTACTGCTACTGGTATTTGTGGTTCCTAGTTTACTGGTGATTCTTAATCTTTCTCAGCCACCACCTTCTCTGTGCTTCCTGTGTGTGGATGACATATGATCAGCCAGCTTCCTGCTCCTTAAGTGTGCTTTGTATCACCACTGCCATGTCTTCTCCACCAAGGTGCACTCTCCCCTTGTGGAAACTTAAGCCAAAAAAATCCCCCTTTCCCTCATTCATACTACTTTATTAAAGAAACTGAAAAGTAGTGAGAACAGGAACTTTGCTAGAACATGTTGATGTCTTCTTAGTAATGGGAACATCATGAGTCTGACAACCATTCCACACCTAGAAAGCACTTCTCAGCTTCCCTTGTGTGTGACCAATGCATCCCACCACAAGACATGCCCTTCCCACTCTTCTGATTGCCAGCTTGGTGGCACAGAACTAGTCATAGAGTTTCTGCCATTGTGTGTCAAAATTTTTTGAGTATATCAGAACTCCACTGTTTAGAACTGCATCAAGGTCTTATTATGAGTTATTAATAATTCATTATATGATAAACTACTAAAATTGAGTTTGCTTATCAAACCAACTACCATTCTATCAATATAGTGGGTAGAAATGGTGTTTAAATCTATGGCTAAGTTTTAAAATTAAAAGAATAGAATTTAGGCCTGGATAAAAATGTGATAAAAGCATATTCATAGGACTAGAAGATACAGTCTGCTACAGGAGAAAAGACATCAATGATCTTGTTCAACACTGGACCCTGAGTGTTACAATACTTATCTTCTAAGAAATATAGTTATACTGTGGCAATAGTGGCAAGGTTGTTTATGTGTAAAAACCCTGTGATCTTGATTGGATTTGAGATATTGTTCCAGGAGGGAATTCATGCCTGGTACTGTAAAATTAGTCAAAGCTTGCAGCTAGGTTAGTTGTAGTCTAAGAGGAAGAATCCACTCTTACTGTTTTTTATAAATGGTCATGTTTTCAAAATGACTTCTAAATATTTATGCTTATATGCATAGGTTTGTGGTTCTCTTAACCTCAAACAGTTTTTTTTATTTTTTTTTTTTTACTGGAATTGATAATGGTTAGTGCATAGGCTGCCAACTGCTCAAAGTGCTGAGGACAAGCAACTGTAATTAGTTAGCTATAAATAGAACATTTATATCAATCTGCTGCTGATTCAGTGCTCAGGGAACATTATGGAGGGAAATCAGGAAGAATGTAAAAGTCAGAGGATAAGAAAGAGTGCTTAGAAATATTGGCTGCCAGACATGACAGAACTATTACATACATGAACACATAACATGCACAAAATCTGCATAAGTTCAAACCAGTTAAAATTTTCACCATACCTGGAGAAGGGCTACCCAGATTTCACCCGTAGCTGAAGAGTATTATAGACAGTGACATTACTAAGGAGGGAAAGCCATTTTTCTTTAGGACTATGGCTACTACTTGCTTGCCCAATGGTAGATCCCATATTCATGCACATATGGGCATAAATAATTCAACTCAATGGGCTAAAGTAAATAAGTAAATGAGTGAATGGATAGATGATAAATGAATGAATGAAATTTGAAAAGTAAACATAAAGTTGGAAGAGAAATGTGTTGAGGTATATGTGGGAGGATTGGTGCCAGGGAACCATAATGGTCATAATCAAAATACATTGTATATACATATAGAATTTTCAAATATAAAAATTATTAGAAATAAAAATATAGAGAGTAAATATTGCTTTTAAGTAAGAGATCAACATAAAATCTTCCATATGAATAGACTTATTCAAATACACTGTGCCTGTGATATAAACATAATATATATCCCTGTTGTATACTATTCACAAGAGAATAACTATAAATATTTTGAAGAAAAAAGTTCTTGTTAAAGATATACACATGCATACACAGAAAGGCAAATACAAAGAAAACAGTAGTATGCTGGTTTGAATAAGATGTCTTGGTCTTAGGCATTTGAATACTTGATCTCCAGTTGGTGGATGTTTGGGTAGAATTGGGAGTTATGGTCATGCTGGAGGACATATGTATCTCAGGAGTAGACTTTAAGTTTCTAGAGTTAGCTCTCTCTGTTTCTTATTTGTGGATTGAGATGAGCTTATAACTTCTGTTCTAGCGATGGCCCTGCCTGCCTGCTGCCATGTTGCCCACTCAAATAGTGATGTAGTCTCATACACTTGGACTCATAAGCTCCAAATAAACTCTTCTGTAAGTTGCCTTGGCCATGATGTCATCACAGCATTAAAAAGTAATTAAGACAAGTGGTAATTTGAATAACAATATTGAATCTAAGGATAAACATCACTTAGTAGGAGATGTAGTTCATCAGTATAAGTTATACTTCTTATGAATTAACTGCTAGATTCAGTCACCAGTGTATGTGCTTATACACATGTGCAAAAACATATTCATATACACTCTTTAAAAAATTTACAAAATGCAGAGGGAATGAAATAAAATATTTACAAACTACACAGTTACCAAAATGACTCACTTAAAAAATTGGCCAAGATTAAAACAGACATTCTTCTGTTTTAATGATCAATAGCATATATGGGCTAGCAAAGAAACTTCTGGCTTTGGAGAAGTCACAGTCAGAGACATACCAATTTCAACTATATAGATGAAAACTGATAATATAGTCAAAAAACTAATTTGGAATAAAGTTCTATAAAAATATAGTTTGAGGTTCATAGGGAAATCAGAATTAAATTGTATTGAGATAAATTTGCGTGGAGATCTTAAGCTTGGAATAGCAAAGGGGAATTGTGGTAGGGAGATATGTGCGGGGCAGGATCTGATCAACATTATTCAGAGCAGTTTATGTTCATCATTTTTTAAGTAATAAATACAAAACAGGTACATTTTAGATCATTGACCTTTCATGAACTGTTAAATACAACATGTCCCTGTCCAGTGACCTTCATTTTCTTCCAGATGGAGAGTTATCCATTCTGAGCTCTCAAATGTTCCTCCATATGTTTATGAGAAGGCTATTTATTTCCCTGTATTAGGTCTCTAATCATCAATTCTCAAAAAAGGAGTCTCCACGGTATTCAAGCATAGAATTTAGTCCAAAGACACTAAATATCTTCAGAAAATGAGGAAATATCTTGGGATTTGAGAAATGGAACTTCTGCTCTTGAGTGGTGATCAATCTTTACAGATACTGCCTCTTTCTAAATATAAATCCTCATTTACCCTACTTCTTTGTACAATGCTTCCAGTTCAGTTCTCTGTCCCAGAGCAGCTAGCTGATCATTTGGGGCTTCCAGTGACTCTGGTAACTTTATTTTTTGCAAACAATATATCTATACTGCTGGGAAATATCATCATTTTTCTTCATTCTCCCTGACATTTCAACCATTATATTCTGAGTTTGCCCATAGGAAAGAAATAAATAGCTCAGTATTCTTTTTAAAAACAAACTATGAATTGAATACATTCAGAGGCTGTTTGGTATTCCTGATAGTGACCAAAGAGTATCTTTCTTTAATTTATTTGAACTTCTTCTGTTCCTAAAGGAGACTCATTATTTATTTGGGTCCATGGAAGGAGCTCCTGGAATCATCGACAGATCCAGAATAATTACCAGTAATAGTTACACATAACTAGAACCAAGTAATGATATTATCGAAAATCTAATTTTCCATTTTGTAAAGTAAATTAACTGTCCTGCACCAGGCTAATTGCATTTGTATCTCGCCATTTTAGTGTTCAAAAATCCTACTCTAGTGTAAGTCAGTTATGTGTTTTGTTTTTTTTTATGAAAGAAAAACCTGGGTGAGGAAGTCTTCTGTGTTTTTCTTCTTTAGTTTTTGACTGCATCACAGTTCTTAGAAAACTGGCTCCCAATCCCCTGTCAGAATGGAGGGTTCTTACACAGCTGTAGTTCTATCTTGAAAGCCTTTTGCTTTACAAGAATCAGAGTACTCTTACAGTAAGTAGGATTCAAGAGGATCCTTCACAGCATCTCTGAGACTTTCTTATTCCTCCTTACCTTCTGAAGACTGTTAAGGATCATGCTACTGTTTTGAATTTTTTCAAGGTGTACTTCTGACCTCTTGGTTGGGCTCTCATGTGGGTCAGATTACCCAGGTGGTAAAGAAGTTGGTTAGAGAGGAAAAGTATCCTAAAACCTTCTTGAGTTTAATGTATTCACCTTGGGCATTTTCTGCTGACCTGCCTGCTATCTCACAGTCTTATGGACAATAGAAAGAAGATAGATAAAATTACACAACTAACTACAGGCTCAATTGGAAAAAAAAAAATTGCCTTGTGAATAATGCCTAAGCACCCACACATTCAATTGGGAGTTAACATATCATTTCTGGATTTCATAGCATAACTCTCTTCTCTCTGTCTGGGGAAAGCCGAATTCCATGATAGTAACCCACCATCCCATGATTTTTGGCCACTTTTCCTAATGATTTCTGGCCACTTTTCTTAATTATTTAATTAACTATAAATCTAGGTGCTAATGTGAACAGATTTTGAATATATGAATAGATTCAGCTAGTAGAACACGACGATGTGAGTGAACCTGAGAAACCTTTGGCTTACATTTCAGATTTCAGTGGTAAGTGAAGAGTTGAAGAGCTTTGAGCATCTTCATAGGTTGTACTAAGGAACGGGGAAGGTGTTTAGGAAACAACACACCAGTCTTCAGAAGTTGCACCTGGTTGGCAGTCAGCCAGGATTAGGGATTTCAAAGCGAATTCTGCCATTAGCTGCAATGAACCTGGAAGCAGATGTTTTCCCAAGCCTCGGATAAGACATTAGCATGGCAAACACCTTGCTCTTAGCCTATGATACCTTTGATAGAGATCTCAATGTCACTACTCTGCAGAAGTGTGAATGAATAGCTTCTATTTCAAACCTAAATTTCCAAAAACTTTTATCAGTAGATAATGAATATGCCTTCATTCCCAGAGTTTGCATAAAAGACTAATATAGTGGCAAGAGAGGTTTCAGAAAGGTAGCTAGGGTAGGGAATGAGATAGTCAGTCTGGCGTTGGAATCACATTGCTGTTTTTCTCCTGTTCTCCATCCCCCCTATCAATGTGCTGTCCACAGAGGTCTCTGTTGGTTATCTCAGTCCTGGCCCTTCTGCAGTTGTTTGTGTGTGACTCTATATATTACTGTATCCCTCTGCCTTTTTAAGATAATGTCTCATGTATTCATGATGCTTCATGGTGCCTGAGCCCTCTGCATTCACTCTCTGTCTGAGATGCCACCTGACACCTCCTCGAGCCAGTGCTTGCAATGACATTCCTTGAACATTCAATAGACATTTCTACCAATTCTTCATCACCAGTCTGGACACAGAATTTTTCTTCAAGTTGGAAAAAAAAAATCCACATCCATATTGGAAGACAGGAAACTGTCGTGTGTGCTATAAGAGCCCCGGTTCCTTTGTGTTTCTTTGTTTTAGCTTATTATTTTGCTAAGCCTCATATCAAGGTCAGACTATAGACTAACTCAAGAGAATGCCCTCAACACAAGTCTATAGCTTTCTTCCTTATCATTCTTAGAAAAAAATGGAAAGCATTATATTAATAATTCTTCTAGTTAGAGTTTTTTATGTGTTTAGGTTTTAGCATGTTAATTTTAATGTCATTAGTTTGAGTGATTTGTCCTGTGATTTTGCTATGACAACATTATCTTGGGGCAATGATTTCTGCACAAGGATGGTGGAATGTGTGTGTGTGTGTGTGTGCGTGTGTGTGTTGCAGAGAAAAAAAAAAAACTTTAGTACTTCAAGTGTTCCCTCCTATATCCAAATTTTCAAAATCAGTGAAAGAAGGTAAAGCTATTTGTGGTGTTCCTGAGGGAGTAGCTCTGAATTCACACCACCCAGGTACAGCAACATGAAAACTCTTAAGCGATCTCATTTTCATCATGATATTGCACATAATGCAGAGAGACTAAAGAAGGGATTTATTTAGCATTCAAGCAGAACAAATGGTTTTTCTTTGAAATCTCAAAATTTAAAATTTTTTTACTAAGATTTATGTATTCTATTTAGAAAAGAGAAGTTTTAAGATTATGTTAATCTAATCTAACATATAGTTTATAGTATTAACTATTATAATTGACAAAGATGTAATTGTAGAAAATTCTGAGGAAATTGGTCTAAGACTTCTAAATTTTTGGTATGTTTACTCTAATATGTTGCATACTATATTTTTCCATACCTGAAATAATGTTTTAAATAATGAGTGAATGTAGTTTAATAGAATAATCTATTTTTAGAACAAATAATAACTACAAGAGATTTAGGTATAGGTTGCTCTGAACCCATTTACCAATGCTATACTGTGTTTGTCCTTATTGTATAAATGGTGTTTATTTGTTTAGTTCTAATATATGCTGTTTGTCAGTGAGATTTTATACTATGCTTAAGTCAAAGATTGATACTTGACTTACGAATTATTCGACTAAATATTTTAGGTTTTAAAATTCAACTGGAAGAAAGTAAACCAGCTTACAATATAGTCTAAGGGTGTAGGACTGTCTAAGAGATAGTCCTCTAGGAGCTTCTAGGGAGGATTGCTTTAATTAGGTTAATTCGTGTGGGAAGACCCATCTTAAGTATGAGTGTCGCTATTCCCTAGGCCAGGAGGCTGAATTGTGTAAAATGAAGAAAGCCAATGGAACCTTAACATCTACCAATTTCCAGTTCCTGATTGTGGATCAGATGTGACAAACTGCTTCAAGCTTCTGTTTATTTGAATTTTCTACCCCGATGGGCTGCACCTTTGACCCAGGCATCAACACAAACCCCTTTGCTCATAAGTTCCTTTGTCAAGGCATTCTATCAACATTAAAGGGAAAGAAACAAGTTAATATTTCTTAGTTGGAAAAAGTAATTTCAGTAGTTGTAACTTAAAATTTGCTTCATGCTCCTGGGATGTTTTCATTAAGGACAGTTATGGGAATGGGTTTATTTGATTTGATAACTGAAACAGACATGCTTCTTATTCCATCACATCATTGTTAGCTAGTGTTATTGTATAAGCAGTGCACACAAATGGAAGTTCATGCTTAGATGCAATGATGTAAAATATTAGCAATAATGAGAATTCACTAAGAATTTATTTTGTACTTGGTTCTTCTATGTTATGTAGATAATGGCATTTACCCCTTATATGCCATTAAATGATTTCCTAACCAGATCATTTGAAAGGTGAGAGGGCTAAGCATAGATGGATTTGGTAAGTCATATCATCAGTAGCTGAAGTTGGAAGTTTGAATTGTGGATGAACTCTAGATATTCTAATGTCATACTTACTACAGAACCAGAAATGAAATAGCTACATATACTAGCATGGGTTAGGGGACACGTTCAGTGTAGAGGTGACATAACAATCAAGTGGAAAGATAAGAACTTGCCAAGCAGACAAAAGTCACTGAATGTTTATCTATCAGTCAGCAGGTGGTTTTTGCAGACTCAGGCTAATGATGCCTGAGACTCTGAGGGAGATGAGCAAGTACAGGCATGTAAAGGACTTTGGTGAAGGGCATTTGGAGTTTAATTATAGACAATATGTAGACAATAGTAACAGTATAGAGAACCCTAACATAAGACTTGGAGGGATCTCATTTTATTTGGAAACATTAGCTGAGGTACTTTAGGTACTAACATCTTACCGTTTAGTATTATCCTATAAATATTAATAATAGCTTGAAAAGCTGTCATATAAAGCAAATAAGAGACTTAAAATTTTAAGTTTATGATTCCAATGTAGTTTTCTTATTAGAATTAGCTTCATCTGTTTCCATTTTCTGCACGGTGTCTCTTCGGAGCAGGACTGCAGAATTCTGTCTTATACTGTGACTTGGGTACCATGAACTCTCTTTCATCTTATACAGAGAAAAACTAAAATTTGGAAAATTCTGGCTCATTTGTGTTTTGTCTCTAATTCATCTTTTTAAATTCATTGGCACAGAACCCTTGCCTTTATGTTCACCTATTAACAAGTGTATCATGTGTCTTGGGATTCCTGTCCACACGGAAAAAAACTGAGAGTACTTCTGCTTATCATGAACATGATCTTTGTATTAGACTAACTCATTTTTTTTTCAGCATGGATTGGGATAAATGGAACAAGCAGATAGGCTTACTGTATATTAGCAGTGCTACTGAATTGTTTTTGTCTCATTTTGTCTGAGTTTTCATGTCAAACCATTGTTTATTTGAAAAAGACCTCTAATACTTAAGGTGATACCTCACTCATTTCAATGATTTTTGAGTGCATCACATAGAAACTATACTTGAGTTACCAAGGCTTTACTTTACATAATGTCAACCTTCTGGCCTTATGCTGACAATGTCACAATCAATAGATTATCCAATGCATTGATATATTTGCAATAAATGTTTCTACAGTATGCAAGGATTATAACATTGCATGAAACTCAAATCCCCCCATATGCTTTTAAAAGGGAAAAGTATAGTATTATTGGCTATTTTTGTGATAAATGCAGTTTCTCAGTCTGTTTTAAATAGAAGCTGTGCTACATTTAGCTAATCATATTTTCCAAATTTCTCTTTATTGTTCCTTTCTTTTTGTATTCTCATTTTCTAGGCCTAATGTTAAGCAACAACAATGTAATTGATATAATTCTAAATGTACCACAAGCCATACTGGAAAGACACATTTGGAGTTAAGCTACCACTTCAGAATGTGGTAAAATGGTTCAACCACATTTATTCTAGAAATCTCTCTCTCTTATTTGGCCTTAGGTCAGTATTTTACTCTCATCTTGCAGTTTTTGCCTATAAGTCATTCTTTCTAACTATGGACACTTCAATTCAGCTCATATCTTTTGTCCCACAGCCACATTACATGGCTAATTCTTGGTTTCACTATATTAACAATCATGGTTATAATTTACATGCAGTTGTTTGTGTCCTATAATTTCACAGGACCTCACTGGATTCTATTTTATTTCTCATGACTGAGCACATAGAGCTTTCTGAATGCAATTACAGTTTTCATCTTCACTGATACGGGAGTTAGATAAGGCGATGGATTAAACATGTACAGACTTAATCTAATATATAACATCTTTGCTGACACAAGGAAAGTTAAACATTTAGTGATGAAATTGCATATTCATTGCTTTGACTTTCTAGGAAAAATTGCTTTAAAATATAGTATTGATAAGAGAAAGGCTGAATATGTGGAAGTTATTTCTAGTTACAGGTGTGGTGGGCAAAATTCAGTTGAGAAAATGAATTAAAAAAACTGATTTGAATCTTTGTTTTTCATTTTATGGTCACTCATGTGACTGAGGTTGTTTTTGTAAAGGCTTTACACATTTATATTCCTATTTTTAAAGCCACCCAACTCCATGAACCTGTCTGAAAAGTGCCTAAAATGATTTCTGGGCAGTTTCAGGTGTGTTCCATTCTGTTTTGAGGATACAATAGAAATGATTCTCACTAGGAAATATACAGTGGTGTTGCAGAATTTTTATAATGAAGTAGAAGTAGCTCAATAATAATTAAAACTATGTTAACCTGATCATTATAGTAAACTCCTCATGTTTAATGGCTCCACAATCCAGAATATTAAATATCTAGTTTTAGTTACATTATCAGCAAATGTTCAGATTTTATATTTTCAGTTTTAGCCTGTCTTTTTATTCTTTTAAATTTAAAAAAAGATCAATTAATAATTTATTTTAATCAATTGAATTTTAGTTTGATAACTGAGAAAAGGTTATGAGGATTATTTTTCCTTTATTTTCTCATATGTTAAAAAGGATACCATAGACTTTTTATTATTGTATCTACCTATTTTAGAACTGGTTTTTGTATATGATTTTAGTTATAAGTTAGAGGGTTTTTTTATATATTGTATGTTCAATACTTTTCAGCACTATTTTTGAGAAGACTGTAGTTTCTCCTTAAAAAAATCATTTTATTTTACTATGTTAATTGTAAAGATCCATGAGCATGCAAAATTTTTCCATCGTCTGATATCTCCCTCAATTTATTTCTTCAAAGACTTGAAGTTTATTGCATACAAATCTTTTATATAATTTGTAACTATTGTGAAGGCCATTGCTTCCCTGATTTAGTTCTCAGCCCATTTCTTATTTATTATTGATTTATCTGAGCTATTCTTGTATCCAGCCACTTCAATTAACTTGTTTATCTGCTGTAGAAGATCCCTGGTAGATTTTTTGTAGGTCATTTGTATATACTCGCATATTATCTAAAAAAAAATAATAAAGCAATGAAAACTGCATGGTTTTGACAGAAAAACAGACAAGTTGATCAGTGGAATTAAATCAAAGACCCAGATTTAAACTCACATACTTATTGATAAACTATAACACTTCTTTAAGGCAATGGACAACATCTATAGGATAAAACAGCAGTCCACTTCATATTTGATAGAGGCCTAATATTCAAAATATATAAATACCTCAAGAAACTACTCATTTAAAAACCAAATAATCAGATTAAAAAATGAGGTTATAGCAGTTATAACAGAATTCTAACAGAGAAGTCTCAAATGGCTGAGAAACAACTAAATAAATATTCAACATCCTTAGCCATCAGTGAATATAAATCAAAACTACTTTGGGATTCTATCTTGTACTTGTCAGAATGGGCAGTTAAAAAACACAAGTGATAGCTCATTCATGCTGGCAGGGATTTGAAATATGGGGAACACTCCTCCACTGCTAGTGGAAATGTCAACTTGTACAGTTATTATGGAAATCAATATGGCAGTTTCTCAGGAAACTGATACTTTATCTAATTAAAAACCCATTCATAATTCTCTTGGGTTTATACCCAAAGGACACCACATTCTACCATAAGGACACTTGCTCAACAATGGTCATAGCAGCTTGATTTAAAATAGCCAGAAATTAGAAACAACTTAGATATTCCTCAACCAAGGAATGGACAAAGAAAATATACACTTACACAATGGGGCATTACTCAACTGTTAAAAGCAATGACATCATTAAATTTATCAGCAAATGGATGGAACTAGAAAACCTCATCCTGAGTGAGGTAATACAGACCCAGGAAGACAAATAAGATATGTATTCACTTACAGGTATACGTTAGCTGTAAGGATAAACATGCTAGAATCCACAGACACAGGGAGGTTAAATAACAAGGGGAACTCAAGTGGGTTTTCTTGGATCTCCCTGGGAAAGGGAAAATAGAATAGATTTCACAGGTGGCCTGGGAACAGGAGGGACCAGGCTGGAGTGGATGAATGGCGACAGTGATGAAAGAGATGACTGCAAAAGCGTTTCAGGGTCGAGGTAGAAACCTAGTGTAATGGAAACTCCTAGTAATCTTCAAGGGTGATCCTGGATAAGACTCCTAGCAACAGGTAATATAGTGTGAATTGTCCATCTCCTCTAACCAGGATGGCTTCCAGCAGTAGTACTGGGAAATCATCCTAGCCACAAAAACTTTTACCAATCTGTCCTGCCTATAGAATATCCTGGGGCAATGGTGGCACAGAACTTGGGGGAATGACCAACAACAACTTATCCAACTTGGGGCCCATGATAAGAGGGGGAGCCCATACCTGACACTACCTGAATGGTCAGGAACAAGAGGTTCAACAGTCAAGAGATCCAGGATAAAACCAAACATGACTGGTTAAAAAAAAATCAGCAAAATGATTCCTAATGGTGTTTAATGATATTCTACTATAATCATACATTGCTCCCTGTCCCTATCATCATCAAAGAAGCTTCCTCTGACACCTGATGGCAGCAGATGAAGAGATCCAGACAGAGCCAAACGCTAGGCAGAGCCAGAGGAATGTAGCAGAAGAGCAGGATGAAGCATTTTCGGAGCCAGAAGAGTTGAGGACACTATGAGAACATGATTCATATAATCAATTAATCAGGGCTCATAGGGGCTTACAGAAAACTCAAGTGACAATCATGGACCCTGTTCAGGTCTGAGCTAGGCCCTCTGCATAGACATCATAGTTGCATAGCTTGGAGTTTTTATGGGAACCCTAGCAATAGGAGCGGGAATTGTCTCTGCCTCCTTTGCCTGTTCTGGGGACCTTTACTTCCTACCGAATTCTATTGTTCAGGCTTGATATGATATAAGGAATGTGCCTAGTCTTATTGTAACTTGTTCATATCTCTGGAAAGCCTGTTCTACTTTTGAAGGGAAACAGAGGAGGAGTGTAGCTGGCTGAGCAGGGAGGTGAGGGGCACTGGGAGGCGTGGAGGGAGGGATAATGAGGTCAGGATGTAATTATAAATGAAAAGTTAAAAAAAAATCTTTTTATTACATTTATTTATTTGTGTTGGTGGTATGTGTGATTTGTATACATGCCCGGGTCAAGCTTCCCATTGAAGATCGGCGAACAATTAGAGGTAGTTGAGTTTATCCACCACATGGGTCTAAGAGACTGAAGTAAGTGGTCAGCTTTGCACACTTGCTCTTCTGTTTCAGTCTCATTAAGGCTTTCTTCTTCTTTTTTTATTCCTTTCTTCCTTTGTCCTCCCTCCCTCTCGCCTCCCCTTTCTTGTCTTTCAGTGACTGGGACACTGCAGAACTATTTGTACTCTTCTCTGAGATTTATGTCCAAGACTCTTCATACTTCCACGAAGCTTTTAGAATCACTGTCTCAATTTCCATTAAAATGCCTACTTAGCTTGAGTGTGTTGAATCTATCATTTGTATCTTACTTAGCAAGGTAGAGTCCTTTACTTCAGTGATATGGTATATTTCTCTCTGTTATTTGTTTTTCTAAATCTTCTCACTATTTTATACTTGTTAGATCTTGCACACAGTTTTAGATTACACTCCATATGTCTTAGGTTTGTGTTTATTAAGAGTAACAGAAAAATAGAAAACTTCAATTTTAATTGCTTGTTGCCACTATAAAAAGTTTGCTTTTGTGTACTGATTTTCTATACTAAATTCTTCCTAATAGTTTAAAAGTTGACTACATTGAGGGTTTATGCACTTAAATTATTTTATTTGTTTCATTTGTCAGTGTGTTTGATTTTAATGGGTCATGAACACATAATAGTTTCTTTGTGTTACACGGCTGAAGTATCTAGGAATTCAATGGCAATCACCATTTCATTCTCTAACTAAGGAAGCATAATGTTATCACAGCTCCTGATGGAACCCAGATGCATTTAGAAATAAAATAGCCACTTTTGGCCAGAGACCATGACTAATTTAAATCTTAAACCATTCTTTGTATATTGTTAATGCTCGATAAATGTCAAATATTAGTACAGTTAAGTGGACTAAAACGTCTTCTTACCAATATTGATTGACTGTCATGTAACATTTCCCCCTTAAAGAGAAACAATAGCGAATGCATGAAGGGCCATCAGAGCGCTAGCCTTCAAGATTGTTCCTTCCTGTTTTCTGACTTCTGGAACACTGTTAAAAGCTTTCATTAGTTTTGGTGACTGTGTTCTGTCTCTGTCAAAGTGAACTGAATGAAAATGTCTGAGTTATTTTTCCAATTTTTTTTGCTCTTTTAGGATGCTTACAGAGAGTTCAGGAAAAAATCCACTTAAGATTCATATATTGCTTTTCCCACTTAAAGACATATAAACCCAAAGTAACTAATTTTTACTTGCATTTAATCTTGCAGGTAAATAGTATCTTTTTCTCTTTTAGAGATTTGCTTCATAATAAAGAAATCTCTTACTCTGATTATTAGGCAATGAGGTAAGGATATTTTTTGAGACATTGTCTTTCCATCATGAGTCCATCTCTATAGATGTTTTCCTATAGCTTCAGGTTGCTATCAGAGGATCATGACACTGTTTATTCTACTCAGATTTCACTCTATTTATGTAATATCCTCAAAATGACAAAGCTGTATATAGAATTAAACTATGTTAGTCATAGCTACCTTAACTCTTTAATTGTAATAAAAATAAATATAATATTGGAAAAATAAAATATGCAAAAGCTTATGAAAATATATAAATACATGGAAATTAAAAATAACACATTTTTTAAAAACTATTGAAGTGGCTAAGAGCAAAGGAATTATAATAGGAAGTGTTGGTGAGGCTTATAGAAGCTAAAACTCTCAGGCCTGGAAATTTCCCTTTATATTGCTTTTGGTAGTTAGAATGAGAATTTTCCCCAGAGGTTCATATGTATTTGTATGCTTAGTCCTTAGTTGATGAACTGTTTGGAAGGATGAGAAGATGTAACCTTGTTGGATTGTGTTCTTGTTGAAAGAGGAGGTGTTGCTGGGTGTGTGCTTTGAGGTTTTAAAAGACCATGTGAGGCACAGTGTCTCTTTTTAGTCTTCCTGTTGCATAGGAATCGGGATGTAATACTCACAGCTGTTGCAAAATATTTGTTTAGCTATGCAAAGATGTGTTGCTTTTGTTAAGCTATGTAATGATGTATTGAATTTGTTGAATTATGTAAAGACATGCGCTGTTTTACCTTGTCTGCTTAAGGTACCTGATTGCTCTAATGAAAACCTGAATAGCCAATAGCGAGGGAGGAGGCATAGGTGGGACTTCTAGGAAGGGAAAGTAGGTAGAAGGAGGAATTTGGACTCCGAAGGAGAAAAAAATGGAACGATAGAGAGAAGCCAGAGATCAGCCAGCCAGCCATTGAGGAAACAGGAACAGAGATCAGCCAGCCAAGGAGGAAACAGGAACAGAGATCAGCCAGCCAACCAAGGAGGAAACAGAAACAGAGATCAGCCAGCCAGCCATTGAGAAAACAGGAACAGAGATCAGCCAGCCATCCATTGAGGAAACAGGAACAGAGATCAGCCAGCCAGCCAAGGAGGAAACAGGAACAGAGATCAGCCAGTCAGCCAAGGAGGAAACAGGAACAGAGATCAGCCAGCCAGCCAAGGAGGAAACAGGAACAGAGATCAGCCAGCCAGCCAAGGAGGAAACAGGAACAGAGATCAGCCAGCCAGCCATTGAGAAAACAGGAACAGAGATCAGCCAGCCAGCCATTGAGGAAACAGGAACAGAGATCAGCCAGCCAGCCAAGGAGGAAACAGGAACAGAGATCAGCCAGCCAGCCATTGAGGAAACAGGAAATTAGGACATACAGAATGAAAAAAGGTAAAAAGCCTTGAGGCAAAATGTTAATCTAAATATAAACAGGTTAAATTAAGTTAAAAGGGCTAGTTGGATAAACCTAAGATAAAGCTAAGCATTCATAACTAACAATAAGTCTCTGTGTCTTTATTTGGGAGCCATTGATGCGAATATTTTTAGCTACTGTTCTGCAGCCATGCCTGTCTGCTCCCAGCCATGATGATAGTGGACTAACTAACCCTCTGAAACTGTAAGCAATCTCCAATTAAATACCTTTTTATTGAGCACCTTGGCTATAGTATCTCCTTGCAGCAATAGAACACTATCTAAGACACTCCTGCCTTAAAACCCATAAATTAAGGAGCACTCTGTAGATTTAGAAAGAAATAAATTTCCAGAGGACTGATCATTAACTAAAGGGAGACTGTGGTTTTCAATCTGCTCCTTTTCTCATCCAGCATTAGACGGATCCATAACGTGCATGGATTATTTCAGCCCGTGCTCTAAACTCCATTGTCATACCTTGAGCTTTGTACAATCCCCTCAACCACACAAAATCCTCAGATTATATAGTTTCAATTTGCTCCAAGGAAGAACAGACTCAAAAAAGAGGCTTCATCAGGCCTTGGAAGCAGACTCAGGGATGATCAGACAGAAGACTCTATGTTTTCAGTTTCTCAGATAACCATCTAAAATGGAGAACCCACTTCTGGGAGGGCCTTAGTTTGAGTTCTGGGCTTTCCTTTCACTTTTGGAATGTTCACCAATGGATCAGGACCCAAAAAGTGGACATTAGGCTAAGAACAGTTATTCATCTCTAAGCATGATTTTAAGTATCAATTAATAACATCATAGAGGGCCAAATATATATGCGTGTTGTGGTTTGAACAGAATTTATCCTTATAAATATCATACAAAGGTTTAGCTCATAACAAGCCTACTGACAGACACATAAGGGTCCTTCAGTAACTTATGGATTCATGAGGGTTTTACTACTAAATACAATTATAGTGTTTTTTTTTTTTTTTGGTTTTTGTTTTTTTTTTTTTTTTTTTTTTTTTGGATGAGGGGGATGTATCACTGACCATGAGGGTCTGATCCTTTCTTTACTTCTGTGGGCCTACCTGGGTTTGTGATGACCTCTTTTTATCCATCACTGGAATGCTTCTATGAAGCTTTTCACATTTAATTCTTTTCCATCAATTGTAACTTAGCAATGGTTCTGTCCTGGATCACTTTGTACTTTCTGAAGCACAGGTATATTCAGAGAAATGTCGATCAGCAGATGCTATCTTGAAGGACTGGGATTTTCTGAGGAGAGAATGGCCAGAAAAGAAATAACTTTTTAAAGCTTATACATTTTATTAAAGTATAACATTCATTATTTTAACAGTAATAACAGTGTGGAAAATGTCCAGTCAGTATTATTTTCATTTTTGTTTACAGTGGAGGAAAAAGGACTTGGAAGTTTGGTCTACTCATGCGAGGTAATGCTTTACCTAGTTTTATTTCCATAATCAAGTGCCATAGACTAAATAAATGCTAGACAACAAAAATTTCTTTCTCAAAGTACTGTTGCCTGGAAAATCAAGAGCAGCCTTGGAGGTGTCTGGTTTCTGCTTGTTGAATTCTGTGAGGTAACAAACACTGTCTTCAGGTGGTGCTGGGTGAACACTTGCTCTCAAGATTCTTCACCAGGACTCTAAGTCCACCCATTATGCTCTGGTCTCATGACTTAATCATTTCTTAGAGGTGTTACCCCTTAATACAATCACACTGCTGGTTAGGCTTCAGAATATGAACATTTCAGGGAACTCCCTCACTTAATGCGTAACAGATAATGAGAGCCAAAGGCTACTGAAAGCTGTGGCAAAGGCAAAGTGGATGGAGTACATGCTATGAAAGGGGCAAGACCAGTTCCTGCCTCCAGAACTCATGGAATTGCCAGGTAGATGAGGCAGTCTACCTGATTTTCCAATGCCTGGAAATGGAGACAGGATTGCTGAGCACACTGGCTAGCTAGATTAGTCCATATGAACAAACTCTTAGTTCCACTGAGATACCCCAATTCAGTGAATAAGGTGAATAGTCAAGAAAGACTTTCGTGCACATCTTCATATGCACATAAGCACATGTATACACAAACACAGCATGTGAAGGAGCATTTACTCACAAACACATGCAACCAGAGACCAAGTGAGTCCATTAGATGAGATGTTTAAAATATCATCTATGAACAATAAACCAAAAAAACAAAAAAAAACCCCCAAAATAATTTACTTACTCAAACCAACCAACCAAATAGCAACATATACAATTGTAGGTCTGAAGGCAATGGGTAGAGATGATCACATGGAAAAAGGAACTGAAATTTGGTGGACTTTGAAAACCTTTTATAAGATCCTCCTCTGTTAGGAAGAATTCATAGGCACTGCTCAATTCTATTTCCATTCCTTAAAAGTTAACAAAGTTATGGAATACTAGGAAACAGAGATCCCATTATAAAAACAAAGGTTTTCAAATTCTGTGTGCAGAAATATAATGTGCCAATTTTCACACACATACAATAAAAAGTTGTGGAATAGATGCTCAAAATGGAAGATAACTAAGAATGTCTTTTGTTCTTTTACTTAACAGTGTGTTCAAGGGAAAACAATGTATCTAATTGGAGAGATAAAGGCTTATCCTTGAATGAAGAAAAACCAACAGGATCAATGATGCATCACCAGAGTATGGTCTTAATGGTTTTCTACAAATATGATTTTGTTTCAATCAGCTCTGAATATTCTGAGAAGAGATTTTGTTAACTGGTCTCCCTAGATCTGATTATCTACTCTAACTATCAACATGTTGGTCAATGAGTATTAGTCAGTGGTTGGCTAAAATCATTGTTGTGGAATATTTCTAAATCCATTCAGTGAAGAACTGATAATCAAAAATTCATCGGCTTTTATAGTCAGTCATGTGATAATAGGTATTTGAAGACAGCATTCTAATTACTGAGGTGGTGGATCAAGTTCATTTCACCCCAACCCCCGCCAGTGTAACATCTGTTAAATTTATTGCCTCTCCTCCAGTATGACTGTGCTGTGTTGATTAACTAAGCATGTGGTCCTTCCAATTTGGTGACTCAGGAGAGTCCATATATCACTTAGCACATCAGAAAGCATGTTCAATTGCTTTTGCCTTCATTTATTACCCCCTAGGACAGGAATGACTCTTAGCTTTCCCGATTAAAACACTATGACCATGCTTTACGTTTAATTGTATACATTGCCAGTTAATAGCCTGCACTTCCCTTGGGCATCAACTTTTAAATCTCATTGAGATTAGTTCTGTGCTATGACAGCATTTCTATCTTGAAGAATATGCTTTTCACATTTTTTTTTTTTTTTGCTTTCTAGTTATTATGTGTTCCTGGAATTCATAGGAAAAGACAATACAACGTAATTTTCAGGACACCACTCTTAGAAAATATTTAATTCCAATAAAAATGATGTAATTTTTACAACTGTTCTGTGAGAAAGCCGGCCTATTTTAGGAAATAGTCAGGCAAGTTGGAGCTGATGTAAATAAATATGCAAAGTATTTGTGACCAATTACAAATATTAAGGTCTTAGAAATTGAGCACATGCAAATTTGAAAAAAAAAAACAAGTTGTTAAGTGAATGGAAAACATTTAAGTGAAGTAATTAAAATAGTATTGAGTATTCCCAGAACTTCATTGTAAGATTATTAATTAACTTTTATATTTATTAACAACAAATATTGTTTAAATGAAATCTGAAAAAAATGATATGCTTATGGCCATGAGTTATTTATGCTGAAAAACTTTGTATTTTTTAATCATTTCCATTGTTATAAAAAGGTAAGTTCTAGGAGAGGTAAAATTCTCAAATCAAATATCTGTCATGAAACTTAAAGCTTATGAGAATTCTAGGCATATGGCTTTCCTAACTATCAATTGAGGATAATTGTAAAAATGAGACTGGGGAGATAAAAGAATTGATTAAAATGTAATTTTAGCAATTATACATGGGGAACAAATGATATGTATTCATATTTCCAAATAAGACAAACTTGAAAATAATCTACAAAAGAGTTGATAATTTATGTCGCATGAAATAGTTTTAGTGGAATGGTTGTAGATTACGAATTAGGTATTTTGTTTAAGATTTGACAGAAAGACTGTAGGGGGATTATGTTGTTCCATTGTAAGTAATTGTCCTACCCACTGGTTTAATAAAAAGCCTGAATAACCAAAGGCAGACAGGAAGTGTGGGTAGGGCTACCAGACTAGGAAAACTCTAGGATCAGGTCAGGCAGACCAGAGCAGAATGCCAGAAAGAAGCCAGAAGAAGCAGAGGACAACTATGCTGCTCTGTGAAAAGGTACCGAGCCGCATATCTGAACAGGATAAGAGTCATGGGTTAGTTTCAGGGCAAAGAGTTAGCAAGTTGTATGCCTGGGCCTTAGGCTGATCAGCTTAAAACTATTGTAAACATCTGTGTGTCTCTGTGGGTCTGCAAGCCTAAACCTTGAGGCTAGGCCCAAAATTCTCGCCAGAAACCTAATACTACAAAAGTTCTTTTTCTTTTCAGCTGCTTTATTTAAGTGAAATGTAGGTATAGGGTTTATTTTATCTAATAATTTATTTTAAAATTAACTTTGGTAATTTTTACATTAATATACATTTTAATCAATTCTATGTCAACAATAAAGCATGGATATGTTATAGAAATGGTAAATAATGTTATTTAACACAGTTGCTTATCTGTAATAATGACTACATTTTATAATGGTATGGGGAAACAATGGCAGCATATGGGATACTGTATGGAGAAACAGTGGTAACATAACCCAAACAACTCCTTGACTTCAAGCATCTTCTGTTTCAGTGAGTGTGTCAGATAGTTTACCAGTGAATAGATACATCTTTGAAGAACTTTGGTGACATAAACTGCCTTTTAAGATATAGGAATGAAAAAAAGGATTTTATTTCTCATTCAGCTGGGATGACTTTGTATTGGAGAATAAAATGATCAATTTTTTTCTTAAACATATCACTATAGGTGTAGTATGAAAAATAGTTATCTGCAGGGTAAGGGTGAAAATAGTTCTCAGTGAGGGGACTGTTGCTTATCTAGGAAAGGGAAGCTTGTGATTGGAGTAAGGAGGTAGCAGTGGGTGGGAGTGACTAGAGACAGGCAATATTTCTATGTGGTTTTGTTGTCAAGATGATAGAAATTTCTGGTAGGTGGGGTGATATTTAGACAAAGAAAAGGCAGGAATGAAATGTGACTGCAAGGTTTCAGGGAGAACAGCAAAATAATGTTGTTCCCCATTTTTGGAATGGGAATTCACTGATCAAGGGAGTGACTAGAATTAGTTATCTACTAGATACTAGAAGGGATATACCGAATCTGAATACATTCATAAAATTATAACTCAGTGAATAAGTGAAAGCCAGAGCCACATTTTCTGTCTATCAGGGCACATGTACTTTATAAAGCCACAGGCTGGGTAATTTAAACCTTGGTGTCATTTGAAGTAATAAAGAATTCAGACTATGGTCTTAACTGTTCTGAAATGGGAACGAGATGTAGAAATCACCAACGGATGTCTCAGAGGACTGGCCAGTAAAATAAGTAAAACAAAGTCTGCTAATAATACTGAGTTCTGGTGATTGTTACTGGGTGAAGCTACATTGAAGTTCACAGGGGATATCTTTTAAACAGAAGCACAAAGCACATTTAAATGCACCCAAACTTTAGGAACTGGGTTAGAGCAAAGTTGTGAAGATGGAGGATTATGAAAGTTATACTATTTTTTCCTCTTAATATGCCTGAATCTCTCCCTGAAAAATTATATTAACATGGGGGATTTGCACTATTCAATAGAAGATGCCCTTCTTAACCATCAGCTGTGGTGTGGAGCGGAAAGAGATTCCATGCATATTCTCAGGAAGCTGTCAAAAGAAGGTGTTTCAGGTCAGAGATGACAGCATCTTGCACAGGAGACATGGTGGGTCTTGGTGCTCACAGATAAGCATTAAGGAAAAGAGAAATGTTAAACACAGAGGACTGTCTCTTCAAAGAGAGATGTGTAGACTGTTTTCTGCCCAGAAGTATAACACAGATGTTATAAGCCTGGTATCTCTCAGCTACCTGTGTGGTCAGAGGACACGTGATCTTTTAGAAACTTGAGTTTGTTAGTATCCGTCAATCAATCCTTATATCACTATCCTCCCCCAGACCCTTATCTTGAATATGTATTCTCAGTTAATCCATAGAATATGTTTTCATAGAAAATTCACTTATGGTTTGTAAAGAGTTGATGTAGGCATGTCCAATTTTTTGTGTGCACACAGCATTGAGTTAATTTTCAACAGGAGACTTATTCCAAATTATGTTATGCTTAAGTATACCTAAAATAAACTACGTGAGGTTGACATTTGAACCAACACCAGCTACTGAGTTATACTGAGCCAAACTACCTTCTCACCTCCTGTGCATCTTACCCTGCTGGCTTCAGTGGCTACAGAGGCCCCTGCAGCTTGGGTTATAGTAGTGGAGACATTCTGAAATGACTGACCCAACTGGAACAGCCAACTTCATAGTTGTCTAGTTTATTTGAATATGAATTGAGTTTTGTAATTTTAGCCCACAAACTAGTTTTTTTTTAAAAAAATAAGATTTAATAAATCAGTATCATTTATTGAGATAAATTTTTCTTTATGTTATTCTGTTTTATTTAAGTTACTCTTATATACTCAATGCAAGGTTTTAGATTAACTGTAATCATTTTCTTTAGGGAACTAACTTTATTTATTCAAAGCTATCAAAAAATTCTGTTCAGTCATTGATCTACTATGGTAACTTAGCTGGCATGATCATGGCACAAAATCTGTGGAAGTAACCAGTCACTCTCTGGTTGGAATTAAGACCCACTACATGAGACGAAATCCATGCCTGACACTTCCTGGCTAGCAAAAACCGGGGCCTAGGAGAAATCCAAATAATATTGTTCTGCTAAAGAAAGATAGCAATAAAATGACTCCTAATAGCATTTGGCTATACACATAGATCAGCGTCTCATTAACCATAATCAGACCTGCAGTTGATGGGAACAAATGTAGAAAGCCAAAACACAGCAGTGTGCAGAGAGTGAGACTTTGGAACAGTCAGGTTCAGGTGGGATGTTTTCATCAAACCTCTTCTGCAGCGGAGCTCAAGAACTTTGCAGAAGATGAGGTAGAATATTGTAAGAACCAGTGGGGATGGAAGACAAAGCATGACTGATGCACATACGAATTCATAGAGACAGCCTCATGTGCACAGGACCCACAGAATGCCAAACCAGATGACCTTCCAGTTCTGAGAGGTGGGAAGGACAGAATACCTCATACTAACCAAGAAGCTACTCACAATTGATAGTTATTACCAAAGTAAAAATTAGATTTCCTCAATGGAGTCTCACATACAAACCATCCTTACAGGAAGGCCACATGCCCAGTAGTAGATGGTCAACTCAAAAAGAATTCAGTGTTACTTTTAAAGCTTATTTTTGGTCTCATAACACTTGGGGAATTTCTTAAACGTACTGGTCTTTTGCTTATGTGTTATGGTTTCCAGGTTTTTGTTTTTATTGCTTTCCTATGTGTGCAAATGTGTGTGTTCTTGTGTTTCTCCTGTTTGTTTCTTATATTCTTATATAAACTGTCATTTATTTGTTGGTTTGTTTTCTAACGGGAGAGAAAAGGGGAATGAACTTGAATGGATGCAGAGGTTGGGAGGATGTGGAAAGAGATGGAGATGAAGGAGAAAAACCATCACCAGGATACATTGTGTGAAAAATAATTTTAAATTAAAAAGTGTTCCTGTTTAGTTCTGGTCTAGGCATCCTTTTTATTTGTCATTTGTGTTTATTTTGAGTTTGTTTCAGTGACTAATAGACAATTATTCATTAACTCATGACTTGTTGATTTATTTCCATCATTATGGATATAAAGAACTCTTTATCACTTACCACTGTTCAGATTTCAGAATATTTTAACTGACTTTGAATTGCAGTTATTTCTCTTATCTTCTGTTACCCAATGGTAAAACACACTGAAATATGCATTCGTTTGTAAATATGCCTGCCAGAGGTGGGAGAGAAGACAAAGGGATGTATCTTTATATTTATCTGTCAATGTACATATAATTATATACTGATGTATACACATATAGTCACACAATGTAACTATGTGAAGTGTAATTGAGCTCACCATGTCACTATGAAGAATTAATACCTTTTCTGTTCTTATAGTATCTTTACTGAATTTTATGTGTATATGCTCTTTGTCTACATGTATGTATATATGTGCACCACATGTGTATCTAGTGCAAGCAAAGGCCAGGGCAGGGATTCAGATTCCCAGGAACTGGAATTACTGGCCATTGTGAGCCACAGTGTAAATGCTGAGAAGTGAATCCATATCCTCTGCAAGAACAGAAAGTGCTCTTGGCTACTGAGCAGCTCTCCTGCCCTGAAACAGAGCACCCTTACAACTAAACGTTGACTATCCTTCTAAGCTATCAAATGTGAGTGGAACATGATACACCTGACACAAGATCTTCAGTATGTTAGCCTGAATTTATTTGCCTTGTATTTTCCTTATAGCATCTGGATTCCATGAACAATAAAAGCTTTTACTTCCCAAGCTTAATTTCAGTTTGTGAAATTATTATTTTAATATCAGAGTTAATCCATACAAAATATGTAAAATAAGGTTAATTTAGAGTGGCTTTGATTATTATCATTTATTACCTTGTGTATTCAACCAAATATCCTGATAATCTAAAAACTTTCCTTCATAGTAAATGTATAATTATACTCTTTTATAGTTATATATACCTTTTATAGTTATATTCTGATAGTCTGACATAGAACATTACATATATGTTGAGAAAGATAAATAAAAATTGACCAATAAAGATTTTTATATTTTATTTTGAAATGTCTTATGGGAACAAAATATGCTAGAACATATATTAACTCTTACTTTCATTGCTTACAAAAATATAATTCATAGCAACTTTTCTAATTGAAAACATTTTAACACTAAAAGATATGCATAGAACTGTAGTTGTTGACTGTAATTCATATTGTTTTGTAAAAATATAACTATTAAGAAATAAATTGTTACTCTCTACATTTGAAGCTATAATAATTTCCATCAGCAATTAACTATATGCAACCAAAATGGACATTTGAAAGAATCAAGCTTCATAATAAAATATTCTCAGGTGTGAATATTAAAAATAATTACACGGAACTTTTTGAAGTAAGTTGAATTAGCACTATCGCACATTAATTTTTCTAAAAATTTTCAAATAAATAATTTCTTTTTGCTTCAATGTCTTTCAATCGAAAATAGAAAATATAGTCCTATTGCCTAAAGATGCTAGCATGCTATGAACCTGACCAGCAATATATATATATTTTTTTTTTAACCAGATTTCACTCTGGGTCTCCAAGGAAGATGGGAAATGGAAAAATGATAGTCAAAAGCTGGGGTCAGTTGGGCTGTGAGGGCTGATGACCCATGCCAGCAAGTTTATTAAGATCACAGCTTCTTATCTACCCTTCAAAGGGGGAAGCAGAAATCAGGTCAGTAAAGAGCATCAGGCAGCAGAATGACCTGGAGCTCAGAATCCCTCTAGTTCAGTGATTCTCAACCTTCCTCCTGTGGTGATCCTTTGGTATAGGTCCTCGTGTTGTGATGACTAGCAACCACAAAATTATTTTCATCACCACTTCATAACTGTAATTTTGCTACCGTTATAAATCATAACAAAAATATCTGTGTTTCTGATGGTTTTAGGTAATCCCTGTGAAAGGTCATTTGACCCTCAAGGGGGTCATGACCCACAGGTTGAGAACCCATGCCCTAGTTTCTGTTTTGTAGGGTACATGCTGATACAGCAAGCAAATACCTGGAACATTTGATCACAACTATACAGGGAAACTGTCATGCTCCAGGCCTCTGCCTCAGGTCCCTGGAGTCCTGGCACCATTCCATTGCTGGTCTTACCAATCATGACCCTGCCAGGGGAGAAAAGATCAGAACTCCTTCTTCTACAGACAAAACCCTGAAGGGTCTTTGGTCTTATCTTGTTTCTGACAATGCTTTGTGTTTACTTGCATATTACACAGAATCCTAAAACAAAATTTTACTGATGTTAACTGTTATATATCATGAATTGATAGGAATTAAAAAATATAGTGGATATATGTTTGTGTTATATCCAAGAGTGCTAAAAAGTAAAAATTGACAGTTTTTCATAGACGCTTTTTAAAAATAGTTTTTCAGAAAGCAAAGTCTGATGGATAGTCTTGACTGCCAACTGATGACATCTCGAATTCACTAATGACCAAATGTGGAATTTCTTTTCTTAATTAAATCATTTGATGTGGAGAAAACTGCTTTTAATATGGGTCTTTTGAGGTGAGAAGACACAATTTTAATCTGGGCCACACCTTCTAATGGCAGCCTATATAAAAGACATGGAAGAAGGAAGTTCTCTTTTTGCCTACCTGCCCTAACTCTCATTGGCAAGTTTACCTTTCACTGGTATTAGAACCTACTTCTTCAGGATTCAGATAGATACTGGAGACCAGCTGTGACATCTAGTCTTGTGGCATGAACAACTACTAGGTTCTGGAAATTTCCCTTGATAGTCATTGTTGGGTTAGCTAAACGACAGTCTGTAAGTCACTCTAATAAATCCCTTTTATATATTATCATCATTATGCCATTTATGTTTCTATGGAGAACCCCCAACTAATACAGATTTTGGTACCAGAAGTGGTTCTAGAGCCAAAGAAGTATAATGGATGGTATTTTAAGTATCTGCAGTAGGTTTTCAGAAACTTCCTCTTTTAGAAGCTCAAAGAATATTCAAAGACCACTATGCAAACTATATTACAAACTTAGGAAGACAAACATTTTAAATCATCTTCATTCACCAATCATGCTAGGTAACAAATTTGGTAGTTCTCTATATGAAACTTTTGACATTTTATTAAGAAATAGGAAAAACAATGATAGTGGTTCATTGCTCCTAGTGTCTCTGGTTAAATTTACAAATTAAAAGTGTGCTGCATGATAAAATTAATCTATTTTTTACCACCTCAGAAAATAGTGAAAGACATCAAGAAATTGAGTGATGAAATTAACCAGATTCAGACATGTATAAAGAGTGTAATCTTTTCTAAGTATGCTCTAGAAGAGACTCTTTTCTTCAGCAGGCACATAGCTCAAGGTATGGAAATTCAAATTGAAGCCCTCATTATAAAGTTAGCTGAATTACAATTAAAAACATGAAGTGCCATCCTCAGAGGGTGTTAGAGGTTAAAGTAAAGGTATTAATTGATAAAGAACAGAATTCCTTAACTTGGGATCTAGATATATGGAAGGACCCTATTGATAGTGAGAACCCTGAACCCTTGGGCTCTCAAGGATTAATCTTGCCTGAGGAATTGTCTTTACACCCTTGGTAGACAATATACTCTCACCCCCCCCAATATTTCTATTCTTAAAATTTGACTGAGGAAATTAATTCTTCATTGTCTGCTAAACCAGAAGTGACTTTCTCTTAAGGAGATATCAGGCAAGACAATATTAATGTCTTTCAGAACCCAACAATACTTGCCTCTAGACCTATAACCAGACTTAAGACTAGGAAGGCTCTTAAAGGGAGGTAGAAAGTGTATCCATGAGGAGGTGCACTATACCAAAATATTAATGAATTTGCTATCTCATTAAAGCGGAAGTCTGAGGAATATGTGTGAGTATGGATTTTAAGAAAATTTAATTTCTTAAATTTAACAATGGTAGAAAGAACATAAAACTGGGTCAGGATAAGTTTATTAATATGGGCCTCTGATTGTAGATTCTAGGTTTAGTATGGAAGCTTGAGTAGTTTTAAAATGTGTCAATTTTTTGTTTCAATGGTTGTCTAAACATTGCTTAGAAGATATTATATTGAAGAGGAGTTGAAGATGCCTGATATACCTTGGATTAGTATTGATGAAGGGATTTTAAGGCTCAAGTAAATTGCAATGCTGGAGTCAGGAACACCATTTAAAATGCAATGCTTTACACTGTTGAATCCCTCAAGATGGGCCTTAACTAATCCTGTAAGATACAAAATGAAGAAAGGGGCACAAGTTACATGAAGAAATTGCCCAAATGCCTATGGTTTTCTGTTCAAGACTGTCTGCTCTTGAACTTACTCCTGTAGCCTTGGGAGATGTATTCTATGATCTACTTGACGGAAAAGAAGATTAGAGCCTGGTTTAATGATAGTTATGCACATTTTTGAAGGCATCACCCAGAAGTGGACAGCTGCAGCATTCTAAGATTTTTTTCTGAAAGATATTGGTGAAGGAAAATCTACACAGTGGGCAGAACTCTGGGTTGTATACATGGCCATATATTTTATTTGGAAGGAGAAATGGCTAGAGATGTAATTGTTCACTGATTTATTGGATGAAGCCAATGGATTGACTTGATGGTTAGGCACATGGAAAGAGCTTGATTAAGTAATTTGTGACAAAAACATCTCGTGAAGAAATAAGTGAATAGGTCTCTCCAAAAGGGTGAGGGATGTGAAGATACTTGTGTCCCATGTAAATTCTCATCATAAGGTGACTTCCACTGAGGAGGAGTTCAATAATCAAGCAGATAGGATGACTTTTTGTGGACAGTCAGCCTGTTTCCTCGGGATTCCTATCAATGAAGTGGCTACAGTGGCAGAGATACCGGTATTTTAACAGCTAAACAACATGAACTTCCCCTCACAAAACTGACCTGAATACAGCTGCTGTTGAGTGCCAAATATGCCAACAGCAGAGATAAACACTGAGCCTCAGATATAACACCACTCCCCTCGATGATCAACCAGTAGTCTGGTGGCAGGTTGGCTACATTTGACCACTTCTTCTGTGGAAAGGGAAATATTTTGCCCTTATCAGAATAGATACTTGTTCTGGTTATGGCTTTACCTTCCCTGAACATAATGCTTCTGCCAAAACCACTATCTGTGGACTTAGACAGGGCCTTATCCATGATCCTAGCATTTCATGCAGTACTCCTCTTTACCAAGAGACTCACTTCAACAGCCAGAGAAGTGCAAAAATGGGCCCACAATCATGAAACCCACTGGTTTGTACCATTTTTTTACCATAATTCTGAAGCAGCTGGCCTGATAGAATGAGAGAATAGGCTTTTTTTTTTTTAAAGGTATAGTTACAGTACTATAAAGTGAAAGAACCTGGAGGTCTGGGGGAGGATTATGTGCTTTGACTCATCATTATATATCTATTCTCTCTGGCCAGGATCCACAGGTGAGTGAATAAATGTTGAAAAGGAGATAGTTCTACCCAGTATCACCCCTGGTTTCTTTTAACCTGCTTGCCCTCTCTCTTAGTGGCAATTCCATTTCTTCACCTGTATTAATACATACTTCTTCAGAATTCCAATATATACTGCAGACCAGTGGATATATCCAGCCTCATGGCCTGAAAAATTATTGGTTTACTGGACTTTTCTTCAATAGACAACTATTGTTGGACTAGCTGGACCATAGCTTGTAAGATATTGTAATAAAGTGTGGGAATTCAATAAAAGCTTCAGACGTTTCAGAGATATCCGAAGGAATCTACCCACAGTCTATGTGGGTATTTAATAAAAGCTCCAAAAGTTCTGGAGATCTAACCACAGTCAGTATAGGAGAATCAGAAAGTGGTGATTCACACCTTTAATCCCAGCACAGGGAGTATCCTGTGAGTGGTGACCTACGCCCTTAATCCCAACTGAGTCAGGTCATTTTAGATTATAGAAGGAATTCCAGGCTCCCAAGCAGGCAGTGGTGGTTGGGGCCACGCCTTAAGAGTATTTAAGGTGAGGATAGAAATCCAAGGAAGGAAGCCAAGCCAAGGGAAGTGAGGTTGAGGCTGAGGAAGCTGGAAGACAGCTGGGTAAGATCTGACTGTGGTGTTTATTTTCTCTAATATCTCGACTTCCTCAGAGATCTATCCCTGAGTCTCATTTATTCGTGCAACAATAAAGCCTTTTTATTACATATACATCATATGTATATATACATACACATCACATATACATAATACACATGTTTGTGTGTGTTTGCATGTATACATTCTGTCAGTTCTGTTTCTCCAGAGAACCCTGACTAATACACTAGGTAATTAGAAACAACTGAAAATAAAAATGAATTTAAATAACTTAATTACATAAAGTAATATAGTTGATATGATCTGAGGTAAGAGAGGAGAGACCATTTACTTCTCAAGGTGATACAGTAGAAACAAAGATCTTTATTTAGAATCAGAAGAAAAGAATGAAACTTGTTTATTATTTTACTTAGGAATTTTATTTAATTTGACATGAAACAGAGTATAGAAAATATAGTAGTTCCTCATTTCAGTTTTCAGTAAGAATATGAATAGAATGCAAGAAACTCAAAGGAGGTATATTTGTATGTAAGTTTGATCATGATTAAGCTTTAGAAAGTCATGTGGAAGAAGGAATGGGAGTGGAGCTCAGTGGAAGAACCCTTGCCAAACTTGCAAGGTTTGGACTCAATCTTCAACACTGACATTCAATTTTTATTTCAGTATTACTTGAGAAATCACAATTTGAATTGATTAAAAATTTTACAGTACATTATAAGATTTTTCTACCCTTACTCAAAATAAGTTCTCATAACTTTTCACAATTCATGTGCTGTTTTAAAAGCTTTACAATGAATTCATTTTTCTCTATGGACTACAACAATAGCTTTGTAATATAATCTTGATATTTACTTAGTACTTAGTGAAAAGTTTAAGTGATGGGTAATGAAACCGTGGGATAACAGAGTTTATTTGGAAAACCCTGCTGAAAAAGTCCTCAGTCTCCAGGAACTTGTTGATAACCCACTTTTGTATTTTATCCAAGGCCCCATCCCATGGTTTTGAATAGCGGATGAGGCTGAGTATGCTGGAATGAGATGAGCAACTCTTGATAACATTTTGATGAGTCAGTGACAGGTCAGAAGCTTCAGTCTGACCCTGTACCTATGGATTTACCATATTAAATATGGAATTGTCTAAATGATTATGTCTTAAACATAAGCAGAAAGCAAAGGAGAACTTGGGAATATATTTAGCAAGGCCACCTGAACAAGCCTACATAGACTGCAACTCTGGAAGCTTAAGCAGCAGATATTACCTGTCCCTTGAATATCACATTCACAGGTACATTGCAAGTTTACCAATGGAGGTGCTTTTGTTTATTAAAACTAAACCAGAATAATCCCACCCCTGTACCTGTGGTTTTTCAGTTAATTTTAACATGCATAATATTTGAAGTGGGTGAAGAGTACCCACTTTTATAGTTTTACTAATGGAATAGGTTTGATATTTAGGTTGTTAGGAAAGAAAATAAGGCCACAGTAACGGAGCTTCAGTGTCAGAGCTCTTGCCTAGAGTGCATAACGGGCTTGGATTCACCCTTAACACCAGAAATAGAAACACCAAACAACAGCATCTGACAACAAAAGAACCCTTAACAGGAATCAAATATTAATTTTTTTGGAATGTATTTCAACCATAAAGAAGTTAAAAGAAAATCTTTTTATGAGTGTCTGCAAGAAGCTCATCCTGTGAAGCTTATATCAAAATTAGGGAAAAAAGAGAATTCCAGATGTATTTTTAAGGTACTTATTTTTTATTTTATTTAATTTTTAATTAAACACAATATCTTAAATAATCTGTTGATTTAAGTATGTTTGGTTTTAAAATGTTCTTATTTCTTGAGAATTTCATACATATATTGCAATATGAAATACATACACAAATACATGATTTTAGTCGTATTTTCCTGTATTTCCCCTCTTACCTACTTCTAGATACTCACCCCACTGTAAACTCTTTCTAGTTCTTTCAAGAGTGATTCCACATCTACCATATGCCTTAAATCAGAGTTTGTGAACATGTCAAAAACAAACAGAGCCTCCTCAAAACACAGTATTTCTCTAGTCATAAAGTGTTTTTCTATGTTGTTTCATTTTACTCGTATGAGAATTATAAAATTTCACCCTAGTTTTGAGGATCAATGGGCCATAAAAGGTTTTCCCAAATTAAGTACAAAAAAAGAAGAGAAACACCAGATAGTGTCTTTTGCAGAGCATGGTGGTACACCCAGCACTTTAGAGGTGAAAGCAGGGGGATCAAGAGTTCATGGCCAGCTTCTGACACATAGTAAGTATGAGGCCAGTCTAGAAGACACAAGATTATTCCAAATATAAATGAATAACAGCAAAAACAAAATAAACCTAAATATTTTATCTACATAAACAAGCATCTTTTTTTATTTAACACCATGGATTTCAAAATTTGGCATGCATGCATTGTGTAAACTGGTGACATTCCTTATGTATATATATATACACACCACACACACACACACATATGTAATAGTATGCTTTCCCCTGACTTCCTTTCATTGTTTCACCTCAACTGCTCCATTCACTACCCCCTTTCTCTTCTATCATACTATATTTTCGAGAAAAATGGTTTACTTTTAAATCAGATTTTCAAGGCACAATATATCAGAGAAGGGAAGTCAAGGTTTTAGGCCTTGAAGCAGATAGTCACATGACATGCATAATCAAAAAAACAAAGAGAGGTAAATGCATGGATGGTACTTGGCAGGCTTTTCCACTAAGTATTCTTTACTTATTCTTTAACAATATTATACATATATATAGTACATCTGATTTTATTCACTTCCATTTTGTCTCTTGCACCCTTACAAGATACCATTCCTATAACTCCTCTCATCTTTATGACCTATCCTAATTTTCTTTATATTTTAACTCTTGGGTTTAACTGTTATTGCCTGCCGGGATGTTGGCTATCTTGTTCTTGTGTAGGTGACCATGGCTACAGTAAGGTAATCTGTGCAATGACCACACTGTTTCCATAAGACAGTCCCTTACAGTAATCTTCCACATCCTCTATCTCTTACATTCTCTCTCTTACTCCTCTATAACTTTTCTTCAACCTTGGGAGTGGTGGCACTATACTATGCATGTCCCAGTTAGGGCTGAGAATTCTCATTATGAGTCACAGAATTAACTGCTTGCCACTGTAAAAAGAAGGTTCTATAGCCGAGAGTAAATGCAACACTAATGTGCATAATAAACTCATAAATATCTAGAAGTCAGTTCTACCCATTTAGTAGAACTACAATGGAGTCCTCCCTCTTCCCAGGACCTATGGTGTTGCTCAAGCATGAACTGTTGGCTAGGTTTATGGTACTAGGCATGGATGGATTTATTCTTGTGGAAAAGTCCTCAAATCACATAAGTATTGGTTGCTCTAATAAACTCGTGCCACTATTGCACTACTGTGCACACCTTACCTGGCAGGTCATTATTGTAGCAAATAAGGTTTACCACTGGTTTACCTTGATTACTTTTCTCTCCTAGCAGAGAGCACAGCACCTTTTAGTACTATGAAAGCTATCCAACAGGGAGTTTGACCTTGCCTTTTCTATGTTTCATAGCCAAACACTGTGTTTTTAACATCAGGGTTTTGCCATCTAACTTGAGTGAGAAATCAAGAACAATGGAAAGAGCTAGTATTGTTTGAAGGGGAGTTATGGGGACTCTGTGACTAATGATTTGAAACTTTTACTCAGTGACTCATTTGTTCTTTTGGAAGCATTCTTTACCCATGTAGGGACCTATGTTTGTCCTTTTAAAATTAGCCTATACAGTAGTGGGTTTCTATTATAGTACATTCTTGATGTGATATGCTATGGAAATATACAACCCTCGTTAAATCCTGTCAATTTCTTGTGTTATCCTTGACTCCATGACCTTTGGGACATTATAAAATCAGTTATGTTTACCAGTCCCTGTGACCTCCCTGGTCTTACAGTATCAGGGTAATGGCTCACAGTCAAACTATAATGTAAGGTACTGGCTACTGATATTACTTAGGGACAACTAAGGAATCCTAAGAAAATGAGAAAAACAAATTAGACAAGTAAACATGATGAAATTTTAAAAAGAGCAAAAATACACCAAACCAAAAATCTGCTCAAGCTTTGGTACAGCTTTTCTCATCTCCAATGAACAGTAAAAGTATGTTGGACTTCCTGCTATTTTAGAAAAGCATATTGACTTAAGGAAAGAAAGATAACGTCAAATTTAGTCTGCTTTCTCAAGGTTTTTTTTTTTTTTTTCCATTAGTGTAACAGTGATGACTTAAATTTGTTATAAAATTTTGGTATTTTGATAATTTCTTGACCAAATTTTCTAGTATCATCTAGTTAACCTGATTGTGTTGTGAGAGACCATTGTCATTATTAACTCTGTTAAATGTTTTGTGCTTTTCATGTCAATATAGTAGAAACACTACACAGTTAATATACTTTAAAATTTCTATGACAGAGAGCAAGATATAATTTACAATGAAGTACAATTTTCTGTTATTGGGGTTTGTGTTTGTATGTATGTATTATGTTTGTATGTATGTAAAACAGCATTACCAAGTAACAATGTCATTTTTTAGCATAGAATAAATACTATAAAGTAATTAGTCAGCTATAATATATGTTATATGAGAAAACAATTAATTCAGTCTTCCTTAGAAGACAATTGTTGGCAATTTTGAGAATATTAAAACTATATCTCAGTAAAAGACTTAGTGAGGATATGGAAGCTGATGCTTCTGAGGCAATGCACCATTTAGCTTTCATTGGGAAGACAAGAACATTGTTGTTCAGTGGACTGGAGGGAACTTGGATTAGTTCAGTCAATTAAGTCATGATTAATTTATGTTAGATCTTGCTCTCTTGAGTCTATAAAAACAAGACTTTAGTTAACCAGTAGCATTTAGTTTAATAAAAGTAAAGTCTTTAAAAATGAATTCAACAGAGGAAAAAATATACCACTGACATAATCAGTAGACAGCAAGAACTGCATTTTAATTTGTGCCAATAGAAGTTTGAATGAATTAAGAGACTAATAACAACAGAGTTACTCCTTTCAAATGGATAGCCAAATTTCCTAGATTGTTATTATTATGGCTTATACAGTGACTTCTACCCTGACATGTAGCAGATTTCAAGTATACTAGAGAGCAAAGGCTTTCTTTGCAGAAGGACCTGATACTAATGATAAGTTCATGTTGTCTCTGTGTCTAAATAGAAACAGTCAATTGCTAGAACCTTCAGTCAAAAATGCTTCTACAGAGGCAGTGAGTAGATTGTGATTACTCTAATTATCCTTTTGAACATAATGTTCGACTCTAATGGGTTTTCGTGTATGTATGGCATTTAGAGAGAAATGTAGCTGAATGCCTAGCTGAGTTCCTAAGCCACAGGGAAAATAATAGAGGATTACCTTGTTCAACAGAAAGAACAGAAATTAATCTAAAGGAAGTACTTTAACTTTGCCCACTGAGTGACTTCAATAGTTGTACACAGTGCTTGATCAAAGGCTAGTGTTGCATTTAGGAGAAATCTATCTTTAACAGAATAAGTGAACAAGATAGCTTAAGGGGTACCCACATGAATGGTGAAGAGAAGCTAAATAGCTATTTATGGGTCTTTTAGAGCATTGAGTAAAATCCTAGCAATGCCATTTGAATTCTAAAAAGTCATGATAATGCGATCATATAGGATTAATTTTGATAGAACTACTTCAATGTAAGACAGTGAGAAAGTATTGCCAAATCAAACATGCTGCTTCCACAAATAATGTATGTGGATATTGCTAGACCAAATGGTATAGTGAGAGACTGCCGTATGTGGAGGCAGTCTCCTTGGCTTTCAGTTCTCTTGTTCTCCTTTCCCCTTGCCCAAAGTATCACAATGTGTTCTCTAGGCTGACCTTAAATTCACAATCCTCTTGTTTCTACCTGCTCCGTAGTTAAGATTAAAGATTGTTCAGCCTAGTTGTGCCGTCTTGAACAATTCATTAGGTGCCTCCAATTTCTTTCATATGTTGAATAAAAACAGTAGTCATCAGTACTTCTCTGGCTTTTATACAGATTTTATGGGTTAATGAGAATCAATCCAACTTACAGGCAGAGCCCTAAGGAATTTGCCTGGCAAGGAGCAGATGCTCAGGAAATAGCAGTGCTAATGAGCATACTGCCTTTCATGTCATTTACTGGCATACCTGCAGAGTGTGTGAGATGCTATCTGTGAAGAGAACAATGATCAATTACTAGGCTAAAATAGAAAAGTACCTGGTTCGAAGTTCTTTGTTTTATTCCTTATATAACAAAATGGTAGACCGGGAATAGTATATGCCTGACTAACCTAAGCCATTTCCTGGATTTTATTTTTCTCCCATTTGTACTTTAAATGATAAAGGAAGGCTAAGCAGAGATTTCTTCCCAAAATAAGTTTGTGGTAATATATTATATATTTAATAAAATAGTCTAAAATTTCAGAAAACCATTTCATTTAAATTTAAGCTATAAGCTACAATTACTACTTTAAAAAAAGCCATATAATCCTGTCATATGCATTCAAAACCATGGTTAATATTTGTATAAAATGCTTGTGATTACAATATTTAAGTTTCATTTTATCTGCTCATACTTAATTTTATTTAGAGAAGATTAGTACCCATACTTGTGATATTTTTCAAACAATATTTGTATTTATTGCTGCTATGAGATAGTCTTTCTGTACATTGTGAATATGTATTGCTACTATTGGCTAATAAAGAAGCTGCTTTGGCTTACTGCAAGACAGAACACAGCCAGAGACAGATGGTAAATACAAGAGAGATACAAGAAGAATAAAGGTGAGTCAGAGGGGATGCTGGGAACCTCTCGGGGAGCAATATATAATGGAACACAGGTAAAGTCATGAGACATGTGGTAATAATCAGATTAATAATTATGAATTAATTTAAGATGTAAGAGCTGGCTAGAAAGAAGCTTGAGCCATTGACCAAACAGTTTGTAATTAATATTGAGCCTCTGATTGATTATTTTATAAGCTGCTTCAGGGCCAGGTGGGACACAATGAAACAATATGGCTATAAAGACTCCCAAAGTGAGGCAAGAATTTTTATCTAAAATCTGGGAGAACTTAATGAGATTCTAATCAGAGCCAAGAAAAGTTTCATAGCTTATGCTGATCATTATAGTCATTGGTACAGAGATGTCCCCTGGACACTGTGAGCTTCAGCAGCAACATGGCAGACTTCAGAGGTTTCTCACAATCCATGGTACTAAGAAACTTCTCCTAGATGCTGGGTGCAGGCTTGTAAGCACAGATGTGGGCTTAAAAAGGCAGATTAATGCCACTTAATACTGTTGTCCAGAATTTGGGAGGTAAGCATGACCTCTGACCATGTTGAGAAGCCAAGTGGAGTAAAGCCAGAAGCCAAAGATGTGCTTCCATCCTAGCCAAACAGCTTAATAGTTTAAAAACTTTCCTGGTCAAAAAAGGATTACATATGCACAATAAAGACAGATTTAGATGGAAAAAAACAACTAAAAATGTTCCAAAATACTTTAAGGAATATATGTAGGCTTAAGAGAAAAGGAGTAGAAAAGTCCCTTTTAAAGAGAGTAAAAAATAGCCACATAAAGATGAAAAATATACAGAGAGTGTGGATAGTTAACATTATTGTGTTGTCTTTGGGATTTTTAACTGCATAGAGACATTTGGTTATGGGGGCTACTAAGCTAAACCAACAGATATATTTTAAAGGTATCTTGACCTCAAAATTTTTGTCTAAGAATATGTTCCTTTGGAAAAGAGGTTTTGTTTCTATTTCCACAGAATATGACAAGCTGTAGATTCCTTCCAGGCTAACATGGTTTCATCATGAAATACGACCTGAGAGGTGTAAAATGGGAGTGATGGCACAGCCACAGCTAATCTAACATCCAGAACAGCTTCCAGGCAACTGGCTGAGATGATACAGTCTCAATGACTACTACAGCTAAGATTTAACCATAACTCTAAAAGTCTTCAGGATCCTCATGAGTTTAATAGTGCCCCAAACAGCAGGAAGTAGTATAGAAAGCTACACTCAAATTTCTAAAATATTGTTTATGAATGTTTGTTTTTATTTAAAGGGAATTGATTATATATGGTTAATGGTCATAGTCAATCTCTTTATAAAAGAAAAAAGGGGGTCAATATATAATATATATATATATATGATAAAAAAGATAAATTATTGATTCTACTTTAATCCCCAAAAAACTGTTACTCTCAAAATACTTTACATTGGTATGGATTTCAGTTTATTGATGTGAATTTGAGATCAATTTTATTATACATATGTATATTTCTACTCTTGTTTAAAGTATTATGTTTATGTAATCATTTATAATTATAATGTATAATTGATAAATACAAATAAATAGTGTCATATATAATAATAAAACTAACAATCATGTTAGTTAGGTTATTTTCGATATACAAAGATATATTTTAACAAGATGGGTAATCTTCAAACACTTTAAAGACCTACAGAATATGACATTTAAAATGTTTTAAGAACTTAGACTTTTCTAGACATTGAGGCACATGTGCTTCTGGTAGCACCAATATACTTCAGAGAAGATGATGGGCATCAAAGAAACTCCATGTGAAGTTTCCTTTCTTTGTGACAAAAGTTAGCCACTGGGCAATAAAGTGCTCTTGCCTTGACTGCTTGACAGTATGCTGTATAAACTGGATTTGCAGTGCCATAGGGAAATGACAACTAAACTTGGCCAAAAAAAAGATGAGATAGTCACTCAGGTTTCTGCTTCATAGAAGAACTACCAGATATTTTGAAGGACACAAGCAAAACTGACACACATTGCCAAAGTAGATGAATCAGTCCTTCAAATGTCCTGCTTCACTGAAAAATATGTCAGAAACTCTAGATCTGTAGGCTGAAGATGGATGCCCTAATATTACATAGGGACTTTGGGTAACTGTTCAGGCAGCCAGATGAGTCTGTCATTTTTAGAATTTTGGAAGTTGATTGCAATGCACTTCCTGTTTATGCTGATAATATATCCTTCTATGATTTTTGGTGATTGTATCATTATATGGTTTTTGGTTGAGCTGAAGATTAGATAGTTATAATTATGGTTTTCATTGGTTATGATAAAAAGTAAATTATATATGAAGCTTTAGATTCACAGAAAATAGAATAGGTGATCGAGTATTTTCTTTAATTTTAGTAAATACAAATAGACTAGATATAGCTGTAATTCTTGCTTGATAACTGTTTTATTATATGTAATTTTGCTATGTTAAAGTTAAAATCTTTCTTCCTGATTTGGCAGAAAATGGAAACTGCTGTGGGATAGTCTTTCTATATGCTGTGAATGTGTTGTTACCACTGGTTAATAAAGAAGGTCTTTTGGTCTATGACAAGACAGGACACATTCAGGTAGGAAATCCAAAAGAGATACTGGAAGAGGAAATCTGAGGTTGGAGGAGATTCTGGGAGCCACCAGGGCCACAAGATGTAGTGGAACATAGGTAAAACTACGAGACATGTAGCAATACATAAATTAATAATTATGGGTTAATTTAAGATGTAAGAGCTAGCTAACAAGAAGCCTGAACCATAGACTAAACAGTTTGTAATTAATACTGAGCCTCTGAGTGACTATTTTATCAGTTGCTTCAGAACTAGGCAGGACAGACGAAAAACCATCCAGCTACATATTCTTAAGAACTCTGGTAAAGGGCATAAGTATCAGATATAAAGTAGCTGTTCAAATGTTTTACAATGGAAAAGACTCACTCCTTAATCATAAGTGCCCAATGATCACATTATCATCATGAACTACATCTTCAAGTATTGATCAAGCGCAGTCATTCATCTTGCTAACAGCAGTATTGCATGGAGTAATACTGTGTGACATGTTATGTTTCATTTCCAGAATGAATTTTTTATTTTTTAAAGAAGAGTCTGTAGATAATGATACAGTGGCTCAAATGTGTAATTTCATCAGTAGCTATCATAGTTTCTATAGATATAGAAAATCACCAGTGTCTTGTTCACACACTAGTACTAACTGAACCGTGAAGGAAAAATGTTTTGACATTAATGCCACCTGTAGTGCTAGGATTTTATTATCAAAACAATGACAAGGAGGTAATAAAAGTGCTGTCCTTCCCAGAATGTTTGTAAAAATATCCATGTATAATGTTAATATAGGTCTCTTTACAACAGAAAATTAACCAGTAAAATATGCTCTCTAAGGAGGTAAGGTCAGGAAAATTAACTTAAGAATTGGTTAGGTAGAGGATTCAATGGGGAGAGGAGGAAAGACAGAAGTGACTGAGTGGTATTGGAAGGGGCAACTAATACTAAGGATCATTAGAGAGACCTTATGGAAACATGCTACTATAGAAGGCGCTTAAAATAAATACATATATGAAAGAAATCTAAATGGAATCACCAAACATCAGGGGAGATAATACCTTACCGCATTGTCTTCTATTACCAAGTGTAATTTATAGTTTCAAGAATGGATCACATCTGATTGAGTTGTTCACAAAAGGGCCATAGAGAAACCCCCAAACAACTCAGGTTATATCCAAGGCTATTGATTGCCATCCACAAACTGATGGCACGGCCCTATTGCTGAAGACAACACATATCTCAATGAGTTGGTTCTTCACTATTAGCAGCTAGTGTTCATGATACTGGAAGGTACTCTACATGCTATTAGAAAACAAAGGGAACCATAAACTCATATACAAAACCTGTTATCTACAATGGTGACCTACCTGCATGATATACTGGTGCAATAGTGGCAGAAACATTATAGAAGTAAGCAACTACTCTTTAATTGGACTTGAGGTCTGCTCCAAAAATTGAGCACAACTTGGTGGGCATGAGCCTGAGACTAAATAAACTACAGGTAGGAGAATAACAAATTTTGTGTTGTTTTGCTAAAGAAACATATCAATAAAATGACTCAGAAATTCTGCTGTACCCATATATCACTGTTTTTCTCTGCTATCATCAGAGAAATTTCCTTTTTAAGTGGATGAAAACTAATAAAGGGATAACTGGACAAATGTGCAGAGAGTGAAAGACTTTCTAACAGTTATAAATGGAATGTCTTACCAAGCCCCCTCTCTTAGGAACTGGGAGGCGATTGGGAAGATTCAGCAGCAAGGTTTAAAGAGCTAGAGCTTAGATGACACCAAAGAAATGGTGTCTTCCAGTTATAAACAGGACTTGCACACATATGAACTCAGAGAATATGGTAACATGCAAAGGGCATAGGTCCAGGATAAATGGGAGCTCAGTGCTGAGAGGAGAAACAGACACAAGTCCTCATCCATAATCCAGGACTTATCTCCAAGTGACAGACATCTGGAAAAAGAAAGTTACTTTTGCCAATGGAATGTACCTGGCTGTGTAAATCATACTAAGGGAAGGCCCAATGCCGAATAATATACGGGAAACACAAAACAAACTCAATATGCAGATGTTTTGTCTCATTTTTGTCCCCTCTGACCTTTGGGCAATTTTTTATGTTACTTATTTTCTTTCTTATTATTTTCAATTTTGAACATCATTTATTCAAGCAGTAAGTTATTTTATTTTTCTTTTTTCTGCGTTTTATTATTTTTTATAACAAATGTCTTTTTTATCCATGCATCCCCCTGCTCCCCCTCCCATCCCTCCTCCCAAACCCTCCCTGTCAGCCTTTAGCCTCACCCCTCCCCATCCAACCATCCTCTTCCCCAAAAGGGCAAGAAGTCCCAAGATGGGTCAGCTCAGCATGGCACATCCACTCCAGGTAAGCCTGATTTCCTCATCCCAAAGTCAAGACTGGGTTAGGTGTTCCTCTTTGGGGAATGGGCTCTCAGGTGCCAGACCAAACATGGAGCACAGTCTGATTACACCCTTGAAGGATCTACATACTGCCCATGCCAATAGACAGTTGCCTACCCTTGGAGGTCCTGGATCCTTTTCCATATGGATCTCCAGTGGTTATTCTTGATTCAGTGAGGTCCACAGTACTCCAGCTAGTCATCACTGTGGGGATTTTCCTTATGATCTCTATCATACAGACTCTCCCGCCCTGCTCTCAGCTGAACCAGGAGCTTCGTCTGGTGCTCAGCCATGGATCTCTGGCTCCACCTCTGTTCTTTGTTGAATGTAGGCTCTGTGATGACACTTAGGGTTGTTATTTATTTAATTATAGGGGAGTACTGTTTAGGCACCCCCTCCTCAATTAGTTGGAGACCTAGCTAGGGACATCCTGTGAGTTCTTGTATGTTTTCCTAGCACCCAGTCTCTTTCCAACCCCACATTAGCTTCAAGATATCCATCTTTTTCTTTCTTCTTCTTTGCTCCTCTCACTCAACTATCTCCTTCTTTCATGATTTGTTCCCAACTCTTCTTGGCTGCAACCTGTTATGACCCCAATTTGCTATGGTGAACTTCTCTATTTTCTCTTCTTAGGGGGAATCTTTGGATGTCTCTCTTAATTTCCCTTTGATTCCAAGCTGTCCAGGGTTTGTGGTTTGCAGCTTGGGTATTCTTTGCTTTTTGTTTAAAATCCACTTATGTGTGGGTACATCCCATGCCTCTCTTTCTGGTCTTGTGATACTTCGCTCAAGAGGATTTTCTCCAAATCTATCCATTTGCCTGCAAATTTTAGGATGCTTTTTTTTTTTTTTTTTTTTTTTTTTTTTTTTTTTTTTTTTTTTTTTTTTGCTGAGTAGTACTCCATTGTGTAGATATACCACAGTTTGTTGATCCATTCTTCAGTTGAAGGGCATCTAGATTGTTTTCAGGTTCTTGCTATTATAAATAATGCTACTATGAACATAGTTGAGCTAATCCTTATAGGATACAAATGTTTATCCTTTGGTTATATACCCAATAATGGTATTGCTAGATCATTGGAGACATTGATTCCCAGATTTCTGAGAACCACCATACTGCATTCCAGAGTAGCTGTACAAGTTTGTACTCCCACCAAAGATGAAGGAGTATTTCTCTTGCTTGCATCCTCTCCAGCATAGGCTGTCATCTGTGTTTCTTATTTTAGCCATTTTGAGAGGTGTATCTCACAGTGGTTTTGATTTGCATTTCTCTGATGGCTAAAGATTACTTTTGTTACCTTAAAAAAAGAATTTTTATCATTGTACACAAAGCAATGCAACCCATTCTCTTAAAGCTAGAATGATATCATGGCATTTTGCTTAACAAAACAAAGCAAAATAAAGCATACACAAAAATTCAAGCGAAACAAAATTCCTTAGTGATTTATTCTTGTGTTTGAGAGTAAAGTCAAATCTCTCTTTGGTTTCCAGGTACAGCAAATTCAAATCTCACTTACCTTGTTTTAGGCCAGTTCTTTCTTACTTTTTCATCTGGAAGACTTTCTTAGCTAAAATGCAGGGCTTATCCATTCTTGTGGCCTTTGGGCTTGTTTCCTCTTCCTTTTTTTTTTTTTCTTTTTTCTATTGGTTTATTTGAGACAGGGTTTCTCTGCGTACCAGCTCTGGCTGTCCAAGAACTTCCTCTGGCTGGCCTTGAAGTCACAGAGATTCACCTGCATCAGCCTCCCGAGTGTTGAGATTAAAAGTGTACTCCACCACTGCTCGGCCCTTCAGAGCATTTTTAATAATGTCTTTTCAGTTAATTTTTATTATTTTAGTCTCTGAGAAGTACCATTTTATAAAAAATGTGATATAAATGCCCAATGAAGTATTACTCTGTTGTATGGAATAACAAAACAATGTCATTTCTGGCACCAGGTGTCTAAACTTAGCAATCATAAGCAGAGGTCATGATATTTAGAATTACATCAGATATATATAAACAGAGGAGGAGATTTTTGGTAAGAGAAAGAACAAGCAAAATAAGGAGGGGACAGTGGGTGGCAATGAAGGGTGAAGAAGGTTCAAGTATATTTTATGTCTGTAAAAATAAACTGAATTTTGTTGCAGTATATAAAGCAATAAGAAGAAGAAAAGGAAAGAAAACAGACAACTTTGTAGGTCACTGCAATATGACCTCCTCGTGTTCCCTGTTAGTTACCTGATTTTTAACAAGAAGGTAGAAACTATACATTGAAGATCTGACCAAATCTTCAAAAGATAGTGTTTGTCTCTCATCTTGCCCTAACCCCCAACCTCAACTCTATGTGGATCAAAGATGTCAATATGAGACGCACTGGCACTCTATAAATTTTTATGTAAAGGAGCAGAAGGCATGATTTAACGTATATGCACAGATAAGGAGATGCTAAAAAGAACCCTGGTAATGCTATTGACAGTTGATGTCTTTCTAATTCAATCTGAAAGGCTACTACATCTTCACTACAAAGCAAGGTTAAAAACAGCGAGATAAAGAAGAGTTATTGGTCAATATTTATGATCATTTTTAGGATGTATTATAGTACTTAGAATCAATAATATAATTCAGAACTATAATGGCTGTTAAATAGTTTAAAATACACTTATTTTAATGACTGTAAGTCAACAAATAATTATAATTATTAGACCACAGTTATCAGAAAGATTAGTTTATAATGTAAAAAGTAGGAAATATGTCAACTATTTTGATTCATAGTCAGTATTTTACTGGACTTGAAAATGAAGCAAGATAACTTGAACAAAAGGATATACAAGTCTAAGAAATAAAAATAAATATTCAATATTTGTTAATGAAATAATTTGTTGATATGAAAATAAAATTCAAAATATTAGCATCTAGAGTGGAACAGAAAGTAATTTTCTTTGTGTTAGTCGCCATAAAAATGCAATGTTTTTCAAAGTAATACTTATGGATAAAGTTTTAAAAGTTTAACAATTATAATGGAGAATAATAATTCCCCCTATTGTGTATATCAATGTTTAGTAACAAAACTCCTTTGAATTTTAAATTTTGTTTGAACTTTAGAATGTTTTAATAAACATAATGAATCTAGGATGTTTATATAAGCACAAATGCAAATTTTATATTTCATTTACATCATATATCTTTATTTCTCTATAATCTATCTTTTCATCTATCAATAAATCTACTTATCTATGATATCTATCTACCTGTCTGTCTGTCTATCTGTGTGTTCATCCATCTGTCCATCAGTCAGTTTATCGATCCTACCACCTGTTCATCCTACTACCTGCCCACCCACCCATCCATCCATTTATCTGTCCATCTATATCTATCTATCTATCTATCTATCTATCTATCTATCTATCTATCTATCTATCTATCTATCTACCTACCTACCTACCTACCTACCTACCTACCTACCTACCTACCTATGTACTCCCCATCTATGAAGTACATCTCCATTTGACTACTCACCTAACTCTGGGGTGAAATTTTTTATGTCAGCACTTAGTTTTATATTTTTGAGCAGTCTAGATTTCAAATTTCTTGGCAAGGGATGTCCAACATATAAAAATGGGTATATATTTCATATTATATACATTAGTGCTTAATATGGATGGATGTTTCAAAGTATAATATTATATATATGTATTTATATACATATATCAAAAGTACATAAGTAAATTTTAAGCAAATGTTGAAGCTGTACTAAGATATAGGGAGCTGCAGTATTATAAAATTGTCAATTCTTTATTTAAATATTTATGTATTTTAATAATTTTATTAAAATATAAAATAGTATAATTTTTATAAAGTTTTATACAGAATATTAAAGAGATTTAAAAGAACAAACCCAATGCTTAAAAATTTACAACATATATATCCAAAAAACTACAATTAATAAAAAATGAGAGCATAAATTTGAAGCAGAGTGACGAGGGATATATGGAAAGTTTTGGAGGGAGGAAGGGGAAGGAATAAATATTATAATTATAATTATGTTATATTATAATTATAGTAATTATAGACTCAACATAAAAATTTAAGAATGTGCAATACAGAAAAAATTTATATACATTAGATATGAAGCTCAGTGTACTTTCAATAACAAACTGACTTGGAAAATCATTATCCACATTCTGTGAAAAACCAGTATTACTACATCTTTATCTACTTTCTGACATTTACTACCATGTTTTGTTTTGCTTTTTTAAACTGACGTTGAAATGATATAATCAATGCTACAACATTCTACTTTAGGTTTTTCAACATTTTGTCTATAGAGTTCTCTCATATGCTAGCTATGATATAAGTCTATTTGCTCACATTGCTAGGTAGTTTTCCTTTGATTTGTTATGCTAATATTTATCTACCCTATAAATATTATATGTACATTATTATATTTTTGATGTTCATATGGACAATATACATAGACATATACAAAGGCACATAAACATACATAGTCTTCCTACTATTGTATATGTACTAGGGATGGAATGGGATGGGATTTGGCCATCAATATGTAAAACACATTTTTTATATTTCAGTAGATATTACCAAACCAATAGTTTTGCCAAGTTTGTAAGGCAGAATTCTCATTGTTTACATCATGTAAGTAACATACAATGTTTTTAATTATTTTATTCACTCTAGTATTTACATTTCCTGATGACAAGTAAGGTTGACATATTTTTATTGAATGTTCTAATATGCTGTATTTGAGTTGTCTCCAAATCTCCATCTATTTAATGTTAGGTTATTTATTTTTTTCTCATTGAATCATATAATTTTTCCCCTGTTTAAAACCCCTCATTAGTTATATGACTGTAAATATGTTTTTCATTCTTACCCTTCTTCTTTACTTTTTTTTTTTTTTTTTTTTAGCAAATCAGGATATGAACAGACATTCTTACTTTTTATAAACTCAAATTTAGCAATATTTTATTTTGTGGTTAGTATATTTAGTATTTAATTTCAACAATATATTTAGCTATAGAGGTATAGTTGTTTCCTTAGGCTGTTACAAAAAAATGTTCAAAATTGTAGTCAATTTAAAGAACAGAAGAGACTGAGAAAATTGACAGTGTATAAAATGCTTGCTATGTAAGCATGAATACCTAAGCTTAGATACCAAAGCCATGTCGCTGTGGTAGCACACTTGAATAACTCTAGCTCTTTGGGTGAGGAACAATGATAGATGGATCCCTAAAAGTTTCTGGTCACCCAGCCTAGCCAAACAGTGAGTACTGGATTCTGTGGGAGGTCCTATTTCAGAAACTAAAGAAAGGAGGAAATAGCCTTGAGTACATTGGCATAGGAGACAACATCCTGAATAGGTTACTAGTAGCACAACCACTAAGAATGACAATTAATAAATTAGACCCTATGAAACCAAAAAGTTTCTGTAACCATCAATAGCAGCCTACACAATGGGAAAAGATCTTCATCACCCTACATCTAACAGAAGAATGATCTCCAATGTATATTAAAACCTGAAGGAACTAGATAGAAAAACTTCAAATAATCCAATTAAAAATGGAGTATATACCTAAGTAGAGAACTTTCAACTGAAGTATCTCAAATGACAGAGTAACACTTAAATAAATGTTCAACATCTTTAGTGATCAGAGAAATGCAATTCAAAACAACTCTAATAATCCATCTTATAGCTGTCAGAGTGGCCAAGATCAAAAAAACTGATGACAGTTTATATTGGAGAGGATGTAGGACAAGGGGAACACTCCTCCATCACTCATGGGAGTTGAACTTGTACAACAACTCTGGACATAAATATGGCAGTTTCCCAGAAAACTGAGAATTAATTTACTTCAAGACCCAGTAGTATCACTCTTGGGCATATACTCAAGAAATGCACAGTTATACCACAAGGACACTTGCTCAACTATGTTTACAACAGCTTTAATCACAATATCTAGAAACTGCAAAGAACCTAGATGGCCCCCAACTGAAAAATTTATAAAGAAAATGTGGCACCTTTACACAATGAAGTATTCTTCAGCTGTTTAAAACAATGACATGGGGAAATCAGAAGGAAAATGAATGAAACTAGAAAAAAAAAAAAAAAACCCTTCTGAGTGATATAGCACAGACCCAGAAAGACAAACATGGTATGTACTTACTCATGTGTAGATATTACCTGTAAAGTACAGGATGACCATGCTACAATATAAAGACCCAGAAAGGTTAGGCAAAATGAAAGGTCCAAGTGATGAGCATGGAGAAATAGAAGAGCTTTCCTGAGTTGATTTCCTTGGGATGAGAACTTGAGGAATTGGGTTGGGGGGTTCATGTATGGGAAGAGTACTGAAACAGATGACTGGGAAGAGGGGCATGATGTAAAGGAAACTCCCATTATTCTAGAAGTTTGACCCTAAATAATACTCCTAGCAAAAGTGGATATGTAGCCTGTGATCAGATTGGTGATGTCCTTAATTGTCATCAGAGAGCTATCATCCAGTAACTGGTGGAAACATACAGAAAAACCACAGCCAAACATTAGACCAAGTTTTGAGAATCTTGCTGAAAAAAAAAAAAAAGGAGAAAAGATTATATAAGCCATATGGGTCAAGGAAATCACAAAATTCACAGAAACAATTTATCTGGCTCAGAGAAACTTCCTGAGTCTGAATCAAAAACCAGAAGCCTGAAAGGAAATGACCTAGGCCCTTTACATACATTTCACAGTTGTGTAGATTGGTCTACTAGTGGTATTCCTAACAAATAGGAGCAGGGGCTGTCCCTAGTGCTTTGGATGGATCTTAGAAGCCTATTTTTTGTCTTCTTTTATTCCTTTCCTTTTGTTTTTGCCTTGTCAAACCTTAGTACAAGGGGTAGTGCTTAGTCTTATTGCAACTTGATATGCTATGTTTTGCTGATACCCCTGAAAACTTACCCCTTTGTGAAGAGAAACAAAGAGTGGATTTAGGAAGAGGTAAAGGGAACTGGAGAAGGGAAATGAGAGAATACAGCAGTTGGGTTATAAAATAATTAATTAGAAAAGAATGAAAAAAGTCTTCTTCTTAGGTAAGATATTTCAAAGAATGATTAATGTGTAGAATGTTAGCCTTAAATCTTAAGATGGGGAGAAATTGAACAATCTGACATTAACCTCTGGACCTTACATTTATGTGCTTATAAGTGTACGTGTATCTACGTACATGTGCACACATATACTAGAAAATTAAAAGAGAAAAAATCAGACATCCAGACTGGGGAGAGCACAATCAGTAAAGTGTGTGCTAGCATAAAGAGCCCAGGTTAATTCACTGAACTCACACTATCAAGTTTGTGTATAGACTTTCATGTTTCTACTTCCAGTCCTGCAGACACTGAGACAGAAGGATCTCCGAGGCTCTCTTCAGATACTCAGCCGAGCCTGCTTGGCACAATCTCAAGGACAAAAAGTTCTGTCTTCAATGATGGCTATGAGTTTGAATGTGAATGGTGAGGGGTATTTGGAAGGGTTAAAAGGGAGGGAAGGGAAGAGAGAAATGTGATTAAATTATGACTTCAAATTCTTTTAAAAAAAATAAAATATAAGCCATTTGGGATTTTCTGTGTCCCAGCCTGCTCCCTATGAGAGAATCTACAAATATTCTCCACAGCCTGCAGATCCAGGTTGTCTGGTCTCACCATCCCATGTAAACTCCCTCCACTCAGGTCACCAAGAAGAACCACCAACTCTTTTTGGCCATTGGTTCCCCATTTGGAACTCATTTTATCTCAGTCTGGTTCCCAGCAAGGACTATCCAGCTTCCCCAAATGGTTAGGAGACCTAGGAATTCCCCTTTCTTCAAGACTCACTACAGCCCTGATAGCTGTTTGACTAGGACCCTCCAGTTGCCCCGTTTTGACTGGTAAACATTGCCAGGAAAAAAGTGTTCTAAGGTGTTTGACAAAGCTTTGTATACCAGACTATAGCTGGCAAGTGAAAGACCTGCAATAACAAAGAGGGATCTACTTCTAAACTCTACTATGAATTAGCCCCTTCATGAAAATTGTAAACATTTCCACTGAAAGGTGAAATGTGACTTGCAAAAGATAAAGAAAAGTAAACTCAACCTCCAAAAGAATTTTATAATCACAAATACCAGCACATCAATAAAAACACCTCACACTAAAAAACAAAATAACATATATACTTCAAAAATACGTCTCATAGATACTTAAAAATAATGATCTAGAAGAATTTCCAGACAATTTTTTTTAAAAACTGATTATAGTTTTGATCAAGCAATTTAAAGACACAGGCAAAGAGGTGAATAAAATAAAGTAGTCAATCTAAGACCTGCATGAAGAGTTGTTTTTTCTTTTAAAGAAAACAACTGAAACAATGCAGAAATGAAAAAGGTCAGCAAGTCAAATAAAAACCCCTGTGAAAAGCTTCACAAACAGAACAGACAATGTCAAAACCAGAAGTCAGGGATAGAAAAATATAGCAGAGGGATTGAATCATTCAAATTAAAAATATATATATAAATGAAATGTGGCATATTTGAATACACCTTAAAGCTACATAAACTTCAAATTACAGGAATAAAAAGACTTACAATAATAACATAGTAAGGACATGGAGAGTATATTTAATAAAATGAAAATTTCCAAACCTAGAAAATAGAGACCACAAAGGTCTAGGAAACATCAAATAGGTCACAGTAGAAATTCTTCATAATATATTATAGTTAACATTAGAAAAAGAATAAAGAAGGCACTGAATTGCAGGGAAAAAGCGTTGAATGAATTAGTCAGGTTTATAAGAACTGCATTTCATTATCTGACAAAAAAATTTAAAAACGGAATGTTCTGGAAAGATGTATTTAAAGTTTTGAAAGACAAGAACTATTTACCCAGACTATTTTATCTAGCTATATTATCTATTAAAATTGAAGAACAAATAAAATCTTTCCATGGTAAACAAACAGATTAAAGAAAGAAATGAGTGCTAGACAAACTGTATAGAAGATACTAGAAAATACAGTCCAATCAAAAGAGAAGGATATCACCTCCAAGAAGTCATAGGGAGAAGAAAAAAATGTCAGAGTAGATAATCAAAAGAAACCTGAATAAAGAACACAAAATCAATAAAATGACAGCAATTAACATACATATTCCAATAATGACTGAATATTAATTGGATCAATTACACATTAAAATTACACAGACTAATTGATTGAATTATAACACATCAACCTTTTTTGGTGTTTTCAAAAACACATCTAAGAATCATTGATAGGCACCACCTTAGGATAAAAGGATATTGTGGTGTAATGTTCTTGTACACCGTGAAGCTTTGTTTCTCATGTTGGTTTAATAAAACATTGATTGTCCAGTAGCTAGGAAAAAAGTATGGACTGGGCAATCAGACTAAGAGAATTCCAGAAAGAGGAACGGAAGAGCAGAAGTCATTAGTTAGACAGAGAGGAAGCAAGATGACAATGGCGGACTGAGTAGAAGTACCAAACCACATGACTAGTCATAGAAAATAATATAAGTTAATTCAGGCCTAAGAGCTAGTTAATAATGAGCCTGACCTACGGGACCAGCAGTTACTATAATAGTAAGCCTCCAAGTCAATTACTTGGCATGTAGATGCTGAGTACTTGAAAGCCTCTACAGGGCAGAAAATACCTACTACAGGATAGGAAAATATATTCCAAGACAATACAACTAAGAAATAAGCTGTAACAGCTATTCTAACATCCGACAAAAATATACAAAACCAAACTAGTGAGGAGAAAGGAGGGAATTTCTTATTTCTTAAAGGACATAGGAAATTAAAATTCTAAACATAACATACAAAGTCTGAGACACACAATAACTATTCTTTATTCTTCTATATTTTGATTTTTTCTCTTTATCTTTACTGCTGTTTACCATTTTTCTTTCTTGATATTTTCCTTCTAACTCACTTTATTATTTTCCCTTACAGCTTACATACCTCAGCAAAATCTTTCAAGCAATATGAAAATTACAATGTAGTTAAATGCTATTTTTCAAGTGAATGATTACAATGAGTACAAGTAAAAACATCATGTTTTCCATATTCCTTACATCATTAAAAAGTTTTATGTATTACAGTTGAAAAACAAGTCATCCCAAGAACCCCCACACAGTCATTTCCAAGCAACTTGTTATAGATTAACAGAATGTGAGCAAGCAAGGTATTTTTATCAGCGTTCTTTTGCTTACAGGCTACATTTTATGGCTACACATAAAGGACAAATACTTTTATTATTTATCTCAAAAAGTAATCTTATCAGAAATCTTAGAATCACAAAACTCAACTTTTATGTATAAAAAAGAACTTGCCTGATATATATGTAACATGTTGAGCTGACCCACCTTGGGACATTTTGCCCTTTGGGGGAGGGGGTGGAGGATGGAAAGGGGAAGTTTGAAGGCTGACTGGGAGAGATTTGGAGGAGAGAGAGGAGGTGGAGCAGGGGGATACATTCATAAAAGACATTTTTAAATAAAAAAATAATAAAATGGAAAAAAAGAAAACCTATTTCATATTAGGACTTTGATATTCCAAGAAATGAGTAAGTAAATTCGTTCACCAAAAATGTAATAGGGAGAAAAAAAAAACAAAACCAAAAAACAAAACCTAGCTGGTAATGTGCCAGAACCATAGGTTGACCAGCATAAAATTAATACAAGTGTCTGTGTGTTTCTGTGGGTCCTGTGGGTGTGTGGGTCTGCAGGTCTGCAAGTCTTCAGGTCTGGACCACAGGCCAGACAGGTCAGAAACTTTCTACTACAAATGGTGGCCCAATATGGGTAATATACATGGACAGAAAGTTGGGGAGATATTAAAAATGGTTCTAGGGAACAGAATCAAAGCTAAAAACAGCTTCCAAGTTGTGTCTCTTATATGAGCCATGATGCAGAGATGCCCTGGTGAGTTGTGTGGTCTTAGGCTACAACATAGCCAGTTCTTGAAGCCTCACAGGGGCCTAGATATAAGCAAGAACTTGTGAATGTTGCATTTAAGTTTTCTCTGTATATAGACCAAAAGAAAACAGAGCCAAAGACTGCTTCTTAGTAGCAGCAGTATTTTCTTGGGCAAGCTTTGTTGCTGGAGCTAATCAGAGGCTTGGCTTTTTAAGAGATGCTTCCTGATTCAGCCTTAGAGGTAAAATACTTGTGATTCTTTTAACAGACTCTGCTGCCAAACCCTAAATGGAGTTCATGAGCAGCAGATGGCAATGCTTTACTCGATTATTATATGGACCCTAAAATCCCAGAGAGTGGTAATTGTGGGTCCTACTAGTACCTCAGCTTAAAAGCTAAGTTCTATGAAGCTAGACTGGGAGCTGGGTGGAGCTTCTGTTGCAGTTTCCTCTGAGCTCTGCATCTAAACAACTTCAAGGTGCCTGGCTGAGATGACCCAGACTTACAGACTATTTCATTTCTTTGGGTCCCCATGGGATTGCCAGCACCCCTATTCAGCAGGAAGTAGCCTAGAGAATGAAGCCCACATTCCCCCCAAAATAGATTGTAGATGTTTGTTTTTGTTTACAGTGTTTGTTACAAGTTGTCATAGGTAATGCTGAAAAAAAAATATACAAAGGAAATTAGATTTGAGTTTCTTATTTTACAAAGAAAAAAGGGGGAAATGTAGTGAGATTGTGTTCTGTTTTATTGTAGATAATTGTCCTGCCTACTAGTTTAATATAATGCTGACTGGCTGAAGACAGACAGGAAGTGTGAGCAGGGCTACTGGACTAAGAAAACTCTGGGAACAGGAAGAGCAGAGCAGAAATGCCACAGAGAAGCCAGAGAAGACATAGAGGAAAATTATGCTGCTCTGAGGAAAGGTACCGAGCTGCATGGCTGAGCAGAATAAGAATCATGGGTTAGTTAAGAGTAAAGAGTTAGCAAGTTGTATGCCTGGGCCCTCGGTCAATCATTGTACAACAAATACAGCCATCTGCATGTTTCAGTGGGACTTTTGGACTGCTGATACAGATAAGCAGAGGCAGGCAGGTCCAAACTGTGGGACTAGTTCAGGCCATAAATCTCATGTTACACCTGTGTTCTAGCTGTGTGATTCTTCCTTGTTTTATTTTATTTTTACTCTTTGCAGCCTTGCTTTATTCTCATAAAGGGGGTAATATTTTATTCTACCCTTACCTATGTTAATTTTTTACTATACTAACTTCCATTATAATCTCTTACTTTATTTATTTAAAACCCTCAATCATCAAAATTCTATTTAAACTAGCACTATTATTGTATAAAATTGCTTCTGTTTAACAGTACAGTTTAGAAGGAAATCATCTTCATAATAATCCACAGATAAAAAATGCCCAGTTGGCCTCTGGTAGTAGGACCAGAATTTATTTCTACTTCATGAACTGGTGTCTTGGAGCTCATTCCTTATAGAGGAACACATTGCTCAGTCTTGATACTGGGGGAAGTCTTGGTCCCACCGCAACTGGATATGTCAGACTACATTGACTCACCTTGGAAGTCCTTACTATTTCTAAGAAACGGACGGGGGCAGGGACAGATTGGGGGAAGAATGGAGATGGCTGGGAAGAAGGGAGGGAGGAAAACATTGGTGGGTGTGTTAAAAAAAAACTTAAAAAAATAGCTCAGCAGAATGGGAAATTTTCATGGCATGATCATACTGCATTAAGGGAAGTAGGTATCTCTCCATTCCCATTTATAACATGCCAGAAACCAGAGAAAATGGCAAGAGCAAACATGCAAAGACACAGCAAGTAGCAAGAGGCATTCTGCTGCTAAGGTTCTCTTTGGTTTCCTGGTAGGCCATTCCCATGAAGTTAATTGCCATTCAATGCTCCTCTGACATGATCACTGGCATAATATGAGAAATGAAATCATGAATATATCTTTTGCAAAGATTAAAAATCTTTTAGCCAAATTATTTAGTCAGTAATGTAGACCATGAGAGGCCAGCTCCCATGATCCACTTCAGAGTAATAAAAGGAATGCCCCCTTGTAGCTAAGAGATTGATAAGAAACTTTCTTATCTGAGGGTAGTTAAGAATAAATCTCTATCTGACTGGTAAAATAAGAAAATATACAAGCCTTTTGATGATTATTTTCTCTTTTACTTTTTTTAAAAAATGGTCTCTGACTCTGTCTCCACATAGCTACATATGTGGAGACATATATGAATTTTATAAATCAATCACATATTTTTATATACATATGGATATAGATTTCTATACACATTTACATCTATTTCATATCTACACTATTTCTTTTACATACATTTCTCTTTTACATACTTTTTCTTGCACTTTCATCTTCCTTGCCTCCACACAGTTACAAATCTCCACACAATCGTAGTTATTCATCACATATACATAGCTATCCCACCATATAATACTTTATACTGCTCTTACACACTTTTACACAGCTCTTTGCTCAGTTGCTCTATGTAGCAGAAGCTTGCTTACACAGCCTTATCTCTCACACACTCACTCACATACATATCCTTCAAAGTCATTCATTCACTCTTCTCACTCCCTCATCCATTCATTCTTTCACATATCTCTCACTCTCTAGGCTTCTTCTTCATCTTTCACTCAGAACATACACACCAACTTTATGCATAGTTTCATTCCTAAATTGCTGCTGCTTTCTCATCTCTCAATCAGCACATGCATAGTTTACTCAGATTCTACATAGCTTTATATCTACATCGCTGCTGCTCTTATATACTCTCACTCATACATACTCATCCTCTTTCTCTCTTTCCCTTTACATTGCCACTGCTTCTTCCTTAGCCAAACTCTGGATATTATGTTACATATTCAGGCAGGGCCCATCCCACTCTCATAACATACAAAGTCACAGTTTTTCTCAGGCTAGTAATGTCACAAAGATTGGCCCAGTATAAATTCTTCATCTGAGAATGCAGAGGTGGTCCAATGTACACAAATTAAAAAAAATAATCTATCATCTTGATTTAAAAACAGACACCGCATGATCATCTGTCTAGATTCACAGTAGTCCTTTGCAAAATCCAACATTCTTTTAAGATAAAGTTCCCATAGACTAGGGATACCGGAAACATATCTCTACATAATAAAGGCAATATAAAGATACATGCTAAATGAAGAAAAACTCAAGGAATTGTCACTCAAATCAGGAATAAGATAAGAATTTTCAGCTCCCTAATATAGTGTTTTAAACTCTTATCTAGAGCATTAAGAGAAGTTATAGTGATAAAGAGGATAGAAATAGGGAAGGAAGAAGTCCAAGTACCCTTAGTTCTTACAGCATAATTCTATGCATAAAATCCCCAAAGACTCCACCAGAAAACAACTTGTGAAGCTAATGACATTTGGCCCACTAGCATGATACAAAATAAATCTACAAAATCAGTAGCCTCCCTGTATCAGTAAAAACCATATCAAGAAAGAAATCAGAGAAAAATCAGTTTAAAATATCTTGGAATAAATCTAACCATGGAAGTGAAAGGCTTGTACAATGATAACTTTAAGATATTGCAAAAGAAACTTAGAGACCTCAGAATGTGGGAAACCTGCCCATGTTCATAGTCTGGTAGTATTAATATTGTGAAAATACCCCTTTTACCAAAAACAACTTATTAATTCAAGGCAAAACCATCCATGAAATTCCAATGCAATTTTCTACAGAAAGTAAAAATAATAATTTTAATTTTTTATATAAAACACAAGAGTCAAGGGCAGTTAAAAATAATCCTAAGCAATAAATTCTGGAAGTATCACCATCCCAGATTTTAAGTTGTACTACAGAACTATAAGTAATAAAGCCAGCTTGGTACTGGTGTATTGATCAATGAGCTGTGTCTTTCCAAAAAGATGACATTTTGCACCTGTTTTCTCTGTCTGCCTTCTGCCCTTCTCCCATAGTGCTCCCTGGACCTTAGAGGGATGGAATAAACATCTTATTTAGGCTTGAACAGTCGTGTATTGCTTATCAACAGAATGTTGGTACATCCATGAGATTCTGTGTCGTATGAGAAGAAAAGCTCTAAATAAGGCTGGGATGATGTATAAACATAGATTTAGAAAGCATCCTGACACCATTAATTTATTTATATAACAGTGCTAAGTCCCATACTATGACCTATGATATCCTCTGCCATTGGCTTTCATATATTCTCTCCTGTGGGACAGTTCTAAAATTCAAATAGAGAGCAGTTCCTTTAGAGTAGTATTGCACAAGGAAGCACACTTTGAGCTGGAAGGTTCATATTGTGAATTTGATAACTCCTCCAATATACTCTTGTTGACTTAATATTCTCTACATGATATGAATATACATCTTGCATTTTATTAGTTTTTTTTCTAGGTATTTACTAGATTTGTCATTTCATGGAGCTTTTTTTTTTTTAACTTTAAATAGTTTTAAATTCATTAAATTTGAATGCCAGGGATCATGGTTGAATAACTATTATCAGGCTCATTTTATTATTTTTATTGCAAATCTGATATTTGTTTCTTTCCTAAAGTATCTTTAAATATTTCTTACTTAATCATGCCTTTCTACAATATTTTTTCTAATATATTGTTGCTAAGATATAGGTAGACAGAGTGTATCAAAATTTCAGAAAAATGTTAGTGTTCCTTCTATTTGGAGGAGGCACTGCTTGATATTAATAGAAAGTTTTTTGAATGTTTTGAGAATTCATCTTTGAGTCTGTGCTGTAGTTTTATTTGTATGAAAAATATAATTATTTTACAAATTTTAGTTCTGTTCTGACATTTGGATTTTCTGTTTTGTAAGATATGCTTCTCAAGGAATTTGGTGATCTTATTTAACATTTTCCAATTAATTTGTTTGTGGTTGTTTCGAATGCCTCTTACCAGCCTCCTAATAATTATGTTTTCTAGAGGTTGGCCATCTGTTTCATTTTAGTGTTTGTGATTTGTGTCTTCTGCCTTTCTCTGTGCGCTGTTGTTTAATAGACTTTAGAGTTTACTGGTTGATTGCATCATATGATTTCTTTATGTTTAACAAATACTTTTTTTTTCCTACATTTTGTCTGATGTTGCTTTCATTTCCTCATTTGTTAATGGGGATGGATAATCTTTTATTTTTCCAGCCTTTATATTTTATAATGCTTTTAAGACTACACTCATTTCTCCAAGTAGATTTACTTTTATCTCAGTGTAGTATTTTATATTTCTATAGTTATTCAGATTAAAGTGTTCTCTAGACTATTGTGATGGTCTGCATAAGTAATATGGAAGGTTGGTAAGTCTCATATTTAACATTCTGTTACGTTTTTCTGGCCTGACTCCAATAATCAAAAAATATTATTTGCATAAGTTCAGTCCTTTGGAATTTAATGAAGCTTATTTTATGATGCAGCATATGTTTAATCTTGCTGTAGACGTGGGATGTGTAGGTACTTAAAATTTATTTCAGAGATGCTGACTATTGTTTTAAGTTTGAAAAACATCATAAATTCTGTTGGATTTTTAATTCTTTATTTTCATTTAGTTTATTTATATTGAAAATGTTATGCTTAAAAACTTTTAGGAGCATTATAGTGTTTTCAATTCTCATTTTTGAAAATTATCTTCATATAATTTGAGGGTACATTATTTGGTACATGTACACTGAAAATGTTCATATCTTTCCAATAGAGTGACTTAATACCGTCAGGAAATTATTCTGTATTTATCTAATAGGGATTTATTTTTCTTTTAAGATAGTATTTCATCAAATTAAACAATTAAATTTATATAATAATGCACTTATATTTACCTTTAGCATTTTGTGTAGTTATATTTAAGGTATTTATTTCTAAATTGATACAGTTGAATTATATTTTGTCTGACAATTGACTTCAGTTATACTAGACTATCTCTTCAATTTAACTTTAGTGTACTTATTCTTACATATTCCTCTTATTTGTTCTCTTTTATTTACAATTTCTTGCCTTTAATTGAACCAGTTACTCATCTTTTCCACTTTTCTTTCTATTATGCTGTCCTTCCTCACAGTTATATGAAATGCTGCCCACATACCAAAGACAAATCTATGGGAAACATTTGGTCTGGGGACAGATTTGGTACCTACTGGGCCGATTAGGTGCTGGGAAACTCCAACTCTCTTTCTCCCCTTTCTTGTGGTGTTGCTATAAAATAATGAGTATATAAATGTAAAGACATGTATGTATACATAAAAGTACACACACAGACTTAATTCCTAATAATACTTTCTAAAACTATAATTACCTTGGGAATATATATATATACATATGTGTGTGTGTATGTGTGTGTACATATATATTCATATATTTGCTTTTCCGGGTACTTTACTTTTTCTTTGATTCTCTACTACTACTTGAAACCATTTCCTCTGCTCTAAAAATCTCTTATAATCTCTTTTCCTGTTAAAGATGTGATATTGAGTATCTTTGTTTTTTATTTGTCTGTACTTGCTTAAATCTACCTTTGTAATAGCTAAACTTCATTGTCAACTTGACAGAATTTCTAACCATTTAATACTATTGGGTGTTTCTGTGAAGGCATTTTTCAGAGAGGATTACCTGAAGAAAGAAGATCCAACTTCTGAACTGGGGTCTGAAACTGAATAACACAGTAAAAAAGAAAAAATTTCCATAGCACCAAGTTATTAGTCTTTGACCCTATTGGATGAGATCCACTTCCTCATGTTCTCAGTATTCTTATTTCCTTGAAATGATGGGCTGTATCCCCTTAAATCATGAACCTAAAACAAAAGTTTCCTTAATTTTTGATATATTTTTTATAATAAAAATAAAGGTAACATAACTTTATTTTTAAATTGCAGCCTTGCACAGTAAAGAAATCGATATTGGGAATTATCATTGCAATATACATTTTTATCATTGCCTGAATTATGTTTTTATGGATATTAACTGTATTCTTTTGAAAGTAAAATACTTTTTCTTTGCCAACTTTCAGTTTTTTCCTATATTTCTTTGCATTATTTTATATGTTCATTCGGCTTGGAGTTTGCAGCATTTTGGGGGTCTACAAATTGATGGTTTCAGTATTTTTTGAGAAATTTTCAAGAATTGCCCTTTCTTATTTTTACTTTCAGACACTGATAAGATGTGTTAGACCTTTTCATCATTTAACACACATTTAACATATTTTCAGATCTTTTTCTTTGAAATTGTTTTTATTTTATTTTTATGTGGTTCTATGTTTTTTCTGTATGTATGTCTAGGGACCACATGCATATAACATCCATGGAAGCCAGAATAGTCAGTCTGACCTCCCTAGAACTGAAGTTAGAGATGGTTTTGAAGCACCATGTGGATGCTGGGATCCAAATCTAGGTCCTCTGGACAAACAGCTAGTGTTCTTAAACAATGAGCAATCTCTTCTGCCCCTTAAAGCTCTCCTATCAATGTTTTCATTTTGTCTTTTGTCATTAGAATCCATATCTCCAATTATCTTCATAATATTTGGTTATTAAACAAGCACATTTAGCTTTTGTACATTTTATTGTGAGAATGTATATACAGTATTTGTCATCATTTGAAAATTCTTTATTTTGTACCTTAATTTCAAGACATATGATGATGAAGGAGCATGCACAAATGCTACAGTTTGTCTCTGGACATCAGAGGAGAGCTTTTGGACAATCAGTTGACTTCTTCAATCATGTGGGTTCTGAGAATTAAACTCAGGACCACAAACTCCATAGTAAGCTCCTTTTATCCAGTGAGTCATCTCATGGTCCCTTATGAGGAAATTAATTACCATCATTTTATCTATTTACTTCATCTTTGTTCTTACCAGTTTCTTTCTGTTTTATATTTCCTACCCTCCTCATTTTTATCAATTCCATGACCCATTTTTCATGTTTGTGTTCTAAGCATAGATATCTTGAGAGTCTAGAGAATACTATGTTCTCTATTTTTCTCTTTCCTATTCCCAGACACAGTAGGAATGCTCTACACAGGTTCAATCACGATTGAACTCTCTGCAATTAATTGTGAGATTTTTCTTTTATCAAAAGAAAGTGGACTGGAGATTACCTTGGCTCACTGTTTCTTTTCCAAAATGCTCTTTGTTTAAGTTTCTTTATTTGAAAATTATAGTATACCTTACTATATATGTTTTGGGTCACAAATTTGATATATGTTTTTTGTTTTCTTAGTGTTTATGTTAAGGAAATATTTAATATGGGGATGTCTTTCTGTATGCTGTGAATATCATTCTTTAAATAAAAGACTGTTTTGGCCATGACAGGCACCATAGAAAAAGTATACAGGGAAAACAGAACATGGGTAGGAAGAGGGTAGAGTGAGACACAGTTCGAGCCAGATGCCCAAAGAAGCAACATGTGAGGAACACAGGCGAGCTATGGTCCATGTGGCAGGACAGGTTAATGAAAATGTGTTAAGATAAAAATAGGTAGCCACAATGTGCCTAAGCCATAGACCAAAGTTGGGGCAGAAACCACATTGTAACAGATGGCATCCCTGGGTGGGCCAGATACCCACATAAAGCTTGAGAAAACCTAAAAAGAGTTCTAGAGCACAAAACCAAAACCAAAAGCAGCTCCCAAATTGTGTCTCAGAAGTGAGTGATAGTACAAAAATAATGTGGTGTCTGGGCCATGGACAAAATGGCAGTGGACTTGTGGCAGACAGCATAAACTATAACCAAGCCAGATCCCAAAGTCTCACAAAAGACTCAATTACATATGATTGATTTAAGGTTTCTGTTTATATTAAACAAAAGAAGAATAAACTCAAAGACAGTTTCTTAGTAGTAGCATTTTCTTGGGACTGCTCTATTTGCTGGCAGTGAGCAGATGCGCCCCCTTCCTGACTCAGCTTTGCAGACAAAACCTGTGTGGCTCTTACCCTTAAATGAAGTGAGCAGCAGCAGCAGTGCTCTACTTGATGCTAGTGTGAATTTTAAGATTACCCAGAGCTTGGGTGGTAAAAGATTTCACAATATTTAATACTGCTTCGCAGAATTAAAAAAAAAATAAGTGTAGCTCTAGCACCTCTACCACGTTAAAAAGCCTCAGAGTAGTGTGCAGCCAAAACAGTGCAACACAGTATAGAATTTAAAACCTCTTCTGGTTAGAAAATGATTAAAGATTCACCATAAAACAGATTCAGAATAAAATAAAAACCCATAAATGAGTTATAATGAAAATATAAAATGTACATAGGCTTCAGAGAAAAAATAAAATAATAAAAATATAATAAGCCATGTAAAATAAAAAGACACAGAAGAGTCAAAATTGTGGTTATTATTGTGTTTTCTTTTAATTTTTTAACTGCTAATGAGCTAACTGCAAAAAGACAATTCCAAAGACTGCTAAGTTAAACAACAATATGTATCTTAAAAATATCTTGACTTTGAAATTTGTTTCTAAAGACATATTGCTATAGAAGAGTTTTGCTTTTGCTTCCACAAAAGATGAGAACCTAAGATTTCTTCCAGGCTCTTATGGTTTCATCAACCAAGATCACCTAAAAATTCTCTAATAGAAAAGCTACTGACTAAGATAACCCAGCCTCAAAATACTGTCAGTGCCTCTTAATCAGCAAAAAAGTAGGAATGAAAAAACTACTCCCAAATTCCAAATATATTGTTTAGAAATGTTTGTTTTCATTTTGAAAGGTTAATGATCATAGTTAATCTCTTTCTAATAAAAAAAAGGTATATGCGTAATTTTTAAAAATTAGATTATTGAATTTACTTTAATCCAAAAATTAGCTGTTAATCTCAAAATGTTTTATATTGGTATAGATTCTAGTTTATTGATAAAAATTTAAGGTCAACTTTGTTATGCTGCACGTATTTTTCTACTTTTATTTAAAGTATGATGTTTATGTAACATTTAAAATTGTAATGTATAATTAAAAAATACATATTAATAGTCACCTATAATAACCAAACTTATAGTCATGTTAGTTAGATTTTTAGGTATATAAGGATATATTTCAATTAAATAATCTACAAAGACTTCTGATCTGCTCCTGACAGCACCAATCTACTACAAGAGAAAAATGTGCATTGAAGAAACTCCATATGGAGTTTACTCTCTCTGTGGCAATGGTTAGCCATTGGACATGAACCTGTTGTTATATTGCCTGCTTGACAGTATGATGTTTAAACTAGACATGCATGTTCCATAGGTAAGTGACCTCTGATATTTGGCAGAACAAGCAGAGATGTTTCTTCAGGTTCCTGCTTTGCAGAGAAAACTGTCAGACATTGTACAAGACTCAAAGAAAAGCAACTGATGAACTACATCCGAACAGACAGAGCAGTCCTTCAGATTTCTTGCTTTACTAAAAAGTATGCCAGAGACGCTAGGACTGTAGGCTAAAGACTGATGATGCCCCAACTTTATAAAAGAACTTTAGATGACATCCAGGCAGATAGGTGACATCTCTGTCATTTCCAGATTTTGGAGGTTGCTTGTACTTCCTGCTTAATCAGGTAATATTATATCCTTCTGTGGTCTTTGATATAGCTAAAAATGAGATATTTATAGGTATAGTTTTTCTTAGTTATTTTAAAAGATAGATATAAAACTTTAGATTCACAAAGATAAGGCAGATGATAAAGTATTTTCTTTTATTTTGCTAAATACAAATAGACTAGATACTATAACTATAATTCTGGCTTGATAGATATTTTGTTATATCTAATTTTGCTATGTTAAAATTAAAATCCTCCTTTTTGATTAGACAAAAACATAGAGGTGATGTGGAAATGTCTTTTTGTATGTGTGAATATCATTCTTTAAATAAAAGACTATTTTGGCCATGGCAGGCACCGTAGAAAAAGCAGGAGGGAAATCAGAGCATAGGTAGAAGGAGGGTGCAGTGAGACACAGTTTGAGCCAGATGCCCAAAGAAGCAACATGTAAGGAACACAGGTGAGCCATGGTTCGTGTGGTAGGACAGATTAATGAAAATGTGTTAAGATAAAATAGCTAGCTAGCAATGCCTAAGCCATAGGCCAAGAATAATAGTTAATGTAAGTGTCTGTGTGTTTCTTTAGGACTTTGGAATTGCTGGTCCAGATAAGTGGTGGTGGGCAGGTCCAAACTGTGGGGCTAGGCAGGTTCGAAACCTCATTGTAACAAATATGTTTGATGCTTTCGATACACTGTAGATTAAGGTTATCCCCCATTTTATTTTTTTTTTCAGAATTTGTAAATACTAAAATTTTAACTAAATTTTTTTAAAAAAAAACTTATATTTAAAGCCATTTATTAGTATTTCTTCAGCTCCCTATGGAAAAGACAGAGAAATAATTGAAATATCTTTTTAGTAATCTCACTGTGTGTCTTTTAACTTTTGTTTATAATTTTATGAAGCAACATGGCTGAGATTTTTGAATCCTTATGAATAACCGAAAGGTGAGATTCTTGCATCAAAATTAAAGACGAGATGGTAGAAATATATACAACTAAAATTTCCCCTTCACCCTTCCCTGTGTGGAGGAGTAACTGAACATTTAACTCTCACGCACAGGATCATTGATACATATGAGTTGCAGTGTCGATCCTGGTGTTTATAGTTGTTCTTTAAAGCTAGTCATTTCCAAGTGAATGACACATCCCCCCAATGTACCTGAATAAGGTGAAAGCTGTGGTCCTGGAGAGCATTCCAGTATTCTAGCCAGTAGCCTAGGGCTTGAAATATTAGCTTTTGAAACTGTTAAGCCTTTTATTGAAATAAATGTGTCATGTATATTTGATACTGATTTAGTGTTCCAAAATTATAAATCTTATGCTTTTTCTCCAAAATAATTCTTGGAAAACCTCTGAATATTCTATGCATATCTGCATAGCCCCTCTAGACACTATCAGAACACAGAAAATTGATTAGTCAGTCAGGGACAATACAAATAATCTTCAAAATCTATTCTCTAAGTAGTAAAAATAACACATTCAGAGAACTACAGAAGTGGGAGTTAGACATCAAATTCTCTACACCAAACTTTAATAATTAATCAGATATTTATTTATTTTGTGTGTGTTCATGTTTTGTTTACATATGTATATTCATCATATGTGTACCTGATGTTAATAAAGGTCAGAATAAAGCATCAAATCCTTTAGAATTGGAGTTACAGATGGTTGTGAGCCACCATGTGGGTTCTGGGAATTGAACTCAGATCTTTTGCAACATCACTGCATGCTCTAAACCTGCTGTGACATATTTGTTCAGTCACCTCTGAAGTCTGTTTTAAAGAGAAGTACATAAATATTTTTTTAGAAGACATATGTGACTTAAGGCCAAGATCTTGATTAAATATAAAGGCAACTAGCTTGAAACTAGAGATTAGTGTCATAAAGGTAAACAGGAAATTCATATCAGAATTTTCCAGTTGTCTGAAAGGACATAGCACTACTTGGAGTTAGAGGAATACCTATGGCAAATGCTTTGTTTTGGTGTGAATTGGCACCACAACGGATATTTTAATATATGTTCAAACATGATTTATTAATGACATCATTGATAAGGACAGCAGGTAGAAGCTGTTCTAGCAACTTTTAGGACAGGGACCCTGAAAGCAAGTGATTACACTTTTAGCCTTTGCCAGACGCTGGAAATGTGGTGGTCTATCATAGTCACAGGCCAGAGAGGTAAGAAGCTGCTTCTCATTTCTTGTCTTTCTCTTTCTAAATGACTACCATTGTCTGGACTCAGTCTAAAGATCAATTATTTTGATGAACAGCTTTGGAATTGTATACTTGACTTTTTATTATGCTAATGGGTTATTTCCATTTTCCAATTTCAACTTACTTCCTAAATAATTCCTAAATAATTTAAAGGTCTCTAAGGGAAATGGTAGGTAGGTTAACAGGGATTTTAGCCTTGGAAGCTGTGGAGGGATGGCCCCTTTCCTCACAGTAAGCTTGAACCCCTACTTCAATATCCCTGGTAATAGAAAAGTAACCATCATTTTTGCCATTCCTTAGGCCTCCTGTTAAAGAAGTGGGATACTTTTGGTCTTGGAAGGACGTATAACATTTTCTCTGCTTCAAATAATAGACATTGTATACTATTGTCATCTCTCTTAATCATCATTCCAGATGGGCCTATCAATCACCAGACCTGGATTCATCCCCTTTTCTCAAAGCTAAATCACTTGAAGACATGTTAGGACGATGGGAGGAATAAGAATCTCCTTAATGAGACAATATGTCTCCTTCTTAGAAACCTCTCCATTGTGAAACCCCTTACAGACAGCCTTGGACATGTTGCCTGCCAGCTTTCCTGAATTACCCAGAAGAGGGCTACTTTTTTCCTTTTTTTCCTCTCTTTTTCTTGAAGATACTGGATAAAGCATAGGCATGCTGTACGCAGAGGTCTGGGCTTCTTCAGTACTTCTCTAGAGCTTTCTTCCCTTCTGCCATGTTGTTACTTGCTGACTTAGATTGCTGAGCCTACATGCTTTCTTGAACCCTGGCTTAAAGACTTTCTGTCTGCCCTATCATCCAGTCCCTCCCCTTTACAGGTGCAGAGTTTTACAGCATGCCTGCCACATTTTTGTTTTGTTGTTTGTTTTGTTTATTTGCTTTTTTCTTTTCCCCCAAGACTTTAATAAGATTTCCCCAACCTCCTTCTGAGTCTGTTCTAAGTTCTTTTGTGAATGATACTACAGAAACCAGAAAGGGAACCTCAGTTTCATCAGTACCATTATCTTATACTTAAAATAGAATCCCAGATTATGGGTTTTTAAGTGGTTTTTGTAGTAGTGAGGGTTTCTGGGTCCCGGGCAGCCAGAGGTCTGAGACCCACAGACCTGCCGCCCAAGACCGCTTAGCCGCCTGCTGCCCACCACTCAGGCCCCCAGAAATTACTCAGATGCTTATATTAAGTTCATGCTGTTTAGCCTATGGCTCAGGCACATTGCTAGCTAGCTCTTATATCTTAAATCAACCCATTTCTATTAATCTGTCTGCCACGTGGCCCGTGGCTCACCTGTGTTTCTTACATGTTGCTCCTTGGGCGGCTTCAGCTCAATCTGCTTCTGACTCCGCCCTTCTTTTCCTACCTATTCTGATTCCTCCTCTTACTTCTTCTATGGTGTCTGTCATGGCCCAAAACAGCTCCTTTATTTAAAGATTGAGATTCACAGCAAACATAAACACATTCCCACATCACTTCCCCCTTTTTGTCTAATCAAAAAGGAAGGTTTTAATTTTAACATAGCAAAACTATATATAACAAAATAGCTATCAAGCAAGAATTACAGTTACAATATCTAGTCTATTTGTATTTAGCAAAATTAAAATACTCTATCATCTACCTTATCTTTATGAATCTAAAGTTTCATATGCAATATGCCTTTCAAATGACTAAGAAAAACTATACCTATAACTATCTAATCTTCAACTACATCAAAGACCACAGAAGGATATATTTACTCAAGTAAATCAGAAGTGCAAGCGACTTCTAAAATCTAGAAAGGACAGAGATGACACCTATCTGCCTGGTCAGTCACCCAAAGTTCCTTTATAAAGTTGGGGCATCCATCTTCAGCCTATAGGCCCAGAGTTTCTTTTCATTTCAGTGAAGCAGGAAATCTGCTCTGCCCATTCTGGCACAGTTCATCAGTTGCTTCTACTCGAGTCCTGAAGAATGTCTGACAGTTTTTTTCTGCAAAGCAGGAACCTGAAGGACCCTCTTGGCTTGTTCTGCCAAAGTTCAGAGGTCACTTTCCTATGGAACCTGTATGTCTAGTTTAAACAGCATACTGTCAAGCAGTCAATATAAAAACAGGTTCTTGTCCAGTGGCTTATCATTGCCACAAAGAGAGTAGACTCCATATGGAGTTTTTTTGATGCCCATTTTTTCTTGAAGAAGATTGGTGCTGCCAAGAGCAGACCTGTCTCACTGTCCAGAAAAGTCTAAGTTCTTAAAACATTTTAAATGGCATATTATGTAGGTCTTAGAAGTATTTGAAGATTACCTACCCAATTGAAATATTTTTTTGAATACATAAAAATCCTAACTAACCTAACTATATATATATAAGTTTGATTATCAAAGGTGACTATTAACCTTCATTTCTTAATTATACATTACAATTTTAAATCAGTTACATGAACATCATACCTTAAACAAGAATAGAAAAACACATACAGCATAACAAAATTGACCTTAAATTTGTATCAATAAACCAAAATCTATACCAATGTAAAGCATTTTGAGATTAACAGCTGATTTCCTGATCTAAGTAAATTCAATAATCTAACCTTTTAAAAAATCATTCATATTCCATATCCCCCTTTTCTTCTTAGAAAGATATTGACAATGACCATTAACCATTTATAATGAAAAACAAACATTTAGAAACAATATTTGGGGAATTTGGGTGTAGTTTTCCATTACCACTTCCTGCTGATTAAGGGGCATTGAAAGTCTCACGGTTGTTGAGGCTGGATCAGTCTGCAGCTCTGAAGCTGATATGGCTATCTCTTCCCATCAGGTTTTTTCAGGGGGTCTTGGTTGAAGAAATGATATTTTCCTGGAAGCAATCCACAGGTTCTCATCTTCTGTGGAAACAAAAGCAGAACTCTTCCAAAGCAATAAATCCTTAGACACAATTTTCAAAATCAAAGTACCATTAAAATATATATTCTTGTTTAACTTAGTAGCCTTTACATTTGCAATCCATTGTCTTTCTGCAGTTAGCTCATTAGCAGTTAAAAAATTAAAAGAAAACACAATAACAACCAAAATCCATATTTTGTGTCTATTTTCCATCTTTACGTGGCTTATTATATTTTTAATACTCCATTTCTCTTTTTAAAGACTTTATCTTCTCTGTTTTTTTCTCTAAAGACTATGTACCTTCTCTCTTTTCTCTCAGAAGACTATGTAGCTTTTACACACATTGTAACCCGTTTACAGGTTTTTTCTTTTCATCTGAATCTGTTTCATTGTGAATCCTTAATCATCTTACAACCATAAGACCTTTTAAAATACACTCTCTTAAAGCACTGCATAGTTTTTGCAGATTAGGCTGAATCACTAAGTTCTCTTAAAGGGACCGTGTCTCTATTCACGGCCAATGAACAGAGCCAACTAAAGAAAATTCTGCTACTAAGAAACTGTCTTTGTTTCTTTTTTGTTCAAAATAAGCAGAAATCTAAAATCAATCACATGCTACTGTGTTTTCTGTGAGATTCAGGAACCTGCCTGATTGCAGCTGCAGCTTAAATGCCTGCTGCCAGTCTGCAGGCGCCATTTTGAATGTGACCCGGATGCCATGCTTTCTTTGTACAATGGCGCGCTTCATTTACACAATCGGATGCCATGCTTTCTTTGTACAATGGCGCGCTTCATATACACAATTTGGAAGCTGCCTTGGCTAAGTTTCTGTGATCTAGAACCCTTTATAATCTTTTAGGCTTTAAGTGGATAATCGCCCCACATTGGGGGCAATCTATAGTGTGGATTTCTGGGTCCTGGATGGCCAGAGGTCTGAGACCCACAGACCTGCTGCCCGAGATCACTTAGCCACCCACTGCTCAGGCCCCCAGAAATGACTCAGATGCTTATATTAAGTTCATGTTGTGTGGCCTATTGCTCAGGCACATTGCTAGCTAGCTCTTACATCTTAAATCAACCCATTTCTGTTAATCTGTCTGCCATGTGGCCCATGGCTCACCGGTGTTCTTTACATGTTGCTCCTTTGGCGGCTTCTTCAGGTCTGTCTGACTCCGCCCTGCTTCTCTTTCCTATGCTCTGATTTCTCCTCCTCCTCTTTCTTCTATGGTGCCTGTCATGGCCCAAAACAGCTCCTTTATTTAAAGATTGAGATTCACAGCAAACATAAACGCATTCCCACATCAGGTTTTACCTAAATTGTATTACAGACATGTGAATTTTACTTAACCCAAGATCTCTTTTTAATCTATTTTCTAAACTCTGTGTTTCCCAGATACAGTACCAAGGTTTGGAAAATTCTTGGCTGTAGAAATACTTTTAAGCAGTCTCTCCTGGATATATTTGCTATGATTCCTGTAGAGCCATCTAAGCCTTTAGTATTTGAGATATTATCTGCAATGACTAATGAAAGGGAGCAAAAATCATTGGACTGGATATATCTGGCTTATTTCATGTTGGAATAATGTTCTTTGTAGTTTTGATTAGTTATAATTTTTATCAGGTTAAGTTGAACAAACCAGCCTTTTTACTGTGAACCATTTTTCTGCATGTGGGTCAAAAGCTTACACATCAAAGTTACCTCTAATGCAGAATTAAAATGCCTGACTTGTACAAAAAGTACTCATGTATTCAGTCATTAGTAAAGATGATGGCAATTAGCCCAGCTGGTGTCAGGAGGGCCATAGTTATGGTCACTACAAGAGACATTAATTTTAGGCAGCTGCAACAAAAAATGTATGAAATATTGCAGATGGCATGGAATAATACCCACCCATGAGCAGGTGGAAACAATTAAGCCAGTTTATAGAAACTCTACTCCTAACAGATCAGCTTAAATTTGAGAGTCAGAGGAATTATACCCAACTTTCAAATTTCCTCACACAGGGTTTAAAAAATTCTATTTGCCAAGAATTACAAGGTATAGACTGTCAGAAGGCTCAGTTATTGTGCTTTCTAAAAACATGACCTCTGGCGTGATAGCTGGGTATGTCTATATTTGTTTTATTAGCTGAAATTAATCTTGATTAGTTCTTCTTTTTATCTCTTAACGCAAATGTAGTCTACAAGCCATTTCTGGTCTCCCTACCACAAATTCCTCAAATTTGAAACAGAGGTTGAGCATATCTCCAGCATTCATCAGCAACATAAACCTGGGTGAAGCCACAATGCTATTCCTCTGTGTGATCTTTTCTTTGCTGTACCAGATTTTTACTAGTCAGCTCAATATTCAACATACCAAATAATTCTGAGGTCATCTTTTCACTGCCCCAAATTATTTAGTATTTTTCATAACACGCATAGGAAATCCAATATCCTGACCGAAACACATAGGTCCAGAACCTGTCCTCTATAATTTCTCCCTCTTATATTAATTTGTGCCCCCTAACTTTCATGATTAAAGTTTTAGAGTATTTTAGAGTTTTTCCTCTGCCTCAGAAAAAATTTTCCACACAGCCCTGCAAAGTAAGTAAATTCTGGCACAAGTTGATGTCATAAAGACAGATTTAACTCACCAACAAACAGAGTTTGGTTGGATAATGAACTGGGCCAAATTCTAGTGAAATGAAATGTAGATATTCTTAAAACAAGTGTGTAATTAGAGAGACAGTCAGTCCTAAGAGGGTCTAGCCTGCTAATTAGTCACCTAGGTTTGTTTATCAGAGCTTGCCAGAAAACACACTTCATGTATCTTCATGACAAGAGGTAGCTGTGCAAGTTAAGTGCCCTCTAGACTAAGCCCTTACTCCCAGGGATGATGAACAAAAAAAAGAAAGGAAGGTATTATTTTTCTCCAATGAATTTGTTTCAGAGAGCTCTCAGATCTTGAAAGTCAGTGATGGGTGGTAGACTAAAGTCTTAAGAAACTAGACAAGGGTTTGGGATTTGTTTTTTCCTGTAAGAAAAAGTTCATAGACTCTCTGTCCATCACCAGATTTTAGATGGAATAAACTTACTACACAGCTCTGAACTGGCTTTTCAGGTATGAACCTGCAGAGGACTAGAAGATCTGCAATGATGTAATGAGTAGTTGGAAGCCATATCTTTAGGGAGATTATGTTATTACATTGTAAATAATAGTCCCTGCCTATGAGTTTAATAAAAAGCACTGATTGGTCAAAGGCAGACAGGAAGTGTGAGTGGGGTGTTCCATTGTAAATAATTGTCCCACCCTCTGGTTTAATAAAAAACACTGGTTGGCCAAAGGCAGATAGGAAGTATGGGTGGGGCTACCAAACTAAGAAAACTCTGGGAACAGGAAGAACAGAGCAGAATGCCACAGAGAAGCTGGAAGAAACAGAGGACAACTATGCTGCTCTGAGAAAAGGTACTGAACCACATCGCTGAATAGGATAAGAGTAATGGGTTAGATTAAGAGTAAATAGTTAGCAAGTTGTATGCTTGGGTCTTAGGCCAATAAGCCTAAAACTATTGTAAGCATCTGTGTGTCTCTGAGGGTCTGTGGGTCTGTAGGTCTAAACCTTGAGGCTAGGCCCAAAAGTCCAGGCCAGAAATCTCTTACTACAAATGGCGCCCAACGTGGGGTGAATATACCCACATAAAGCTGGAGAAAGCTTAAAAACAGTCTAGAGCATAACATTAAAACCAAAAACAGCTTCTGAGTTGTGTCTCTCACATGAGCTGTGGTACAGAGACACCCTGGCGAGGCATGTGGGCTTGAGCTACAAGGGCAGGCTTTTGGAGTGCAGGTTAAGGTGTAAAATGGCTTGTTCCTCAAGCCTCACAGGAGCCTCAATATAAGCAAAAAGTTGTAAATAATGTTATTTGAGGTTTCTGTTCATAAGGACAAAAGGGGAACAAAATAAAAGATGGTTTCTTAGTGGTGATAATTTTTGGATAAGCTCTGTTTGCTGTAGGCAAGCAGAGGCTTGGCTTTTTAAAGAGAGGCTTCCTAATTCAGCCTTAGAGGCAAAACACTTGTGAGTTTTTTACTTGTGAGTTTTAGGTCCTGCTGCCTAATACTTAAATGGAGTTAATGAGCAGCAGATGACAAAGCTTTACTTGGTGATTATATGGACCCTAAAATTCCCAGAGTACCTGGGCTAAAAAGAAAAATTCAATGAAATTAGACTAGGAGCTGGGTAGAGCCATCCATACATCTTACCAACCTGTAATCTTTAGCCAGGGACCTTGGCAGATTAAAGGTGTGTACAGAAACAGAAAGAAGTAGAAGAATCTGGGTGGAGTCCATCACCCTAGCCAAGCAAAGGTGTGGTCAGAGACAAAAAAAGTTAAGAAATAAATATTCAGTCAAAACAGTTATTTTAAAAAGTCTAAGTGGTTTAGAGTGTGTTGAAAATATATATACATAGGCTTAGAGAAAGAAAAGAAAAGGTAGAGTGATGTGGGAATGCCTTTCTGTATGCAATGAATTGCAATCTTTAATAAAGGAGATGTTTTGACCCATGACAAGCAACATAGAAAAAGTAGGAGGAGGAATAAGAATAGGTAGGAGGAGCAGGGCAGAGTTAGAGACAGACTGAGCCAGAAGCCCAAAGGAGCAACATGTAAGGAACACAGGCAAGCCACGGGTCACATGGCAGGAAAGATTAATAGAAATGGGTTGAGTTACGCTGTAAAAGCAAGCTAGCAATGTGTTTGAGCCATAGGCCAAACAGCATGAAGTTAATATGTGTCTGAGTCATTTCTAGGGCCTAAGTAGCTGCAGGCGGCTAAGGTGTCTGGGGCTGCAGGTCTGAGGGTCTGGGCCTCTGGCTGCCTGGGACCAAGAAAACACATTTTAACAGTAGTGAAAGCAATTAAAAAAGAAATAGAGTAAAATAAATGAATAAATAAAAAATAATCCATGTAAATCTTCTTGACTGAAAATGAAATAGTAAAAGCTGCAAAAAGGCAGTTGATTATAAATGTTGTTGGATTAATTCAACCTGTATATTTTTGTAAATAAATTTACTTTAAAACTGAAATGCAAAGATACGCTACTTTGGAGAAGAGGTTTTCTTTTTATTTTCACAGAAAATGAGAGGCTGCGGATTTATTCCTGGATAAAGAACATAAGGTTTGATAGTGGAAGAGCCCCTGAAAAATCTCCAATAGAAATGGATGGGACCAAATAATTTAGCATTTCAGAACACTTCTGTGAAGTTTCCTGACCTCTGTATCCAGAACAATTTCAAGGAGACTGGCTGAGATGACCCAGCCTTACAGACTACTCCACTAAAGACTTATGCATAATCCTATATTTTTCTTTGGATTTCCATGAGATTACCAGCATCCCCATTCAGCAGGAAGTAGCCTAGAGAATGACACCCACATTCCCAAAACATGGATTATGGATGTTTGTGTTTATTTACAGTGTTGTTTATAAGTTGTTATAGATAAGAGGGGAGAAGAATATTAGATTTGGAGTTCTTTTTGTTTTAAAAAGAGAAAAGGGGATATGTAGGTGGATTATGTTATTCCATTGTAAATAATTGTCTCTGCCTATGAGTTTAATAAAAAACGTTGCTTGGCCAAAGGCAGACAGGAAGTGTGGGTGGGGCTACCAGACTAGAAAGACTCTAGGAACAGGAAGAACAGAGCAGAAGGCCAGAGAGAAGCCAGAAGAACCAGAGACAACTATGCTGCTCTGAGAAAAGGTACCGAGCCACATGACTAAACAGGATAAGAGTCATGGGTTAAATTAAGGGTAAATAGTTAGCAAGTTATATTCCTGGGCCTTAGGCTGATCAAACCTTGAGGCTAGGCCCAAAAGTTCAGGCCAGAAACCTCCTACTACAATATTCATCTATTTCTCTCTCTCAATCTCTTCCTATCTCTCTCTCTCTCTTTCTGTGTGTGTGTGTTTTCCCCCTATCTCTATCTCTGTCTCTGAATGCATGTATCTGTAAAATTAGTCAAGGTACTACTTACAACATAGGAACAAGAGCCTAGCATAATTTGATTAAATATGCAATACTATGCAATAAATGAAAAGCAATAATCTTTTGAAGAATAATTACCTTAAAGAAATTGATACAAGAGCTAAGTTATCTGATATTAGAGTCCTTAAGAAAGGTAGTAAACACACTTGAATATATTTCCAATATAGGTTGATATTTTCCAACCTGTTGTATTTATGATTTAGTTACAGATTATTTTATATTTATGATTATACTATGTGTGATATTAGACCCCAGTCTCATTCTTTGTGAACTTTCCCCTTTCCCATGTTATAAGCAAGTGACATGTCATCAAAAAGCATGCTCAGATTTCTTTTACATTTGTGAGTTAACTGCTATGTTTTTTCCTAATCATCACATAGACTCTATTATTGTTTTCAGAACAAATAATTACAAAGAAGGAATCTATTCATGGCCTCAATTTTTATTATATTCTTTTTTGTTAACTTACATATTTTTGTGAAAGAATATTATTTAAACTACACTATAATAGACCCTATTATATTTTATCTCTACCACTCTAGTCTACCTGCAACCCTTGTTGGAAGGAAAATATTCATTATGCATGTGAATAATTTAACCTTAAATACAAACTCAAAATATTATTGTAGATATATGCCTATACCAAATCAGATAAATGCTATTGTAAACATATTTATAGAGAGGGATTTGCAAGCTCATATGCTTTACAGAGCATTCGTTTAATAGATTGTATTATATTTATATTACTAAAGTAATGTTAATGGAATCATCTATCTGAGAAATAGACATAGTAATTATGTGAAATGAAATGTTATGATTGTTGTTACTTTAATGGAATTCTGTCTCCATTGGAGGCTCCTCAAACACAGTACTAACTATGGGTCAAGTTTTTTTCTTTGACAATGAAGTACATATTAGTCTGAGTAAGATTATCTGTAGTAATCAAGAAGGATAAAAAGATATTTTTAAATAGATAAAAATTCCTAGTAGTCATTTAACATAACATAATGCACTATTTATTTTCTCAGTGTTCATGAGAAAAATATTAATGACATATAGTGCTACTTCATTCTGATATAGGTCATTAAGCTACTCTTACTCATTTAAATAATGCCACAGTTGCTTATACTCATTGAATTTCAATCATAAACTTTGCTCAAACAACATAATTGATCATTAATGTTCTCATTTGCTCTAGGCTCATTGTAGATTATTTTTTTAAGAGTGTAAAATCATTACCAGGGAGTGAGAGGCTAATCTATTCTGTATTACACTTGGTCACCCATGAGGGATGTGTTTTCAAGAGAGAGAGATGGGGGGGGGGGAACCAGAGATAGAAAAAATAAACCTGAGGCTTTAAAAGTTGGATTTTATTAAAAGATTTTTACCAGGATTGTAATTTTGTTCAGACCTCAATATATAGACTTTGGGAGTTCCATTCTCCATTTCTTTATTAAGAAACAATATAAAATAATGGCCAATTTTATTTGAAATCCTTTGCTTTCTTCTCAAAAAGGAGAATCTTGGCTGAATTTTAAAACATAAAGTTTCAAAATAATTAGATTTTCTGGCCCCTCGAGTAAGAATATTTATGCGACATTATCAATTTAGTCATCCTGAAGTTGAATGGTACCATTAAAAAATAAGGATGCTAATCATTATCCACCCAAAGACCTTTTAAACTTCTTTGTCTTGTGGTTTTCAAGAACTTGGATTCTGTTCGTAAAACCTACCGTATAATCTTTAAAGTTATTTTAAATATTACCTTTTCTGAGACTATATAAATACTTTATAATTTTGGCATACTAGTAAATAAATACTACTCCAATGCACAGATTTTGAATGTTTTGTTCCACTTTTCAAGAAATGTTTCTAAGTCTGTTTTAAACAGACCTTTTACTCAGCCCAAGCTGCATTATTTTCTCAATCTTTGAAAGTGACATTAAGAAAGTATCTGCATCTCTTTGGTGCCAATGTCTTTCCTTAACCAACTTTTTAATGTTAGTTACTCTAAACTTATATGTTCTCTTATCCTTTCTTAACAAAAACATGAGAAATATCATTTGCTCCTAATATTCTCGTTCTTGCTTCTTAAGACTGTCTTCTTAGCACACATTTTGTAGAAGTAGAATTTTATTATGTTTAAAAGCATTAATGTTTTCAAGACCCTTGGATACATCTTGCTAAATTATTTTTCAAAATAATTGTACTAAGTGCTACAGCCAGTAACAGTGATAAGAATGTGAGCATCCCTGTTTTCACCCTTCACATTACCAAAATTATAAAATAGGAATAATGTTCATAAAAGTAAACTAAACCAAATCTAACACACAGAATTTTATCTTGTACAGAAATGATCCAATGAACCAAAAAACTGTGCCAAAATTTAGAGATTTGGGATCAAATACAATTTATTGTACATATGTACTTATCTTAACATTTTCTAAAATCTTGGCAAATTAAATAACATGCTACAATCCATCAAAATATCACCCGAATTAAAAAGGGATGAGATGGAATTAAAAAGGCTATTCTGGTATTTTTTTTTTTTTTCATGGAAAGTGTCTTATTTGGGCATCAGGTATGACAGGATTGAAGTGACACACAGACTGAAGTTTTGAGTGACTTGAGTGTGTCTGCAGGAGCCTTTGACCCTGGGAGTCTTTCCTTATTTGAACAACCAAACTATTACTTCCACCTGTCCTGACAGGATGACAAAGCTTTATTTTGTGGAGTAATTGAATTCAAGGCTTCTTCTGCAAGGCCACACAAACCATAACAGAAGAGCTGGAGAGTCTTGCCATTAAAAAGACAATAAATGGAGATCTAAACCCTCTCTACATAAAATACAAATACATTCATGCCATAAACTGGTATTTCAAGAACTAGGAGTATAAACTCCATATATAACCAAATAGTCATTGGAAAAATATTTAAAAAGTTAAAGAGAAGAATCCAGAGTATGAGAGGTTAGAAAAAAGCCAGTTGTTTTTCATTTTCATTAGACTTTTGAAGTGTACATTTTTTGACTGAGGGCATTAAAAATATGCACAAAAATAAAGCATGACAATTACTGTCTTGAATGGACAGAACAGAACTTAGAACCCTGCCTAGAGCTCCTAACTTTAGAGTTCTGTTGTCAATTAGGGCTCATGTACTTCAAAGAGTCTTCCTGGGCTGCTCAAATTCCTTAGGAGGCAGAGAAAAGGGTGGGATCGGGAGAAGATATGGCTTTTTGTGAGAAATGGGTCTTTAATTTCTTGGTCTTTCCAAATGGCAATGTCAATGAGTTAATCACATGAGGCCACATAACACAACTGTATAGTGCTGAAAGCCAGTGGAACAGCTCCTAGAAATAAAATTGAAGTGATGTTCAGACAAGTGAGTCCATCTTGAGGCCACAAGCTCTACATGCCTTTTTATACACGGTCATATTCTTCTCCAGGAAACTTCAGTTTCAATTTCAGAATTATCAAACATTTCTCTAATGCCTAGAAACATAACCTGGTCCCTCCTACTAGTCCTTACCTTATTTACACATGCCTTTCTTCCGAATGACGTCTTGGTAGGCTGAAGGTCTTATTTCCAGAGCAACCAGGAATGGAGCGTGTGTACAGAGGCTTTTGAGAATTTGATATTTCACTCTTATAATGCCCTAGAAGCTATTTTCTGCTAAGCTTGTGAGAATACTAATCACCCTGGCCTTTGGCCTAGTTCTTTCATTTTTCTTCTCTGTCCAAGTTCAGACAGACTCACACCATTTTCCCGAAGTTTACTAATATAACCCATTCTTGTTCCACTGGGACGCTCTTCTGAACTTACCAACTAGACTCATCTTTTTAGAAAGTCCCCACTCTATGCATTATGCATTTCACTGGAGTGTTTAAAAATGAAGCAATTTATATAAAATTCAAGCTGTACAACCCATAAATGTGTCTCCAGCAGCATTCTGCACTTGAGTATATGAAGAATTCACCTGTGCGGCTTATTAAAAGAAATGGTGCCTGATCCTTCTACTAATGTGTGTTCAGTAATTCTGAAGAGGGGCCCAAAGTGTCTATAGTGTAAAAAATACTGAGAAGCAAATGATTGGCAACCATGCTTTGAAAAACATCAATTTGAATATGATTCTTCATTTGTAAGGTCTTAAATTTTCCTATTTAGAAAGCGTGAGTATCTGAAAATACATACTTTATCTAGTGTGACTATGTGGGGAGTTAGTTGTATTTCCAAATCCACAAGAGGAGAGAAATTAACACTTTAGTTTTCAAATTATTGAAGTATGACTTCATATTAAGAGGAAAGCAACAACACCAGAAAACCACATACAGACCTTCCCAAAGTGAAAAGTAAAATAAGAATCATATAGCATTTGCTCAGGTCAATAATTGCCTAACAAATAAAATACATTCTTAAAAGGGAAACAAACATAATGGATTCAGAGATCATCTTCACTTTTACAGAAGTTATGACTTGCAAGAAAATTCTGGTGGTGCTAATTGAAGCCGTAATAATGTAAAAGATACAAAATAGGGAGAATCTATAACAAGTTAATTTTAATGACCAAGGGTAATTTAACATGCCATTACTAATTGTGATGTTTGGTATGCCTGGTTGAACAAAGAATTTTTCTCCATGACTTTTTTCTTGTCTTGAAGTATCTTAACCTTCTTCTTTACAGACCAGCGAGTTTGGAGCCAAAGCCATGGTTCAGCAGTTAGCACTAGCACACTTCTCTTGCAGAGGACTCAAGTTCAGAGTTTGGTTAGTTCTTAGCACCCAGGAGAGATACTCCCAAGCACTTTAATTCCTGGTCTATGGAATTCCACAACCTCATGTGGACTCTGAAGGTATGCCTCCATACATACACATACACATACCCATCATCCACATATGCACATAATTAAAAATAAATCCTAAAAAGAAGATAATGGGTTTTTATGGCTAAATTTATAAGAATGCATCATTGACTCTACTAATCATGTCAGCTTCTTTGGTTCACATTCTAGTTCCATGTATGATGGATGCCGTGCAGCCAGAGACAGTGTGGTATGTTGGTTATCTGCTGCAGAACAATGTAGATTTGCCATAAGAACCAGAAATCTCAATGGCTTAAACACTAAGATTGGAAGTCAGCTTTGCACATTGTCTCTGAAACTGTATCAGCTTTATTGTGCAAACTAGGGTGCTGACTCTAGAGCCATGAAAACAATTAATTGATGAACTTACAATTTTATCACTGTTTCCTTTACAAATAAATAATCTGGTAAGAGTGTGTGGTCTTATTTGATTCTATCTCTGTTGAATGAAGAAATAACCATAGGGCAAAGGAGAAAATATAGTTGTCTATCGTAGAGGATCCAAAGAACATTTTCTTAAGACCTTCAGCAGAGTGTTGCCTGCCCTTCGATAGGTTCTGAGGCATGCTTCCGTCCTTACTCTGAATCTGGCCTGTAAATCCAAGTTCTATAGCAATGGAGAACACCTTGGCAGAGTTCATGTAGGGATTCAGTTTGTATTATCTTCCGAGCAGAAGATTCTAGTTCACTTAAATCTTGTGATAAAAGAACGAAGATTCAAACAGCTGTTTAAAAATGAAGTCAGGGGAAAGTTGCTGGGATTCCTTGTCTAGGTCAAATTGATACTCACCAGCTGTTCTGATAACCTAAAGTTCCTGCTCTGTGAGGTCTGAGACCATCCTTTACAAAGTGCTTCTATATAAGAAGGAATTGATCTTTCAGTTACTCGAACTAATTTTACGTCTTTAATTTAGTTTTCATCTTCTTATCTGTAAGATTTCTAGCTATAACTGCTCAGAATTTTCTTGTGTGCATGAACTTGAAAAGAAGACAGAGCTGAATCCAGGTGTCCTCGGGTACTTCTGGCAGAGTGGGCTCTACGGATTTTCTTATACTTCTCTACTTTAGCCTTTAACATATTTAAAGAAATCTTGTATTCAGTTCACAAAGAAATAAAACAGTAATGTTTTAAAATATATGATATCCAATAATGCATTTAGCTGGCCTGATAAAAATTGTGAGCCTAGGCAAGATCATCCTCATGAATAGAAACAATGCTGCCAGCCCATACCTTTCCTTCTCAGGAAGAGATTTTTTCTTCATTATGAATTACTGTTTGGAACTTTCCCAGCAAAGAGAATGTGAATTTTTGGTGTCCAGGATTGTACTGTTACAATGTAGAGCCTGGGAGATTCAGTGCCACATTGTAATTCAGCTCACAGAAGCTGCTTCTGTTTCAAAGGAACCACCTGGAGGCCTAGACCTTTCATGGTCAAGCTTTGCATCTTGTAGAAAAACTCCTTAAGGGGTTTTAAATATAACTTTAAAAAATGTGTTTGGACGTAGTGAAGTATGTTGTGCTTGGTGTATAGTTCACAACCGTTTTACATATGTAGTTATTTTCGTAGCTACACTAAAATAAATGAATAAATAAATAAAAGATATGAAACACTTCCATCATGCCATGAAAACCTCTCACACCCGAGAGAGCTAACCCTTCACTCCCATCCTAATACCACAGATTCGATTGTCTGCTCTGAAAACTCATGTCAGGTGCCGTCCAGTTCCATTTGACTCAATATTCTTGATATTTAATCATCTCTTTTGAAGATCAAAAGCACATTTTTTTCCCACTGTTGTTTTCCAGTCTAGTGACTGCACATAGTTTGATTCTATTGCTGACTGTTTTGTGAGTAGCCTTCAGAACTGTTTCTGTTTTGAGGATACCATAGATAACGCTGCTATACCTATTCTTACATGATATTGCTGCAGACATTTGCTTTAGGTTCTCTGGGCCAAATTGCTTCCTAAAGCAAATGTCTATGGAAATACTAATGTAAGAACAGTGTTCATATGGAAGAGAGGAGGGGGAGTGTAGATCTGCAGAGTGGCCTGTGGCTTCCCAGGGCATACCTGCTGGGGGCTGGAATAAAGCAATGAGGAAGGAGTGTTGGAGGAAAAGACCTGTGTGATCCACTGGAGATGGGGCAGGAAGAGGGGAGGCTGCAGCATGTGGTCTGGTATAGAGCTAGGGGAGATTGAAGGACTGGATTTTGAAGGAAAGGAAAGATACATGATGATCTGCTTAGCCTACCTGTCTCTCTGGTCAGTGTTGCCTGCAGGTTCCAGGAGAATTGAATGTTTCCTTTTTATATTTGAGTCTAGAATTTATTTTAAATTAAAAGCAAGATATTAAGTAGAGGTTCTTATAACTCATCTTATTATATTTCCCTATGTGGATATTTGAATGTTCATTCATTGAAAAATTCTCCCCCCCCCACACTTTCACCCCAATAAAATTTACTTTGTAAATCAAGAAAATGCACGAGTGATCTACTCCTAGACTTTTATTCTTTTTCATTATATAGAGCTATTTTTCTTTCACACTAAATGCTAAGTTTTCAAATTTGAAAGTGATAGTTTAATTTTTTTTCAATGTTTGCTTAGACACGTATTTAATATTTCTATATAAATTGTTAATCTGTTGGGTCACATGTGCACAGGCATGCACATGTTTAGACACAAAAGTTATAATAATAATATTTTTATGTCCATAGCTTCTGATCATAAGGGCCATGTTGATGTTAGTTGACTGGGCCACTACCTGGGGCCATGTTGGTGTCTGAGGGCCATGCTGCAATGGGGGCCATGCTGATCCAGATGGCCTGGGCTGCCACCTGGAACCATAATGACATCAGAGCCCAGGCTGCTGCTTAGAGTCATGTCTGAGTCTGTGCTCCTACCACAGCCAGGGTCTGTATTGATGTCCATGTGTCATGTTGCCACCTAAGAATACCTAGGAAACAGGTCACAAAATATGGCTATGTGGATATCCTGGGAGCTGGGCCAAAGCCAGGGCTTTGCTGATATGAATGGCCCACATTGTCACCTGGAGCCATTGTGTCATCTGGTCAGGGATGCTATCAAGGGTCACTGTCTGGTTCTGTGGTCCTACAGCAGCCATGGTCTGAGTTGATGTCTTTGGCTCCTGCTATCCCCAAAGGCAGAGGATCTGGTCAAAAGAGATTCTTCTCTTTTTTGTTGTTTTTTTGTTTATTGTTTCGTTTTATTTTGCTTTGCTTTGTTTGATTTTTGGCTTTTCTTTTAAAGTTTGTTTTGTTTGCAGATAAGATAGCAAGGGCTGAGAGGGTGGATTTCTTTATCCATTCTTTGGTTGAGGAACATCTAGAATTCTTTCAGTTTCTGGCTATTATGAATAAAGCTGTTATTAACATAGTTGAAAAAGTATTCTTGTGGTATGGTAGAGCATCTTTTGGATATATGCCCTAGAGTGGTATTACTGGGTCTTGAGGTAGATCAGTTCTCAGTTTTCTGAGAAACTGCAATATTGACTTCCAAGGGCTGTATGAGTTTGCACACTCACCAGCAATAGAGGAGTGTTCCCCTTGTTCCACATCCTCACCAGCATGATCTGCCACTTGTGTTTTTGGTCATAGTCAATATTAGATGGAATCTCAAATTTCTTTTGATTTGCATTTCCCTGATGGCTAAGGATGCTGAACATTTATTTACATGTATCATGGCCATTTGAGATTCCATTTACTTTGCTTATTTTTAGTTTATTGAGTTCTTTATATGTTTTTGAGAACATCTGTATGTCTGATGTGGGTTGATGAAGACATCTTCCCACTCTATAGGCTGTCATTTTGTCCTCTGGATGGTGTCCTTTGCTCTACAGAAGCTTTTCAGTTTCATGAGGTCCCATTTATTAATTGTTATGCATTCAAGGCTATTTCCCACTTTCTCTTATATCAGGTCCAAATTTATCACGTTTTATGTTGATGTCTTTCATCCACTATGACTTGATCATTGTGCAGGGTGACAGATATGGATCTATTTGCATTCTTCTATGGGTCCATCTCACTACAAGAAAACCCACAGAATCAACTTCTAGGCTCATACTGGCTCGCAGAGACTTAACTGACAACCAGGAAGCCTGAATGGGACTGACAAAGCTCTCTGCATATACATTATAGCTTTGTAGTAAGGTCTTCTTCTGGGACTCCTGTCTCCTTTTGGGACCCTTTCTTCCTATTTGGTTGCCTCATCCTGTCTTAATACAAGAGGTGGTGCCTAGTACCACTGCAACTTGATAAAACATGGGTGGTTGATATCTATGGGAGGCCTGATTGAGATGTCTTTATGCTATAAATAAAAAAAAAAGTCTGGTTTGGCTTATGGCAAACACCTTAAAAGTAGGCAGAAATCAGAGCATAATTAAAAAATAAAGAGGGCAAAGCCATGAGAGACATGATCCAGCTGCCCATAAAACAAGATATAACAAAATAAATAAGCCACAAGTCACATGGCAAGACAAATTAATAAAAATAAGTTAAATTAATGTAAAAAACTAGCTGAGAATATGCCTAAGCCATAGGTCAAACAACATAAAATTAAGATAAATGTCTAAGTCATCTTAAGAGCCTAAACAACTACAGACAGTTCTAGACCTTAAGAATAGACTGAGCCAAAAACCTATTACAGATGGTGCCCCACATTTGGCACCATATCTAGTAAAAAATTGACTTGTAATACATCATAAGAAGGATTAATACTTACTTAAGGGTATATTTCACTCATGATACAAAGTAAACCTTAAGACAATTCTTAGAGAGCAGAGCTTCTGCTTCCCAAGAGCACAGGAACCAAACAGGAAGACAAGTCAGTGTGTCCCATTCTCAATGAGGTCTGGCCATGCCCCATTAAGGGTCCTGATACTCCAGAGATGTGTCTCTAAGCTTCTGCAAATAATGCCTGAATCCTACTCCAGAAGTCTGCTACTTTTAAAAAAAGAGAAATGGAAGGGGGGGGGTCAAAGTTAAGGAGGAGAAGAGGGAAAGGAAACTGTGGTTGGGGTATAAAAATTAAAAAGGGAAGAAAAAGAAAGAAAGGTTACAAGGATGGCCTAGCAGTTAGGAGAACTTGCTGCTCTTGCAGAGGGCCTGCGTTCAGTTCTTAGCACCTCTAATGGAGAGAACTCATTCACTTATAACTTCAGCCCCAGTGGATGCAATTACCCTTTTCGGCCCTCTGCAGGCACATGTATTCATGTGTACATACCCACATAAACACACACACACACACACACACACACACACACACACACACACACACACACACTCACAAATGCAAAAACAGAAAGGGGACTTCACCTTCCTAAAAATTGTAAGAACATCATGCTTCAGGATGAAGTGTACAATATTTTGTCATTATACAGTCTTTTCTAGGATTTTTGAAGTAAATCCTTTGTCAGCATTTTTCTTCTCAGTTTTTTTTGGGGGGAATTTGAGGGCCTGATCTTGGGGAGTTAGGTCCCCAAAGCATGTCTAGGCATGGGCTACAAAGTCAATGGTGAGCCCAGTAATAGTGAAGACAAGAAAGGCACTTTGTCAAGTATAGCACTACTGAAAAGACACATAGATGAAGTGTCTCCAGCACTGTTTCCAGCAGTACTAAGAAAAGCTTCAGGTTTAAATAAGGTAAGGTTGATGCAGGCATCAGAGGGGAATATAGCAAAATGACCAAACAAACTGGGATTTAATCAGTCTTTAATGTACTGTTCTGTAGTGACTTTGGAAGGTATTATCTCTTCGGGGGCAACTAGTGTCCATCATTAGATGACTGCTGTTGCCCAAAGAGACTGCTTCAACATGAGATGATAATCATGCAAGACTCATTGTTGCTAGTACTTGCAAATATGTTGGTTTCTCTTATATATGTTGATGATGTTGAGCAAATCTCAGGCTACTAAGACAAGTAATACACATTTTAGGTTACATCTTGGTAAGCAATTGTAGGGTTGGATATTCATTTTTTATTGTCTTAGTTTTTTTCCCTATGGTTGTGATAAAAGTGTCCTAATAAAAGTGAGATGATTTACTTTGGTTCCAATTCAATGTTTCTACATGTCATATCAGGGATGTCACTGTTCCCAAGAGGTGAGATTGCTGGTCACTTTGGAACAACTGCCACAAAGGAGGGGATGATATACATTTGTGCTTATCTCACTGTCTCCATTTTATATAATCCAGGATCCCAGACCAAGCCATGGTGCCACCCACAGGGGTTAGTACTTCAACTCCAATTAACCTAACCAAGGTAATTCCTTACAGCCATGCTCAGAGTGCCTTTTCCCAGGTAATTCTAAATCTCATCAAGTTGACAATTGTGATTAACTATAATAATTGTTTTATTTTTTATTTAAAGCGTATGACACCATTTCTAAATTTTTGTCATTTTCTTAAAAAAATCATCTAAAACACTGTGGTGTTCTGAAAGAAAAAAATAGCCTTTGAAGGGTATAGCACTATTAGGAAGTGTGACTTTATTGGAGGAAATATGTCACTATGGGAGCATGCTTTGAGGTCTCTTGCTCAAAAATCCCTTGGTATGATAGTCAGTTGACTTCCTGCTGCCTTCTGGTAAAGATTTAGCAATGTCTACTTCAGCACCACTTCTGCCTGCACATCTCCATGCTCCCCATCATGATGATAATGGACTGTACCTCTTACTGAAATTATAAGTGATACACTACAAACAAATGTTTTCTGTGTAAGAGTTCCTGTGGTCATGGTGTCTCTCCACAACAATGAAACCCTAATAAAGACACTCACCTACCAAACACTGTGTACAATATGTGTGTGTATATTGCTCTAATATTATTTGATTATGGCCTTGGCGTACAAGAAGCTACACATCTACAGAAAACTGCTTTACTTCATCTTGAATCTATCAGTTGACAATAGTTTCTGGGCCAGGATTGACTTGTTAAGGCTTTCTATGTCAACTGTCAACACAGAAATACAAGACAAGAGAATTAAATTAGTAACTTAGGTTCCTTTATGCCATTCCTACATAACCTCGGGTTACACTTTCACATCTAAATAGTCAAAGCTTGGATTCATAAATCAGAGATAACTTACAGCATTTGTTTTTGGTTGCAGAAGGAGCTTCCACAAATAATTGTTTGACATTGTCTCTTTCAATTTTTCCTGGGATGAGTGCTCTAAGTGTTTATTTTAGTCTGAGTTCCTATTCCTCCATATACCTTTATTAAATGCCCTTTCTACATTTGACAAGGGGACTTTCTAAGAAATGGCTATGATATATGATTATTATAACTCTAAAAATTGAAAGTTGGTCTTATCCACTTGTCACAATGATAATATCCTAAATGGCACCAATGTATTTTTCTCCTTTGACATTTTATATAATTAAAGTTTCAGCAGTTGGCGCAAGACTTTTTATTGGCCTCAGGGTTAGCCAAATATTAAAGGTTGATGTGGTACTTTAGTTATTATGAGAAAATACAAAAATAAAGAAATAAGTAAATGTCTACTTTTAATATTTGATGCAATATCTGCAGTTGCTTTTCACATTGAGACAATATTTGTAGAGAAAAATATAATTTAATATATTATTAACTGAAACGAAGAAAAATTCAAATATAAATATTTTCACACAGAGAAAATATTTTGTCCTCATGTATGTAGAGAAAAAAATAACCCTGATGACATAAATACACCTAAGAGATCTGGTTTCTTTTTCCCAAAGGCCTGCACTTTAGAGAGTGGTGGGTCTTACTTCTATCTAGCATGGAAGTGAAAAGGAAGGGGCCATGACCTGTTTGGATATGTGATAGCCAACTTCTATCCAAAGAACCTAACTCAGTAATTTCTTCTGTTATTTCTGCATCATGGAAAAGGAAGACCCAACTTTCTACATCCTCATTATGTGGGCAGTAGGTTTTTATGGAGGGAGAGGTCTTACTGAAGCCAAGGCAATAGAAACTTGCTGGGGATTTCTCTGCTCCCAGAGACTCCTGTCACATCTTAGCATTCTTCCACTTCTCCCTACCACTCAGTGCTTCTCCCACACTGATGTTGCTATCTACAGCATTCGTATAGTTCCATTCAGCACACACATATGTTTTCAACCCTTAGGAAAATCTGAATATGTATCATTGCTGTCTATATGGGATCAGACAAAGAAAGCTAATTCACAATATAAGAGGAGCAAAATACATAAAAGTAAATGGGCCCCTCAAATACTTCTCCCAAGGAATGAGACTCAGGAAATCAAAGCCATATTTCAAGTCATTCTTGGATGGAAACCACTCTCAAAATGTGTTCAAAGACATTTCTAATAATGAAACCAAATAAGACTCAAATTAGGATTATACTGTCTTGCTCTCATTCAATCTGCCCTAAATACGTCTAAAAACAGTATGTTATGGGATAGTAGTATTTTGTTTTTAGATTTTAAAATTTTTATACATATAAGTTTTTGCCTGAGTGTATGTCTGTACCACATGCATGTAGTATCCAGGGAATCCAGAATATGTTTTCTGAATCAACTGAGCTGAGTTGCAAAACGTTGTGAGCTGTTGTGAGAGCTGGAAATTGAAGCTAGGTCCTCTGGAAGCATAACCAGCATTCTTAGCTACTGAGTCATTTCTCCACCCTTAAGACAGTTGTATTTTGTTTTTGCCCACTTGAGTTTCATTTTGAGAAGCTTACAAAACCTCTCTATAATATTCTTATCAAATTAAATGTGATAATTTCATATAAACTTAATATTTTGAATATAATCTATACATTTACATATTATATTTATATTTATTGTATTTGGATTAACTTATTTTATGTTTGTAGTATAAGTGTTTTGCCTTTGTATATTTATGTCTGGTGCCCACAGAGGTCAGATGTCATTGTACCTCCTGGACCTGAGGTTAAGCATGGGAACATGGAACAAAACCTGAACTTTCTAAAAGAGCAGTAAGTGCTCTTAATCATTAAGCATCTCTCAAGACCTTATAAAACTTTGGTAATTGTGTTAGTTCTAGTAAACTAACATAAGACAATTTCAAATGTTTCTAATATCCATTTAAGTTTTCATTTTCATTCAATAAAATATAAAACAAAATCACTTTCTAAGAGGTAGTTGGGGTAGATGTTAAAATGCCTACTATCACCAAGCTTTTGTTCTAAAAATAAAGTTTGAAGGTGTGGAATAATCATATAGTTCATTTTATCTCTCTGGCTAATGTTCTTTAAAAGTGGAGAATTGAACAATAAGGAAATTAATCTAATAATTATTAAACACCACTTCCTAAAACCATAGAAACTCATAAAAAACATGATGACTGAAATCATCAGACATGTATGCCTATTGTAGTTCATAATTGCCAAAATAAATATTTAAATCTAATATCAGTTTTGTTTAATTTGTTTCTTCCTTTTTCCATGCTTTGACTCTTAGCCAAACCAGAACCATGTGGAAGTCTGCCTTCCAACTTTCAATTGTAGAAATATAAACAAAAAAATGTATACTGTGTGTCTAAAACAAAAGTTGTCTTACCTGTGTTCCATTATATAATGCTTCTCCAGCAGCTGGCAGCGTCATCCATGTATAGCCATTGACAGTGAAAGATCCAAATTAATTTACTTAATTTCCATCTACATAAGAGTTACAGAATTACATAGTTTGATGCTACAAAATTTCTACTGTGTTTGATAGTAAATAGTTGCCACATTTTCCTCCATAAACTTGAATATCTCTTCTTACAGCAAATCCAAGATTATTTTCTAAAATAAGGAAAAAAAAAAAACCTCTAAAAATGTCAGTGCAAAGTTATATGCCCCAAACAAAGACTTCTGGTCCAACTAGAAATTTTAGATTTACATTTTATTCTTTGAAGACTGTGATGATTTCCTCAAGTAAGATTGAGTCTTTTTCCTGAACATCATGTTTCATGGGCAACTCGTGATATTTTAGCACAAACACTGATGATCAAGGGACTTTTATCAGGGAGAAGAGATTCAAGATATGTCTTAGTACTTATTAATAAAAGCATTCATGGGCTCTATAAGTTCATTCTACTTGTAATATTTTGAATCTTCTTTATGACATTTTATTCTTTAAAATTACCTCATGTAGAGAGATGAATCTGAGCAATAGATTGCTTGAGTGTTATGAAGTTCCAGAGCCAAGGCCTGCAAAGTGAGGTACTGACACAGAAGTAGAATTGAAATCTTACACTTGCCAAGTTATTTGCCATTACTTATGATTATTTGCCAATAATTGCCCATTTATCTATATTGCCATCTTGCACATGTGCTCTATTCTCCTCCGTAAATGATTTCAATTTTGTTCCGCAAATATGTGTGTCTCTTCTGCCTTCTCATGCATCTTCCTATTGGAAGAAATTATAGTTTAGACTGCAATTTTATCACCCTTAATAAATTAATTTGGGGAAACTTAATATTATATTCATAATTAAGGACGTTTTATATATTTTTATTTAACATCTGATTCTTGTTGATATTTTCCAAAAAAATTTAAAAAAGGAAAATTAATTTAAATAATTTATTCATTACCTATCAAAATATATCCACATTTACTTTTAGTTATTTTTTATTTAACTTATACTGACTCCATGCAAACTCATGCAAGAGAATTAAAAATGTGAAAATAGATAGTTCTGGGGTTGAAGCTCAATGGTAAGTACTTGCCTATCATGTGTAAAGCTTTATTTAATACTCCATAGTTTAGATAAGTAAGTAAGCAAATAAGCTATCCTTAAAATAGATATTTACTTTTACCTTTTATGTATCTTTTTAGTTGGCTTAACAGAGATTTGCCATAAAGCTATGATGTACTTGGATACAACTTGTTTTTATCAAAGACCTAATATGAACAAATTTGATTCCACACATACACAAATCCATTGATAAGTTGATATAACTACACCTGACAAGTTGAGAGGAAAGATTTGCAAGATTTATGTCTTAGATAATAAGAACTAATTTCCCTAATGAAAAAATTAAAATTCTTTAAAATAAGATAAAAATCATGAAAAGATATTTTATTTCAAAATCCAGACAAGTGCTTTATAAATAAATGAAAAGATGCACTCTCTTTATTATAAGATAATTGTGAATTAAATTTCTAGTGGTAGGTTCATTCCTCACTGACCATACTTGTAAGTTTTAAAAGTAGAACAACTGAGACTATGGCGAAGCAGGTAGTAATAAATAGCTATTAAAATTTGTTTTTAATTAATTTTTTTTTAATTTAACATACTGACAATAGTTTACCCTCCCTTCTTTCCTCCTATTTCCTGTCTCTGACTCCCATCTACCCACTTCTTATCCACCCACTCCTCTTTTGTCTCCATTCAGAAAGTGGCAGGCCTACAATGGACTTGAACACAGTGGCACATGAAAGCTGAGGTAGGACCGAGCTGTTTGCCTTGGATAAAGGCTGGACAAGTTACCATAGGGAACAGTTTTCCAAAACCAGCTAAGTGCCAGGGACAAGTCCTGATCTCACTGCTAGGAACCTCACAAACTACACAACTATCACACACATGCAGAGGGCCTAGGTTGGTCCCATGCAGGCTCCCAGTGCTTGGCTGTCGATCTATGAGTCTGTTTTCATTAGACACTGGATATAAGTTTTGTGATAACAATAAGTATAGTCAAATATGGTCACCAATCTTTGGCTTCCTCCATCACGACTAAGCCCCTACTTTGTACAGTTCCTCCTGATATCTACTTATGAGTGAGTACATATCATGTTTGTCTTTCTGGGTCTGGGTTACATCACTCAGAATTATTTTTTCTAGTTTTTTTTTAATGTAGCATGACAGCAAAGAGGCCAAAAATAAACAATGGGAAAAAGATAATATCTTCAACAAATGGTGCTTGTGTAGCTGATGGTAATATATAGAAGAGTACAAATAGATATATGCCTATCACTTTGCACAAAACTTAAATCCAAGTGATCAAAAACCATAACATAAATCCAGATACACTGAACTTAATAGAAAAAATGTGGGAAATGTCCTTGTATGTATTGGCACATGCAACCTCTTCCTAAATATAATAGACACTAAGTAGCATAGACACTAAGAATGCCAGTAAATTAATGGGACCTCCTGAAACTAAGAGTCTTCTGTAAGGAAAAGGACACAGTCACTATAACAAAATGACAGCCTACAGAATGGGTAAAGATCTTCACCAACCCTATATCAGACAGAGGACTTATCTCTAAAATATACAGAAACCACAAGAAACTAGAGGCCAAAAACAAAACCCCCAAATAATGCAACTAAAAAATGGGATTCAGTACTAAAAGTGGAATTTTCAGCATAAGAATTTCAAATGTTTGAAAGACACTAATTTTCAGGCAAATGGATAGACTTGGAGAATATCCTCCTGAGCAAGGCATCACAAGCCCAGGAAGATAGGCATTGGATGTACTTACTCATAAGTAGAAGTTAGACAAAAAGCAAAGAATGCCCTTGTTATAAATCACAACTCCTGAACAGCTTGGGATCAAAAGTAACTTAAGAGAGACATTCAGAGATTCCTCCTAAGAAGAGAAAATAGAGAAGATCACCTTAGTAAATTGGAGTCATAACAGATTGTAATCAAGAAGAGTTGGGAACAAATCTTGAAAGAACGAAATGGTTGAGTGAGGAGAAAAGAGGGAGATAGAAAGAGAAGAATATCTTGATAGAGGAAGCCAATGTGGGGTTGGAAAGAGACTGGGTACTAGGAAAATGTCTAAGAACTCACAGAATATCCCTGGCTAGGTCTCCAAACAATAGAAGAAAGGGTGCCTAAACAGGACTTCCCCTATATTCAAATGAATAACCACCCTAAGTGTCATCACAGAACCTTCATCCAACAAGAATAGAGGTGGAAGCAGAGATCTATGACTTAGAACTGGGTAAAGCTCCTGAGCCTGCCGAGAGCAGGGGAAGAGAGTCTGTATGAGCAAGGGTATAGGAATTATGAGTAAAATTCTCACAGTAATGGCTAGCTGGATCTCTGGGGAACTCAAGCTCACCGAATCAAGAATAATCATGGAGATCCATCAGGAAAAGGAGATAGGGTCTCCAAGGGTAGGCAACTTTCTACTGGCACGAGCAGTGTGTGGAGGCATGAGGGGTGGGATCAGACTGTATTCATGTTCATGGGCTGGCACCTTGGAGCCCATTCTCTGTAGTGGAACACCTAACCCAAGACTGACTTTGGGATGAGTAAATCAAACTTACCTGGAGTGTGTGTGCCATGCTGAGTTGAACCACCTTGGGATTTCTTGCTCTTTTTGGGGAGAGAGGGGATGTGTGGATGGGGAGGGGTGAGGCTGAAGGCTAACTGGGTGGGATTGGGAGGAGGGAAGGGAGGGGGAACAGGGGTATACATGGTAAATATGACATTTTTAAAATAAAAAATATAACAAAAAAGAGAAATGCTCAGTATCCTTAGTCATCAGAGAAATGCAAATCAAAACAACTCTGAGATACAATCTTAGACCTGTCAGAATGGCTAAGATCAAAACACAGATGAGACCCTATGCTGGAGAGGATGTGGAGCAAAGAGACCATTCCTCCATTGCTGGTGGGAGTGTCAACTTGTAATACCCACTTTGGAATGCAGTATGGCAGTTCCTCAGAAAAACTGGGAATCAATCTCCCCCATGATCCAGCAATACTACTACTGGGCATATACCCAAAGGAAGTATATTCTTACCCCAAGAACTATATTCATAGTAGTATTATTCATATTAGTCATACCCTGGAAACAACCTAGATGCCCCCTTCCACTGAATTAACAAATTGTGATATATTTATTAACACAATGGAGTACTACTACTCAGCAGAAATAAAAACCTGAAATTTTCAGGCAAATGAATGGATCTGGAGAGTATCATTCTGAGTGAATTAACACAGACACAGAGATAGACATGGCATGTACTCACTCATGAGTGGATTTTAAACATAAAGCAAAGAAAAGGAGGCTACAAACCACAGCTGCCAAACTGTAGACAGCAGGACAACTTATGAAAGAAATACAGTGATCCCCTTGGGAAGGGGAAATAGAGAAGTGTGATCATAATTTGGATCAAGGACCGCGAGGTGGGAACAAATCATGAGAGAAGGAGATAGTTGAGTGGGAGGACCAACAGAGACGGCGAACAAAACATGGTTATCTTGATACAGAGAGCCACCGTGGGGTTAGAAAATAACCTGGAGCCAAGGTAACATCCAAGACCCACCAGATGTTCCTGGATAGGATTCCAAGCAATAGTGGAGAGGGTTTCTAAACAGGACTCCCCTTACAATTAAATGAATGACCAACTTTAACTGGCATTGTAGAACCTTCAACCAGCAATCGATGGAGGCAGAAACAAAGATCCATAGCTAAGTTCCAGGTCCAGCTCCTGGTCCATCTGGAGTAGGGGGGAGGCAGGGACGTGCTGCATGGATAAAGAAAACTCAGGGGCAAATCTCTGGGAAAAGCAGAGATATTAGAGAGTGTCCCGCACCCACTTCTCGCCCGCAAGAAAAGACACGACACACGTAGGATCCTTCTGCAGCAATGCTTTAATGCTCCATGAGGGAGAGCATTTAGCTTACGGAAAATGGAGGGGAGGGCAGAGAGAGCCACGACGTAGAAGAGTCTGATTTTATACAGACCAAAGGCCCCTGCTTTGGACGTGTCATCTTCCTATAGGTTGCAGTCCAGTATCCCACATGACGCCACGGAAGAGGCTGAGAAACCAGTCTCACGAGAGCACGCATGCATTCTCTACTGACTCAGGCGGGTTGGCCAGCACCAGATAATGGCGCCACCTTGAGGAGCTGGGGCCAGCGGCTCCCAACAAGAGAGAATAAACACCACAGTCAGATCTCACCCAGCTGTCTTCCAGTTTCCTCAGCCTCACTCCTTTTGGCTTCTTCTGCCTGCTCTGTCTTTCTAATGCCTGCCTTAAATACTTTCTCTGTTCAGTTAAGGTGTGGCACCTTCACTGCCTGCCTGGGAGCCTGCAACTCCTTCTGTAAACTAAAATGACCTTGAGCTCAGATTGGATTAAGGAAGTAGGTCACCACTCCCAGAATATTCTCTGTGCTGGGATTAAAGGTGTGGGTTACCACTGTCTGATCCTCCTAGACTGACTATGGGTAGACCCCTCTGATATCTCCTAATGTTTTATTAAATCCCAACAGGGAGAGAGGGAAAGAAAGAGGAAGAGAGAGAGGGAGGGAGGGAGGGAGGGAGGGAGGGAGAGAGAGAGAGAGAGAGAGAGAGGAGGGTATATGAGCAAAGGAATCAGTATCATGAGCAGGAGACCACACGAGGAGACTGATTGGAGCTATTGGAATCTCACTGATTCTGAAATAACAGCTGAGGAAACTTCATGGAAAAGAACTAAATCCTCCAAATGTAGATGACAGTCAAAGGGTATGGACAGTTTGTGGAGCCTCTTGAAGTGGTACCAGAGTATATTCCTGTTCCACGAACTGACATCTGGGAGCCTATTACCTACAGAGGAACATCTTACTCAGCCTTGATACTGAGATAAGGGACTGGGACCTAACTCAAATGGATATGCCAGTCTGAACTGACTCATCTTGGGATTCCTTCCCCCTTTGGGAATAGATGGTGGGATGAGGTTGGAGGAGTCTGAGGGTGGACTGGGAGGAGGGAAGGGAGTGGGGCAGTGGTAGATATGGCAAAAACATTTAAATAAAAATTACTCTCAAAATGTTATCTTGTTTTAACAAGCAAAAGACAAAATAGGAGAGTATAGAAAAGAAAACCTAGAGACTAGTGAGATCAAGATGGAAAAATAAAAGAAATATAAGGAGGAGTAAGGAGACATCCATCATTGAACCTTTCCAACAGCATCTTTGGAGAGCATTAATTAATATTCTATATGCTCAATACAATTAATTTTGTTAAAAATCATCGTCATGCCTTGGGAAATATACACCATAATAATTAAACCAAACAAACTCTACATGAGAATATAAACTGTATTTTATAGCTGAGAGAAAGAAACTTTTAAACTTAGTATGTATTTTCTGAATTGTGTTGTACTAACTGACATGTAAAACTTGCAGCTGCTCAATGAAGAATAATATGATAACGTAATGCCTGTATACAACACATATGGTAGATAACTTGAATTTCCAATTTGGTTGTATTAAGATACCTTTGGTGAGGTATCGTTTTGGGAGTGTCTTTAAGATTGTTTCCAGAACAGAGTAAGTGAGGAGAAAATTCTATGTGGTGAATGTGAATGCCATTATCCATGTGCTAGAAATTTCAATGGAAAAATAAATGTGCATGCATGTGTGTGTACAAAAATAAATGCATGCATGTAGGTATGAATATGTGTGTTATAAAAAACAAACAGCAAATTCTGGAAGAATCCTCTTTTCCTTTCTCCTAATTCATGTAGATATGTACAAGCAAACTTATGCCCCTGCTGCCATAGCTTAGAATTGCTCTCACTGCTTCCCTGACATAGTGGACTGTATTTTCAAATCATGAGCCAAAATAAAGCATTACTACTTTAAGGTATTGGCTTCTTTGTCTGTGTGTATGCATATGTTTACATATACATGTGTATGTAGAGGTCAATGGTGTTTTTCTCAGTTCCTATATATTTTGTTTTGCTAGACAGGTTCTCTCACTGGATGTAGAGCTAACCAAGTTAACTAGACTAGCTGGCTAGCAATCCTCAAGTATTTTTCTGTTCAACCTCCCCTGCTCTGGGTTAACAGGTACCTGTCTTGGCTTTTCTACATGACAGCTGTAGGATTGAACTCAGGTCCTATGCTTGCCAAGCAAGCACTTACTACATGAGCCACTTTCTCAGCCCATTCAAGTGAATTTTTGTGAGGTATTAGTAGTGATCAAATCAAGGTAATACATTTTTCTGTCTCATAAAAACTAAGACAAAAATAAATAAAATTTCATAGGGAACAGAAAAATTATTAATGATGAAAATGAGCTATTTCAGGTTAGTTTGCACTGAGAAATCTACCCCTTTGTGGATCTTTCCAAGTTTTGTACCACTGGCAGCCAAGTACAAGATCTCAAGGCTGTTCTGTAAAAAGAGTACCCAGCTTTCCACCTAAAAACTATTGCAACATTTTAAAATCATATAAGTATTATCTAATATCATTATAATAGGAAATAACATACTCAATCTTGTGACAAATCAAGATGAAACTTAATTTCCAAAATGACTAAGAGGTTTTTTTTTATTATCATATTTGATTTGATTTACAAATTTGGAAATAATGCATTATGCAATGAATATTTAACAAATTCAGGTGATGTTTTATTTACAAAGATAAAACTTTCTGAGTCACTGAATAAAAAATAAAGCTTTAATACAAAAGGAAGTCTATAACTATAGCTCATAATTAAAAAATATAGCTTGTAAGTAGCATTGCAATGAAAAAAAGTTTTAATTGTCAATGGGAAATAATAAAGTTTAATCCTAAAAACTATTAAAAGGAAAATGTCTTAGTATATTTAAAATATGAGTAATTGCTTATATTTCTACCTACTACAAGATTTGATTTGATATATTCATATACACCAGTTCTATACATTAAGTTTCTAAGACAATAATGCTCTTACAGTCATTATAAGGTAGTTGCATAACTAAGGGTGTTGTGAGGTGGGGAATCTCTTAAATGCTGTGAGTTTCTCACTACTTGATTGGTTTTGGATGTTGCTGTCTTATGAATTAGTCATTATCCAGAGAAGGCAATAATAAATGTTAAAAAAAAATAGACAAAAGCCCCAATTACTACTGCCTTTTCTCATTGTCATTTTCATATTATCATTATATTAAACCTTCCTATTCTAGAAAACAAATGTCCATGACTGCACTAGGAAAAGTTCCTAAGGCTATACAGATAATAATAATAGCCAATTAAGAGAAAACGTATGTACATTTACTACCTGAAAATCTAGAAGTATTAGAATGTCCAGTCTGAAATGAGTGGAAACCTAAGTTATTTGTAATCTCTCCATCACTCATCAGAATCTTTGCATCTCTTTTGTTTATTCTTATCATATCTACAAAGTCTTTTTTGACCAATGAGACAACAAATTCACAGGTGCCAGGTTTTAGAAAGCAGATAATACTACAAGACCATATTTCTACATAGTGTATCACAAGTGGTTCATTTATAAAGAGACATTGTACCAGGAGAGCCTCTGGAGAAAACCCGTGATGCAGCAAGAACACAGCAGATAAACTGAAGACACTGGTGTAGCCCATAAGGTCCTGCTTCAGTGGAAGCACAGACAGCAAAATATCTTTTCCTGGTGTCGTATCTGTGGACACTCAGGGCTTTTAACCTTCAGTCCTCAAAGATAATTTTCCATTTTGTTTAACATGGTAGTACTCTATTTATTATTCTGATGTGTAAAATATAGACTTAAAAATAAAACTATATGGATTGAAATTATAGAAGACAAAATTTGGGAAGAAGAAGAAAAGGACCAGAGAAAGGGGTAATAGAAAAAGGAAAGGGTCATGAAACGCAGTACGATCAAATTATGCTATAAATGCTTGAGGATGTCATAATGAAAATCAAAATGTTGTATAATGAATATATGCTGAAAATAAGAATAAATAGTAACACCATGATCCAGTGTGACTTCGCTTTGGGATATAAATGGTCCTTTCCAAATGAAATTTTTGAACTGGAACCACCTTAATAGTAACGGTAGCTTTACCATTGAGTATAACACTCAAATCCAATATCACTCAAAAGTCTACAGCAATCTCATTTGTAATCACCCCACTAAATGCCATGCATGCACAATTATGAAAATTAAGGTAGATATTTCCTCCTAATGAGAATTAACTGATAATGAAAATTTTACAATTTAAAATTTTACATTCTACTAAAATTTTAATATTTCAGATGAAAATCTGAGAAAATTATTTATTTTATTTATTCTTCTCCCATATATTGCATTCTGACCACATTTTATTCTTCCTTCTCTAAAACTGGAGACACCTCCTCTTTCACTATTTATCTATTTATCTTAATAATATTTATTATCTATTTATCTTAACAATGATGTAAACAAATTCTTTCCGAATCAAAGTGGTTGTGAAAGGGTGTTTTGTACAATCATTTCCCATAGATTTAGACTCAGAATACTAATTGTTTCTCTTTTACTTAAGCCCAGTTCTAGATGCAGAATTTGTGGCTTCAATTAGACCACAGCCCCTAATTTTATAGACATCTCAGAGTCAAGATCGAAGCCAGTAATAGGCAAAATGTCTTGCAATCATAAAAAAATTTAAGTTTAAGCTTCCCAGTCCCGAGTGTTATAATGTCTATTATTCATGTCACATGTCTGAATTGCAATAAAGAAGACAGTGAGGCGGAGTGCCACTATTACATGTCACCTGTACAGATTCAGATATATCTTCTATGTCAGTATTATAGCTACAATTTTAGGAGCAATTAGTGTCCTGCTTGAGCCAGTATTTGAATAAGAAGAGGCCATATCACTAGTCTGTTGTCCTCAAGGATTGAAAAATGGCTCCATTTTGAATTTCAAATCAGAGTGGTTTTTGCATTCTGTGCAAAGGCTAAACCTTTCTTTGCAAAACTGTCGACTCATTTTCATTTCCATATTAAGGTCAGCATGAAAACACAAGTAAGCATATTTTCAAACTCACAATTATTTTCACACTTTCTTATAGTTAAGCGTGACATTACTTTTAAAGCAACTTTTGATAAGCTTACAAATTACTTGTTATGCTATTTTTGTTTCTTAATATAACAAGGTCTGATGGCTTAATTTATATTTATTATGTTGTATTTTCTCTAAAGAAACTACTGATTTTCAATCTCTCAATTCCTAAGGGAAAGTGGTCCTCTCCTCCTGTCTTTTACCACAAACAACTTAGACCCTATTGTAATTTGATTAAGGCAAACTTCCCTTTCTGTCATAATAAGGACATATCATATCTGTTTAAAGAATGAAAAGGTTAAAGCTGATTAGAAGTGAGCAGCCTTGAATACTTCAAGCTGGAGGCTATTAGGATTAAAGCTTTGCAATCAGAAGCCAGGTATCAGCCACAGCAGTTCCCAGACCTGTAACACTGTAGAATGTGTGACAGTGGGAAGGTTATCTCAAATCATCTCTTTGAGAAACAATACGATGATAAAAATAAAAGGTGTAGAAAGGTCATTTATTAGGACGAATATTCATCAGGTTCATGGTGATCTGTGGAAGTAAGATGGCAGCTGTTGAGGATGACTTCTCAGTTTCCAGCTTTGTAGCCAGGGAAACTAGGTGGATGTAATGTTCTTCTTAGCACATAAAATTTGAAATAAGATAAAAATATGACAAGGTAGGCAAAAATGATATAGTCAGTCTCTTAAAGTTAATGTACCTTAGAGACACCCAGGAGGAAAGTCTCCATATAAATGGACATATATGCTAAGAATTCTGGGAAGTAATCCCCTCTACAAATACATCTTAGAATTATTAGTTCTTAAGTCATAGCTGAAGTTCAGCAGTGAACTCCCTCAAGATGGCCACAGCAATATGGCCAACCAGGGATTACTGGGGAGCATCAGTTTTTGAGTCTAGATGGTGGATGGAGAGAAAGAAAAATCCACAAGTAACTGAAAAAGAACTCCACTTAAACAAGAAAAAGATAAAAATTAGAAGTGTCTTGCTTTTACATAGTTGAAAATAATGCTTTCCCACATAATAGGCATAGTCAACAGTGTTAAGAATAGTCATGTCATTAGTAAAACAAGAAAAATATTAAAGAGAATGATTTTTAAGGTACTTTATTAATCTTTAAATTTTCCTGCATTTGTCAGATAAAACAATGCATTCTATTTCATCTGTCTAGAATAACTTTCCCTTATTTCTTGTTAGAATCAAATTCATTTGTTTTAAGGCTAAAAATTAAAAATCAAACCTTCTTGAGCTTTGAATCTAAGAACCCATGGGCTCTATTAACATAATCCTCTTTTGAAACTTATCATGCCATTTCATCTTGTTCTCTGAGGAAATACACTTTGCCTTATTCATTCTCTCCATTAGTCTCTGTCTAATAAAAGTGAATTTACTCTCAGAATTGAGCCAACTTCAAAGCAGATGGTTCATATTAAGAATGATCTAGATTTCCACTACGTGCTGAGAGCTCTACTAAACCAGAGGAACATTTAATGCTGTACCCTATACCCCAAATTAAAAAAAAAAAAGTGTTTCTATCTAAGAACAAAAAATGTCTAAAATTATAAACAGATCTTAGATTATCACAGAGAAAATGGAATTATAGAAAATAAATATAACTTGATAAATTTTCAAAATTAAAAATTAAATATAAACCCCTCATATGTGTGGGGATATGTTTCAAATGTAATAAAAACAGTCTGAGATATCAGAGGACAGATCATCCTCTTCCAGTCTTTGATTTTTTTGTTTATTTGAGACAGAGTTTTCTGTGTAACAGTCCTGGATGTCCTGGAATTTGCTTTGAAGACCAGGCTGGCTTTGAATGCAGAGATTTTCTTGCCTCTGCCTCCCAACTGCTGGGACTAACAATGTGAGCCATGGCTTCTTCTGCCTGCTTTGTCTTTCTGATGCCTGCCTTAAATTCTTTCTCTGTTCAGTTAAAGTGTGGCACCACCACTGCCTGCCTAAGAGCCTGGAACTCCTTCTGTAAACTAAAATGACCTTGACCTCAGATTGGATTAAGGAAGTAGGTCACCACTCCTGGATATTCCCTGTGCTGGGATTAAAGGTGTGAGTTACCATTCTCTGATCCTCCTAGACTGACTGTGGGTAGATCCCTCTGATATCTCTGACTGTTTTTATTGTATTTGAAACATATCCCCACACATATGTATGTAAATATAGTACAACACAATAAATTATAAATTTATTTTAAAGTATATATAAAAATTTTTGTTTCCCATGGAAATATATGTAATCTTAGTCAATACTAATTTAATTTTAAAAAGCATAATTAAGTGAGAATGCATAGAAAGTCTAACAGAATTACATTTTTCTTAGTATTTTATTTGTCTGATATAAATTAAGTACAATAAGTTATAATTTTTTCAATGTTTTCAATATTTTATATATAATAATTTTCAGTGTTTTTTAAATTCCTATACAATTTCTCCAACTATCATTTGTAGGTGCACTCATGTTTGTCAAGATTCTTGCCTTTTTCAGGGTCTAGTGATAAAGTCTTCTAAATATTAAAGGTAAAAATTAAGATAAAAATGACTTTTTCAGTTTAGGCTTCTAGTAATTGAGTAAACTAGACTTTCAGAAACACACACATATACAGTGGTTTCCTTAAAAAGTGTTTCAACTCAGACAATGAGGAATAAAGCAAAGACTATCAGGAGAATGACATTGATAGTTCTAGATTGACAGAGTCTCTGTGTGTGTGTGTGTGTGTCTGTGTGTGTCTCTCTCTCAGTAAAACACACACACACACACACACACACACACACACACACACACACACACACACACACACACACACACACACACACACACGGCTTCCCAGAGAAGCCATAATTCTGTTTCCTATCTAGTTTCTATAAAGTATAAATATATGAAGACTTAGCTAAGTCCTCAACAGAGGAACTTAACTCTTATAGTTTTGTTTTCTAATTGGAATAACAATCACTCACCCTATAGAGAAATGACTTCGTATTGCCCAAAACAATTATGTCCTCTTGTTTTTTTCTTAAAAATAATAAGTAAGTGAGTGAGTCCCCAGCTACATACTCATGGAAAAGATTATAATATGAACAGTTATTACAATAGTATATGTGATAATTTGATATGTCAAATATGCTCAAATTATATATTTTACTCTTTGTACTTCATGATGTGCTTCTGCTTATCTTTTAGAATTTTTATTGCTATGGAAGGACACCACAACAATGGCAACTCATGTAAAGAAAATATTTAATTGAGGTGGTGGCTTATAGTTTCAGAGATTTAGTTCATTATCGTGATGGGAAGCATGGCAGTAGGCAATCAGACACGGGGTTGACTACATTTTAACCAGAAATCAACAGGAAGTTGACTGACTACCACAATAAATGAAGCTTGAGAAAAGAGACCTTCAGGCTCACTCCCACAGTGACATACTTTCTCTAAGCCAAGGCCAAGTTTCCTTCAAACTAACACAGTGTATGAAGTAGTGTGTATCTGGAAGGTGTTTGGTGAGCAGCATTAATATGGTCAAAACATGATATACCAAGCCCTCAAAGAACGAATAAAATATATATTAAAATAAAATTTTTATTACTTTAAAATTTCATACATTTATGTAATGTACATTGATTGTATCTGCCTACCACTAGCTCTCTAACTCTCCAGAGTTGTCCTGTCTCCATTAAAACTTCAAATACTCTTTTTTATTGTTATTAATAAATCTGATCCAAATTAGTGATGCCGATATGTGGAGGGGTGTCTGGCTAGCCACTGGAGGGTGGGAAACATATCAAAGCTTTATAATCACAGAATGTATTTCTCTCAGCAGCTTTTAAAAGTTTAAAGCTCCTTCCATAGAAGTGGGGCTTCTGTGGCTCATCCTCCTTCCATACAGATATTTTGAACAGCTTGATTTTGTTCAGGTCTCATGAAGGTAACCACAGCTGCTGTGGATGATGGATGCAATAGTCATGTCATGTCCAGAGCACTTCAGAGTTTCCCTCCCCATCTGTTAACTATTACATTCTTTCTGCTCCCTCTAGCAAGAAGTTGCATAATTAAAATTGACTTTTTAAAGCACATTACTTTTCATATGTCTCTATGGATAAATGTGTTTCATAAAATGTGAACTTGATCAAGTTAATCATAATTGATATCTAGTGATATTTTATAGATAATATTCAACTAGTCACTCATCCAGGGTAACTGAAGAGAAATTTTAATTAAAGATTGATAATGATGCTGATTTTTATTTTTACTTGAGAAATACTTTACTGATTCATTATTGAGTTTTTCTTTACAAAATGATGTATTTTTGTTGGAAAAAATTTCTATTCCAAAGGCTGTTAATGTCTACTAACTGTTCATTGGAAAGTATTTAAAACTCTTTATGATTGTATAAATTTGAGTATGGTACTTAAATTATAAGAAAGAACTATATTGAAAAGTTATCAACACACTTTACAAAACTTATTAAAATCATTAACCTGTTAAAGGCATATGAATAAGGCTTTATCTCAAACCTGCATTGAATTTTAAAGACAATTTCAACATGTTGATCATAGAAGATTTTCAGTTCTTTAAAGATACCTATGCTTTATTCTAATTTGACTTTAAAAAGCTTATCTTTGTTAAAATGTAAAAAAAAGTCATTGTTAAAAATTTAAAGAAATATAGGTTATTGTTATTGTTCTTAAATGATTACCAGAAATTAAAGTTAAGTTCCTATTTCTGGACAGAGGCATACTTTAGACACAGGGCTTGGAGAAAATGAGCTGAATGTGACCTATAAGCCTCCTCCTTGAGGACTATCCCTCATAATACCAAAAAGTTGATAAACAAATTTCTAAGGAAGAAAAATAAAACATGGCTTTACTCAGCTGTAGTGCTTACGGCATTTACCAGAATGGCAAGATACCCTCAAAGGTAAAATAGTCCCAGGGACAATTACAGATGCCTAATTGGACTTAAGAAGAAATTTACACCCTGATATTTTAAACCTAGCCAACTACCTAAAGCTGCTAAGGCCACAGACAACAGAAGAGACCCCATTACTATCACTTTCCAAAACAGTATAATTTCTGACTGTATTCTAAATACGTAGAATTGCACTGCCAAATAAGTATAACTTTCATCCTGTATCAAGGAATTTTTTTCAGCAACAGGCCAAGATTGTACAGAAATCCACAAGTGATCAAAGTGTAGAGCACAACTGACTGTGGGGTGCCCAACCTCAATTGATGCTTTCACAACACAACAGTTGTAGTCAAGACTCAGGGGCCATGGCAGAAAGAAGAAGGAACATAAAGATTGGTAGAACCAAAAGACCGGGTAATCTACTGTAAGATAGCATCTTCTATATATGTCAGATGCTCTGTACCCATGAAATCTCAACAATATCATTTAAACAAGAACTAAATAACACAAAATTAGTTGACATGCCAATGTGGGTGGTGAAAGTCTCACAAGGCTCCACATAAAATGAAGAGTTATATGTAGTTAATGACTTCTGAGAGAAGGAGAGTCAGTCTCCAGGAAAGCACAACCTAACTAGTAATTTAAGACTAAACAATCAGCCTTAATTAGATATACATATGAGCAACATTAAATAAACTTGGTAAAAAAAAAGTGTGTGTGTGTGTGTGTGTGTGTGTGTGTGTGTGTGTGCGCGCGCGCGCGCGCTCGCATGAAAAGTAAGAGGTCATGCATATAAAAAGTTCTATGGGAACATGGGAGGAAATGGAGGAAGAAGAAAATATTATGAATAAGTTATTCATATTTTAAATTTTCAAAAAATGGACAAAATATGAGCAAAATTAGGCCAGGTAGTAAAAAAAAATTATAACAAAGTTTCAGATATAACAAGTGACCTGTTCAATTAAGTTTAATGTAAAGAAATATAGCTACACTTAAGCAAATATTCATATTTAAAAGGTTTGTATAGATTATCAGGGATATACTAAAACTCTTGCTCAGAAATTATTTATTGTGTTACACACTTCAGTTAACACAAACAATTTTTAAAAAAGAAAGTCTTTTCTTTTCATGAGTAACTGAAGATGTAAATATACATGCTATACTATACTATGGTGGATAATCACTTTTTATTTTTTCTCAAATGTGAAGTATTTCCTAAAATCTGTGGAACAAATGCATACCTGACCTTTAATGAAGATGAGAGACCTTAGACTATAAAAAGTACAAAGCCTCCAGAGGGAAAGGAAGCCACGGCACTGGGCTTACAACTCTTTTTTCCTTAGACATTTTTACTAGCAGCCAAAGAAGTGACTTTTCATTTCTATCTTTTAAACACAAAGGAAACACAGAGAGATGCTCATAAGAGATGAGCTGCTGGAGATTTGCCCCTTAGCTTTGTAACCCTTAATAACCTGACAGTCTTTTTTAAAGGTACAAATAAAATAGTTTTAAGAGCTGGATATGTGGTTTAGTGATTAAGAGGACTTCTTGCTCTTCTTGAGGACCTGAGTTCAGTTTCTAGTCCCCATGTTGAGTAGTTTACAACCACCAGCAATAACTCAATCTGCAAGGAATCTGATGCGCTCTTCTGATATCTGCAGCCACCTGCATAATCATGCAAACACAAACACACATACACAAATATACACACACATACACACACATACATACACACCCACACATACACATATGCACATACACACCCACACATGAAATGAAAATAAAATTCGGCATATAATATATATCTATGTATGTATGTATAAATTTGTTATTGGATTAGTTGTAAAATGCAGGTCTAATTTTAATGTTTTTCTCTAAGAATGTATATTTTAAGTTTATAGTCTTCATATTTGATCATTATTGAAATTTTGCTTGTCTCTGGGTTTTATTCTTGGAAATCAACATAAAAATTAAATTTCATGAAAATTTTGAATAATCATGCACCAGCTTTATCTCAGAGCATCCATTCTGTTTTCCATATTCTGACTGGCAAATTTAAAAAGTGTTCTCTTATTATGCTCCTTTTTCTTTGCTATTCATATACAATCAGCAATATAACTTCTATTTTCACAAAAACTAAAACATCAAACAGTTTTATTTGTACTACAATACAAGAACTTTTTCTTCCTATATCTTTGATCATTTTTACATTTTTGCAAAGATGATTTTTACACATTTCTTCCACCCTTTCTCTGACTTTCTGTGGTATATTTGGTCCACAATAGATCATGTGACTTGAGTTTAGCATATTCATATTGTCAGTCTAGGTGGAATCCCAACTCTTTACTGCATTATTTTGCTTATACCATCCACAAATCAATTTTTCTGTCTCTACCACCATCAAATAAATACACGTTTCATGAAGTGTCCCACAACTTTATAGAATTTATTGATACATTTTATATTAATCAAGTTGTATATAAGAATAACCTCTCTGGGTAAATATACCATATTTAAAGCCTGGATCTGTTCCTAGCACATTTTATATGTATCTGATGTAAATGTGATTTTATAAGACATTTTTTTTGGTGATATTTACTGAACATCTTAGCACATTTTCTTCTTAAAATGAGTTTAAGTGGAACTATACTTGGTTCTGAGAAGAACTATTCCTCCTAGACATCTATTTCCTTAAAAATTGTCCTGGACACAGGTTGATTGACTAAGCACTTGACCTAGATTTTTTTATGATTCATTCTTTGTTTATCTGCACATGAAACATATGGTTGTCTTTAAATGACAACAGAACATAAGTGAATTTCATGTTGTGGATAAAATATAACCTTAACTTCCAGAATTCCATTTACTTGAACAGCATGAGTTCAAAAAGCTATAACTTGCTAGATATGGCTGTCTGCCAACATAGATCCACTCTTCCTTTGATTCTTAAGAGGGTTTTACTTTGGGGTAACTATAGTTTATTTAAAACACCTCCTTTCTGGGCCTTCCTTGTTTCTTATGGTAGCTCATATAGGTTATCTACCCAAATTCATGGAAGGGAAATTTTAATGATATAAATAGATAAGGGAGATTTGGAAATCTTATAATAGGGCATAAACCTGTTTATTCCTTTATATTTTTTAATTATTTTTAATATGATGCATGAGGTATGTGGGGAAACTTTCACAATTATGTAGGGAGATAGAATGCCTGTGTTCTTGGTGACACTGAGTAATTGCCCTTCATTGCCATGCTCATGATTTTGTACTTGATAAATATACCTTAACTTGATCTGATAAGGTTAGGTTTTGCTCTTTGTTCAGCTGAATATAATTTTAACTCATGCAGTATTTATGAAAGACTGCCTGAGGTCATGTTTGAGGGACTCTGTGGTATATATCACACCTTCACATAAATTTCTGAGGTCTACACATTATCAAGGACCTTCTGTGCCTGGTGTAAGGATAAGCATCTTGTTAGATACAACCAGAGAAGATGAAGAGTTGCCTCATAGAAAATGGTGTTTTCATGGCACAGAGAATTTTATTTATTGATTTGCTTACATTTTGAACCCAACACAAGACTCACTCAGATGAAATTGGCACAATGCCTGTCACAGAAATGTTGCTGAGAGTAAAGACTGACTATTTTCTCTAAGTGTTCAATTCTAGCTTTAGTTAAACTTATTCTTTTAAATATGTGGTTTTCATTCCTCAGACAGAGCGATATTCTTTTCTTCTATACTTTTACCACTAGGAAGTGCAATGAAACACTACATTCAGTTTCTTATGATTCTAAATTTCAATACAACATACTCTTTCATGGGGCTATTTTGCCTCTGTGTTTATTACCTTAATTTCATTTTGTTCATATTTTTTAGCCTTTATATCATTCTGTTGCTTATCTCACTTTGTATGTATCTTCATTTAGAGATTAGGTTGAATATTTTGAAGAAAGCATTCTCTTCACGGCAGGTTATTATGAGTATGGTGGAGGAGGCTTTATTTTATCCCAAAGTGAGTTGTTGTCTATAGATCAGAACTCTTCTCTTGTAGTAGACAGCACCGAAGCTGACATTCTTTCCTTCTTTGGTCTTTCAGTTTCTCCATCTATGGTAGGTAAATTGGAATAAACTTTTCACTCTTACTACCTAGTAAAAAACATTTTTCTCTGAGTAACCAGTAATTTAAAATGACTCCCATTATCATTTGGGATCATCAGATGTTATTGTTGACAATCTGGCATTGATCTAAGAGATTCTTGAAGTGTACCTAAATGTCTACACTAGTTGTTGTTCCTATGTACTCAACATACATGGAGTTAAAGATGTCAAGTAAAATATTATAAAACATGTATACTTTTCTAGTGAGCTGAAGAAATTATAGAATTTACTTTTAGTCTCATACTTCTCAATGTTGATGGCCTTGAAAGTATTTCATAAAAATGCTTAACTCAGTTTGCATTCAATATCTTTACTGTTCTTATATGCCTTAGAGAAGTTTTTCTCAACCTATGGGTCATGACCCCATTATGGTGGAATGACCCTTCTACAGGAGTCACATATTGGATTATAACAATAGAAAAATTACAGTTATAAAGTAGCAACAAACTAAGTTTTTGTCCGTGGCTCACCACACCATGAAGCAGTAAATTAAGGGATTGCAACATTAGGAGGTTGAGAACCACTGCCTTAGAGAATCAAGACTAATATTTTCTTATATCCTTGATCCAAGTATCAAGACACAAACTTCAAATATTTCAAAATCACCTCCATAGCTTGACAAAAACTAGCCAAAGTGCCCACTTATGTTAGAGCAGAAGCTTCTATCTCAGGCCACAAATGATCCATGAGTAACTCAAAAGTAACTATAATATTCTTTAACAATGTTTGGGTACTCAGAAAATTTCCAGTTTACTTGCTTATAATTAAAATATAAAATATTTTTTCAAAAGTAGCTATCAATTGGTTTTTGTTTGATATGTAAATAATACATTATGCCTTTAATAATCAGAATCTTACAATAAAATGATAACAATTTGTTTGATATTTTACAGTTAATTATCAAATTAGTCTCTCAATTTATTTTTAAGAAAATATGGAAACAAGCATATTGACTATACATTTCACAAAAGCAATATTTTGAAATTTAATGAACTAAAGTGCCCAGAAGGGAACAGTAAATGGTGAACGCTACAATCATATAAGTAAATATTCTTAAAACAATTCATTAGAAACGTACACCCCAGTATCAGACATTACAGTATCCTATGAAAAAGAAACGGGGGAAAAGAGGGAGGGTCATTTATGGATGGTGGGCATAGCTAATACAGAGGTAGATGGAGACTTAGAGGGAGGAAGGAGGAGATGAATGGTACCAAAATGCTTGCAAAAGCTGTGGGGAGACATCTTTTTAATTTATGTTTACTTACTTACATACACACACACACACACACACACACACACACACACACACACACACCAAATGGAATTGTGTCACACAACGTGACAATGTTATTTCCAAAAGCCATAGAGATTCTGACAAAAACAAAATAAAATATAACAAAACAAAACCAAACAACCCAGTGCCAGACATGGGAAAGTTCCCTTATAGCTGTTGATCAAAGGAGTATAAGAGCAATACAGGCTATTGCAGTTGTTCCCGATTGCCTCTCTGAACTTGACTTCATAGACCATATCTGCAGAGACAGAACAAACACTTCTTACACAGGACTTGGAGTAATTGAGCTGTAATGATCTCGAAGTTTCTGACCTGAGAACTAGTTTTAGTAGCAGAAGGTTCTGTATGAGTTGTCCAGAGAGAAAAGCAATCAAAGTCCTATAAGTAAGATAACCCTGGTAGCTCATGAATAACACTTTTAAATCTGGGGTTAACCAAAGCTATTTAATTGGGCCCAAGCCTTATTTATTATGGGTGGATTCATGACTGCTACTGCAAACATGGCAAGTTATCCATGACTAACGTGGTCATATACTCTAGAGGACAGGCAGTCTAATGTTGTTTTCCTATAGAAAAATCATTTCTGTGTTACAAATACACCTCCTTATTCCCACACTTTAGTGCAGTACTCACACCCAACTAGAAAAGGCTTCCTTTCTCAGTAAATAGTTGGCTACTACAGAGAACCGCAGCTCGTAAATGTGCAGAAACCAAGTGACCACTGGGATGCCCAATCCCAGTTGATACGGCTACAGTAAATTCCTTACACCTAATTCTCAGAGAAAATTGAGGAAAGAGCATGGAAGGATTGTAAAAAAACAAGAGGACCAGGATGTCTGCAGTAAGATAGCGTCTTCTATTTATGACAGGACTGCTGCTGTACCTAGGAAATCTTAACAATATGGTTTCCTAAACAAGACCTGAAAACTGACAACCCTAGTTGATATGCCAACATGAATTTGCAAATTAAGTAAGGCTCAGTCCTAGATGAACAGCTGCAGGTAATAAGTAGTTATTGATTCTTTAAAAGGTGGTTGATAGCTGAGAAGCCTCAGTGAGCTTATTATGATGTCTTGTTACTAGAGAAACAAAAGAAGCATTAAGTGACTAAATGAGTCTTGGTAAGTAGTTCAGGCATTAGAATCTACTCCCAAGATACTAAGAGTGCCCAGAAAATAGTCTGATCTTCCATAGGCTGAAGTAGAGATTCACTGTTATTAATCATTATAATTATGTGTATGTGATCCAGGATTACTAGTGCTATACTTATTGCGAAAGGTAAATTTGCATGCCCTCTGGAGGGACATGATACCACCCTAGGACTCATATTATTCAAAGTAACTGCAAATGATGCACCTAACCCAACTGAATTCAGTAACGCTGTGAGAAAAGAAGAAAACGGGCATAAAGGAAAAACACAGAGTGGAAATGAATCCCTAAGTGACTAGATCACAGTGATATCAGGTGCTCTACTTAAAATAACTCTCTGAATATTCTTAAAGACATAAAAAGGAAAATGAAGAGCTTCAGTAGTAAAGTAAAGATATAATCAAATAGGGAAAAATAATCAGCAGAATTAAACCTCATGAAGGTGGTTAACAGCAGAATAGCCAGTGTCGATGAGGTACTGATAAGCTGAGGTAAAGGCCAGAAAACAAGCAGAAATTGGGATAACTGCGTTTAATGAAGAATAGATATTTAAAAAATAAAGTGACACAATGTGTAACTGGAGATCCAGAGGAAAGGGAGTCCTTGTGACGTAATTGTGATCAATTCTTGCCATCTTGCTTCTGATGAATAATTACCTATTTTACTATGCCAGCACCAGATAAGTAATGGGATTTTCAACCAGAAGTCCTTCTTGCAAATAAGAGCTTCTACTATTGTGTAATGAAGCTAGCATCTCCCTTATGACACAATTCATTTACACCCGTGGAAAAAAACAAACAAACAAACAAAAACCCACATTCCTCTGGCTTGCCCTCAATCTTCTGGGATTTATTTTTTCCCTCAAAATTTGTGATTTATTCCAACCTAACTAATTCTTCAACTTCTTTTTAGTCTTGTCTTTCATAGAAATGTTGGTATTTTCTACTCAGTGGGAGTGGTTTCTCATTTCATGTTCCTAGGAGTCATCCTTGCCAGTCCTTCTGCCTCAGTGATTGGAATCCTCTACCCCATGAAAGTTCTCCCAATTCAATAACTGCTTCTTATTAGATTTATTGTCTCACTTCCTGGCTTCTAGGTCTTAAGCTGTATGAGGGACCATTCTATCGTCAGGTCCAAGAGTCCCCAACTAAGTTGTGAACCAACCCTCTTTCTTGGGCCAGCAGCTTGAGAGGAGAAAGGCAGTTCTTCAGTAGGCATGCTTTTGAGCTTGACACAAGATCTCCCCTACCTCAGAAGTGTCAGTGACCCTAAGATTCAAGAATTGAGGGTTTCTTTTCTTTCTTTCTTAGTTGTGCTCCAACCTTAACTTAAATTTCTTGTTTGGCTATAAACTTAAGCTTTTCTGGGTTTTCGGTACTATAAAATTCTAGACCTGGGCCTGATTCTGTTTTTTCTGCCATTGTTTTAAACTATAACTTTCTGTGTCTCAGCAATAGATCCCTTTTCTTTGACAAGTTGCCAATTAGCTGCTGATTAAGTTCTCTTAGCTCCCAAAGAGAACAGATTTTTCTCTAAGAATCACAAGTGACCTCCGACCTTGACTGTCTTCATAGTTGAAGTTTCCTCCAAATTTCTTCAAGTTTGGATATTTTTTTTTTGATCCACAGAATCATATTTTCTATTGGGAAGGACACTATTGTAGTTCAACATCTATGAGGCTGATAAGTTGAATTATTCATTTAGAGACTTTCCAGTGTCTCCCTGCCTTCTATTACACAGACAGTGGTCCCCACCATTAACCAGCTGGCAGATGATGGAGTTTGTTAGCCTCAACAACCATTGTTTGGGGACTTCTGGAATCAGACACAGTGCTGGGTCACTAAGTTTGTTTGGGAGTTCTTCCAGATTGATAACCTCAGGAAAAGGAGGGTGCACTAATTTGTTTAGCAGAGAAGGCAAAAATCAGATTCATTCTCTGCAGAAGTTGTAGCCTACTCTGAGTAAAGCTCTGGAATGATATGATTGTCAGCACATTTTTCAGGTTAGAATGAGGAAGCTGGAACTCAATGTTCACATGCAAATCATTAGTTGTAAATAACTCAGAGATGAGTATCTGGAGGTGATTTGATTGACAGCTAAGGGGTCTACCTGTCACTCTACAGCTCTTTTTTCAGGGGAAGGATTTGGATGGTTGTCATAGTCACCACACTAGGATACATTGATAGAGCAAGTAAAAAACAAAGTAAGTAAGGATATGGATGCTGAGAAGGACATTCTTACCACTATTGATCAAATTGATATCAATAAAAGCACTGCAAGTAACAAGGGCAGAGGAAACACATTGCAGTTGACTACAGATACTCACTCATATCGATTGACTCATACAATTTAAATTTTTGGTGATGAGACACTTTCCTGCAATTTTAAAAGCAGTCTTTCAAATGCAAGCGCTACTACAAACGTGGATTCTTACAAACTTCAAAGAATAGAAATGTGAAGTATATTTAGGGTGATGCTGGAATACATTGGAAACAAAAGCATCTCCAGGTGATAGCATGTTAATCATGTACTTTTCAGCAACCCAGGGCTCAAAGTATGGGATATGTAACAATTATAAGACTTATTTTGTGCTTAGTATAATGAAGATATTCCAAGTTCTAGTATTCATGTAAAAACCATTATGGGAGAAATTTTAGTCTTTTTTTTTTGTAAATATTTGACTAAGAGGTAGCTTGATAAGGCATCCATATAAAGAGGATAGGAAAACAGAAAAATAAATTCACTTTAGTGATGACAATATTGTGCTTTTGTTTTAAATGTAGCCTTTGTCTTGTAGAAATAGGTCCTGAAATACTCAGAGGCAAGCAGTAGAGTGTTTTGGATTTGCTTTAAAGTAACTTGGAGGGAATGGGAATAGCAGTTTGAATAGATATGTATATAGGGGAATTTATAAACACAAGATGGGGTCATGTTTACATTTATTGGTGACACAATGTGGCTTATAAAATTCACAGAAAGGTTTTCATAATAAAAAGTCAAAACAAAAAACCGAAACACACAAAACCATTTATTAAATTCTAATGAGCCAAAAACATCAATAGAAAAAGTAATAAAGCATGAATATGTAGATAAATTATGTGGCCTGGTAATAGGCAATACCAATTGTACTTGACGTAGCATGCTTTTAAATAGATCAGGCTGTAAATTCAAACACTGTGTCAGAAAATATCCATAATTCACTTTTTCTGGAATGAACTAGAAACTTTAATATGCAATTTACGACAGATTGTATTTTTGCTTTTAATACATGTTCACGGTCTAGAAAAGCATATCAGCACTTCTCTAGAACTAGCATACATTGCTGGTCTAAAGAATATGTCAGGGGCCAGTGGCCCAGTGACATGTTGAAGGCAGAGGTTTTCTTAAAATACACCAATCCAAGATTAATATTTATTAAAATATAAACCAACACTCATGATATAGGTAACAGCTTATATAGGCACCTGATAGACTGGATTATCCAAGCGGTGTACAATGGATGCTGAATTGGTCTCTCTAGCAGTCAGGGACCAGGAAATGGGCCTCCCAGGATCCCAGAAGCCCCTTATGAATGAGGTTGACCACTCCCGCTTTAGGAGCCCAGGACCCTGGATAAGCGTCTTCAGACCTTATCATCTGACACCTGAATCCCACCACACCATGTGACTTTGACTCAGGTGGCTAGACTCTACTCCAGCTACAATCATGTTTATAGTGTGTTTCCATCTATCCCAAGATAGTAATAGTAATATTACTTACTATTAAATACTATTAATATTAATACTATTATTAAGTATATTACTACTATTAAAGAATTCATAGTAATATTTCTCAAGCACACATACAATATATATGTACTTTTGTATGTTTTTGTTTGAAAAAAAAATCAGTGATATTCTAGCTTTTGTCAAGACACATCTTTTTAATTTTTAATTTTTAAATATTTCAGTATAAGTTAGTAAGCATAGAAATAAAAAAGGCTCATAAATTGTAGGATAAAGGATGAAATTACAAGAGCAGCAATTTCTGGCATAGCTGCGTGCTGTTTATTATCTAATTTTTAAGATTTGTGACAATCTGTTATTTATAATAGCTGTGACTTTCCTTGTGCCATGGAATATAGTTTTACTTATGACTTCTTTATTTGAGACATTCTCTGGGAATCTCAGAATATGATGGTTTTGTGAAACAAATTCTTTGATATATTTTGCAGTTTCTTTTGTGACTGTGAATGTTACTTTGGATAATTGAATCACGACCACCCAATATAATTTTTTTTTATTTTGTTTCATTAGGAACAGTGGTTTCTAGGTGACAGTAAGATCAGGTTTGTGGGTTGTACCTTTAAATTTCCAACAGTAATGTTAGTTTTATTTCCATGTAAACTGTCTGTTGATTAAAAAACTCCATAATTTTTGGATGTTTTTCTTATTTGAGAATATGATGTATATATTTTATATCTTATGTAAGTTTTCCTTTCAATATGCAGTATCTCTTTAAATTCGATTCAACTTTTGTCTTCTGTTATATTTACATTTTGTACAAGATAGTTGAGTGCAATCATTATTTGCACATTTATCATTCAATTTTATGGTTTATAACTTCTCAGAAACAGTTCAAATGATTTTAATGCTGATAAGATGAAACCTTATACCTGATTTTTGTTTATTGTTATGTTAAATAACCTTTTATGTCTCATTTTAAAGTTTATCTACATTTAAGTTCGTGATCATTGATAAATAAGATCACATTTTATTTTTGAAAAGGTAGTGTTATATTAGTAGCTTATCATTAACTTTAAATAAATATATGCTCTGAACTGGTTAAGTTATTTGACCCTGGCACACTCAGATTTTGAAATGAAATCACTGCTTGAGTCCTGTGTGAGCATGCTCTTCTTGGTCCCTACTTGAGTGTCTTCTCACTCACATGCTGCTCTTTTTCTTACTTTCTAGATATTGGCGTTTTCTAAATGTGTGTGTGTGTGTGTGTGTGTGTGTGTGTGTGTGTGTGTGTGTGTGTGTGCATGTGTGGTGTGTGTGTGTGGTGTGTATGTCGTGTATGTGTGTGCATGTGTGTGTATGGTGTGTGTATATATGTTTGGTGTATATGTAGTGTGCGTGTGTGATGTATGTGTGTGCGTGTGTGTGTGGTGTGTGCTTGTGTGTGTGGTGTGTGTGTGTGTGGTGTATGTGGTGTATGTGTGTGCATGTGTGTGTGGTGTGTGTTTGTGTGTGTGGTGTGTGTATATGTTTGGTGAGTGTGGTGTATGTGTGTGCATGTGTGTGGTATGTGTGTGTGTGTGTGTGTGTGTGTGTGTGTGTGTGTGTGTATGGTGTGTGTGTGTGTAGAGGACAGGGAACAACCTAGAGTGTCATTCTTTGGCTGTTCTTTTTGAGACAGGATTTTTCACTGGCTTGGAATTTGCAAAGTATGCTTGGCTGACTGGCCATTATTTACCAGAAAGCTACCAGTCTCCTCCCAGCACTGGGATTACAAGTGCACAGCACCTGACATTTACTGTGTGAATGTATGTGTGTGTGTGTTTAATGTGGGTTCTGGATATTGAGCTCATGAGCTCATGACTTCCTGCTTGTAATACTTTACAATCTGAGCTATTTTCTTAACTCCTATTGTCCATTTTTTAATTTACATCTCTCCTTTCCTCTCTTTTAGGCTACCACAGCAACTGAGCGAATACTAGAGGTTTTCTGTGTATCTCCCTTACCCACCTGGGTTTAGCTTCTATCATTACTAATAAATCCCTACTATGAATATCCTCACAAGAATGATGAATTTGTAACTACTGAAGATTTTGTACAGGTATTTATAAAACAGTCTTAGACTTTAAACTAGAGTTCACATCTGAGCTCACCATAGGTGTGCTGCAGTGGCACACAGAATACGTTCACTGTCATTCACGTATGTGAGCATAACAGCCAATCCTTTCCCTAATACTTTAACTTGTGTCCTTTTTAGGTGTCACTTGTCCCAGAAGCCCACTGACTGCTGTGATTATGGCAGTATCAGACCAAACCCATTTCTTCACGTCCATTTTGGATTGAATTCTAGTTAATACAAATTTGAGTTTCCTCCATGTCTTTTCTGGCTTTATAGATAATTTCTTTTTAATGCTGAATAAATAACCCACTTACTACATTCACTACAGTCAGTTCATTTACCTACTGACAAACATCTCAGTTGTTTAAGGTTTTGGCAATTGTAAATCTGCTACAAACATTTTTGTTGGTATCTTGCTTTCAGTCCCTTTGTATAAAGGGCTGAATGTGGTTATCATGAAAAATCATGTTTAATTTTATAAGAAATTTCCATGGTGTCCTCTAACATACATTTCTACTAGAAAAAAAAAAAAACAAAAGAAATTTCCACTTCTCCCCATTTTCCTCAGAATTTTGCAAAATAAGTGCTCTGATTTGGGTGCCATATAATAGGTCTGTAGTAGTATCTCTTTATTTTATTATTCCTTTCCCAATTAAATATCACAAGGAGTATTTATCTTATCATTTGGGGAGAGATATCTATTGAAGTGTTTGGTCCATTTGTAATCAAGTTGTATGTTTTGAAATTGTTAAAATTTAAGAGTCCTTTGCACATTTCAGGTAACAATCCTTTATGTGAATTCTTTTGCATACATTTCCCCTAATATGTGACTTGTATTTTTATTCCCTTGATATTTTACAAAACAGAAATTTTGAATGAAATTTTGAAAAGGAGGAAACATGATACAATAGAATCAAGATAGTCTTTTGAACAAACAGAGCTAGAGCACCTGGGCATTTACAAGTCAAGGGATTGGGAAAACAGCCCTTATTCCTTTATAAAAGTTAACTCATAGTAGGTCATATGCATAACATAAAATGCAAAACTAAAAAGCATAAAAGATAGCATAGAAAACAATTAAGAAGATTTGAGTTTGTCAATGGATCATACCTGAAAGGATAGTCTTTGTACATTTTCTCTTTTTGTTCCTTATGTTGATGAAAATTTAAAGTCATCTCTAATTCCTTGCTTAGGCCTGAAACTAATATGCCATTCAAGGCATCTTTCTTCTTTCTAAATCACCAATTATGTACCACTTATATCAATTATTATCACCTCATCCTTGAATTTCAAGATATCAGTTCTTACCATATTCATGAAAAATTAGTCTCTCTCTGATATTCTTTTAAAAATACCCAACGACAGTTGTGGTAGTTTTTCCTCTGCCCTCAGAAATGTACTTCATAAATATTCTCAGCACAACACACCTCAGATATAAATCTGATCATGCTATGCGTTTTTATCTTCATTTGTTTGTTTTCGAGGCAACAATAATGACACAAATTACTTGAGAAAAGTAGCATAGTATTGCCATGTTAGCCATCTTTCAATTTTCTCAGCATTACATTATCCCCTACTTATCTTCTCATTGCCTCTATCTATATTGACACTCAACCTTTCATTTTCTAAAACTTTATTTGCTGGGCCAGAAATAATCAATGTTTTGGTTGAGTAAGTTTCTTCTTTGTTCCTTATTCTTCTTCTCCTCTTCTTCTTTTTTTCTGGGAATGGATTCTCTGGCCTTTAGCATATCTTTCTGATTAATGGACTATCGTGACTTGGAAGGAAATAAGCACAACTCCAACATCAACAGAAGCAAGTTGTCTTTAATTAGAGCGATGAAAGGCAACAACTCCTGTAGGAATGGTGATTACATCAGGGAGTTGAAGTAGGGTTGGCTAATGGTGGCTTATCTGAGAATAGATAAGGGTGGAGAGTTTCAGGTAGGCTCTGACCAAGTAAACTGTCCATGACCGGCATTGAGATTACAGAGTAGATCAACTCTGTCTACTTTCCAGATTGCTGAATTGCATCATCTTTTTAGTGTCTCTGTTTCCCCATGTTACATCTCGGATACTCTTTCTGTGCTCCCCTATAACATTGATAATTAATAGATGACACAGTTTAGGAAATCTTGAAGAAATGATTGTTTAATGAAGTTTTAGAAGAGTTGCTGACAGTGATTTGTGGTTTACTATTATCCTAAGGTAATGTAATTATGCATCAGATCCTACCTCAATGCCAAGGACATCAGGCCTCATCTAAGTCCAACCTGGAAGGCTGTGTCTGCATTCATAGCATCCTTAAGTTCTAAGCTGAATCAATGTTGACAAAGGGCTGTTAGGCAAAGATCTTCCATTATCATTTTTTATTTTTGCTCATGTTCTTCCTTGAAGCTAAAAGTCATACATATTTATCTTACTAAAAATTAAGAGTGTTTAGGCAAAATGTATAATTTTATAAGGAGTGGCACAGTAACCATTGAAAGCTAATTAATTACTATGCTTTCATTGGTAATTTTATATTTCCATTTTTTGTTTAATGGCTTAAATATATGCCATTTTCAAGGATGCTTTTCTATAAAACTGACCAATAGCTATGTACTTCTGAAATCTCTCTCTAGAACATGAAGTTAAAAGTTAATACCATGATTTTTTCATGGTCACAGCATAAAACCACATCACAAATACATATAAAACTCTTAACTGTGGTCTAGAGATGAATTATCTAAAATTCACTTTATGTTGAAAGGATCAAGGTAATAATATTTGGGTTTCCTGAGCTAGAGAATGACAAAATGTCTGAAATACATGAATATTCTCAAGACCAAAACAGCATTTGCTTCAGACTCAGATAAAAGTTGCAAGATTTTAAGCCTTTGTAGCAAGACGGATTCATTAAAAATTCAAGTGGTTTCAGGAGTCTGAACTTTGGGGCTTTGTAGCTGACTTGAAACTATAAATTAGTGCTTTATACAGGCTTAAGTTTTATTCCTAACTTATAGTACATTTTGAAGCATTTTTTTCCCAAGTAAATATTTTTAGAAGATTCTATAACATCTCCCCATGTTAGCCTTAAATAAATTATGTTATCTAGATATGGAAAACTTGGGCTTCAGTTGGGTTCTTTACCTTAGTGGCTACTGAACTTCTGGCTAGCACACGGCATACATCAACCCTATGACCTCCATCATCTAATTTCTAACATGAGGGTCACAAATGTCACAACGTTTTCATAGTCATCAAAAAGGGTTTTTTTGTTTGTTTGTTTGTTTTGTTTTTGCAACAAAGAACAGTGTATTAACATTGAGCATATCATACTTTCCCCTCCAATTTTCAATGTATGGGCTTTATGATCCAAACATTATATACATGATAAAAGTGTTTAAACAGACCTAATTTATTCGGATAATACTAGTTTTGTTTTGTCTGGAGAAACTTAAATAGTAGAATAAGTTTGCATACTGTCATTTGAAATGGTATATGGTCCCTGAAATAATAAATTATGCAGCCCTTGCTCACTATTGATTACATTTTGGCTTAAGTTTTGAATTATGGAGGTTTATTTATTTATCTTCTATTATTTATACAAGATTTTATTATCACATTGCAGGCATTGTGTGACTAAGACTAATCCCTTCAAATGGCTCATATTTTAGTGGTCAAATTACAAGTAATAAAATCCTAAAATGAATGTGATGGGTCATGGGACATCTGTTAGCAGCAGAGATGGTGAGTTTCTGCTGACCCTGTGAGTAGTCAGGGTTTAGGAGTGACCCCATAGTTGATATTTTCTCAAAGTAATTAGCAGCTGCATTAAGCTCTGTAAAGCAGTCGGAAGAGGGGTCTAAAATGGTAGCGGTAAGGAAGTGCTGTGAGAAAAAGACAAGTAGAATAGAAACTATTGTCTGCTTCAGCAAAAGTCCTGCTCATCCATAGGCTTTTTCCCCTGCTGCAGGGAGAGGATTAAGAACACAGTCCTTGTGTTTGGAGCAGAGGCAGCACACCTGGCTTCAGTAAGATGGGGGAACAAGGGCATATGTTGAAGTGTTGTGTGTCCCAGGCTGATGAGAATGAACCTTTCCATAAAGGTTAGAGGGAGCTACTGAAGAGAGTTAAGTGGGCCACGGTGTTACAGTAAGGTTCCTTGGTCCCAGGCAGCCAGAGCTCCAGACCCACAGACCTGCAGCCCCAGACCCTTTAGCTGCCCACTGCTGCTCAGGTCCCAAAATGACTCAGACACTTATATTAAGTTCATGCTGTTTGGCTTATGGCTTAGGCACATTGCTAGCTAGCTCTTCCATCCTAATTCAACCCATTCTCATTAATCTGTCTGCCATGTGGCCCATGGATCACCTGTGTTCCCTACAAGTTCCTTTTTGGGTGGCTGGCTCAATCTGTCTCTGACTCCGCCCTTCCTTTCCTACCTATTCTGATTCCCCACTTTTTCTATGGTGCCTGTCATGGGCCAAAACAGCTCCTTTATTTAAAGATTGATATTCACAGCATACATAAAGACATTCCCACATTACCATGGCTTGTCAGGGTTTGTGTTTTAGGAATATTAGAATAATACCTAGTATGGGTGAATAGCACAAATTCTAGAGATTGATGTAATGAGATGGAAAGGTAAACATAAAAAGGGGCTAGTGAGGAACTTCAAAGAGTCATGGAAAGTGAGCATTGTATCCCCTTTTAAGAGCCATGAGTGACATTTTTAACAAAAATAAAATCCAAACTCCCTATGATGTTTATAAAGTGTCTTCAAAAACTGTCTTAATGTAAATATAAAGAGATGGCAATGTAATACAGATGAAGAACTAGCTTGCTGGACTGAACTCTAAGTCCATCACAGTAACTATGTAAACTTGCACACATGGTACGATTTCATTGTGGGTTGGTTCTCTAATTCACCAAGCAGGGATGACAATTGGAAGAGAATACAAATGAGGAATGCCTCAATCCACTTAAACAGTTCACACAGTTCCATGAAGAAACAAACTGTGTAAGTGCCAGCTAGTGCCCTCATGCCTTGACAGTCTTGAAATTCATTGTGTGTCGACCTTGCTGGCCTTCTGACACACTGTGGCATGAGCCCTCTAGTGTTTTAGGATTAAACTTCTCTGCCCTCCTGTCTGGAACATTCTTTTTCTAATTTCCTCATTTCTTTCGTATCTTTCCACTCATAACACAAAAACTACCTCCTTTAAAATCTTTGAACACAAACTTTATCCTCTATCATTATTCTCCACCATAGCAACATATTTATAGTACTCATAATTCTTGGCAGAAACTATTTTTTTCTGTTCCTTTGCTTGTTTAATGTATGTTTCCTTCACAGACTACAAGCCCTTTTGTTCTTTTACATACTTTTCTACTTACTGATTCTCCCTTGGATTATTTCAATCTGTAAATGTTACAACAAAGAAAGATTACTAAGGGAGTCATTGGGAGCCTATGGAGTAGTGATGAGTGAGAAATTATAGCGTAATAAGAGTGAGGAGTGGAACAGCCAATGGTGAAGGGAGATGAACTCATCGGATTGAGAAATAGTTGCTGATAAAAGTGTATCTGTGGAGGAGACTTTCACAGGCCATTGCTGGATCTCAGAAGTGGGGCTCACAGCAGGAAATGGCTCAAGCAATGAATGTTGGTTGGGAATGACAGTCAAATGCAGGTGACAGAGTACTGAAAGGGAGAGGGAGTAATAGGGAAGCTGGGAAAATAACCAACCAAACAAAACAGGTGTGAGTGTTATTATGGAAGCCATGGGAGAAGGTATTTCAGTCCTTAAGAGCAGCTTGAGTTTACCAGGTTTTCAGCTCTACACATCACTCTGGATTTTTTTTTTTTTTTTTTTTTTTTTTTTTTTTTTTTTTTTTTTTTTTTTTTTTGCCTTGGTGTTGTGCAGCCTTGGGTCACAAAGTTTCATGAGAAGTTATTTTTGCTTTGCTTCACTTATGTTTCTGTTTTCCTTCTCAATATCAAGAAGTTTAGGTTACATAGTATAGATGCTACGTTTTAACACTAACGTCTCCTTCATTGTGAAACCAGTGCAAATATCTTCAAGCCATACAGCTAAACTTACTGACATTACCTTTGTCCAGAGCTAAGTTTCCAGGATGACATTAAAAATTAACTTTTATGACTGTCTTGTGTGTGTGCATGCCTCTGCTCCAGTAGTCCAGATATACATGTCTGTGTGTGCACACATGTGTGTCTTTATACTGAAAGTTGAATTTAATACCTCCCATGTGCTAGGTGAGCAATTTAACACTTAGTATCCCCAGTACTCATTAGTGTTTACTTTTGATGCAGGATTTCCCTAAGCTACTCAGGCTGGCCTTAAACTTACTCTGTAACCTAGATAGGCCTTGACCTTGGAATTTTTCTGCCTCAGTTTTCCAGGAATCTGGCATGGGCTTCCGTCATCAGGCCTAGCTGGTTTCTAATATTCTTTGTCTGATCCTCAGAGACATACTAGGGTCGGTGAGGACTTACTTGCTGATGTGCTTGTTGCAGACCGGTTTTTCAATATAGGGAAGAAGAGGGAAAGCAGTACGGACAGCAGACTAATGATAACTAGGAGATTATTTTGCTCGGAAGATTTCCTGGCTGAAAGCCTGTATGGTCTATGCAATGTATTTTAGGCTTATTTTAAAGATGAAAAGGACATTCTCTAAAGTTTATAAAGACTATTTTGAATAAAGACTTTTTTTAACCCCATGAGCAGGATGTTTTGTGTTGATATCTAGAGTTTTTTTAAGACTCTTTTGAATAGAGACATTTTTCTGAACCCCATAAATGAAGAGTATGTATTGTGTCGATCCAGTGACGTTGAAGATTGTTATCTAGTGTAACCCAAAACTCACAGTTTCCTGTGGGGATATTTTCAAACATAATAAAAACAGTCGGAGATATCAGAGGACAGATCCACCTCCTCCTGTCTTTTTTTCCCAGACAGTTTTCTGTTTTTATTAAATGTGAAAATATCTCCAGTTCTTCCCCTATGCCAGAGCTGCTAAAAACGCATCCCAGTTTTCTCTCTGGAATTGTGTATGATCCTTCTGTCTTCTGAAGAACTGTTGAGACATTATATACTCCCAACAAAATGTGATGACTCAGCTGTGGGTTACTACTAAAATCTGGCAACGTGCTTGGGATTCCACCTGGAACTGTCTGCTGTAATGACTGAAGGAATTAGCTAGGGTGCCAAGGAAGAACTGAAGCAAGTTATAAGCTCAAACAATCCCCTTGATCCCCACTTCAGACAAGCTTGTTACTGCCCAGTTCCTCTTCTCCTTCCCATCCCTCTCAGAGTTTGCGCAGAGATGCCAAAAACAAATTGCAGGAAATGAATGAATTTGGCATCGCTGTGGAAAGGGCGCAGTTATAGGGAAGAGGAGAGTGACGAAAGAAAAGGCACTGTCAGCCTTTTCAAAAGGACAGGATCAAGGAAAACGCATTACATTTATCATTGTGTGAATCCAGGAGACAATTTTTTACCCCGTAGGCAAGAAAATAGACTTGAGATTCTGGTATTGTTAATGGGCTTTTTTATACTTGAGTCCCAGCTCATTGTCATGAAAGTCACCTCTCTGCCTCTCCTGGAATTCTAGCTTTTGTGACATTTTTGCTGAGCTACTCTCTAGTCCTTTAGTCATTCATCCTAATAGCCTATGGCAGCACAGAGGCCACATCACAAGGTACAGTCTTTCTGCTTCTGTAAATGAGTTCAGCCACTTCAAAAACCACTCCCTTTGTTCCTTGATTTCTTTTTAAGCTCCTAGCAACCACCATTGTGTCAGATTCTAAATTTAGATACGTTTCATACATCTCTCTGAATTTCCAAATTACACTCCATCAGTGCACAACTGAGATTAAACCCTGGGCTCTTCAGTCTGGGGAGAACTAACTACTATATGTAGATTTCTTTATGCATGGAAGCCTGGCTAAAGTAGATGTACAGCAAGAAAATTGGAAAGCTAAAATCTCCTGCAAATGGTGATGTTACTATGGCAGAAATTATTGGCATTCTGACCATCCTCTTTCTCCTCCTCTGTCATAAAGCTTCACAGTAAATTTTTGAACTCTAGACTGGGTTTCTTATTACCTCCTCTTGTTACAATGAGGTTTCTTGGCCCCAGCAGCCAGAGTCCCAGACCCACAGACCCTGCAGTCCCAGACCTCTTAGCTGCCCATTGTTGCCCCTGCTCAGGCCCCAGAAATGACTCAGACACTTATATTAACTTCATGCTGTTTGGCCTATGACTCAGGCACATTGATAGCTTGCTCTTACATCTTAAATCAACCCATTTCCATTAATCTTTCTGCCACATGGCCCGTGGCTCACCTGTGTTGCTTACATGCTTGCTTCTTCTTGGGCAGCTGGTTCAGTCTGTCTCTCTCTGCCCTACTCCTCCTACCTATTCTGATTCCTCCTCCTACTTTTTCTATGGTGCCTGTCATAGGCCAAAACAGCTCCTTTGTTAAAGATTGCTATTCACAGCATACAGAAAGACATTCCCACATCACTTCCCCCTTTCTGTCTAATAAAAAAGGAAGGCTTCAATTTTAAGAAAGCAAAATTACATATAACAAAACAGCCACCAAGCAAGAATTATAGTTATAACATATAGACTATTTGTATTTAGCAAACATAAAGAAAATACTCTTATCAACCTTATCCTTATGAATCTAAAGTTTTATATATACCTTTAATATACCTTTCAAATGGCTAATAAAAACTATGACTATAACTACTATCTAATCTTCAACTACATCAAAGACCACAGAAGGATATATTTACCTAAGTAAACCAAAAGTGCAAGCAACTTCCAAAATCTAGAAATGACAGAGATGACACCTATTTGCCTGGACAGTCACCTATAGTTCCTTTATAAAGTTGGGGCATCCATCTTCAGCCTACAGGCCCAGAGTCTCTTTTCATTTCAGTGAAGCAGGAAATCTGTTCTGCCCATTTTGGTACAGTTTATCAGTTGCTTTTCTTCGAGTCCTGAAGAATGTTTGACAGTTTTTTTCTGTAAAGCAAGAACCTGAATGACCATTTCGGCTTTGTTTTGCCAAAGTTCAGAGGTTATTTTTCTATGGAACCTGCATGTCCAGTTTTAACAGCATACTATCAAGCAGTCAGTATAAGAACAAGTTCATGTCCAGTGGCTAACCGATGCCACAAAGAAACTAATTTCTATATGGAGTTTCTTCGATGCCCATTTTTCTCTTCAAGTAAATTGGTACAGTCAGGAGCAGACCTGTCTCACTTAGAAAAGTCTAAATTCTTAAAATATTTTAAATGCCATATTCTGTAGGTCTTAGAAGTATTTGAAGATTACCTATCTAACTGAATTATATCTTTGTATACCTAAAAATTCTGACTAACCTAACTATAAGTTTGATTATCAAAGGTGACTATTAACCTGCATTTCTTAATTATACATTACAATTTTAAATCAGTTACATGAACATCATATCGTAAACAAGAGTAGAAAATACATTCAGCATAACAAAATTGACCTTAAATTTGTATCAGTAAACCAAAGTCCATGCCAATGTAAAACATTTTGAGATTAACAGCTGATTTCCTGATCTAAGTAAATCCAATAATCTAAGTTTTGAAAAATTATTCATATACCATATCCCCCTTTTCTTCTTACAAAGAGATTAATTATGACCATTAATCGTTTATAATTAAAACAAACATAAGCAATATTTTGGAAATTTGGGTGTAGTTTTCCATTACTACTTCCTGTAGTAGTGGGGTTTCTGGGTCCCAGGCAGCCAGAGGTCTCAGACCCACAGACCTGCCGCCTGAGACTGCTTAGAAGCCCACCACCGCCACTCAGGCCCCCAGAATGATTCAGACGCTTATAGTAATTTTATGCTGTTTGGCCTATGGCTCAGGCACTTTGCTAACTAGCTCTTACATCTTAAATCAACCCATTTATATTAATCTGTCTGCCATGTGGCCCATGGCTCACCTGTGATCCTACATGTTGCTCCTGTGGGCTCTGCCCTTCCTTTTCTACCTATTCTGATTCCTCTTCCTACTTCTTCTATGGTGCCTATCATGGCCCAAAACAGCTCCTTTATTTAAAGATTGAGATTCACAGCATACAGAAAGGCATTCCCACATCAACTTCCTGCTGATTAAGGGGCGTTAAAAATCTCATCGGTTCTTGAGACTGGATCATAGTCTACAGCCCTGTATCTGATATGGCCATCTCTTCTCATCAGTGATTTTTTTTTTCAGGCGGTCTTGGTTGATGAAACCATATTTGTCTGGAAACAATCCACAGGTTCTTATCTTCTGTGGAAACAAAAGCAGAACTCTTCCAAAGCAATAAATAAATCCTTAGACACAAATTTCAAAATCAAGACACCTTTAAAATATTATTCTTGTTTAACTTAGTAGCCTTTGCATTTGCAATCCATTGTCTTTCTGCAGTTAGCTCATTAACAGTTAAATAATTAAAAGAAAACACAATAACAACCAAAATCCAGATTTTGTGTCTATTTTCCATCTTTACGTGGCTTATTATATTTTTTTAAAGACTTTTTCTATCCTCTTTCTTTTCTCTCTGAAGCCTATGTACCTTTTATACACATTGTAACCAGTTTACAGGTTTTTCTTTTCATCTGAATCTGTTTTATTGTGTATCCTTAATCATCTTCTAACCATTAAGAGCTTTTAAAATACACTCTCTTAAAGAGCTGCATAGTTTTTGCAGATAAATCTGAATCACTAAGTTCTCTTAAAGGGACCGTGTCTGTTTGTGGCCAACAAACAGAGCCGACCCAAGAAAATGCTGCTACTAAGTATCTGTCTTTGTTTCCTTTTTGTTCAAAATAAGCAGAAACCTTAAACTAATAACATGCTACAGAGTCTTCTGTGAGATTTCAGGAACAGGTCTGGTTGCAGCTTACACTGCCTGCCGCCAGTCTGTGGTACCATTTTGAATGTGGCCTGGATGCCATGCTTTCTTTGTACAATGGCCTGCTTCATATACACAGTTGGGAAGCTTCTTTAGCTCAGTCTCAGGTAGGATGTACTAAGGCTCAGTGATCCTCTTATCCTCCATCTTGTGTAACTGGCGTTATGGACATACACAAAATGCCAGACTTGCAATTCAGATGCTTGTATCAGAACTCTGATCCTCATGATTGTACAGCAAGCACTCAATAGCTGAGCCGTCATTATCTCCACATAATTAGATTGGCTCATGTAGTTTAAGTCAGGGAAACTATTGGTATTGCCTTTAGGAACTATACTATAGAAAAACTCTCAGCTTTACATCATTCAAAGCCCACTTCTTGCTTCTGTTAATCTGTAAATTCTGTAAATCTGTAAAATGTGTAGCATGCATCAAACAATGGTCAACATGTACTGGTTGGAGGAATTATGAGGTTGTTACTATCAGAGGCATAATCCTCTGATAAAGGCAGACTTTTATGAGAGGTGAGAAAACACACACATACAGCAAGAATGTGGGAAGGCCCTCTGCAAAACAAAGTAGGGAGCCACGAAGCTAAAACCTCAAGGGCATGCTTTTTAAAAAGACTTTGAAAAGCCTTTCCCCCCTAATTTAGAGTTCCTCGATTTGATGACAGATATGGTGGCTGATTGGAACACAACTGTTGTGTTAACATTTCCTGATCTTGTCTAGAAATTGTTGAGTCATTTAATCATCAGGGATCCCTCCTAGAAGGAGAAATAGCCAGCAACAACTTCATTTCAAGCTGCTAGGTTAAAAACCTGCCTTGTTTGAGGTCAGGAGGGTGAGGAATAAGCCAGCTATTTTGGAAGTTTATCGTCTTTATTGCTTCATCATTATGCCTTCCTTATATGTCTGTCTATCAGGAAATCTAATTCCTACTCCAAGGTGAAAGCACTTCAGGCACTAAGGCCACCAGTATTCCAGTATACCTACAGTCTCTGCTGCATTTCCACCTCTTATCTACATAAAAGAAGGCTTGCTTGCTGGTCATCAAGTCTAACCACTCCACATTATATAAAAGTTATCTGTTTTTAATCTAACAGCCACGGTAATTTTTTACTTTTTCCACGCCTAACACATGTTCTATATTCATAGCATACACTTGACTTTTCCTGGATTCTGAGAGTAGAGAAAATTCTATCCATTTAGTTTGGCATAATGCAAACAAAAGATTATGTATATGGGAAATAAAATGGTTACAAAAGTTATTAGCAACGTGGGCTCTTGGATTCTGGGACTTATCATTCATAATTATGATCATCTAAAAATTGTTTCTAAAGTTCATGATAGAACGGCAGCTTTAGTTTATTTTTGAAAGACTAATTTGACCCTGAACTTTGAGAACTTGGCATGGATAAGAAATCAGTTATTAAATGTTGTGTGCTTTTCTGACATCTTTCTCTCAAAACTGTGTCATCCTAGATTTCATGTACCAAAGATTTATCTGAAACTGTTATCTCTGAAAACTGGGCTCTGGTGGAGGGTCTTTCTATAAGAGCTTGCATTAAGCAACTCGTTTGATAAATTTCAGACAAATCAACCGTGTTGGGACAGAGGAGAAATTAAATAACATGGATCTGGAAAGACCATCAAAGTCTTCCCAAGTACTGGGTAGGAAGGGATGGGATAGCAATCTCAGGTGATCTGCTCAGTACATACAAGTACTAGACACATAAAAATTACCTACTGCTGATTTTAAATTGAGAAGTGGTAGGATGTGCCTTGATGTCAGTTGTGTTATCAAAAGCTATTTTTTAGGGTGTATGTCCAGGTTTTTGAAGAATTTGTTTGTTTTGGTTTTATTAGAATCCTGGCCCTAAAGAAATTTGTTTACTTTTAAATTTATTCACATTTTTAGTTAACTTCAGAATACCACCTATAAATCCTAAGACAGTAAAAACAGAGAAGCAGGATAGCATGACTTTGTTATGCTAAAATTCTTTGCAAATATGACTTCTGAGAGTCAGTTTGAAATTCCTATTAAGGGTGTGGTTTTCTGAGCAGATAACCAGGTCTATGCTTGTAGCCAATACAAAAAGCCCACTCCATCTTGGATACTAGGTTATGAAAGTAGAGAACCTACTAGGACTCTGCAAGTCATTTAGTCAGAAATCCAGGTGACAGTCTTCACTTCTCAGACATCTTTACTACCAAATAACCTTGTTGATCTAGTATGTTTCAGGGATTTCCTGAGACATTTGAGTTTTTACTTTCCAAGTCTTAACAAATCTCTCTTTAGAACTTCCAAAATCTTAATAAACTTTCCTCTAGCATTGAGTTTTTTTTTTTAACTCAGAATAAGTGATATATAATACTATTTTCAAAGATTTTTTTCATATATTCTTTTAATTTTGATTACTTTAGGTAAGTTTATTTAACTTAATTTCTTTAATATGATCAACTGGGGTATAATATGGCTTAAAAATGATAGTTGCTTCTTATTGTACTACACAGGAAGAAATAAAATACATAAGAATTCTTTCTCTCTTTAGCTTCCAAAACAGTAGTAAAACTGAGTATTCTGGATTTTTTACCCTTTTGTTGAGGGATATTCAGTAATAGAGAGTAAATCTATGGCTTTGCTGAACAAACACTCAGCCATTGAGCTACAGTCCCAAGCAAAATCTGAATTTGCTATTTCCTCTGTGTGTGTACGGTGTTTAATTTAGTGTGTTTTTGTTTAAAGCTTGTCTATATCACTCTCAGTTGTGAGTCATTTAAATAGTGAAAATACATATCTGTAAATTCCAAGATTTATTATTTGCCAATTATTTTTCTATTAAACAAAAGCAACATGCATAAATATATATCCTTTTCATGACTGAGGATGTAAAAAGTTGTAGACCAGAGCTACAGGAAGGAAAGTAAACAAGAAAGCTGGTGTTGACCAAGCAAAATTGTGCAGGATAGGATCTTTAGTTAGAGAGTAGTTGTCATATTAGAGACAAGCAAACATAGATTTCTATTGCTTCTGTTACAGGATAGATCAGAGTCCATAGTTACTATGGTCAGCAACTGTAAAACAGTTTAATTCTGTTCAGTTGAAGACTGAATTCCCACTACCTTTGGGGTGACTCTGAAAGTTCTCTACTCTAGAAGAAACCCATTTTGAAATGGCACTTGGGAAAATATTCTAACAGTCTAAAATTTTTTATGTGTTCTATTTCATTGAAAATAGGTCATGTAGAAAAGAAATGGACTTAAAACCATCATCAGTTGCAAACATGTAGTGTACTTTTAATGACTTTTAATGATGAGAAAAGATATCGGTGATATTTTGCAAAGACATTACAAGGACAAATCTGAGGTGCACCCAATTCCAAAGACCAACTTTTGTCTATAGCATTGCACAAAGTTAAACGTTTAGTACCATAAACCTTTGAAAAGTTTTATTATTGATATATTTAAAAATTAGTTTATTTTTAGTTTTAATTTTCTTGGAAATAGATTCTTATCTCATACACTTCGAGCACAGTTTCAGAAACCCCACTCTTCCATCTCACCACTGTCCCAGTTCCCTCTCCTCCCTTCTCACTGAGATCCGCCTTCAAGAGCTGGCCTGCAAGAGATGACAGCCAAACAGGACAGAGCAAGGGACAATAAGACAAGGTGAAAACCTTTAATACCAAGGCTGGACAACAGAAGAAAAGAGACTCAAGTAAAGGCAAAAGAATCAGAGATACACCTACACTCACTGTTAGGAATCCCCAAAACTCTAAACAAACCACCATAACTTATATATAGCCAATTTAGTTCAGACTCTTGAAGGTCCTGTGTATTCAGCTTCAGGCTCTGTGAGCCAATGTGAACCCTGCTAATTGATTTGCTGAGTCATGTTCTCCTGGTGTCCTCCATACCCTCTGACTCCTACGGTTCCCCCCACCCTCAATCTTCCTCTAGCTCCTGACCTTCAAGGGGAGAGCAGCCTGTATTAGTCTATTTAGAGCTCTATGAGACTACTGACTACATTACAGTTATACAGCTGACTCACTTTAACTCAGTTTTGGCTCTGCCCCCTCCCCTCATGTAATTATTGTAGGAAATATTTTGGTTATACCCCTACAGGGTCCTTTAACTTCAAAGACATGCCTAGGTCTTTCTCAAAAGTGCCTGAATGCACTACATATATTCTAAGGCTTAATGAGAGAATGAGACCACCAGAGCCTGCCTGAGGTTGAGAGACACAATTTTATTCAAAACATGAACTGCTAGGCTGTCTTTTTATAGAGTGATTTAAGTTGTGCAGGAGAGTGGAGGAGAGCATTAAGAAAAAAAGAAACAGTCACAGGCAAAGGGGATTGCTGTAAGCAGAATTTCATGAGGGTGTCTTTGGACATTAGGATTGCAGTAGGCTGTAGTCCAGCTGTTCAGCTGAGATAAGGGGTCAGCAGTCTTCTGAAATATGTAAAGCGTTTAGTTCCTGTTTCTCCAAGGGGCTGGTTCTCACATGGCTCACTCACCTTGTCGTAGGTGACTGACTCCATTTGGGGCCAGCTTTACAGTAATTGTCAAAATGTTCAAGACATAAAAATAATACAAAAGTGTTTGAAAATAACTTAAAAGGTTTTCTGTCCCTCATACCAGTTAGCTTATACATTAGTAAAATATAAATTATAATCACCATGAAGTAAGACTCAGATGCTAACCTATACTCATTGACAGAATTGGTATAAATAGTTTTTGATCAACATTTCTAACACATTTTTGGGTCAGATTTAGTTGTCACCTCTTAATTTTTTTTTTTTTTTTGGCCCATCTCTTGGTTATGTAAGTTCCTTTTCCCACCAACAGTTGTTCTGTTTTGTCTGTGTTGTAGCATTCAGACCCATTTTAACCTGAACTTTCTAGCATATCAGAGATCTGTCTGTATCTATTCATACACAGCTCAAAGACCAATATTCACTTTCCTTTTCTAACTCTACCATCCATTTTCCCCTCAAGCTGGCTTCTGTGTTCTCCTTTCAGACTCTTGTTTCTCCTTCTACTGCTTAAACAAAGTAAGAGCTAGAAGATAAACAAGAGAAGTGTTTGGTCACTTGGGTCTTCTCTTTTGATGGTTTAGCTTTGAGGATTATTTTGTAAATTCCTTTATTCTCTGAAAATATTCAAGCAATTTTCTGCTATGAAACAAATTAATTATATGTATACATTGCAAAAATCCAAACATAAGCTACATCATGATGCCAGGCAGAAATTAGAATTAAATTATTGCTTTAGAAGCAACATTTCCTTCCTGATTTGAGAGGATATGACATATGGCACCCTCTACATCTCCTCATAAGACAGTGTACCTTGGAAGGAAGAGCATAGGACCCCCCCCCCCCCCTATAAAACCTTGTGTCTCAGGATTCTTTACTTTGATTAATCTGTATAGAGTCTGTAAGTTTACAAAGACTAGACATAAGTTGGGGGATGGTAAATTTTACGTTCAATTAATTTCCAAATTCAACTTGGTTAATAAGAAGAAACCTCAACCTAAAAAATAGCTTTTTAAGAGAAAGTTCAATTTTACTTCAGCTTGAAAGCTGTCTTTCTTCTTAAACACAAACATTTGGGAAAAAATAACTATCCTAAATCTATAGCTAAATGATAGAATTTGTCTTCATAAGGTGGTAAATTTCAGGTTGACCTTTGGTAATATAGTTCTGCCAATAAAGACACAAAGTCAGCATATAGGCTCTGTGTTTATTCTACATTATACCTTCAATAAGAGCTTAGAGTGACTGGTTCCATGGTCATAGCTCAGGGTGATACTCTATGGTAGTCCTTTCTCCTGTGGATTTTATATTGGCTTTGTCTTTAAAATAACAATGAACGGCCATACATGAATCTCATTTTCAATTATAATACTAAAAGGTAACTACAACTTATAGGTAAAGTTTTCATGTGTCCTAACAGTATTAGTCAATCCCCAATAACCATAAAAGACTTAATACAAATTATAAATTATCATCTGATAGCTCAGGCTTATTATTAAGTAGCTCTTACAATGCAAATAAACCCATTTCTATTAATCTATGTACTGACACGTGGCTTGTGGCTTTTTCTGTCCTCTAAAATGTCTTGCTCCTTTTGTGTCTCCTCTGACTCCATCCTTCTTCATCCTACCATCCTTAGTTGAGCATTCCTGCTTAACTTTATCTTTTCAGCTATTAGCCAGTAAACCAATTATACTGATATATAATAAAGAAGTATTTTAAATTTCCTTCTTTTTTTCTAATGAGGGCTGTAGGGGGATTATGTTGTTCCATTGTAAATAACTGTCCCACCCACTGGTTTAATAAAAAGTACTGATTGTCCAAAGGCAGACAGGAAGTGTGACTGGGGCTCCCAGACTAAGAAAACTCTGGGAACAGGAAGAACAGGACAAAAATGCCATAGAGATTTTAGAGGTACCAGACAAGCCAGAAAATGCAGAGGACAACTATACTGCTCTGGGAAAAGGTACCGAGCAGCATGGCTGAACAGGATAAGAGTCATGGGTTAGATTAAGAGTTAAGAGTTAGCAAGTTATATGCCTCGTCCTTAGGCTGATAAGCCTAAATCTATTGTAAGTATCTGTGAGTCTCTGTGGGTCTGTGGGCCTAAACCTTGAGGCTAGGCTGGAAAGTCTGGGCCAGAAACCTTTTACTACAGAAGGTATTAACTTTAACATAGTAAAACTAAAACAATTATCAAATAAAAATTGGAATTATAATATCCAGTCCATTTGTATTTGGCAAAATTAGAGAAAATACTCTATTGTCTATCTTTGTGAGCCTAAACTTTTATATTTAACTTATCTTTTTATCTTAACAAAAGAAAACTTTGAGTCTAATTAATTAGTCTCTAAATCCATCAAAGACCCCAGGACAGTGTAATATTACATAATGACAAGGGCATCTGGTTAACTGGATAGTCACTCTATCCAGTTTTTCTGTAATGTGAGGCTTCCAACTTTGGCCAATAGGCCTGGCATATCTAACAGACTTTTATGGGAAACCAGGAATTTTGAAGGACTGTCCTACCTTGTCTTGCTAAAATTTGGGACCCATTTTGTGTATGTGTGTATGTGTGTGTGTGTGTGTGTGTGTGTGTGTGTGTGTGTGTGTGTGTGTGTGTGTCCTACTGGTCCAATTTGGATAGTATACTGTCAGCAATTGAAGCAAGGGCAGTTTCTTTGTCCACATGGCTAGCTTTTGCCACAGAGAAAGCAGCTCCATATGGAGGTTCTTTAATAGTTGTCATCTCTGTAGTAGATTGGTGCTGCCAGGCACAGATATGTCTTACTATCATGAAAAGCCTTAGGATATTAAACACATTAAATGACATATTTTCTATGTCTTTTGAGTGTTTGAAGGTCATCTATTTAGATATATCCATTTATGACCCTGAAAACAAACTTAACACTACTATAAGTCTGATTATCATAGATGACTATTAATCTGTATTTCTCAATTATACATTACATTTTTTAATGAACTGGATAAATGCAATACCTTTAATAAGAGTAGAAATGCACATATACTATAACAAAATTAGCTTTAAATTTGCATCAAGAAACACAAATAAATACCAATGTAAAATATCCAGAGATTAATTGCTGTTTTTTGACTAAAGTAGATACATTAATCTAGTCTTTTATTCTACCACTTCTATATTCTATCTTCTTATTTTCCTTTAGAAAGAAATCTTTGAGTTTAATTCCTTGTTTAGCTATTTTTATATGACTATGACCAATAACAGTTTGTAACCAACTCTTTTTAAATGATGACAAATTCCATAACCTATCTTTTTAGAATGTGGACACAGCTCTTTATATTACTTCCTGCTGTTTGTAGGTACTGTTATCTTTGTGGGACCTTGAGAAAATTGGGGTAATTATGAAGTCCCAGCTGGAGTAGTTTGTGAGGATAGATCATCTCAGGCAGCAGCCTAGAAGTTACTGTGGATGCTGGATCATTAGAACTGTTCATTTTTTACTTGTGCCTTGTTTTCTTGCTCTGGAAATGCATAAAATTTAATAGTAACATAAATATTTAATAGAATTGTAGACTATGCATAATATATAAGTCAGCCAAAGCTGATTTTTTTGTATGTGTTTGAGCAGGTAAAATATACATTATGTGTTTTGTAGTTCTTTTACGTTTATTTCTTTATGTTTGTGTCAAGGACTTTCATGGGTGATTTTCTAATCCTTTTCTGTGGAAATAAAAGCATAATCTCTCCCCAATATGAATAAACCTTTTGACTTAATTTTGAAGTTAAAATATTTTAAATAATATGTATATACCTAAATGTTGGTTGAATCTAGCAATTTTCATAATCCAGTGTCTCTTAACAGTCAAAAATTCAAATACAACATAATAACATACAGAATCCAGACTTTCTTTGCATTTTTATTTTTAACTAGCTTATGTTTTTAAATTATTTTACTCCCCTTTTAAGAACTTTATTATTTTAAAACTGTATATGTATTTTATGATTATATATACCTTTTATTTTTCTTTCCAAATCTTATGTATAATTTTAAGCACAGTGTAACTCTTTAAAGTTTTTTTTTCCCTTTAAATCTGTCCTTTATTGAGTATCTGTAAAATTTCTGTGGGCAGGAGAAAATTTGAATTGCTGTGTAACTTTGATCATGTCATGATAGTAGTTAGAAGTCTTCCTTGGTTCCCTGAGAGTCTAGTCTCAAGGCAAAGTTTTACCATCAGCTCTGGGAGCCATGTTTACTGCCCAAATTGGATGTTTCTGTGTCTACAACTGGGTCCACACTTCCATACCAGCTCATAAATCCCATTTAAGTATTTGACAGCAGGGCATTTGAAAAGGGATCAGCAGTTTTTCTCCCTAGCACTGAGCCAGTAAGCCATCTCTTAAAGGAGCTGTACGTCTGCTCTCTGCCAGGAAACAGAGCCCACCAGAAAAAACATGTTGCTACCCTGAAACCCTGCTTGACTATGTTCTTTTGTATGTTTAGAATCCTGTTTTAAACTCTCTCAGGTTTTATGTGGATGCAGTTGCTAATTTTTTTTTTTTTTTTTTTTTTTTTTTTGGGCACCCTTTGTAAGGCGGAATTTCTTTCTTGCCATCAGTTTCCAAATAACCAATTTGGAAGCTTAATTTTAATTATAAATGTTCAGCAAATAGCTCAGGCTTGTTACTAGCTAAATCTTACATGTAAAATAACCAGAGTACACTCTACCATGTGGCTTGATATCTTTTCTCAGTATGGCATCACCATCTTGTTCTCTCTGTCTCAGCTTGCAGCTCCTGACTCTACCCTTCTGCTTTCCAGCACTCTCTGTTTGACTCTTCTGCTTAATCTTATTCTGTTCATCTATGGGCAAGCCAGCATATTTATTAAACCAATCACAGTACCATATATTCATATAGTGTAAAGGAATATTCCTCAAGAAATAATGTCTCTGAATTGTAAATTATTTGTATTTTGTCTCCAGTGCCTTTGTGGCAAATCTCATGAACTTCAGAATAAATTTTCTATTTTTTTTCTGAGGCTCTGGCTTGCCTATAGACTCACTCCAAAAACACACCTGTCCTTACCTATATGCAGGCTCAACTTAGTACCCCTTTTCCCCTATTTCTATTATAAACATGACATGAAATAAAAAGTTTATTCTTCCTTATTTACTCATAACTCCTTTTCTTACTATGTTCATCCTGACTCTAATATGCATCAGTGATGACTACTAGAAAAACTGAAAAATATGAACCTGCCTTTTGAAAGTTTCTTTATGTTTTCCAATTGACTTTTGAAAATAACAGTTCAAGTTATAGCTCCCTTATATCCTCTCATGGAGTAAAACACTAGACAGAGTTTAAAGAATAATAAAAAGTTACAAGTAAGTATTAATTTGTGAAACTTGAAGGCTATAAAGGTGAGATCCTTGGAAAAGATAAAAAAAATTGAACATATACACACAGTTGACTTTCATTTATAGTACAATCTATGGACCAATGAAAAGTAAAAGCTACTGAAAAATTATAGTATGGAGATCAGGACAGAGAGATGCTTTCTTGACTCATAAAAAAGGCTATAAGGTATCCAATGTCTTTCAGATGCCCATGAATGCTTAAAAAAGAACTCTATTATATTAATAAAATAACTTTTTTACATTTTAATATTAACAGTATTTAATACTGAGGTATCTATATTAGTAACTTATTTTATCTATGAAGCTTGTGGTGACATATTGTATATTTAATATGAAATAAACGAAAACAAAAAGGCTGAAGAGATGAATCTGTTTTCTGATATTCCAGATCAATTTTATTAAAATACAATATATCACCAGAAAAGGTTAATAATTTGTTAATTATTAATCACTCTACGTACATGCTATGATCTGTTTACTAAAAATGCAGGTGTGAAGGTTGATCATAATTCATTACCAATGAGTACAAGATGGTGCAGCATAAAGTCAACCAATAGAAATCCCCAGCTAGGTGCATGTTTGTGCAAGAGTAAAGTGAAGATGAATATCCACTTCTGAACCCTTAAGTACTAATTTCTTATAAAATTAATTACCTAAATCAAACTTTGTAGCAACAATTAGTGACTATTAATAAAAAGGATTCAGTTGATAAGCCAGTAAATCAGTGTGGGGGATTCCAGGTGTCCTGGAGTGCCTTTCAGGTACCCCCTTTGACTGCTGGCTTCTGCTGTCCACTGTTGTGGATGCATTACGCCGGCAGTTTGGTTTCTGTCAAATGTGGAAGTTCAGAAGTGTTCAGGGAGGAGGACAGGAGAGATAGGATCACGATTCTCTTGCCTCTTCTCTGTAGGATTGCCCCAGGATGGCTGCTTATAATTTTACATCTTTATTTTCCCATCCCATTTAGATAGATCCATTGATTTTTTTTCCCCTTGGCACTAGGTCAGGGTTGATTCTCCATCTCTACTATTTTAAGGATTCTCAGGTAATGTTTAGAATTTCTCTACAGATGCTTCATGTCTTACATAAACATCTAAGTAAAATCACTGTAAATATTTCTGTTTGAGTAACCTATTAATTCACTGAAAAGAAGCTGGACCACACAGAAAATGATCAGCACAGAGATATTCACACTATTTCTACTTATCAGCTATGGGCAGTTGGGCTAAAATCTTGGCAACTTGAAGTCTCAATTCTCTTGTGCTCTTATGAAAGTAAACACCCCCATTTTCCTCACCCATCAAATTGATGCTCAGAAGTATCAATTGCTAATCCCCAGAATTGTCAAACTAAAGGTAAATTAAAGTAGGGGCTAGAGTTAAGGATGCTGGCCAATTGGCTTGATATAATTATTATTCCTGTGGGACTTAGGGACTCACCAAAATCCCTAGATACTTAAGACAGATGCAGTGTGAGAAACACTTGACACATCTTTTCTGGTTTGGGGTATTGAAAGAGGTGGTAAGAAAACACGGTTCCCTCTGGAGTTTCCAGATGGAGATCAGCCTAGTGGCATTTTGAGTTAACATCTGGGGCCCATTTTGAATTTCCTATTTTCTGAATGAATTCAACTGTTTTTGTGAATATAAGCCTAACTTGTCTGCTCTTTTGTTATAGTGTTAATCAAGAACCAACAGGTTATGGAATTTCCTAATTTGGGGAACTGAGTGAAGTTAATAGTATTTCAGAACACAGGTACTAGAATTAGATACATGTATTTTCAGCTCCTCTTTAAAAGAAAAAAATAACAAAAAACACTTACTTTGAGTTAAACTGCACACCATCATTTTTTGAGCAATATTTTATATCTGGGAATTAAGCTAACTTTAAACAATTGATTGTTTCTATAAATATAATTTACTCTCTCAGATTGAAGCAAAGATAGATTATTTTTAATTTGGACTGATGGGAATGTGCTCCAAAAGATGTATTTTTACATTATAACAGGAAACACCTGATCTAGTTTTGACCAGCTTTCTCTGAGTTGGCTGTTTTTGACTCAGAATTATTCCTCTCATTATAAAATTGGCAACAATGGAAGACAGAAAAAGCCTTTTGGATGTGTACACTTGTGGTGTTGCCACACTTCAATTTATTTACATAGGACCCTGCTCATTCAAACTTAATTTAGTTGCCAAGCAAGGAATATAGACTAGAGAACCCATTGTAATTTATGGCTGTGGATGAATGCTAACTCAGGGCTGTATTTATAAATGCACATTTTTTTTTCCTCCAGTAAACAGAGTGGGCAGACATGCGGGAGATCTAACCAGCTGTTCCAAATGTAGACTCTCAGGGCCTGATTACAGAGGCTGGATGGGCTTGTCAACTGTGTGTGGGTCCAGCTCCTGCTTGGCTCCCTTGCTAAAGTTACCGTCTTTTGGGCTGGCATCCAAGTTTGGCATCATTTATCTACATGAACAGGTGCTCCCATAAAATGAGCTGCATAAAAAGCAAAGGCTATGGCAGAGCTTAGTGATTTCTCCCTTGTTTGTGTAGAAGGTAGGTTTGGAGACAGGCAGTTTTCCTCGGCACCTTAAGAAGACCAAGAAGGAAAAGACAGGGATCAATAGTCTCCATTGCAAAAGCACTTATCAACCTCTATCAATCTGCATGATTGTCTTTAAAACACTCTTTCTTACAAACGTGCCAGTTCCTCTTCTATAATGTACTTTTTTTTGATATTTCATGGCACCAGCTGCTCTATCTTTTGTTTCTAATATTTGATACAATGATATATTCAAAGGGTGAGAAACAGAGTGTGTTTCTAAGTAAGTAGAATGAGACACAGAGAATTGGGCAAAGGCTAAAGGAGAAAAAGATAGATTCTCTCCCCCAGAGGAAATGTAATATAATTTATTCAAATGTTTTTGAGTACTTAATATTGCTCCAGGACTGAGTGACTATTGAAGATAAAGAGATAAAGAGTTTAAGATATTGGAGCAAACTTTTAAACAGAACTAAATTTCAGAGTTCACCAAGTCAAAAGCACTAGTATATTTGGGGACAGAGGAGTGGCTTAACAGTTACAAGTCTTCACTGCTCTTCCAGAGCACTCCAGTTTGCTTCCAGGCACCCACTTCTGACAGCTGACAGGCGCTTGAAATCTAGTTGCAGGGGATCTGAGTTCCTTCTCTGTCTTCCATAGATACCTGCATCTATTTATCTGTGCAAACACAAATAGATACATAGTTTTAAAAATCTCAAAAATTATGTAGCTATTACTGCCTACGCTAGGACTTTAGATTATTCCATATTCTAATTATTTTAAAATTTATAGATTGGCATGGATCACATGATGGCCACTGTTGCCATACAAAGTACCAATAGTTCCATATTGTGGATCACAACTCTCCACCTTTTTAAACTTCATGTTTTAAATGACTTTCACTATGTGTTATGGAAGTTTCCTTGTGGCTTTTCCTTTGGGAAATTTTGTGTGAGCTTTGGTGAGGGATGCGAATATATACGACAGCATTTTCAAACAAAATAATTCTTCAGAGAGAAATTTCTGCCACCATGGAACTATATAGCATGATAACTCTGCCTATGCCACATATAGGACTCCCCACTGCCCCCACTCTCATCCTTACACCAAGAACAGAAAAGTTAAAGATTTGCTAACTGGGTGTACCTGGTCCCAGAGATGAAAACATAAAACAGGGAGAAACAGTATATTCAGATCCAGAACCTGAGGCTATTAAAGGCAAGAAGAGTTCAATAAATGAGTATAGAATAGTGCCCATGATCTGTGGTTATCTAGATAAATGACAAAATCTGGTTTTCCCTAAGGGGACAAGATTCTGTTAGGAAGTCAGACTGGCTTGATCCCTCTCTGCCATATACAGGAGCATACCTTGAAGGAATCAGAATGGTATGGTATGATGGGAAAGGAGTATGATATCAGGATCTTCCCTTTTGAGAGCTTATGAGGGGGCCATGCCTATATTAAAAGATTAAGGGACAAAGGAATGCAATTAAGAAACAGCTCAATACTTGTGTTACATGGTACAAACACTATGTCATGTCCCTTGAAAAATGAAATTGCTCTTATGGGTTTGTTTCTCACGACTTAGTGTCTGACACGTCCTGACCACTAGGGTTGAGATGATGCAGGAGGAAGTGTGAGAAGGGTATCCAGTGACATTACTAAAATTTAGAGGGCAACAGGCATTTAGATTCTTGCTAAATGTACTGATTTTGCTTTAACAAAAATGTTGTAATGACGTTGGTGATCACTTTCACCCTGGAGACAGCAAGTCTTCTTAAGCTTGTGGTTCAATTATAATTCAATTATAGAGTTTACAAATTATAGCCTATTTTCATAAATGGCAAGCCATCTTGACTCACCCTCAGATTGTATCAGTCACCTTCCTTCACAGACTCCACACCTTTTTAGGACTTGAACCCTGCTGGAGCTGGACTCTAGCAATAGATAGTCCCAGATTGCAGATTTCACAGAAATGAAAAACACTGGAATTTTGTTAGAAATTCCCTAAGGATATTTCAGGACTGATTGACCCTCCCAGGACTCATCTATTGTGAATAGACATTTACTGTCTGAGAAATCTTGCTCATCTTGATATATCATCTCAGAGGGCTAGATCTCATCAGACTGAGAATAATGCAAGGCTGTAGGGTCAAGAGACTGTTACAGAATACCAGGTATAAAATTCTTATGTGATCTCTGTTTCACTGCCAGTTACCTCAAAATTAAAATATCAGTTGGCAGGAGAAAAATATAACTGTTAGGAGTGAAGCCTTAGGAATGATCTCCATTTATTTTCTTACTTCATTCTTTCAGTTTTTAGGTTAAAACTTAAACTTTTAAATACAAATTTAAGCTTTTAATACTAAAAAAAATCACCGCCTATGTTGTTCACATAAATAAAATGTCACAGCATGTTTAATCTTGTAACCTACGTGCGGCTTCTACATTTTTTCCACAAATTATATGCAGTTCCACAGTTAGAGTCAACTTTACTTGTTAAAGAAACAGCTGTGTTCATTATGTTATTTTGGTGTCACTTGAATGTCTATTGTTAATGCTCCTTCAAATTAGTCATTAGTCAGTCAATAATTCTGAATCATCTTTTTGTTGTCTTTTTTATTTGTGCTCTGTTTAACAGTCCTGGCTGTCCTGAAACTGCCACTGGAGACCAGGCTAACTTGAACTCACAGTTATGCCCTTGCCCCTCCCTCCCTTAAGCTGGGATGAAAGGCGTGCGCCCCCAACACTGGTATTGGTACATTGTTTCTTGCTCCATATTTTTTCTTTTAACTTGAAACTATTATTAGTATATCCCTTACGATTCACTTTGAATTGATAAAAATACCTGGGAACAAGCGCTAGATCCTGCTGGTGAGTAGCACAAATATAAGCTAACCTCTAGAAAATTAATCAATCCCCTAGCTAGGATCCTCTTTCTCTATTTAGATGTAAAGTAAGAATTGACAAAATGTGACCTTCGCATTGCTGACATTTGTCACATCTGTAGGCCTTTGACTGCCAACAGGTATGTTAGACTCATGGGCTACACACATTCTCAAAGCCTTCTGGCTCTGAGTCTGGATAAGTAAAAGCCTTAACTCCAGAGACCAGAACCTGGCATCTCTATGTGTTCAGATCTAAGGCTTCCTCCTCTGAGCCTCAGTGGTTTGTGGACACATGCTTGGATGACTAGTTATTTATAGATACAGATGGAAGTAGCTGCAGTAGGTGATTGCCTGTGTTGAGGCACTGGAGTTTTTTCTTTCTCTCTTTTTCTTTTCTTTTGTTGTTGTTATGGACCCTTGGCTTGGTGATGGCTAATACCAAGAAATCTATGCATTTAAAGACCTTTAGGAACTCTCCATGGCATATAGTGTCTACTCTTTAGTTCTTACTGGCTTCTGTTTTCTCTGTTCTCCAGTTTTCTACCTTCCATATCCTACCACATTCCATCATGCCAATCACTCTCTCCGTGGTTTGGCCTGATGATATTGTTATCTTTTAAGCTGCCTTCTTCTAACTACTGATACTGCTTCTGCTGTTCCCGTGGGGCCACTGATGCTCCTGTCACAAGCCCAGGATATAAGGATCTACTATGATAAAGATCATAAGCAGGTAAAACAAGACTCGGAAACTAGTTTCTTTCCAAAGACTTCTTTCAAAGATAATGATGCAATACTCAGGAAGGTCACAGATACCCAGCTAACCTGAAAAGTGGACTAAAATCTCAGACACATATGCAAGAGGGAATATACAAGATATAAATGAGGTGATTATATCTTATGATAACCAGCTCATGATTTTCAGTTTTATTAAGACTAATCTTATATCATAGGAGCAACTCTCTCATCAAAAATCACATGTTCTTCTTACTTCAGACCTAACTGAAGGCAGCTACTGTTAAGCTGAAACTGTCAGAGGCCATGCTTTCTACAGCATAGCTCTAGTTGGGTCTCCCTAAAGGTCACAAACCTTTCTTCTCTTTCTCCTCCTCCTCCTCCTCCTCCTCCTCCTCCTCCTCCTCCTCCTCCTCCTCCTCCTCCTCCTCCTTCTGTAGTAAAAGTTTCTGTTACTGTTCCTGACTTGGAGTAAAGCAAATCTTCCTGTGGCAGGGCAGGCATCAAATAAGGCTTAGACAGAGTGTTTCTCTAGAAAGTTCTCCATCTAAGGCAGCCAGGGTCACCTAATGGGAGGATCTGTCAAATATTTCACTATGTACAGTATCATTCATTCATAGAGCATCAGTGGGTGCTTGTAGAAAACTAAAAAAAAAGGGGGGGAGGCTTTATTATGGTTTTTTTTAACAGCATTTAACAGTGCCAAACAGAACTTAATTCCCGCCTGAATAGCTTAGAAAGAATTATTTTCAGATTTTTCTAAACACTAATTTTCCTAAACAACTGAATAGGTAGATTGTATGGTTCTAAATCACTTACGTAGTTTCAAAAGGTACCACAGACCCCATCTTTCCAGTTAGAGATGAACATGAAACATTGCTGTTGTCTTCTAGTCTAGTTACCAACCCCCAAAATAGGCTTTTTCAGCTGCCTCCCAACCAAACTAAAAGTTTAGTCTAGAAAATTAAAAGCTAAACTTGCCTAGAGACTTGCAGATGTGACAGAGCTATCTACTTGATAAACATCTAGATAAACTGGATGAACCCACAGAAGGTCTTTGTTAAGAAGTAGACAAACGGTGTGTGTGTGTGTGTGTGTGTGTGTGTGTGTGTGTGTGTGTGTGTGTAAGATCCTGATTGCTAAGTCAATGAGGAAAAGGTGAAAGACACCTTCACAAAGGGCTACTGAAAATTTTTTTTTTTTTTTTTTTTTTTTTTGTATTCTGTAGTTTGCTTTGCCATTTTGGTGTCTGTTGGTAATACCTGACTTTGTGAGGGTGTAAAATAAACAGCCTCGGTTTGGAGACTGTGAGTCTGTGTTGTGTGCTATTATAAATGGAGGATCTTCATTTGTCACAGGTGTCTTAGACAGTAAGGAAGTAAATGCCTAGAGGTGTATAGCCACAAAAATAAAACTATCTTTTCTATGAGATGAAAAGTTCAGCATGTCTGTCTTACAAAGTTATGTCTACTCTTTTGCTATAGCAAAAGCAAAAGGATCTTGCTTTTACATCTGCGAGCCCATAAAGAAAAACTGTTATGAAAATCTGCTATGAGCAGAGTGAGGTACAGTTTAATGGATTCTTTCTGAGAGGTAAAAATAGATTCTTCTTTGAAGATTTATTCCACAAGACCCCCTGCTCTTATCTTTCTGTAAATTTTTCTTGTATTTTATAACCCAGGGAAGAGCTGGTAGGTCTGGTGTTTGTACATATGCCTGTGAGAAAGAATCCAAATTAGCAGCTTCATGAGCACGCACTGAAAGTGATTTGATATGCTTAGATGGCTGCACGAATAGTTGGCAAAAATCATCACCAGTTCAGGAAATATTATATATTTAGTGAGCAACTTTTCATTGTAATCATCCTTTGTGTAGATGAAAATAGCAATAAGAGATTTTAATATATTGAACGTCTACCTCTGTTTTATCACTCTCTTAATGTATTCATGCTCGTAGAAGTTTCTAGCTTGTAATCCTAACTATGTTAGTTTCTCTTTCAACCCTGCTATTCTATGGGCCCTGGAAGATGATTAAAATTCTGCTTATAATATTATCAAAACAAAAAGAACATCCTCAAAATTAAAATTCAGTGAGAAATTGAATGCCATAACAAAGTCTTCATTTATATTCAAAGAATGCTAATAATCTCCACTCTTTGTGCAAGGGATCTAAAATTCAATCAGTAAATCACCTTAACAACAGAATTTAAAATTGAAAAGGCAAAATAGATTCCTGTGAGATAACCAGTCACATCTATTGATCAAAGCTTGATCTAGGTTTATGCACTATTGACAGGCTATAGGTGGGGTTTTTATAGGTTCATCAAAATAAATGTATCATCAATAATTGTTGTAGTAATATTTTTTGCTCCTTGTCACTCTTGATTGTAACTTGAGCAAACACAATAGCTATTCCTTGCTTTCTGATGATGGTCTTGCTCTGGAGGATGAGAAGTTTTAAATGAGGAGGCACTTCATCTCTGTGTATTTGTCAGACAAATACAACTCAATTGCTAGCATGAACTACCCCAGTACCCCCTCCCTCTACTTATGTAAAGCCACGTCAATCACCATCCACAGTCAACATACATTGTTTCAGGCTTGGGTTATAAAGTTTTATTTTTCAGGTATAAAGGTGTCAAAAGTATAATGATGCCAGAGAGGTTTCTTTTATTCTTTACTTTTATTGAGTGAAATTATTACTTTCAGTACTTTTAAAATTATGGTAATAAAAACTAACATGAGAAAACACTGCTTAGCAGATATTTTCTCTTCCCATATCTTAGAGGCACAGTTCTCAGCACATGTGAGTCTTGGTGGCAAAATATAACAGGAGAGAGGGAGGGAGGGAGGGAGATGTGGGAATGTCTTTCTGTATGCTGTGATTATCAATCTTGAAATAAAGGAGCTGTTTTGGCCCATGTCAGGCACCATAGAAAAAGTAGGAGGAGAAGTCAGAGCATAGGTAGGAGAAGCAGGGCTGAGTCTGGGAGACCAGCCAGAAGCCCAAAGGAGCAACATGTAAGGAACACAGGTGAGCCACGGGCCATGTGGCAGACAGTTTAATGAGAATGGGTTGAGTTAAGATGAAGGAGTTAGCTAGCAATGTGCCTAAGCCATAGACCAAAGAGCATGAAGTTAATATAAGCATCTGAGTCATTTTTGGGGCCTGAGTAGCAGCGGGCGGCTCATGGGTCTGACAAGGCAGGTCTGTGGGTCTGGGCCTCTGGCTGCCCAACCAAGAAACCTAATTGCAACAGGAGGGAGGGAGAGAGAAAGAAAGAGAGAGAGAGAGGGAGGGAGAGAGAGAGAGAGAGAGAGAGAGAGAGAGAGAGAGAGAGAGAGAGAGAGAGAGAGAGAGAGAGAGAGAAAGAAGGAGAGATTCCATCTGCTATAAGCATTCCTACAAAATTTAGAGATTTCACTTGCTGTTCTTACACTGAGATAAACAATATAGATATTTCCAACCTAGATATACAGCACAGATTAATGGAAAGCTACAGATTTAGGATTAAGAGATTATCTTCAGATTTGGTATCCCAGTGCTATTGCTTTTTTCCCATGCATTCCCAGACATTGGGTGTTTAATTTTTTGAAAAGACCTACACAGGGTCCTCTCATAGCTGGCTTCTGGGGAATATGACCACAGGTCTCTTTAGTCTTAAGAGCATCACAAAGTAAATTACAAAATCATACATAACTCAAATTGCAATTAATTTCACTGACAACATAAGTTATTTCATTCAGTTACAGTTCAGTCACTATTTTAATAGGATAAGTCATATCACAGGTTTATTCACATTATTAACTTTATCCCAAAATTTTGATGGGTTCCGACAGGAATTAAAAACAGACTAATTATTTGCTTAATTTAGCTGCTTCATATCTGTTTGTGAAAATGGCATCACATCAAAGTAGAGCAGCAAAATCTCAAACACAACCCTTTCTCTGATGTGCTTGAGCAGCAGCTGGTCCTTGGCCTCTTCTCTGTTGAAGGGGAATATGGGCTCAGATGTCTTGTCAAGCTGCCTCTCAATCCTAGTGCTATCATTTTGGACAAGTTTCTGATCAGTTTGAATTCACTATTTCATTATCTTATTTAAGATGAAAAAGATTTAACTGTGTTGAATCTGAAATGGGTTTTCCATTACTAATTTCTTAGACTATTGTAAAACAATTACCTTCTATACTTTCAGAATAATGAGGAGCTTCAGTAGAACCATATATGTGTTATTATGAGATCATGATGTGAAACCAACACTTAGTTCTAATAGGGAAAATGCCAAGCAGTTTGACCCTATTTGTACAAGTACATAAGATGAAGTCTCAATCCTGAACATTTGTGCCCCAATACAAGGTCACTCACATATGTAAAAGAAACATTAATAAAACTTAAATGGCACATCAAAACACACACACTAATAGTTGGAGACTTCAATACCACACTTTCACCAGTGGATAGGTCCACAAAACAGAAATCTAACAGAGAAATAAGGGATCTAACAGATGTTCTGACCCAAATGAACTTAATAGATGTATAGATACAACATTCCACCCAAACACAAAAGAATATACATTCTTCTGAGAACCTCATTGGATCTTCTATAAAACTGACCACATACTCAGTCATAAAGCAAATCTTAATGGATATAAAAAAATGTAAGACACTTTTGTGTCCTATCCAGACCACCATCACCTGAAGTTAGAGTTCAACAACAGCAGAAACCACAGGAAGCCTACAAACCCATAGAAACTCAACAACTCTCAGTTGGACAATCTCTGAGTCAAGAAAGAATGAGAGAAATCAAAGACTTCCTAGAATTCAATAAAAACGAATCCACAACACACCCACACTTATGACACACATTGCAAACAGTGCTAAGAGGAAAGTTCAAAGCATTCAATGCCTACCTAAAGAATTTAGAGAATTCTCACACAAGGAACTTAACAGCACAGCTGAAAAATCTAGAACAAATAGAAGCCCACGTACCCAGAGGTTGTAGAGTGCAGGAAATAATCAATCTCAGGGCTGAAATCAATAAATTAAAACAAAGAGAACAATGTGAAGAATCAATGAAACAAAGAGTTGGTTCTTCGAGAAAATCAATAAGATAGACAAACCCTTATACAAACTAACCAAAAGGCGGAGAGAGATTATCCAAATTGACAAAACCAGAAGTAAAATAGAGGACATAACAACAGATAGTCAGGAAATCCAGAGAACCATTAGGTCATATTTCAAAATCCTGTGATCCACTAAAATGTAAAACCTAAAAGAAATTGACAATTTTCTGAATAGGTGACCCTTACTAAAATTAGATCAAGACCAGATAAGCCATTTAATTGACCTATAACTCCTAAGAAAATTTAAGCAGTCATTACAAGTCTCCCAATAAAGAAAAGCCCAGTGCCAGATGGTTTCAGAGTAGAATTCTATTAAAATTTCAGAGAAGGACTAATACCAATGCTCCGTGAATTATGTCACACAATAGAAACATAAGGAACATTGCAATTTTTTTTTAATGAGGCTTCAGTCACCATGATACTCAAACCACAAAAGACAAAGAGAATTACAGACCAATCTCTCCCTCATAAACATTAATTCAAAAATACCCAATAAAATACCAAATTTATTCCAAGAACATATAAAAAAAGTCACCTACCATGATCAAGTAGGTTTCATCCCAAAGATGCAGGGATTGTTAAACAGGAAAATCTGTCAATGTCGTCCACCATATAAACAAACTGGAAGAAAAAGAACAACCCCAATAACATCCCCCTGACCCACAAGATCATCTCATTAGGTGCTGACTAAAAAAGTCTTTGATAAAAATTCAACACCCCTTCATGATAAAAGTCTCAAGGAAATCAAGGATATGAGAAACATACATAAACATAATAAAGGCAATATACAGCAAGCCTACAACCAGCATCAACCTAAATGGAGATTAACTAAAGCCCTTCCTCTAAAATCAGGAACAAGACAAGGCTGTCCACTCTCTTCATATCTATTAAACATAGTCCTTAAAGTTTTAGATACTGCAATAAGACATCAAAAGGAGATTAAGTGGGTACAAATTGGAAATGAAGAATTCAAACTTTGGTTATTTCTAGATGATATGATAGTATACATAAGTGACCCCTAAATTATACCAGGAAACTCCTACAGCTATATAAGTATATAAAATACATACACTTACAGATGTTCTTCAGTTTCAAGTTATGGAGTTCATTAAGGAGAAACTGTTCAAAAATAAAGACTTGAAACTTCCACTTAAATAACCCTGCTTTTCAGTTTGTATCCAAGACAGGAAGGATGCAGGACTCCATTAGGGACTAGGGATTTGATTTGTGTCTGGAAGAGGTATTTGTGAAATCCTGGCATGTTCAAGGTACACATATTTGCTTAGGTCTATATACATACTGCTATATACAAGAATGTTGAAGTACTCTGGAGCTTTCGGATTTGCTTCATACCATTGGATTCTCATATATTGTCTGTGAGGCTGAACAATTGTCACTTGTGTGTGCTCACAAGCAGAGTGATGATTGCTTTTAAGTCACCAAAATCTACGTCTATCTAGGCCAAAAAAACCTATAGTAAGAGAAAGTTAATGTTCAGTTTTCTCACTTTTAATACATACAAAATGGCAGGAAAATAAAGTATTGCTTAAGTTCTAGGGTATTGAAGCTCATCCCTTGTTTCTTACACAGGAAATTATATGGAATGCATTTTCTGTGTTAAGATATTAAAGCTTTATTTAGGTCTTATATTGGTTTTGGCTTAAAGCCTAAGCAATGCTTTAAAAACAAAAGAAAAATAAAGTTTTACCATGAAGATCAAATATAAATTTAAGGCACATCATAGTAATAGTGTAATTTTGAATATGAGGGTATGTAATATTTCAATTTAAATTTAAGCAAATAAATACTTTTTTCTTAAAGATAGCGAGTTGTTTTTGAAGCAGTTTTAGGAAGGCTGAGTTTCAATTATATAGATGTTTATTATTTTATTTTATTATATTATGTATTTGAGGTTTGACTGTATGTACCTCTGTGAACCATGTGGATGCCAGATACTCACAGAGGCCAGAAATGGACATCAGATCCCCTTGGACCGAAGATACTGATGGGTTTGATATATCATGTGGGTGCTGGGAATTGAGCCGAGGTTCCCTGAGATAGCCATCAGTGCCTTTCCGTGCTGAGCCATCTCTACAGTTCTGAATATGAAGATTTTGAATAGCTTATATCTATCTTGAAATGTAAAGCTAAAATTCACTTCTCAGAAAATGAAATATATTTCAATTAATTTGAGCAAAAATAAAAGTCTTAATGTGATGTGCTATAGTTCACAAGTTCTGTAAACATATTTTTACATAAAAGGATGCCTTCTTCTGGCCTGAAAAGTCACTAAAAAGGTCAGCTTGAACTTGGTCTTTTGTAGAATTTGGTAATGGGCTAACTGTGGCCATGTTTAATTCCTCAATATCAATTGGAGATTTTTTTCCCAATATAACAATAGCTTTTAATCTAAGGCACAACCCTGAAGAGACCAGTACAGCATTGTTTTGTTTTGTTTTTTTGTTTTTGTTTTTGTTTGTTTGTTTTTTTTATATATAATCGACTTGAGAAACTTTGTAGTTTCTATATTTGTTACATGTCTTGCTATTATGAGACAAAAGTCGAAAAGGCAACTTAAGAATGGGAAGGACTATTTCGGCCATAGTTCAAAGTTCAGGAAGGTAAGGCACAGTGACCGGAGCATGGAGAAGCTGGTTTATTCCATCCAATAGTAAGGGCCATAGAGTGCCATCTGACTGCTCTCCCCACTCTCCTTGTCATTCAGTTCAGACACCATTTTATGGAATGCCGTCATTGTCACCTATAATTAGCGCAAGGAAAGAACAACATCTTTCTATTTCAATTAACCCAACTTAGAAAAATCCCTCATAGACATCCTCCTGGATCTTTTTCTATTAAAATTCTCAATCTTGTCAAGTTGACAGTGATCGGCCACCATAGCACCTATAAACCAAATTTATAATTTTACTAGTGGTACCTGGTATTTAGAAAAGATTCTTAGAGGATCGAGTACCTCTTCGTGTGATTTTTTTTAATTATTAGGAATATTATAATTTTATAAAATATAACTTGGTTAAGGGCGAGTCTTTCTGTGTATAAGAAAATAAGAGAGAAGAAAGAATGTTAAATTAGAACTTTTTTTTTAGTTTCAGTGTGTCAGTTATTCAGTGTTTATTCATAGAGTCCATTCACAGTATCTTTTGCTGTTTGTGCATGAACCTACTTTTCATAGGCAGCTAAGCTGCTCACAACACTTTCAGTGTTTCTTGATTACCTTCTGAATAGTTAACTATTAAAGTAAACTAAAACTTTGTATTCCCATCTCACCGAGGATCCTAAACTATGCCAGCTTTCTCACAGTGTTTTTAGAATGTCTGTAAAAGGCCCAAAGCAGGCTTCCATTGGAGAAATTATCCCCACCATGGGTAACAGACTCAAATCTCCAGACCAGTGAGTTTCCTTGCCTTGTATTGTTCCTTTGCTAATTAATCAGAGGTTAAAAATAGTTCATACTATCTGCTATTATTTGATGAGATTCAATTAATTATTTTAAGATTGTTTCAAATTTTCTGAGGAAGATGCAACATTTAGAAATCAATTTCAATTTTAAAACAACAGGAATTAAAAAGCTTAGCACAGTCTCTTTGATTGCTTCTTATTTTGCAATGTTAAGTGTCAATTCAACCTTGAATTTTCTAAATCCTGAAAACTTACATAGAGAGATTAATGAGAATAAAAGACATTCTCATTTCTCTTAGGCAGTATATGTAACATTTTTTTCCAGGTCAATTAGTATTAAGTTTTTAGGTTATTTAAAATTAGACCAGCAAGTACTGACTAAATCACTGTGATTGATTATACAGATCACTATAAAGAAACATACTTGTTAAATATGTCTCAACCATTTTTCATCAAGAATATTATTTTGGTGTCTTCATTTGAGTATTACTAAAGAAGTCTAGTATTGAAATATTTAAAATAAAGTTGTGGTTTTGTTTCATTTTGTGACATTACCTATAGGCAAAATATTTAGCAAGTATTTTCTCCCATAGCTGCCACCATTGCTGCAGACTTACCTGTTTTATGCATCTCTTCATTGTCTTCATACACTCCTTCATTCATGGTTATGTGGCATCTTAGTCACTTTTCTCTATGCTGTGATAAAATATCTGACAAGAAGCAACATAGGAGGTGAAGACTTTCTCTCAGCTTACACTTTGAGGGGATAGAGCCCCTCAGGTTTAGGGAATATGAGGTGGATGTGCCACTGCTTTCATGGTGAGGAAGCAGAAGACAGGGAGAGTCAGGCTGTAAAAAGTAAGGCTAGCTTCCAGTGAACCAGTTTTTTCAACAGGCCTCCACTTCTTGCAAGTTCTACAACATTCCAAAAGCAGTGTCACTGGTTGAGGACAAAGACTCCAATTATATAAGACTAAGGGTCCCCTTTAAAATGTGACCCGAACAATGATTGTGAACATTGGTCATTTCTCTGAAAGTGCTATGAAGTATCATACTTCAGAATCTTGACACAAAACTAAAAGGTTTTTATAGTGTAAAGAAGCTGTCAATCAAGTAGGGAGGTATCTACAGAACAGAGGAACATTCTTTCCAGCTACACTTCTGATAGAGAGAACACAAAAAACTAGACATAAACAAAATAAATAAAAGATAATGGGTTAGTAATATAAGAAAGTTCCCCAAAGAAGTACAATAGACTAATAAACATGTAAACTTTTTCTGGCATCATCAGTTACTAAAGAAACTAACATTAAAATAGCTTTCAGATTCTATTTCTACCAGAGATAGCTCTCATCAAGAACTCTAAGGATAACAAATTCTGCTCAGGATATGGGCAGAAGAAACCATTATTTACTGTTTGTAGGAGTGTAAACTGCTGTAGCCACTGTGAAAACCAGCCTGAAAGTTCACCAAAAGATACAAATATATTTAGTAGCTTTACCAATCCATGGCATAGTCCTAAAGGACTCTATGTCCTACTGTAGAGATAGTTCTCAGCCATGTTCATTGCTACTCTATTAATAGCAGCTAGGAAACTCAGTCAGCTAAGAAAATGAAAGTGAGGTTTATATATACAACTGAATAAAATTCAGTTATAAAGAAAATGAAATTATAAAATTTGCAAGTAAATAGATTAAACTTAAAAAAGTTATTTTGAGCAAGTTAGCCCAGACTTAGGAAGACAAATGCCACATACTCTTTCTCAGGTGTTGATCCTAGCTTTAAATGTTTACTTTTGTATGTTTGATTTGAAGTACCTACAGAAGAATAGTGGAGAAAGTTCACTGGGATAGGGGATGTTGTTGTGGGATTCAGGTGTCAGCTGATGGGGTCCAAGGAAGCTTATCCAGAATCCCGGGCTCCTGGAGGGGGTGTGGCCAAACCCATTGATAAGGGGCTGCTGGGACGCTGGGAGGTCTCTCTTCCTGGTTCCTGGCTGCTGGAGGGAGGATCCCATCGTCCGTCCGTCTGCAGACTCCGGTTCCTATTCAGGTGCTACTGTAATCTATTACCTGTACCGTGAGTGTTGGTTTATATTTTAATAAATATCTATCTGAAAAAAAAAAAAAGGTCCTGATTTGACTATTAATAAGGCTGGATTTGGATTGGGAACTTGTGGCTTTCTCCCTCTCTAAACCCAAGCATATTGGTAAAGGAATATGAAAAATTCTGTCTCACATCATAAAAGCCACCTGGTGTGAGACAGAAGGCAAAATATTTAGGGACCAATATTACTGTGACTTCACCTTAAACCTTGTTCCTCCCTGTTTCTGTACCTCTCAAACATCTCATTCTGTCTGCTTAATATCCACAATGCTTAAGTTTTCCACTGTAAATAACATTTCCTCCTATCAGCTATCTACAAAGAATCTGGAACCGAGATGGGGCCTCCACCGGAACAACTCCTGCTAGAAAAACAAAAATAAAATAAAGAGTATGAGAGAGAGAGAATAAGAGACAGATAGACAGACAGCAGAGACAAAAATAGAAAAATCAAGAACCTGGTGCGCACCAATCAATAATTGCTTTCAAGAAATAGATTATTCAAAAACAGCTGCAAGATAGCTCCTTATGATTATCCTTCAGATCACACTGCTAATTAAGTTTCCAGATGGAGTTAACCACTATCCTAAAAATGGTTATAGATGTATGTGGTCAGTCCATTAAGAACTAACCATTGTTTTAGCTTTTACAGGATCCCAAAGAGATGCCATCGCCCTTAAGTCAGCAGGAAGCAACCTTATAAACGACTACGCCCCCTTTCCCAATAAGTTTTATGCTCCAAAGGTTGTGGGTAAAACTGGGTAAAAGACAAAACTATAATATAGCATCAGAGATCTTTTTTTTGTAGAAGAGAGGGGGAATAGATAGGATAGATAAAGGTAGACTGTTCTACCTACCTATACTTCATTTTAGCTGAATGTATGGGCTAAGCTAAAGACAATTTGCACTGTCATAGATATCTGTATATTGATACTAATGCAAAATCATTTTATATGTTTAATTGTGATAATTTGTACATTGGTACAAAGTTTAATCTGAGATTGTTTTATGTAACCAAAGCAACTTGTACTCCGATATAAATCTGAATCTGTAACTCTTATGTAAAGCTGAATTTGAAATTGCTATATTTTATGTATGCTTCTACCTTTGTTTAAAATATTTGCACATCATTGTCATGTATACTATGCAATTACTACCTTCATTTAACTATACTAGATATAATGTATGATTGCACTAGTTATGATATATGCACAAGATGTTTTATATACCTCTGTTTAGATGATATATATGTATTTACATGTCTAAAATGCTGTGGACACTTTACCTGGTAAAATACCCCTGGCTAATGTTCGATAGTTCTACTAAGGGTCATTGTTCAGAGATTGTACACCCCTTATATAGGTATTCTAATTTTTAGTACAGGGTTTATTCTTTAAGACGATAAGATCTGCAGTCAACACTATTTAAGGTATCATATCCCAGTCATGTCAGATACAGGTTAGAATATCATAGATGAACAAGAATCTTCAACCGTTTCATAGACCCAGAGAATATGGCATTTAACATTTAAAATTCGGCCACGAGAGACACGACGACTCCTGGTGTCACTGCTCCCTTCTCGAGATGGTGTTGAGCATCAAAGATACTCCTTTGGAGTTGGTCCTTTTGGCAAAAAATGGCCGGCTGAGTAAGGAACTGTCCTTACCTTGATTGCTGACAGTACACACATGATGTCAAGCTGGATGAACAAGTTGATAGATGGAGACTGACGAAACCTGCCTAGACAGGATAAGACAGTCCCTTCAAAATTGTTCTGCTTGTGAAAAGATCTGTCAGATGCCATAGGCCTATAGCCAATCCGATAGATGCTCTAACGGTACACAAATCCAGAGGTGATTGTCCAGGTAGCTGTGTTGCTGTCCTCTCCCAAATTTTGGAAGCAGCTGCTTCCATGTACTTCTGTCTTTCAGACAAATTCACCTTCCTTCTCAGGTCTTAAAGAGGTTGAAGAATAGATGTTTAAGGTTTTCACCCTAGTATCCCTTAGATAAGAACACTCGGGTGTTAGATTCTCACTTTCCCAGATTAACCCTTTAAAATAATCTATACACCCTACTATCTACCAATATTCTAGAACTATTAGATGTACCTTATATAAGTTAGGCTTTGATTAGCAATTGTACTTTAAGCTCTCCTAGATACTACCTCATAATAATTCCTACTGTACATAGTCTTAGTTTAGAACCTTCTTAGTTAGAAAAAGGGGGGAGATGTTGTGGGATTCAGGTGTCAGCTGATGGGGTCCAAGGAAGCTTATCCAGAATCCCGGGCTCCTGGAGGGGGTGTGGCCAAACCCATTGATAAGGGGCTGCTGGGACGCTGGGAGGTCTCTCTTCCTGGTTCCTGGCTGCTGGAGGGAGGATCCCATCGTCCGTCCGTCTGCAGACTCCGGTTCCTATTCAGGTGCTACTGTAATCTATTACCTGTACCGTGAGTGTTGGTTTATATTTTAATAAATATCTATCTGATATTGGTGTCCTTGTGGGTAAACTCCGCCTACAGGATGTCTTTAGGAAGGAAGAGGATATAAGAATATATGTGACATAAAAACAGATAGGATGTTGAATAAGAAAACCTTAAGCAGGTGTTGAGGAAAATGGATGGTGAGATGATGGAGGCAGTGTGAGTTACCAAAACTAAAGATGTTTGAAAAATCTATATGCGAACATACAACTATGTCAACCAAATAAATAATGAAGAGAGAGAGGGGGGAGGGAGGGAGAAAGAGAGAGAGAGAGAGAGAGAGAGAGAGAGAGAGAGAGAGAGAGAGAGAGAGAGAGAGGGAGAGGGAGAGGGAGAGGGAGAGGGAGAGAGAGAGAAAGAGAAAGAGAGAGAGAGAGGTCCTGTATGTTTGATTGGGTGATTCCCCATTATTAAGTGTTTGGGAAGAATCTATCGACACCCAAAGGATATAGGGGCTTACACCATTTCTTGGTTACCCAACAGACCCTATAGTTTAAGATACTATACAGCTTTGCTAATAGATGGAGAAAAATCTATCTGGAACTTAGCTGTAATCATTTCCATGACAAGTAGCTTTCAGAGTGTTACAAAGAAATGTGCATATTGCTCATAAGGCTCTCCATTCTGCTGAAATATTTTCTGTGGATGGATTCTTGGGGAGCAGCAGCCATTGCATTCCATTAGTTACCTATTGAGAAATCCACTGGGCTCTGAATTGCTGTTGATGACAAGTTTTATGCCCATGGTTATACAGGTAATCTAGTTGGGAGGTGGGCAGGGAAATCAAGGAAGAATATGAAAAAGAGTTGTAAGAGATAACGTACAGGAGTAGGAAGTACTTCAGCCATAAAATATTTTACAAATGTGTAAAACTGTCAAACAATGATTTTAATGTTGTACACATGAAGAGATATTTCATCTTTTATTTCTCGTGTGGAAATGAAATGCCCAGCACTTCACTGTGCTAACATCTGGATGCACAGATCATAGGATCCTCAAATAAACACACAGTAAGTGTGATCTGCTTCCTTTGTGCTGGTACCCTGAGCAAATGTATATATGATTGAGGTGACATGACATGTACTAAAGCACACAAACCAGAGAAAATGTAAATGTCTCATGTCCCAGATAATTCCCCCAAGGAAAGGAAAGAAAGAAGCAGAGAGTGTCTTACCAACTGCTGCAATGATCTAGGGTTTATCAAGGATGCAAGATTACTGAATTTGGATCCAAACTTACACACATCCAACCCCAAGGATACATGTTTAGGTTTGCATAGAACAGACAAAAACATACTCCAAGTCTAAGATTGAACATTTAAGTATTTTAGGTTTGGAATACACAAAAGTCCATTTGTAGTTAGTGAAATTTATAGAGGTATGAAAGTACATCTGGACCTTGCAATGCTGCAAAATTTCACATGGGGTAATGAACTAGTCTGAGGCCAAAATTGTCTCACTGCCATTTATACTCCCTTTATAAAATCAGGAATGGTGTAGCCAAAAGATTCTGGCTCATCCAGCCTGGCCTAGCACTGAGATCCTGACCCGCAGTCCCACAGGCACTTGTCCCAAATAGTCACACAAAGGAGCCCGCAGTTTCTCTTCTACTCCACACTTTTTCTCCTTTATCTTCTCTTGGATTTATCCCTGCCCATAAGTTTCCTTATCATTGCCTTGTCATAGGCCAGAAAAATCTTTTTATTAACCAAGGGCAATAAAACACATTCAAAGCATATAGAAAGACATCCCACATCACTTCCCCTTTTCTGTCTAATCAAAAATGAAAGTTTTAATTTCAGTATAGAAAAATTATATATAACAAAACATCTATCAAGCAGAATTATAGCTACAATATCTTGTCTATTTATACTTAGCAAAATTAAAGAAAATATTCTATCATCTACGTTATCCATGTGAGTCCAAAGTTTCTTATCTAGCTTACCTTTAATTATAATTAAGGAAAACCATAATTGTAACTATTTAATCTTCAACTCCATCAAAGACCACAAAAAGATATAATACTACCTGAGTAAACAAAAGCTCATTGCAAACAACTTTCAAATTCTAGATATGACAGAGGCATCTGGTTACCTTGACAGTTACCCAAAGTTCCTTTTTAATATTGGGGCATACATTTTTAGCCTACAAGCCTAGAGTCTCTTGCAGACATTTTAGCAAAACATAAAATTTGAAGGACTGTTCTGTCTATATTGACAAGGTTTGCAAGTTGCTTTTTTTTTTTTTTGTATCCTGTAGAATGTCTGACAGTTCTTACTGTTAGCCAGGAACCATGAAGGACCATCTTTATTTTTTCAGAGGTGACTTTCCTGTGAGTCCTACATCTCCAGTATATACAATATACTGTTAAGCAGTTGATGCAAGGGCAATTTCTTGCCCAGTGGCTAAATTTTGTTACAAAAAAAGTAAATTCCATATGGAGTTTCTTCAATGCTCATCTTCTTCTCTGAAGTAGATTGGTGCTGCCAAGAGCAGACATGTCTCACCAGAAATTTCTAAATTCTTAAAATATTTTAAATGTCATATTCTATAGATCTTTAAAGTGTTTGAAGACTACTTATCTAATTGAAACATACCTTTGCATATCTTAAAAAACTGAACTAACATGACTATAAGTTTGATTATCAGTGAGTATTATTCTCTATTTTTAATTTTACATAACTTTAAATGAGTTACATAAACACAATACCTTAAACAAGTTTCAAAATATATATACAATATAATAAAAGTAACCTTAAATTTGTATCAATAAACAAAATTCCATAGCAATGTAAAATATTTTAGGAGTAACAGTTCTTTTCGGATAAGATGATTCAATAATTTTCCTTTTAAAAGTCATTTCTATATCATATCCCCTTTCTTTCCCTAGATAGAGATTGACTATGGCCATTAACCACTTACAATGAAAAGAAATATTTTTATTTCTAAACAATAGTTTTGGAATTTGGGAATAGTTTTATATAGTACTTCCTGCTGATTGGGGGCACTGGCAATCTTATGGGTGTCCTGAGAAAATCTTCAGGGGGTCTTGGTCAATCAAACCATATTAGCCTAGGAGCAATCCATTTGTACTCATATTCGGTAAGAACAAAAACAGAAACTTTTTTTTTTTTTCACGGCAATATGTTCTCAGACCCAAGTTTCACAGTCAACATATCTTTAAAATATATGTTTAAATTAGCAGCCTTTAGGATCAAATGTCTTTCTGCAATTAGCTCATTAATGGCTTAAAAATTAAAAGAAAGCAATAATGCATATATCCAGACTATGTACTTTCTATCTTGATATGATTTATTATTTTTTATTACACTATTACTCTATTTTAAGGGCTTTCTCTACCTCTTGTCTATTCTCTCCAAGGCCTACATGTTTTTATTTTACACATATTGTAACCCGTTTAAAGAATTTTTTTTCCATCTGAATCAGTTTTATTTCATATCTTTAATAATCTTTTAAACTGTGTATCTAGGATACTTGACTGCTAGCTCCACCCTACTTGTTGGCTTTTTAGTATGGTGGAGTCATGCTTATGTCTCCAGTTCTGGGAAGCAGTATTAAATTGCACAGAGCTAAGTTTATTTTTTATTTTATTTAATTTTTTTCATACCCACTACTACTCCCTCTTCTGCCTTCCTCCCAGTTTTCTCCCAGCCTCTCCTCCCCATTTCAGTCAGAGAGGACCAGGGAATCCCAAGGTGAGTCAATTAAGTCTGTTATGGCCATTCGAGGTATGACCGAGTTTCTCCACAAGTGTTAAGAAAGACTGAGAAAGGTGTTGCCCCTGCCAGGCATGGGCTCTGAGAAGTCAGTTAATAGACCAAGGATAGACTCTGGTCCAAGTGCAAGAGGCTTCAGAAACTGTCTCCCCCTCCAGCCACTATACCACACCATCCTACCATGTTCTCTTCTTACATCCCCTTGACCTCCTCCCTATATGATTATAATCTTCTTTATCTTCCCTTCCCAGGGTATCTGTGGATATCTCTTAACTTTCTTCTGTTACCTAGCTGCTGAGGGTGTGGATTTGAGCCTGGATATACTTTGTTTTACATCTAAAAATCCACTTATGAGTGAGTATATACCTTATCTATCTTTCTGGGTCTGTGTTACCTCTCTCAGAATGATACTCTCCAGATCTACTCATTTGCCTGCAAATTTCAGAATGTCATTTTTTTTTCTGCTGAGTAGTACTCCATTGTGTAACCACAATCTGTTAATCTATCCTTCAGTTGGGGGAGCATTCAGGTTTTTTTTTTTTTTTTTTTTTACAGTTTCTGGCTATTACAAAAATGTTCTTATGAACATAAGTGAGCTAAGGCCCTTTGGTTAAGAATGTGCATCCCTTATGTATGTGCCTGATATTTGTATTGCTGGATCAATGGATCAAATGATTCCCAGTTTTTTTGAGGAACTACCATACTGAGAACACCTTCAGTAATATAGCAGGATACAGGATTAATTAAAAAATTAAATAATCCTTTTATACACAAATAATAAAAGGGCTGAAAAAGAAATCAGGGAAACATCACCATTTACAATAGCTTCAAATAGCATTAAATATCTTGGGGTAACTCTAACCAAAGAAGTGACAGACCTGTACGACAAGAAATTTACATCATTGAAGAAAGAAATTTAAGAAGATGTAAGAAAATATAAAGATCGCCTGTTATTTTAAATAGGTAGAATCAATAGAGTAAAAACAGTGATCTTACCAAATGCAATCTACAGATTTAATGCAATCCACATCAAAATCTCAACATAATTCCTCATAGACCTCAAAAGAACATTACTCAACTTCATATGGAATAACAAAACTCCAGGATTGCCAAAATAATCCTGTTAAATAATAGAACTTCAGGAGACATTACCATCCCTTACTTCAAGCTGTCCTATAAACCTACAGTAATAAAATTAGCTTGATACTGGTATATAAATAGACTTGTGGATCAATGGAATTGAATCAAAGACCCTGACATTAATTCACACATCTATGAACACATGATTTTTGACAAAGAGTCCAAAAATATAAAATGGAAAAAAGATAGTATCTTCAACAAATGGTAATGGCAGAACTGTATGATATTATGTAAAAGAATGCTAATAGATTCATATCTATCACCCTGAAGGAAACTCAAGTCCAAGTTGATCAAAGACCTCAACATAAACTTAGTTACACTGAACCTGATAGAAAAAAAGATAGGAAGTAGTATTGAGCACATTGGCACAAAGAGACTACCTTTTAAATATAACACCAGTGGTTCAGACACTATGTGCAATTATTAATAAATGGAAACTTTGGAAACTGAGAAGCTTCTGTAAGGCAAAGAACAAGGTCAATAAAACAAAATGACAGCCTCAGAATAGGAAAAGATCTTCACCAACCCTACAAGACTAATCTCTAAAATATATAGAGAGAACTCAAGAAAGTAATAGTTAAAAAAACAAAGAACCCAGGTGGAAAATGGGATACAGATCTAAATAAGAAATTCTCAACGGAAGAACTTCAAATGGCTCAAAGACACGTAAGAAATTGTTCAACATTCTTAGTGATCAGATAAATGCAAATCAAAACAACTCTTAGATATCATTTTTGCAACAGTCAGAATGACTAAGATCAAAAACACGCATGGCAACCTACACTGGAGGGGTGTGGAACAAGAACACTTCTTGATGTGGGAATGTCTTTCTGTGCTGTGAATATGCTCTGAATAGCAATCTTTAAATAAAGGAGCTGTTTTGGCCAATGACAGGCACCATAGAAAAAGTAGGAGGGGAAATCAGAACATAGGTAGGAGGAGCAGGGCAGCATGAGAGAGACCAAGCCAGAAGCCCAAAGGAGCAACATATAAAGAACACAGGTGAGCCACGAGCCACGTGGCAGACAGATTAATGGAAATGGGTTGAGTTAAGATGTAAGAAGAAGCTAGCAATGTGCCTGAGCCATAGGCCAAACAGCATGAAGTTAATATAAGCATCTGAGTCATTTCTGGTGCCTGAGCAGCAGAGGCAGGCAGCTAAGGGGTCTGGTGTGGCAGGCCTGTGGGTCTGGGCCTCTGGCTGCCCGGGATGGAGAAACCTCACTGTAACAACTCTTCCATTGTTGGTGGCAGTAGAAACTTGTATAGCTATTTGGAATTCAGTATGACCCTCTCCATAACATTACCTTGTTTTTCTTTCTATTTTATATAGTTTTATATTTAGGTTTAGAACTTTCTTAGTTAGACAAAGGAAGAGATGTAGTGCAGAGCAGGCACTATCACCTTGACCTGGATTGTGTTCTTTAGGCTCCAATAATTGTGGCCTGGCTAGACTAGTTTAAGAACAGTGCTCATATGCCACAACCTCATATTGTTTGCTCTCTAGTACTCTTGGTTAGGGGATCTGACCAGGTGAGCTTCAGCTGTGTGGACCAGTCTAGCTTTCCAGGAACTTCACAATTGCTTAATCTTTTGTATTAGTGAATGTTTCCATATGCATCTCTTAATAAATATTAACCTTTTAAAATCAGTTGCCAGAGATTATTATATGAACTATAGAGTAGTGCTATAGGTATTGAGGAACTAACCTGCCCCAAGACATAAAAGTTGAAACTGTTTTTAGCCAACTTCCTAATCTTTACATGTAATTTCTGTTAAGAAATAGTGCTTCTCTCTAACATTGTTTGACTTTTTCTGGAACCAATCCTGATTTTAGAAAAGAAATATGAATTTAACAGTCTAAGACTTTATAGTTAAGACTCACCCTCCCAAGATTTAAGTCAAAACTGTATTATATTTAAAGCTCTATATTGTTCCTATTATGTATCTGTAAGATCTTTCTTATTCTATATTTCTATCATCAGTTTCTGGGTAATGGTATTTTTTTTTCCACTGATAAATCTCATTTTGATTTTTTGTCAATATCCAAGGCCTTTCAGGACCAGGTTCTTGCCCACCAAAACCTAGGTTAAAAATAAAGAGGCCTATACTTACTATCAGTTTAATGCCCTCCACCACAAATAATTGACTGAGATTGAAAATTCAGGCATGATGCTTGTGTAAATATACACTGTTTATTTTCATATTTCCCACACTAAAAATGCCAATAGTAGTTGATTATCTGGATTTGTATTTGGGGGCTATATTTAGATGATCAGTCCTGAATTTTTTTCCAGAATTTATATCAACTTTCTTGGCTATGCTCAATTCTTATTATGGCTTTCTGACTGGCAACATTTTGTTATGATAAACCAGAATATCATTTCACTTATATAATAATTGGCATTATTCTGACATTCTTTTAGTTTGTCTGCTATATAAATTTAAGAATAGCTTCTTTTGAAATAAATTCAAAAAACCAACATTTAAGTGGTATGGTAAATAATAAATTTTTTGCAATAATATTCATAAATATTCTGTTTTACAACCATTCTTTTTTCTTGGCAACTAACTTGATGATAGATGACAGAGGTGTAAAGGTGAAAATGTTCTTGTTCCCTACTTCGAAGCAATTTACATCATTGAGGGATAGTTTTAGAAACAATTATGTTGTAATGTGACAAATGTTTGGAAAAGCTGTGGGTAAATCCTAAGTAATTACAAAAATCATGCTCAGTTTCTGTTGGAAGAGTTGATTCAAACACCGATAGATGTTGACTGCTTTGATATTTCTGCTTAGCATTTCTTTTTAAAATACAAGATATTGAATAAATTAAAAAATATTCATCTATGACACCACCACTTTTCTTTGTATAGCTAAATCTACCCACTTACTATATTTTAAAAACATTTCATATTTTCTAAAATTACATAGTTGGCTTTCTCTGTGCTTCTGGTGTTCTAATCTCAGTTATGAATCCACCTTTACCAAATGTGATTTTCATGCCTTCTAATATTTCTGAGACTATAGTTACCACTGATGTCGTCATATAATGAGTGAATGTGGCTTTCATGTAATCAGTAGATGAAATGCTTATGGAAAGCCCTGAAAAGCATTTGCATATTTTAGCCATTCTGCCCAATTTATAAACTGTTTTCACAGCGCAGTTGATGCAGAACAGCACTCCCTAAGTAGAGTTGAGACATCAGTTTTTCCCTAACCTATTCAAAATTGTTTCATTTCTTTGGAAAGTTTCTTTGCACTTCAGCAGAAAGACAACCGTATGAAGTCATCTTGGGAACAGACCCTATCCAACAAGGAGGCTACGGACCTAAGCTAATTGGATACCCACCCTGAGAACACTGTACATCAAAATGTGCTAATTGCATTGTCTTATCGCAACATAATGATGCAATTAACTTGCATCCAGCATGGGATGTTTGTTAGCACACATTCTTTCTCAAAAATATCAGTACCTGTGAAGACCAGCACACATTCTGCAGCAAGATTTGACAGGTAAATGTGCTGAAGTGTGTTCTTTTTAGTGGCTCTTTAGCCTCTGGTGACCACGATATTTGAAAAAGAAATGTTCTCATCATGAAGAAAAAAGGAAGGAAAATGATTCTCCCTTAAATGTGTTTTTGTCAATTCACATATGTTTGCTGTGCTCAGCATTTCTACACTTAGTGATTCTAGTTTGAATGTGCTTCCCCTTCTTTCTGCATGCTTGCTCTCAAGCTCTTGTGTGGCTTTCCTTGTCTGTAAGTTATTGATATAATTAGCTAGTAGGGTTTGAATTATCTCAGCAGAATCTCCAGGGAAAATTCATATCAATATCCTGTCTTGGTGTAGTAGTACATTTTCTATGATTGTCAGTGACCTAGACATCACATCTTTAGCTTTAAAATACATCCTACAGAAAATAACCTAGAAAAAAGTCAAAAAGTTATAGAATTAAGAGAGGAGGGGGAACTGGAAACAGGAGAGGGAAAGGACAGAATGAGGTAATTATTTATGTTATAAAATACAAAAATAAAAAAAAGATTACTTTCTCAAGGAGAGAAAACATGCCTGCACTATAGAATGTTGTCACCTACATAACTAGTTAGGAAAGAAGAAAACAAATTCCATTTAGTTATCAAGATGAATATAAGGACTGACTAACACAGAACCCATGCTTAACATATATTTTGTGAACTTCACCCTGTGTCAATACTCTAGATCTTGTGTCTAATTTTCTCATCACAAATGAAGAAAAAATGTTCACAAAGAATTATGATTATGAAAAGTATAAATATTTGGAATCTTCATTATGGTCATGCTCTTTCTTAAGCATGAATGGTTCCAAACTCTTCACAATGTCTGCTGTAAATGAGTGTCAAAAGCATTGCACATTAATTATACTTCACTACATTTTAGAAATAGATAAATATTGGTGTTCCTGGTGCGGTCCAGGGTGCATGCAGGTGGAATTCTAGAGGATATTTCCTTAATTCCTTAGATTGGAAAAAAAGATTCTGATGATGCACAGATGTGTACATGCCCACATTCCCACCTGTGTGATTTCTTGACTCTGCAAATGGAAATTGTTAAATTTAATCAAGTATACTATGAATTTTCCCCTACCATGACAATGTCACTATGGTTTACTTTAATATAATTATGTTGTTCTAAGTGGATTCCTTTCTCTTCTCTTTGAGCAACAGTTGTGCGCTCAGTGAGTAGCATCTTGCCTAGGTGGTGATGAAGTACAAGAACTGCTGTACAAAACTCTACACTGTAGAATCTACAGAGGCCAGAAAATATTCAGGTGCGAGGCATTTACTTTCTTCTTCAATCATTTGTAAGTTCCCATATTATTATCTTGAAGTAATGTAAACTCAATTTTAAATATATTATTTAGTTTATAATGTAAAAATTTCCTCTTTTTTACTTTTTTATTTAATTTTTTTGCATACCAACCACAATTCCACTTTCCTTCTCCCACCCACTCCCAGCTTCCCCTCACCCCATCCACCATTAACTCTTCAAAGTTAAGGCCTCTCGTAGGAAGTCAACAAAGTCTGGAATATGAGTTTGAGGCAGGACCAAGCTTCTCTCCCCTGTATCAAGGCTGAGAAAGGTTTCCTTCTATAAGAAATGTGTTCCCAAAATCAAGTTCATGCAGTAGAAATAAATCTGGTTCCACTGCCAGAGATGCCACCAACTGTCCAAACCACACAGCTTCCATCCAAATTCAGAGGCCTAGTTGAGTCCCAGGCAGGTTCCCCAGCTCTTAGTCCAGTCTGTGAGCTCCCAGTAGCTTGGGTCAGCAGACACTGTGGATTTTCCCAATATGATATTGATCACTTTGATCATATAATTCCCCCCGCCCCTCTTTTTGACTGAACTGGGAGCTTGGATTAGTGCTTAGCTGTGGATCTTTGCAGCTGATTTCATCAGGTGCTGGATGAAGGCTCTATGATGACAGTTTGGGTGGTCATCAATTTGATTACAGAGGAAGGCCAGTTTAGGCATCTCCACTATTGCTTGAAGTCTTAGCCGGGGTCATACTTGGGATTCCTGTGAATTTCTCTACCTCCAGGTTTCTCTCTAGTCCCAAAACGGGTTCCCTGTTAAGATATCTATTTTATTGTTCTTCTTCTGTCCCTCACCGAGCTCTACCATCCTGTTCCCTCAGGTTCTCTTCCTATCTCCCCTTAACCCATATGATCCCAATTTACTAGGAGATCTTATCTATTCCCCCTTCCCAGGGGGAATCCATGTTTGTCCTTTTTAGGATCCTCCTTGTTACCTAGATTATCTGGCATTATGGCTTTTAGCCTGGTTATCCTTTGCTTATGTCTAGTATCCACTCATGAGTAAGCATATACAATGTTTGTCTTTCTGGGTTTGTGAAACTTCACTCAGGATGATTTTTTTCTAGTTCCGTTATCCATTTGACTGCAAGATGTCATTTGTATTTAGTGTGTAAATGTATCACATTAAAAAAAAATTGTTCTTCAGTTAAGGGATATCTAGGTAGTTTTCGGGTTCTGGATATTACAAATAATTCTGCTATAAACATAGTTGAGCAAAAGTCCTTGTGGTATAAATGTGCATCCTCGGAGTATATACTCAAGAATGGTATGGCTAGATCATTAGGAAAATTTATCCCCATTTTTCTGAGAAACCGTTACACTGATTTCCAGAGTAACTATACAAGTTATCCCACCAACAATGGAGGGGTGTTCCTCTTCTACTATACCCCTCTAGCATAGGCTGTCATCAGGGGTTTTTGGTCTTCCCTTTTGCTTGTTTTACATGCTGTGCATTGTCTTTTTAATTCTGAATCTTGTATCATTTTTATACATTCTATGAAAACAGGTTCTTCTTTTCTTCAATTTATTGTTTTATTGTTTATTTAAAAAATGTCTTTTTTATCCATGTATTCCCCTGCACCCCCTCCCTTCCCTCCTTCTAATCCCTCCCAGTCAGCCTTCAGCCTGTCCCCCCGCATCCCCCCATCCCTTCCCCCCAAAGGGCTAGAAGTCCCAAATCAGACTTTCATGGAGTCGTTGTGTTTTTGATCTTAGCCATTCTGACAGGTGTAAGATGTATCTCAGATATGTTTTGATTTACGTTCTCCTGATGGCTAAGGATGTTGAACAGTTACTTCAGTGTCTTTTAGCATTTGAGAGTCTTCTATTTGGAATTCTCTCTTTATAGCTGTACTTCATTTATAATTGGGTTGTTTGGTATTATGATTTCTAGTTTCTTGAGTTCTTTATGTGTTTTAGAGATCAGCCCTCTGTCAGATGTAGGGTTGGTGAAGATTTTTTTCTCATTCTCTAGTATTTTGTTTTGAATTGTTTACTGTGTCCTTTGCCTTATAGACATTCTTTAATTTTAGTGGTCCCATTTATTAATTGTTACTCTCAGGGAGAGTTTTATTTGTTTTTACCTGTGAATGCTTAACACATATTTAAATAATCTATTTTCCTGGTACAACTGAGGGACCATTCATTACAAATCAAGTACACATAATGAGTAAGCAACTTGAATAAAGATATTATCATCTGATTTTGGAACAGAATAAATTAGTTATGGTGGTTATTTAATATTTTACATAATTCAATGGAAATACAATTTTGCATGAGAAGTAAACAAAAGACATGCATACTATTTGTATAAGAGACTCCTGAGTAGAAAATAGATTACTTTTAGTGGACATTATACTAGTTTGAGCCAGTTTTCTGCTAAGTTTATAAGAAGCTGTATGGGATAAAAAAATTATTTTCCAAAAAGATAAAAAAGAAAAGAGGAAGCATAGACAGGAGGAAATTAAAGAAGATTGCTAATATCTTTAATCTGTAAAACAAAGAGCATACCTTTCTGGGGGGATTGTAATGTAACTACATCATTTCTCCCTTCCTTTTCTATTCTTAAGCCTTTCCATGTACCCTTCCTTGCCCACAGTCTCCTTTTCCATGAACCATTATTACACAACCATATGCACCTCTAAAATCCTTAATTTTAATACCACATGCAAAATGGTTTGTATTTCTCTAAGATACTTAACAATACAAAGGTTTTTATTTCTAGACATCTTTAGACAGATGCTAAGATCAAATGATTTAAAAATGATTAAAGGCTATAAATTTGTAAGGTTTTACATCTGGGCAGTTGTCTCAATGACTATTTTAAAATTAAAATTTGACTTTCAAAACTGAATCATACAAGTTGTATGCACTAATTCAATATCACATGATGCTTTGATGCATTTATTTATTTGTAGCTTTTCACTTTTAATTAGTTTTAGGTATAGTATACAAACTAGTGGGTTTCATTACAGCATCAAACTAAGGACTTATTTATTTATTTATTTATTTATTTATTTATTTATTTATTTATTTATTATTTACTTATTAAAGCCTTTTGAGGGAGGGCTTTTTAGGTAGCTCAGGCTGACTTTGAACTGGCCATCCTTCTTATTTCTTCTTCCTGAAGTGTGGGATAATAAGGAAGCATAACCACCTTAGGCTTATTACTTCTTTAGGACTAAAGCATCTTAAATCCATTCGCCTACTTTTGCAATGTCCAGTGGAATGTGGTCCATAACCTATTTTTCAATACAGAAGTCAAGAACTTCTTCTCTCGTGTAACTCTACCCTAATACCCCAAATCAATCTTAACGATGTGACTATTATTAGAATCATCTGTCGGACCTTACCTAGATCTATAGCTGCCCATATCTGCATGTATCTGTCTGTGTGGTCTCAGGACTAAGTTGATTAACTGATTGTGTCTGTCTTCCTGCCAAAATGGAAGCCAACAGCAACCATACTCCTAGCGATTTCATGTATGTCATATTTACTTAAGCCACATCTTCCTCACATACATATCAAACTACCACAAAATATCACATGAAGAAAGATATGGCACATAAACAGAATTTTGGCTGTGTAAGTTATTGCTACTACTTTGATCAAAAAATTGAAAAATAATCCAGCTTAAGAAGTTAACATTATATTTCATTTATGAAAAGTTTCCAATTGACAATTTTAGAATTTTTTTTTAGATTTGACTTTTTTTTCAGTTCATGTCCTTTTGCTTTGCAGGTTACCATGTTCATCTTATCCCCACATTCCTTTATTCATCTTACCTTAAACAAATTTCTAATCCTTCCAAGTCCTATAATAATGTAAGATTCTGATATGATATTTTGTTTGTGTTCTGACAAAAACTTTGCTTGGAGATCAGAGGGCAGAGCTGTTCACTAGTTAACCATAAAGACCAGGCAGTGGTGGCACACACTTTTAATCCAAGCATTTGGGATGAAGAAGCAAGAAGATCAAGAGTTCAAGGCCATCTTGGGCTACAAGAGGATGAATAAACATAAAAGAGAAATAGAGGAGGTCAGTGGTGAAGCGCGCCTTTAATCCCATCACTTTGGAGGGAGGATCATGTCTTTATTCCCAGCATATGGGAAGCTCACATCTTTTCATTACATCACTAAGGAAGTGGAGACAGGAATATAAGACAGAAGAAGACATAATCTCAGCTTGCCATTTTGTCTGAGGTAAGAAATCTCTGGTGGCTGTTTTCCCTGCTTCTCTGATCTTTCAGCTTTCACCTATTAATGCAAATCATCAGCAACTGATAAAGAAGGATATTATTTATTAAGGGGTTCAGAGAGGAAATGTGGGGATATGTTTCAAATTTAATAAAAACCAGTCTGAGATATCAGAGGGATCTACCCACAGTCTAGGAGGATCAGACAGTGGTAACTCACACCTTTAATCCCAGCACAGGGAATGTCTGGGAGTGGTGACATATGCCCTTAATCCTAACAATTCTGAGTTTGAGGCCAGCTTAGTTTAACATATCCCAACAAGGAAATTTACTGATACAAAGCTTAAGCAGTTGTGTAGTTTTTGGAAAGCTGGACTGGACCATGGGTCTTCAGTCAGTGGGTCAAGTCCTCTATCTAAGATCACAAGAGAGAATAGGGAGAAGAGGATTTTTCATGTGTATGCCTGGATATTAAACTTGCCCTCTGGCCATGCTCCAAATACTGATGCTCCTAGGTCATAGGTGACTCCAGATATATGGTGGCCATGATGCCATACCTCTAGGCCAAAGTGATGCTGCCTGCTCTCCACTACATTTACCCTAATATCTAATTTCTTTTTTATTAATAAGACTAATTAGGATCCCACTTCATACAATCATGGGACGGAGAAACTATTCATTGAGTAAAAGACTTATTTCACAAGCATGAAGACACCAATTTGGATCTCAAATATCTATGCCAAGAGCTTGATTCAGCATGAAGCACCTGTCATCTCAATGATGGTAAATGGAGGCAGGAGGAATGCTAGGGTTTGCTGGCCAATCAGTTTGTATAATCAACAATTTCCTAGTTCACTAGGAGACTGTCTCAAAAAGTAAGGTGACTAACAACTGAGAAAGACAGTCAACATTGACCTTTGGTTTTCATATAGGTGTGCCTAGATAAGCATGTGAACTCACAGATATACAAATGTATAGAATAAATAACCCCCCATTTATATATTAAAAGTATATGCTATGATGCCCCAATTATATAAGTACAAAATAATAAAACAGATTTAAAATTTTGAATGAATGCTACACAAAAAGTTGAGGAATGGAAATATTATAAAAGGTCATTTGAATTTTGTTATATTAAAAGATTCATTGTTGATTATATATATCCTTTATTTGCTATACTATTTGTCTTAGTATTCTCCAAATGAGTGCCTTTCATATATATCCTGTGTATAATTTAATTAAGAGGATAGGTACATTGTTATACCCTTAGCCTATAGAAAAAATTCTTTTATGATATAAATTTTTGATTCTTTAAAATTTGTCTTTGTATGTTCAACACCACATATAGTCTAAAACATTTATTTTAACAAGAACCTTTTCATTATTTTACTACATTTTAAAAATTTGCATGAGAGATATCAGTAAATCATTTCTTCAATTTTCTTGTTTGTGTGTGTGTGTTTGGTGGGGTGATATGAGCTCATATAAAAACAAAACAAATTCTTTTTCCTCACAAAGTCACAGCATACTTGTTATCTCAAATGATGGTGTTTGGAAAAAATCAGAGAGCTTGCTTAGGGCTGATGCATATGTATTGCAATCATTCTGTAGAATTTCTCATGAATTGTCTCCTTCTGGACACAGTGCTTATTATGGAAACTATTGGGCAAGATAGAATCTAATCATTGCAGAGCTTTCTTTTTATCCTGTCTAATATTCTATTAAGACTTTCCTCAAATTATCAATTAAAATAAAAAAAAAACTAATAAAGAATATCAACACAGCTTTGAGAGGAAAAATCTAAATAACTAAAATTGAATATTCCTCATTGTTTGCCAAAACATATTTCAAAATTAATTAAAGTCATTTATTATGTTCATTATATTTCACCTCCATTGTTTTGTGTGGATTCCATACAATTCCAAGCATTGGTTTTCTGTATCTCTTCTCACTCTGAAACCTCCTGTCCTTTACTGGGCAACTTGAGTTTACTTAGTACACAGAGGGAATTTGACAACTATTATTTAATCACACATTACATTTCTACTTGGATTGTGATTATATATGAACAGAATTATTCTTCCTATTATAAGGTAACCCATCAGAGACAATCTGCATATGAATACCGTGGTATCCATGGTAGGTTGTGCTTCTCAGTTAAAGAATCCTTCATTAATCACTTATATACTTAAGCAGTGCAGAATGCCATACAGTGGCCTTTATGTAGAGTGAATCACTGGTCACCAATGAAGTTTTTAGAAAGACTTGCAGTATTTTAGGGAAGTTTGTGATAGAAAGAATTATTAGTGAGCTTGGTAGATCTGTCTTCATAGATCTCCAAATTTACTTAAGAAAAGACACCATATCACATAAGAACAACTGACAGAATATAGCATAGGTAGCTCCAGCAAATCATGTGGACTTTAAAAGCAAGCATACCAGAGAAGGGAAGTTTTCTGAGGAGGTACTATCTGTTAAGGCAGCACAAAATTAAAAGTTGAATAGATCATGTGCAAGTGATACAATTTTAGCGGACAGACAAGCTTAGGGATTGCATTCACCACTGAGTTTCTTATTTAAAATGTTTATTTGAAAGAGGAAAAAAACCCAAATGAATAGTAAGCATAAAGCATACTGGGTTGTGTGTTCTGCCATAACAGGTAGATGCTGGACGGTGTGCTAGGAGTATAGAGGGACCAGGATTTTGCTAGTTTTGAATAGAAAACAGGTTCCATATCCTTTGTTCCAGTTGCTTTCAGAAACTTCACATCTCACAAGAGATGTTTATATTTTTCTGGAAAAAAACTAAATTTCTGCTTTAGGAATGTATGTGGTACCTTATTTTGCTGCAAGCAAATATTGAAAGTGAACATTACATAATCCTTAGGGGACACTCAATATCAATAACTTGTTCTTATGAACCACAGGCTATTGCCACTTAGCCTAAGATTTCCTGTTAATTATTCTAGGAACTTGTCGCCTTTGTGACTGACTTATACCTATCTATATTCAGACTTTTTAAAAAGCATGTGGATTATATAAATTCTAAATGATATTAATAACCCAGCACATGAATAATTGATTGCTTAGTATACTTAACATTTTTATCAGCAAATTTCCATGATCCTCAAGGAGACCAGCATTAAATTTGCTTAAAATGCTGAAGAAAATGGTGAAGGTTCTGCAATTTGATTAATTGATACCCTAAGGACATGGCCAAGTCACCTGCTTATCTACTTAACTATGCAAAGGTGAGAGAGAGTGTTGAGAACACAATTATAATTACCAGGGTTTAGACCAAGAAAGACTTCCCTCTAATTTAATCGTATTTTCAAAGCTTTCAGCAGGATCCAGGTTGGAAGACATTTTTAAAAATTAGTGATTTCGATTGGATTTATACAAGTTATGGTTTGTCTACCGATATAACTGTAAAATTATATCATTGAAAATTCTATAAAAAAGAGGCCCTGGTCTCTTGCCTGTTTTCAAATTCTCATAAGGTACAGATTTTCAGTTATTTTAAACTTAAATCTTTGCTTTCTATCTCCTTATTTCTTCTTTTGCTTCATCTTTCTTTTCCCCTCTCTCTTTTAATTTTTTGAGTCGGGGTTTTTCTGTGAAGCCCTGGCTGTCTCACAGTTTACTCTGTAGACCAGGCTGGCTGAAAACCCAAAGATCTGCTTGCCTCTGCCTCCACAGTGCTGGGGTTAAAACCTGACTCTTATTTGTTTTTAAACATAAAAGGGCACGCTCCAGTTTCCACGCCTCTTGCCCTAGTTTCACCAGTTCCAAGAGGAAAATTCCACCGAGCTCTGACCACTTCAGCATCCACATGGCTGAAAGGCATCTCTTCCAGATCAGAAAGCTCTCTTCATTAATTTGTTTCCTCTGTTAGCTTGTGATGCATACTTGTATTTTGTAGCTCATTCTGCAAGTTTTTATTTTTTTAAAGGCAGTCTAATCTAAGCTTTGTTTCACAGTTTTGACAAAAGTTCTGTGATTGTGTTGCATAGTAACACAGAGGAAGCTAAAGTTAGGGTGTGAAGGAACCTTACACTGTTTGCCAACTTTTCATAGAGGGGGCAAGGGAAGGAGAGAGGAGGAGAGAGAGATACTAGTAGAACATATGTATACTTATTATGCTTAGTTTGAATTAAATGTTGTTTAGGATCAACCAAGAAGGCGGTGCTATGTGATAATAAACTCAAGTCTATACATATATGAGAAATGATAGCCCAGTCTTTCCAGCTATTTTCTGAAGTAGAAGGATGATTAAGTACATAAAACACTCTAAAGAAAAGAGATTCCTCATTTCAATATTGCCATAAATCTCAATTTTCAAAGTTATTTACTAAGTGCAACTTTTTTCCTGAAGTATTTTTCTTATTTAATACCTAATTTAAGGTACTGAATTTTTGGGTGAGATAGTGCAACCATTTATTATTAATAGTCTAGTACAGAAGGCCAAAAGGGAATCACTTTTAAACAATCCCCCCACAGCATTAACTTGCAAGAAATGTCTTTGCAGACAAAAACCAGTATATTTTAAAAAGAAAAATTAATTCATATAAAGCTGGAGAGATAAAGAAATTTACAAAATTCACGAGTAAAGACACAAATAATCTGACATCTGCAGCCCATCCATTCATTAAAATAAGACAATCTGGGTAGCCCAGTTTTGTAACTCTTTTGCAGACTGGCTTAACTTTTCATTCTCATAAAATTGGAGATGAGCTGTTTGGTTTATTGGTAATTGCAGTAGCAGTAAACTGGCCCTATGTTTGCCAGTCCACAAACCCCACGATATCTCTCCTCTCCAACTGCAGTGGCAGCCTTCTGCATCATTTTAGCTCACGACATTCCTTGATGAAAACGCAGCAGCTGCTGGTTCAAAATAAACTTGTTTCTGTTTATGCTGTCAGCAGAAATCTGTTTTAAAAAAAATCATTAGATGCATCATGCTGTTGCAGTATGTTAAATTGCGAGGCATCAGGAAACATTCCCCAAAGACCAACACCGAACACCGTGCTACTTCAGTGTCTGCAGTACACAGTATTTGTTTCATTGGCTGTATAATGCAAATACAGGTGAGATTGGTGGTCTCAGGTGTTCACTCACAATGTAAAGAAGAGAAAACATGGCATTGAAGTCCCTTCCAGGTTAGTGATCTCTACAGAAAGTAAGAGTTCTGTGAACCACAGGACACTAAGCCCAGGGGCTTATGGACAAGGCTAAAGATTTTTAAACACAATCTACAGAGCGTTGAGCACCCTTCCTGATTTACCTGAACTGTCCACCTGATTTGAATCTTTTGCTGTGATTCTCTTGTTGGTAGATTCCATTAGTTGGTGAGAATATGCATGGCTGATACACATTCATCCGAATCATGGATAATTGACAAAATCACCAGTTCATACAAGTGATCCATAGTTATATAAAGATCTGACTCGTTTATTCTTTTTTATTTAATTTTTAACGTACCCACCACTATTCCCCTTCCACCCCTCTTCCGAACCCTCCCCCAACTTACCCTCCATCCCATCCCCCCATCCATTCCTTAGAGAGAGTAAGGACTCCACGGGTGAGTTAATACAGTCTGGTACATCCAGTTGAGCTAGGACCAAATCACTTCCCTAACTATCAGGGCTGTGCAAGGTGCTCCTCTGTAGAAAATGGGCTCTAAGAAGCCACTTTATGGACCATGAATAAATTTTGGTCCCATTTCCAGAGGCCCTACAAACTGTGCACGCCATTCCTCTGTTATCCACAATCAGAGGGCCTAGTTTAGTCCCATGTAGGTTCCCTAGTTGTCATTGCAGAGTTAGTGAGCTTCCCATTATTCGGATCAACTCTCTCTGTGGGTCTCCTCCTCATAATCTTGACCCCTTTGCTCATTTAATCCCTCCTCCCTCTCTTCAGCTGGACAGGGAGCTTGACCCAGTGCTTAGCTATGGATCTCTGCATCTGCTTCCATCAGTTGCTGGGTGAAGGTTCTATAATGACAGTTCCAGTGGTCATCTATTTGATTACAGGAGAACGCCAGTTTAGGCACCCTCTCCACTATTGTTTGGAGTCTTAGCTGGAGTCATTTTTGTGAGTTCTTTTCCCTAGCTCCAGGTTTCTCTCTAATCCTACAGTGGCTCCCTCTATTAAGGTATATATTTCATTGGTCTCCCTCCTGTCCCTCCCTCCCACTCAACCATCCCATTCCCTCATGTTCTATTTCTACCTCCCCTTGCCCCTTCCCCACTAAGGCTCCAATTTACTTAGGAGATTTTTCTACTTCCCTTTCCTACAGATGTTAGTGGCTATCTCTCTTAAATTCCTCCTGTGGATTGTTGCCTGGTATCCTTGGCTTTACATCTAAAATCCACTTATGAGTGAATACATATCATGTTTATCTTTCTGGGTCTGTGTTATCTCACTCAGGATGATATTCTAGAACCATTCATTTGCCTGCAGATTTCAGAATATAATATTTTTGTTACTGCTGAGTACTAAGCCACTGTGTAAATGTACCACAGTTTTTAATCCCTTCCTCAGCTGAGAGGCATCTAGGTTCTTTCCAGGTTCTGGCCATGATGAGTAAGGCTGCTATTAACATAATTGAGTTAATATCCTCGTGGAAAGAATATGCACTGATTTCATTGTGTCACATAGGTTTGGGTATTTTATGAATTAATTTTCATTGGATTTAGGAAGTTTTTAATTTCTTTCATTACTTCTTCCTTGACTCAGAAGTGGCTCAATGGAAACACGTTTAATATCCATGAATTTGTAGGATTTCTGTGGTTTTTGTTGTTGTCTAATTTTAACTTTAGACCATGGTAGTCTAGCAGGACTTAATGGATTATTCCATTTTTTGTATTTATTCATATTTGCTTTATGACTGAGCATGTGGTCATTTTTAGAGAATGTTCCATGGGGTTCTGAGAAAAAGGTATATTCTTTGTTATTTGGGTGGAATGTTCCCTATATTATCTGTTGGGCCATCTTTAGTTTTAATATCCATTAGATCTCTTATTTCTCTATGTTTCAGTCTGGTAGAATTATTTATTGGTGATAGTAGGGTATTGAAATCTCCCACTATTAGTTTGTGGGGTTATATGTGCAATTTAAGCTTTAGTGATTTTTTTATTTTTTTAGATGTGTGTGTTTCCCTTGTATTTGGGAAGAAGGTAAATGTTCAGGATTGAGATTTCATGTTGATGAATTTTTCTAAGGTGAATAAGTGATGTCATTCCTGCATCTCTTTTGATTGATTTTAATTTGAAGTCTGTTTTGATAGATATTAGGATAGCTACACATGCTTGTTTCTTAAGTTTATTTGATTGGAAAGTCTCTTCCCAATCTTTACTCTGACTTATTGTCTGTTTCTGAAGTTGTGTTGTGTTTCTTGTATGTAGCAGAGGGATGGAGCCAGTTTTGCAGCTATTCTGTTAGTCTGTGTCTTTTTATAGGTGAATATTGAGTCCTTATTATTACGGGATGTTAATGACCAGTGTTTGTTAATTCCTGTTATTTTTGGTTTGTGTGTGTGTATGTATGTGAATTTCCATACTTTGAGGGTATTCATCTGTGCTATCACTATTGCTTGTGGTTTTTTGGTTATATATAGCTTCCACAGGTTGGAGTTTTCCTTCTAGTGCTTTCTGTAGGGCTGTATTTGTGGATAGGTATTGTTTAAATCTGTTTTTTTCATGGAATATCTTGTTTACACCATCTATGGTGATTGATAGTTTGGTTGGGTATAGCAGTCTCTTAGTGTGGGGATTCAATAAAAGTTTCAGAAGTTTTTGAGATATAAGAGGGAATCTACCCACAGTCTATGTGGGAGGTTAGTAAAAGCTCCAGAAGTCCCAGATCTCTAACCATAGTTAGTCTAGGAAAATCAGAGAGTGGTGATTCAAACCTTTAATCCCAGCACAGGGAGTATCCTGGGAGTGGTGACCTACACCCTTAATCCCAACTGAGTCAAGGTCACTTCAGATTATAGAAGGAATTCCAGGCTCCCAAGCAGGTGTGGTGGGGCCATGCCTTAATTTACAAAAAGAATAGAAACACAGAGGTAGCCATTCCAAGGGAAACGGCTGAGGAAGCTGGAAGACAGCTGGGTAAGATCTGACTGTGGTGTTTATTTCCTCTAGTATCTCCAACTTCTTCAGAGATCTATCCCCGAGTCTCATTATTTCATGCGACATCTTAGTGTCTGTATAACATCTGACTAGGACCTTCTGGCTTTCATTGTTTCCATTGAGTAGCCGGTTTATTCTGATGGGTCTGTTTTTACTTGTCCTTTTTCCTTTGGAGCTCTTAATATTCTTTCTTTATTCTGTATGTTTAGTGGCTTGATTATTATGTGGTGAGCATACTTTTTTTGTGGGGGGCCTATCCTATTTGGTGTTCTGTAAGCTTCTTGTATCTTTATATAGGTTGGGAAAGTTTTCTTCTATGATTTTGTTGAATATATTTTCTGTGCCTTTGAGCTTCTCCTTCTTCTGTTTCCATTAGATTTGGTCTTTATTGCTGTCTCAGATTTCCTGAATGTTTTATCTTATGACTATTTTGGCTTTAGTGTTTTCTCTGACTGATGTCTCTATTTTTACCACCAAATCATCCACACCAGAGATTTTTCTCTTCCACCTCTTGCATTCTGTTGGCTTTGCTCATATCTGTAATTCCTGTTTATTTACTCAGGCCTTCCATTTCTAGCATTCTCTGGGCTTGTGTCTTTTTCTATTGCTTCTGTTTCAACTTTTAAGTCTTGCACAGTTTTCTCCACCTGTTTGATTGATTTTTCTTGGTTTTCTTTATTTTCTTTAATGGATTTATTAATCTCTTCCAATTTTTTTGCTTGTCTTTTCCTCTATTTCTTTAAGGGAAATTTTTATTTCCTTTAAAGACTTCTGTTATCTTCATAAAATTATTTTTAAGGCCATTTCCTTCTGTTTCTTACTAATTGGAATATTCACGTCTTGCTGCTGTAGAACCACTAGATTCTGGTGGTGCCATATTGTTCTTTATGTTGTTATATCATTCTTACACTGGAGTATGAGCATTGCAACATAAGATTGGTGCACGAATTTCTGTAACTCAGGGACCCAATCTTGGTCCAATCTGTTATCTCTGTGTCTGTGTCTCAGGAAGCCTCTCTTGGTCCACTTGGAGTTTATGCATTCTGTTTCACAGAGAGCTATTCTTAGTTTAACAGGAGCTTGCTGTTTCTGTGTTTCAGGGATTTATTCTTGATCCAATAGGAGCTTTTGATCCAATAGTGTTTGTAGAAAATCTATCCAGGGATCTTTGCAGAAGAGGCAAAAATTTTGTAAAAGCCAGAGATTGTGTATGACTCCAAGAAAATAGGGTTTTGGAAGACAACAGGACCTGAATGCCTCTTCCTTGAGAACTAGCTTGAAGACATTATACAAACTTCCAAAGGAGAAAAGTAACCAGCAGTCCTACAGCTATGATTCCTATGATCCACATCAATGACCAGAATGGAATGATAACTCTAAGGGTGCATTTTGTCTTTAAACAATAGCTTTCTAAATGGTTTTAAGATCTACTCAACAAGACAGAAAATATGTCTGGTACTAGAAACCTAGCTACTTAATCAATGAAGTCATGAATATCTGAGGAAAGCTTACAGCCACTAATTACTAACATGTACAGCCTAATCCCTAATAATTTAAACATTTGTAGTTAGGCACACAGATAAATGTCATCAAGGAAACTTCTCCTTGAAAAAGACCAAGACAGCCAGCGAAAACTACAACTAATCAAAATGCAAAGATATGGAAACCCAGTCCCATTTGATAGATTTAAAATACATTCTGCCATATAAGGCTCTGGAAACTTTGTGGAAGATAAGAACAAAAGATCATAAGAGGTAGAGGAACTGGGAGTTTCATGCAGTGACCACTTAGAGCCTCCTTATGGGGATTCTGACACTGGCATACATTTCCTGCTCTTAAGGGCTCTCTGGAATCATGGTGCAAGACTCATAACCCTGTCAATCTTGCATATTTTATGCCTTCACAAACAATACCATGTGGACAATTTTGCCAATATATGCTGCCAAGTTGGAATAGAGCCTGGACCCCTGGGCCACAGCTGTGCAGACGTTTGTGTGCTGACCTTAGAAGCACATTATTAGGCTTTTGGTTTCAACCAGGAGCCTATTAAGTGACATTCTTGATGTAAGCATTCTCCTTTCAAATTAAATTGCATTAATACATGAGAGAGCCTTCTGTGGGTGGGATCTTGTTTTAGGGCACCTTTCCTCTTGTACTGCAGAACACCAAATTTCTGTTTACTGAATTTAAGCTTAAAAAAAATGTAAAGCTTTGAACATGCATTCACCTCTCTGATGCTCTAAACTTGTTTAACCAACTTCCTCATCAAGTGCTACTTTTTTGTATTTATCTGTTCCTCTCTCTCATTAGAGACCTGCACTCAATAGAAAGCCCATCTTGAAGTTTCTTCTGTCAAACATACTAGATTATTACCTTTAAATTAACCCAACTCAGTTTTTAAAGACATGGACAGAATGCAGCCAAGCCCTTGCTAGACTCTCACACGAATAAACCCATGCCATTTCTTTACAGAGTCATACTGCTCTCTGAGACCTTATGAACAGCACCCACTGTTTGCCTTTCTCTATGCATTCTTGTCATCCTATGAGATTGGCTCATTACATTCTATTTACAGTCTTCTCCAGTGTTGCTCCTGCCTAGTTTTCCAATGTCTTCTATATTCCTCTTGCAAACTGGTTCTAAACCTAACAATACACGGTCAAATTTATCACAGCAACAATCCTACTTCTCATTAGGTACTTGTCTCTTTAGCTCACTGATGCCCCACAGTACTTGACAAAAGCAACTTAAGATAGAAAAGGTTTATTTTGGTCTGTTGTTCTACAAGAAACACTCCACCAAAGTCAGAAAGGTAGACACTAGTCTTATCTTTTCCAAAGTAAAGAAATAGAGAACAATGGATGCTTGGGCCCAGTTCTCTCTCGCTCTCCTCTCTCTCTCTCATTGCAGGACCAGAGCCCATGAAATTCACATCTAGAGTGCACTTTTCTGAGTGCTGTGTTTTAATACTAGAATGGGCTATATTGAATTTTTTTTTAAAAAAATTTCCTCATAGATATACTCAGCGATTTGTTTCCATGGTGATTCTAATTCCATTAAGATCACAATGAAAATCACAATTAAGCATTGCACTCGTGTGATGGACTTTTTATGATTCATCTGAATAAATAATTTTTCCATCTTAAAACTGTTGGATTGCTTTTTATTTTTCAGTTTTTCAGTTATACAGAGCTTTGAGGGGTTTTTTTTGGGGGGGGGCTGTCCATGTGTTGAAACATTTTCTCCATTCCTATGGCTTGCTTTATTTTTAGAATATATAAACTTGAAGAATCAAACATTTTATTTATTTACCTCTTTATTTATTTTGAGATTGGGTTTTGCTATATCTAGGCTGTTTTCAATTCCTGGTTTCAAGAAATCCTGCTGCCTTAGCCTGTGGAATTGCTGGGACTACAGGTGAATTCATCATATCTTCGTTGGCTGTAGTAGTTATAATGTTTTGATAAATACCATTTTTCTTTCTTCTTTCTGTTCTTATAATCTCCCTTCCTCGTCCCTTCCATCCTGTCCTCTTTCCTGTTACTACCCTCTTTCTTACCTTCCTTCTCTCCCCTCCCTTTCTCCTCCCCTCCACTTCCTGCTTCCTCTCCCTGCCCTACCCTTCCCCTTTCTCTTTCTTCTGACAGGCTCCCCCTATGTAGCCAAGGCTTATGTCAAAGTCACACTCTTCCTTATATTCCCAAATGATAAGATCACAGTAGTCCTCCTTCTATCCCTCCCTCCCTCCCTCCCTCCCTCCCTCCCTCCCTCTCTCCCTCCTTCTATCCCTCTGTCCCTCCCTTCCTCCTTCCCTCCCTCCCTTCTCTTCTCTTTCTTCCTTTCAACAGTTAATACGTTTATTATCTAACACAGCTATGGCTGCTTAAAGTTGTAAATGTTATTTCTTCTATTTTCTTACAGAAGTTTTATTCTTTAAGGTTGTATCTTTAAACTTTTTTTGTTTTTAATTTCTCTTGTTTTTCTTTTGTTTTCTGGAGACAGGGTTTCTCTGTGTGGCCCTGGCTGTCCAGGAAATCACTCCAGAGACCAGGCATGGAACTTGGAGATCCGCCTGCCTGCGTTTGCCTCACAATAAGTGGGATCAAAATTGTGCAACACTGTTGTAGTAGGGTTTCCTCGGGTCCCGTATGCCAGAGGTCCCGGACCCACAGATCTGTCGCCCGGACTGCTTATCCGCCCGCCGCCCTGGTCCCCAGAAACGACTCAGACGCCTATAATAACTTCATGCTGTTTGGCCTATGGCTCAGGCACATTGCTAGCTAGCTCTTATATCTTAAATCAACCCATTTCTATTAATCTGCGGGCCACGTGGCCCGTGTGGCTCACCCGTGCCTTCTTACATGTTGCTCTTTCAGCGGCTTCAGCTCGGTCTGCCTTTGACTCCGCCCTGCTTCTCCTACCTGAACTGACTCTCCTCCCACTTTTTCTATGGTGCCGCCATGACCCATCAAACAGCTCCTTTATTTAAAGATACAGCACACACAAATGCATTCCCACATCACAACACCACTGCCCAACTATTATGTTTAACTTTTATTATCAAAAATTTATTGTATCTGCTAAAACACATAACACTTTAAACAAAAAGTACAGTTTTATGAATATTTTCCAAGTTCATCTAATGCTTCCAAAGTTTCAGCTTAAAAGATTGTCTAGATCACTCATTTCTTCTGTCTCAAGGAGAAAACCACATTTAGACTGTCATGCTCATTTTACTTGCAGAAAAAGCAATGTTCTGCTTTGTTTGTTCTCATTTTGTGGCTAGATTCCCTTAACAGGATTACCTAACTAATGCTAATGAAAACATTTTATGAATTCTTATAAAGTATGACTTACTAGTCATAGAAATAAATCCTGTAAGATCCAACTTTTGCTACAGAAAAGTGAGAATAAACACAAGTAAGGAGGTAACTACAATGTGGTTTGTAAAGAAAGAACCAAGTAAAAGGAAACACAATTGGCATTTACAGCAATTATCATGGAATGGGTCCTTGGCATGGACATTAGTGTCCACACAGTGGCTGTGCTCAGTGAATTATATTTTCTCACACAGGTAGTACCATTTCAAAGGAGAGGGTGTTGAACGAAAAGTGATTTGCTTAGCGTGTTCTCAGCTTGTTTTCTCCTCTAGCTTGAGCTGATAGAGGTCGTTATGGGTAGTAAATCAATCTTCCTGTAACCCATGCTCCATAGGGGTTTTATGTTCCTGAGTCACAGCAGGACAAATGGATCTATTATGGGCTGTCTTCCAGCCAGAGTGCAGCAGCTCTTGATCCTCCCCTTAGAGTGGTATTTACTTACCTCCCCTTTCCCCTCTAAGATTAATTCCTGGAGTCTAGGAAAAGACTCTTGCTTGTCATTCCTTATGTGGCTCCTCTTTACACGATCAGGGCATGGAAACTACTTTCCTTAGAATAAGGGCTCTGAAATTAAGTTGGGAGTATGTAGAAATAAAATCAAAATACCATTAGTTTTATTAATTAACTTAAAATTTATTTATGTAGCACATAGCATGTGTCAAGAACTATTTATGGTGTTTGGAATTAAAACAGACATAGATGATATTTGTATAAATTCACCAAAAAAGTGGGACTATTTGGTACCGGTTAGCTCACTAGAATTATAATGAGTTGAGAAAGGAGGGGCTATGGTTGATGGCTTATTGGTAGACTACTGGCATTTAGAACAGTGACTTTAAGGTATATTTAAAAGGCACTGGAAAGCAATTAAAATTCTAAGCATAGTGATAATGTAATACAGGTTTTTATTTATAAGATAAATCTTTTTATCCATGTATCACCCTGCTCCCCCTCCCTTCCCTCCTTTCAATTCCCCCAGTCAGCCTTCAGCCTCCCCCTCCCTAATCCTCTATCCCCTCCAGTTTTTAGAGTATAATTTTTTTCTGCTATGTAAATAAAACTAAAATTCTTTTAAGCAACTTGATAACCAAAACAAGATATAGCAGAAATGAAACTCAAAGTCATAGCAATGGACATGAAATGTGATAGTGGCTTGAAATAGCTGAGACACAAAAAGTGGTTATAGTCAAAATCTACTTACTGTCTAACCTCAGGTGGTCACAACTGTCAGGTGAAGAGGATCCAAGTATGAAGGCAGATACTCAGTATTCTGATTTGCATCACTGATTGTTGAGAGAGAGATGGGATTCACTGACGTGGAAACACAAAAGCACAGAAAAACACTGAGTTTGGGGTATATTGAGCTTTAGATATTTGTAAAATGTAAAAGTGGAGTTACCTAGGAGTGAGTATGGGGGTGCTGAACTGCAGATATGATTTGAGAGCACTGTGCCTAAAGTTGAAATCAAAGACTCAGGAGTAGAAGAGCTGACCTAAGAATACAGAATGAGGAGATCGGTGCCTTAATTGAGCCCTGAAGGACATCAAATGTAGGGACCGTAGGAGAAGGAGCTCTTGGCAGAGGTAACAGGAGAATGGCTCTGAGAAGCTGGAAGAAAATCGGAAGAATCTGTATCTTGAAATTAAAGATATTTTCTATGAAGGAACAAATATTTTTACCAGTTACTTTTGTGGATTCCACAAGGGAAGAAGAAGGGCTGACTACTGAATTGAATAATATTAAGTGGTATTTAAAAAAGATAGTTTTGATAGATTGGTGTCAGACGCCAGAATGGACTGATCTTACTAATAAATAACTTGTGGAAAAGGAATGCCCAGGAGGAAAAAGGATTAGGTACAATTATGGGTAGCTTTGTTCATATTTTATAGTGAGTTAAATTTTTCTTTGTCTTTAAATATTCATGCTTGGTACAGTACATATTTTATCCCAGGGAAAAAGGTTTCTTTGTCCTTAAATTTTCATGCTTGAAATGGCAGAGTCCCAATCAATTACCAGAAGAATAGGGCATGCAAAAAGAGAAAGAAAATGCAGTATCCACCATAGAATCATGTTTAATGTGCTAAACTCACTGCTTTACCTCCATAAATATTTATTTAGGCTTTAAAGCCATAATCTAGACTATTCTCTGACAAAATGCAACTGAAAGAATAAGTTGACTTACAATTTTAAGGAAAGCTAATGAACTTCACCTCTCTAACACTTCTTTAGTTCTTTAGTGTGTTCAAATTTCTAAATTGGTATTCTTGCAGAGGTGATTAAAGACATTCCACCAGGCATAAGAAAGTACTTATCAGAGCAAAGGAGATTCTGGCATTAGGCTGGATCACTGAAGTGTGGACCATGAATGGGAAAGAACAAAGGTGAAAGCAAATCATTAATCAGGGTGCTCTGTAGATGACTGGCTATTGGACACGCCATCCATATCTCCTTCACGCAGCTTCATATGAGCAAATGTATCAGTCACCTAAGTAAAGTGCAAGATACATTGTGTTCCTACACTGAGAACTTATGTAAATTCTCCTCTACATACTGGGTGTGTGGGGGGGAGCTAGAAAATTGGATATGAAAAATAGTTCACACAGAGTAGGAAAGTAATACGTTTTTTTCTTTTTCAAAAGTCATATTTATTTCCTCAAATTTGACAGCATTTTAAAATAATATTATTTTACATACATTTTGTGATAAGGACTATAATTAGTATAGTAGAGCAGTAATTTCAACTGAACAATAGTATATTTTAGCCTTAGTTTTGTTTTTTTTCCTATTTATCTATTGTGGGTAAGATTGGTGTGTAATATGTACTGCATTCTGTAGTATAGCTCTCATGAATCAACCCAATTATAATTAATCTCATGATTAATCATATCACATTGAAAGAATGTCTTGGAATAATGATTAAAGTGGTTTGTTGCTAGTGAATCCCCCGTTTTTTATACTCATAGTTTTATGTAAAACTTTCTGCCTTGGGCTAGTTTCTGTTTAGATATTTACAAATGTGTGTAGGAATGCCTTCTGTGATGTCCATCTACAGAAGTACTAACACATTTGCAACATTTAAGTCTGAAACTGTCATACTACTAAATGAAAATCAGGTCAATAGTTCCTTCTTCAATAGATAGTGCTTACAAACTTTTGTGACCTGGAATTATTACTTGTCAGATATTTTGTACAAAAGATTAAATCATGAATAAGACTTTAAATGATATCTTATAGTCAAATTACTTGTATATAATATCCCACAATTAATTATTAAAAACAATTATGCAAAGTGCAGGTCTTTTTGTACATTCTTAAAAGTTCCAAAATATTAATGATGATCTTCAATCTCTCAGGAATAAATTTGAAAAACCTTATTTAATAATTTCATATATATATGTATTTATTTACTTAGCTAATTGCTTCTGGAACAATTACAGAATATTTTTATACAGTTGTTGTATCTGATGGTATATGTGCATCCGCAAACAAACCCTTCTGGTATTTAAGATGCACCTTTGTTACCTGTATTATTTTCTTTTCTGCTAGCTCTTTACCTTGTCTTCCCAGGGTTGCATACCAGACCATCACTTTCCCTCACTCAGCTTCCACAGGCGATTGCACATATTCACCTTTTCCTTAGGCAGAAGAAATTCTTAACAAGATAAAATTGCTGCAGGGTTGGGGACTGCATATAGGGCTGCTGTCACGTGAGTGATTTGGGGAAAATTAAGCATCTTAGCTTTCCTATTTATGTCTTCACCTATATTGTAAGAATGTGTTTTACCAAAGGGCTCTGAGGAATAAGTATGTTTCAACACTCCCCTCTGTTTTCCTGGCTTTGTATTTGCACTCGGTCTTATGGTCCCTGCTTGTCAATCTTCCAGACTCCATGCCCTAACAGCTATGGTAGCAGAGGCCATTCATGCTTTTCACTATTAAATTCCTGTTGTCTAATTTTCTCAAGATAATAGGTATTCAACTCTCGTATTCGCCTGCATCTACCTGGTTGCTGTTGGAGGTTGTAGGGCTTGATATTCTCCTTCTAACAAGATGATTTTTAACACAAAAGATGTGAGGATCCTAGAAGATGGTGTAGACCTTAATAGGTGATTGACAGCTGAGCTGATTTAATTCAAAAACAATGGTTTTATGTGAACTGAAAGGAAGCTGTTCACTGGAATACTAGGCTGTGACTAAGGATTTAAATTTGAGATGATAAGAAGCTCAAAGTTCTACAGCATGAAGGAAAAAATAAGGATTGGTAATTAAGAGGAAATATAATGAGATAATGCTTATGTTTATCTTGGGAATGTGTGGAGAAATATATGACTCATTCACCTTGAACAGCATGATCCAAACTTCAGAAGGGGATTAATCAGTAGCAAATAAACAACCAAGTAGTTTCTCAAATTTCAGCTTAACCAGATTAAAATAGCTATTTCTGAACTTATGTGAAATATGTCATTTGATAAGACCTAATAATTTTTACTTCATTAACCATGTGTATGTGTGTGTGTGAGTTTGTTGGATTTTATTTCATGCCACACTTTTTGAAGTCAAAAGACAACTTGTGGGAATGAGTTCGTTTCTTCTGCCATGGATTCATCAGGTTTGGTAGCAAGTGCCTTTTCCTATTTAACTATCTTGTAGGCCCATGTTAAATCAATTTTTAATGATGGAAGCTTTGGAGTTAATCAACTCTATACTTAATTATCCAGGATACGACAGATCTAGTTCTAACAGTATAATGTAACAGAGACTGTAGATTTCAGGGGAGGATAAATGAGCTTGTAGGTGCACGGTGATTGTCCTTGTAGTAATTTTAAGGAAAAAAATTTACTTGTATCCTAACACACCCTCTTATTTAGAGTCATTTATTTATTTAATAAATTGTTTTATCTATTATTAAATATTTTCTTAACTGGCAGACAAAATATTGAACAGCAGGCAGAATATTTTCTTTTAAAAATAATCATATCTCATTTTGAAAGTAGAAATTTATTGGTCATCAATTAGTATTACTTAATTTTTTCATTTTTCTATTCATTTGCAGAAGTATTTCCTTTTGTCTCAAGTGGATTCTGAAACTTGCCATCAATTTGTCATATCTCTTCTGGCTGTCCAGAAAAAGGTCATCCAAATTACAGCCAATCATACACTGAAATGCAGATATCTGGTGAAGTGAAAGAAAGAACTTAGAACTTGATTAGATGTGGTCTAATCATAGAGTTCCCAAAACTTTCCATTGTTCTCACTTTATATATTTTTAACATTTCCTCCATTCCAGAATGCCTGTAGGTTTTCTTTCAATTTTATAAACTACTTCATCAATATTCTTCCAGACAGCCATACATTCAATTATTAATTTAAAATGGCGTGACCCAACTATATCATATGATATTTTCAAATAATGAAATTTTCATTTAAAAATCATTTTGTTGGTGAAAATAAGGTATGACTAATATTTTTGTTACAAACTACATAGTTTCAAAATTAAAGTTCATTTAATGACTCATTAAACAATTGTTTTTCAAAAAAACAGTTGTTTTCTTATAACCAAATGTAGATCTTCACACAAACACATATTGGGTCATTGAGTGACCAAGTGTCAAAATGAGTTTAAGTTTGAAAAGTAGTAAGATTTAGTAGTTAACACATGCTGTCCCTCACTGCTCTGGTAAACTAAAAGCATAGCTCCTTTGTTAGTATCATGTAACCTTAGATAACGTTCTCAGTATCTATGTTCCTCCAGTTTTCCAGCTCTCAGATGGGGAGAAGGCATGTTCTCAGAACAGGCCTTAGTTCAAAGCCAAGAAGTCACCAAATAGATTCATACAGTATGCTCAAGGTGTATACTTGGCAAGACTCGCATTAAGCTTTCTTTAATAGGCATTAATACTAGTTAATCTCTGTTTATATGTCAATTTCTCAGCCTTGTAAGAGTATTTTTTCAGCTTCTGTACTGTGACAACTTTGGGATTGCTATTATTCCTTTGCTGTGTCACTTCAATATCTATGCAGAAATTTTATATCACTTGTAATTGTCTTGAAGATTTGGCGAAACTGAAGCTTACTATCCTGTTCCTGAAATCTAAAAGACACCTTGGTTTTTAACATTTATAACATATAAGAATGCCTCCTTTAGATATTGATACTTTATTACAAATCTTATCTAGGTAGATTACCTCTGATGAATGTCTAAGACATGGTTTTTATTTGTTCATTTCTGGGAGTCATGAAGAGAGATTCAAATTCTGAGTCCAGGTCACCATCACACATTAATACTGCCTGAGTTCTTCAAGATCAGCTGGAATAGCAACATTTTCTTCAGGTCTCCAAATGATTCTAATATGTCTACAATACTTAATCAGTACTCTATTACTCTGCTAAGCAATAGACCCAGAAGCCAGAAAGTGTGGAATTTACAAAAGTCTCTTTTATTTCTCATTAAGCATATGTGATTTTCAAACCAAAGGTTTTTGAGTTGTAGTTCAATAGTCTGATTAAGATTTGTAACATTAAAAATCAGGGACTACAAAAAGACAAAGCAAAAGACTTCACATTTGTTTTGTCCTGTTTGTCATCTCTTAGAGGTCTTCTCATTTCTGAAGAGGAAATATAGGAGCACTGTAGAATTATGTTTCTGACCGAGACTTTCTGATCTAGTCTCATGGCCTACACTTTCCGGCCTACTCTGGTGGCCCCGACTTTCAGACCCACAGTCCCATAGCCCCACTGAAACACAGATGCTTGTATTAATTGTATGCCGATTGACCTGGGGCCCAGGCATATAACTTGCTAGCTCTTTCTCTTGAACTAACCCATAATTCTTATCCTGTTCAGCCATGCGGCCCAGTACCTTTTCTCAGAACAGCATAGTTGTCCTCTGCATCTGCTGGCTTCTCTGTGGCATTTCTGTTCTGTTCTTCCTGTTCCCAGAGTTTTCTTAGTCTGGTAGCCCCATCCACACATCCTGTCTGCCTTTGGCCAATCAGTGTTTTTATTAAACTAGTAGGTGGGACAGTTATTTACAATGTGACATAATCTCCCTAGAGAGGACTATATATTGGCTAGAGGGGAAGTAGGGGAGAAAATAGGAGGAATAGAAGTAGGGCAAACTGGTGGGATGTATTGCATGCGAGAAGAATCTAATTTCAATAATAAAAAAAATCATGTGTTACAGTTCAAGAAAAAGACTTCATATTTGGTAATTCTTTATCTGTAGTCTCAGCCCATAATGACTTCTAGTCTATAGAGTAATATTTAAGTATAGCTCTAAAAATAACCTAAAGTAGTAATCCAGAAAGTACATCATAAGAGGACACTTTTCTAAATTTTTTGATGAAATAAAATTTCAGACTTGGTTTTTCATACTTTTCATATAGAACAAGTATGGTATTTTATTTTCCTGAGCATTTGTGGAATCCTTTTCTATGATTGGGTACCTTGAGTATAATGCCTTAAGCTATGAATTAAGTAGAAAATCTACACACCTTACATCATCTATGATATGATGACATACTTACACACTTTTCAATTCTCTAGCAAACAGTCAATACTACTGATATGATAAAGATTTCATTTTGATCTGGTTTGTGTATGTCAACTTTCAAATGCAATGTTTCAAGAAGTGAATATCTAATTTAATAGTCTCTGTGTCCCTCATACCTGCAGGTTAATCTTTTCCTTAATGCATTAGGTACTCACAGGCAATGAGGCGAGATACATATATCAATCCCAGCACATCTAAAATAACAGGCCAGGAAAAGTCGGTGGTGCAATGTGTCAAGAAGGAAGCTAATCCTACCAGAATGTGCAGCACTGAATTTGGGCAGTGGTCCAACGTTTAACAAGGCCAAAGAAATGCAATCTTATTTTAATAATCTATTTTTATGTCAAGGCCAAAAGCAGTATTTAGACCGATTTTAACTTCCCCCTTGGTTATGACAATTTGTACTCCAGAACTCTCAATGCAGCAGAGTATTAGCAGAGCAGAAAACATATTTCCTATTCTCATCTTTGGAAGGTGTGACAGAGAGATAATCACAGAGGCAAGGGCTTGACACTTCCAAGCCCTTCAGGTTTTAATATGTACCCATGTAGGGAGATGACATTTGAATTCTGAGCTCTACATACAGCAATGTGGTATTGGGGGATCAGCAATTTAAAGGAACAGATATTTACAGAGATGTGCTTTGTTTCATGCAGATGAGCTGCTTTGGATATAATCTATATACAGAAGACTAAAGCACATAGATTTCCCACACAGCTAAAATAATTAAGAGAAGTGGTGGCCTTAGGAAAATGGATAGTGAGACTGTAGAATTTGCTATTTTTTTTTTTACAGGACTGAACTGTCAAATTTTTCTACAGCCTCTCAAATTTTTCTTTTAATGGATTTTCAAGTTATAAATAACTACTTACTTCTAAGTATATATCACCAATTATAATTCATCTAGCAGAAGCTTCATGCCCTTTATAAGATCTTTAAGTGAATGGGTGTGTGTGTGTGTGTGTGTGTGTGTGTGTGTGTGTGTGTGTGTGTGTCTTTTGATTCCATCACATGTTGTATACATCTCTTTCTTTTTTCACTGAGTCATTCTGTGTCTTGTGATATGCTTAGTTGAGACACTCCATCTCCTGTCAGAGAGGTATCTCTGTTTTAAATTTTCTGCTACTGATAGAATCTTACTTTTTTTTTTTTTCTAATCATCGATGCTACTCAGTTTTGTTGCTGTCATAACTAAATATTTGTAAAAGCAAGTTAAAAGGGGACTAATTTATTTTGGCTCATAGTTTAAAATATTTCAGACCATAATTTTTGTCTCTAGAAAGTTGCACTGAAGAAAGCTGTTCACTTTATGGAGAAGTAGAGGGCTCTGAGATTAGCAATAATGCTCAGTAGCGCAACCCTAATGATCTAATCACTCCAAATAAACTCCACTGTAGGAAGTTATCTCTACTTCCTCAAATAGTGCCCCCATCCTGGGGACCAAGAATTTGATACTGGAGTCTGTTGGAGACATTTCATACTCACATATAACAGCAAACAAGGGAATACATTTTTAATCTCTTCAAATTAATGCTCTATGTTATAAATTAGGGGCTTTATGCTTACTTTTTAATGTGTAATTATGAATGTGTATCAAATTGCCTCAATTTTTCATTCTTACACAATATGTCAGACATTTATTTCTCTGTATGGTGGTCCTTGAATTTTCTTTGATTTATTTATTTATTTACTTATTGATTGATTGATTGATTGATTGAAATGTGGCTTCCTTGGTTTGCCATGACAGATACTTTCCAGTTGAGATGCACACTTTTTCATAAGAGTTATCCAATTTATATTGCTTAGTAACACACAAACAACATACACAACCACCTATCAACTATCTATCATCTATGTATCTATCTAATCACTTATCATCTATCATCAATATATCTATCATCTATCAATCATCTATCTCTTTATCTATCTATCATCTATATCTATTTATCACCTATTTTCATCATCATGATTATCTATCTCCTATCATCAATCTGCTTATACCTATAACCCATCTTAAATATAAATATTCCTTTAGTTCTGATTATTTATGAGGAAATATAGATTAAGTCAAAACCTTTATCTACTTGAAACTTTTCAGGTGAAAACAACTCTCATTTCTTCTCATCCCCATATTTGTTTTCTTACACTGGCACAAAAATATAAAGTTCTCATACAGAATGGTTTTATGGTCTTCATAACAAGGTTGTGCTCTCTGACCAACTTTTTCCATATGAGATGTTAAAATGTAAAGGTGCTACTATGATGCTTGCTCAGTCCCTTACAGGTCAACTCAGGAAGAAGATGTCCTTTGGTCTTACTCTCTCAGAGGTAATCTTTCACTTTGTAATGATGTCAGAAGCAAAGCCATTCATTTCCTAGGTGGCCCAGATCATTTACCAAAAGAGCCTGGGGTATAAGGACACAACCATTTCTGTCTGAAAGAGATTAAGGGTGGGCATCGGCTCCATGTTTCACACTGAGTTGACCAAGAATCTTCCCCAAATTTCATCTTTCTGGTGTAATACTTTTCCTTAATAAACATTGTGGAACTCAAACTGGATCTTACCACACGACATGCTAGCTTCCAATAAAATCTAGGATAAGATAAAATTTATTTGTACCTAAGTTACTACATAATATTTTGAATTCAGTGAAGATTCCAGTTTATCTATATTAAAGATAGTTATAAAAATATTGAACTCAAAATCTTTGGTCACTGATAGTATTGTTTTGGTTTTAATTTTCTCCTTTTTAATACCTTGAGTGATTACCACCCACAGTACTTCCCAAATTTTGAATAAATTGTTAACTAAGAAACAAATATTATTCATAAATCTGGATTAACACAAATCCATAAATAATAGTTACTCTTTAACTATTATTTATGCTGGTTTAGCCTTTAAGAATCTGTTTTAGCTGTGCATAGTGGTACACGCTGTATTCCCAGCTTTGGAAGGGTAGCAAAAGAAGAATTTAAGGCTAGCATTCCATTTAGGGAATTCTAGAATATCCTGATTTATAGGAGAGAACTCTAGTTACACATGAAATGAGACTTGCTCATGAAACAAAGAAATACCAAAAAAGGGTGTAGATAATCTTAAAACAAAGTTAGGCAAATATACGTGAAATCTTTCAAAGCTGAATGAATGTGCCAGATAATACTCATACTTTACTTCAAGCAGTTAGAAATGTCAGGCAAGAGGATTGGTTTGTGTGTGTGTGAGGAAGGGAGGGGGAGGGAGGAGGGAGAGAGAGAGAAAGGGAGGGAGAGAGAGAGAAAGGGAGGGAGAGGAAGGGAGGGAGAGAGAGAGAGAAAGGGAGGGAGAGAGAGAGAGAAAGGGAGGGAAAGGAAGGGAGGGAGAGAGAGAGAGAAAGGGAGGGAGAGAGAGAAAGAAAGGGGGAGAAGATAGCAGCCGAACTACAGAATAAGCCTATGTCTAAAGATAAAAATCATTTTTTTTATATTTTCATATGGCTTCATGACAGTGAAGTTATCAATCTACAAGTCACACTTATTTCAATGAAAAATGACACAGAGTTATAGAAAATCTAAATCCACAATTAATGTATAGACTTTCCTATTCACCATTTGGGATTATAGATTGAAATATTGCTTTTTTCCTGGAAGCTTTCACAGCTGATAACTCCAACTGCTTTTCCTAGATTACTTGCTTTCTTGCTTTAATATTACACATGAAGTTGGGGATGTACATCACACCATTTGATTCTTCTGCAGCTATGCTTTTCTATAGATGGCTTCACCTCATATTGTTTTTATGGAGCTCATGAATGTTGTGTATATTAGTACATTAATTTTAACTATTGGGTAGTATCCTGTTTTATTGATTCTATTGTGGAAAACCGTTGCTTTGAATTTTTTTATGTTTTCTCATACTTCATATGGTTTTATTGTATATAACATAAAATACAATTTGTTTGATGATGATATAATTCCATATTTAACTTTAATGGGAAGATATTACAGTTTCCCAAAGAAATTATACCAAGTTGAACATCTCACAGTGTGGGAATGCCAGCATCCAGTTCATACATGTCACTGTTGCTGTTAGCTAGTCGTCCTAGTGGAGGTAAGTTGGTATTTTTTTTGTTATGGTCAGTTTCCTCTGCCTTTTATTAATGACAAAGTGGACATAGCAATTTGACTTCATCTATAAAGTTCTTTCAATTGCCTCTTACTGTTCCCTTTTTAGAAAGCAGAGTTCTTTGGTGTTTTCTATGCCCACCATTATTTTTCCAATAACAAAATTATAGGCTTTGTTAGTCATATGTATTAAAATATATTCTGGGTCTTTGTATCTTTAAAAAATATTTTCTAAAAATGAAAAGACTGTAATAATATTTTGATAGTTCACTAACTTATTTTATAGTTAGTGTTTTTTCTAATATCCCAATTGAAAAAAGTTAAGCCTAGCACCAAGGTATTTAGAATATATTTCAATATATGTTATTACATTTACATATATTGATACATGAAATATTTGTGTGTATAGATATATATGCATGTATATGAATCTGAACATTATTTTGCTACTATGACTTTATTTTAAGGCTTTGATGTGTTTTTGTATTATGTGAATATTCAATTTCCTGAATAGATAATTTTCCCTAGGAATTTGCACTGCCAATTTCTCATTGTTTTCTACCTTTTGCAGAATAATAAACACTTTCTCTATCTAGTGACTTGGTCACCGCTAAAGCTTTCTACTATTTGTTAGTGGAGAATTCTGCTGACTGACTTCTCATGACAAGTCCATTTTGCATTACTGGACTTAAAAGGATTTATTCATGAAGTATTGCCACATTCATATTTCTTTGTTTTCATTTCTCACCATGTCTAAATTCTTGAGTGATTTAAGTCTATAGTCCTTTTCTCTCCACACAATGTTTCTGTCATTGTTTCGCATGAATTATTTTATCTTTACAATATGAACCATCAAGTATTCTTACATGCATATTGTCCAAATGTATTTATATATTCTTGTTTTATCTATACTAAGTGTTTATGAGGGATAGAATATGAATGGGTTTTTTGAACATGCGTTAATTAAAACTCAAATTCTTTAAGAACTAGAAGACTGGTGACAATCTCTATTATCCAGATGGTTTGACACATTTTGTCTGTTTCAAGGCATTTTTCTATTTTATCTGACATCTCAAGGAACAAATAAATCTTTTTATAGAGGCCTCTTTTAAAATTGATTATATCTGAAGAAATTATAGTTGTCAACCCCTTTTCCTTCTTGTTTTTGATAACATATTATAAAATATTTCTTTTGTAATTTATTATTATTATTTAATACATAGTAATCCTTTATAGTTTTTTTATAAACTATTTTTCTAAAGTTTACACTTTTGATTATTATTTTTCAGGAGCATATTTTTGTTATCAGTTCTTTTACATTTAATTGACTTCTTCCCTCATTATTAGTATTTTTCTAAAATAGTTTCTTAAGGCTCCAATTTGCCATTTTTACATAAGCTTAAAATTTTCTGAATGACATGGGACTTTATGTTATTTTTTCTCACATATTCTTCTCTCACAAATTCTTCTCTACAAATTTAAAATGACAATGTGGCAGACTAAGTTTCATTTTCTTGCAATTCAGCGTGTTTTTATTTCTCCTCTGAGAGTGGGTGACTTGAAGTCATATTGCATAAATGTACCAGGCTTTTGCTTATAGGCCACCAACCAGCACCCAAATTATGACATGGAGATTTGTTGATAGTTTTCAATCTTTGGCCTTATCTTAGCTTTTTTTCTTGCTAGCTCTTATACCTTAACCCATTTCTTTTTATCTATCTTTTGCCTCACAGCTCTTAAAACATTTTTTTTTAACTTTCTCTATTTTTTTTTACTTTCTCTCTTAACTTTCTGCTGTTTCTATGTCTGTCTATGTGACATTTGCCTGCCTTCTGGCCTTGGGTATCTGCCTCATTCTTTCCTCCTTTTTTCTTTCTCTCAACCCTCTCCCTTCTCCTGTTTATTCCCTCTGCCTGCCAGCCCTTCCTATCCTTCCTCCTTCCAAGCTGTTAGCTGTTCAGCTTTTTACCTGACCACTCTGGTACCTTAGGCAGGCAATTTGAAACAAGAAAACACATGATCACACAATTAAACACCCATCTTTACATAGTTAAACAAATCTGGCACAAACATGTAACACACCTTTGCCTAGTTAGAATAATATTGTGCATCTTTCCCACCTCTTGTCTAAAATAAATGATTTTAACTTTAACGTAGTAGTCACATAATACATAATAATAACAATTATCAAGTAAGGATAACAATCACAATGTTCAGTCCATATGCATTTGAAAATTCTAAGAAAATACTCCATTCTTTATTCTGCCTTTGTGAGTCCACAGTTTTGTATGTGATTTACCTTCTACCATACCTAAAAAAAAATCATATTTATTTAGCCTCAAATCTATCAAAGAACCCTGATTTTATGTCTATTCATATTATGGGAAGGGATAAGAAAAGAATATTATCTCTGTAGCCAAGATTGTGAACACATCTGTTTCTCTTTTATGTCAACTTTGCTTTAGATATTCCTAAAGTCATCTTTTCTCATTTTTACAATTAATTTTGGAGAATTTTATCTTTAATGCATCTACATCACTCACACTGTCCTTCTTCCTCCTCTTACTACTCCTTCCCTCACCCCAATTCATGATTTTGTTTTTGTTTTTAGTATATAATGTCTATAAATAGGTGTACATACACACACATATATGTATGCATGAACAATACTTTTATACATAACCCACTAAGCCAATTTATCTTTGCTCATATGTGTATGTGTTCAGGGATGACCTCACAGGACTGAACAACCTATTCTGTAGCTCATTCCTTGAGAGTACTGATTCTTGCTTTCTCAGAAACTGTTGACCTCCTACAGTTCTTATTCTTCAGGTAGAGCTATGTAGATTTTTTTTTCTGTTTGTGTTTTCTTCTCAAAGAGTGAAGTCAGGACTAGAGCAGGAGATAAATAAGCTTCCCATAAAAAAATAGCAAAGAAATAATATACATTCTAAAGATATACAATTGCCTATTCCAAAAAGTGGGGGTCAGTAAGAGATCTTTATAGAAGCCTTTATGTATGTTTATAAGGCAGTAGCATATTCATGAGTAGGTGAAACTATTGCTTTCCAAAATTATTGAACATGTCTTTTTGTAGAATGTTTTTCTCTATAATATTTTTAAGAAGGCCATAAGGTATTCCATCCCCATCATTGGAATCCTTGATCAGGGAGAACTTCAGATGATGGGGAGAATGGACATTAGGAGACAGAGGGGTTAAGAAAACATTGCCCACAGAATCAACTAAGCAGGGCTCATTGAGACTCACAGATACTGAAATGTCAATCCCAGAGCATGCATGAGACTGTGCTAAGATTTCTCCATATATGTTATGGTTGTGTAGCTTGGCATTCTTGTAGGACTCCTAACAGTGAAATCAGGGGGTTCATGTCTCAGATTCTTTCACCTCCTCTTGGGAACCTTTCCCTCCAATTCTGTTGCTTTGTTCAAACTTGTATCTTGTTATGCCATATTTGGTTGATATCCTTCTCTTTTCTGAAGGGAATGGAGGAGGAGTAGAGCTAGGGTAGATGGGAATTGGGGAACTGGGAGGAGTAGAAAAAGGGGAAAATCTGGTTAGGATATATTTATAATCATAATGTAATATATAATATAATAATAATTTTACAAAAGCATCAGGGGATTAAATCACAGTGCTGATGATATCATAATGAATATAGAGTCGTGAAGATGAAGATATGCTAAGGGTAGAAAGATATCACGGATATAGTAGTGCCTTAGTTTACCCTTATATAACCAAACAGCACCACCAACTGGGGACCAACTGTTCAAATACATAAGGGCATTTCACATTCAAGCCAGAATATTTTGCCCCTGACCCCCATAGGCTTATTATGCAAAATTCATTTTGTCCAACTTCAAAGATATCACATAATTTTAAAGACCTCCAACACTATTTTCAAGCTTAAAGTCCAAAATTTCTTTTATGATAGGAAGGTAATCTACTGACTGTAACACTACACACATAAAATTAAACAAAACAAATAAACAAATAGAAAGTTACATACTTAAAATAGCAATAACACAATATACATTCCTATTTGAAAAGGAGAAACTGAGTCATAACTAAAACAATCAGAACAAAAAGAACCCAAAATCTAGCAGAGCAAATAACAAATTTGCTCTTTGTCTGGTATGCAATGAAATCAGCTCAGCTAGGCTCAAATGGCTTAAGTAGCTCTATCTCTCTAGCTCTGCTACTAGCACGTATATGACCTTTCTCTAAGGCTGCCTCTGCTTCACATTTCCTAAAGTCTTTGGTAGACACTCCACAGGTCTGGCCTCGACAGCCTGCAGAACTCCTTGCAATGACTTCTCAAGGCATCTCTGCAGGGACTTCAAGCTTTGCATCTCTTATCATGCCTGGCCTCAACTTCTCACTGTGACTCTCTCCATCTCCCATTTTTGATGCCTACAAAACCAGTACCATGTATATGATGCTCAGGACTCTGCCAAGTTCTGCTGTTAGCACATGACCTGGTTTTCTTGCACTATAGCTGGATCTGCTTCTGTATGCTGATCCTGGAGAATGTTTTTTGTAGACAGGTACATTGGAAGAGCAAGAAAACTCTTTAATTTGAGCTTTTTGTTATAATTGAAAAAAGTTTTGCACAACTTTCTTGCTTCATTAACTGTACATAAGACACACTATTCTTCCCTCTCTTCATTTATAAGAAAATCAGAAGAAGAGAGATATTTTGTTTCAGTTGTTATTTTAGTAGAAAATCAATTGTTTCAAGGCTGTTTAATATTTTCTAAGCCGCAAGTCAACTACAGGATTCCATGTTACAGAAAACATGTAGTTTTTGGAACACTGTACAATCATTGGGATATTTCTGATGTGTGTTAACACACTAAAGAAGAGAAGGCTTTCCAAAGTATTTAATTCTGTACTGGGTTTATTTCTTTTATTTATTTTTTTGTCTAAAACCATATTGATATTTCTCAGAACTCAAACAGTCAAGGAGCAAAGCTTTTGAAACTGTTATAAGGTAATATCTATCCCATTAAAATTTATAAATATTTATATTTTTAAAAATTTAAATATTTTTATACTTTAAATATAAAAATATTTATCCATTTTTTAATCATTATGGTGCCCTTTTTTTTCTTTGCTTAGCTTTAATATATCATAGATGCATGGTCCTGGCTTAAGAAAAATCCCCAAGAAATTCTATCTATATAATGTTTCACTATAATTTTTATCTAAACCTTAGTTTCTTCCCCATGATAACTCTTCCTATATCTGTTAATACTAATAATCACCACTACAGCAGCTTACACAACACATATTTATTATTTTTGGCCTGAATTATGTTTTGTTTTTATCTGTAAAGGAATCTCATAGATAGTAAAATGGCCTTCACATATGTCCTGACTAAGGAACCTATGACTATGAAACTGTATGACAAAGATAACCAACCATGGATTATTGATCTTGAAGATAGAATGCAACATTGAGACAAAAAAATTTAGACAAACCTGAAACTGGGAAAGCATGACAGTAGATCTGCCAAGCTCTGGAACCCCATGAAACTCAGAGGTCAGAACTCCATACATGTATGTTTGAGCTCCACACGTTTAAGATGCGTTTTTTCATTGTGGTTGTGATGTCTTGAACCTTTATTTGTCTTCGCTGTCATTATCTAAAAGGGAAAAATTCACTATACCCTCAAAAAATCTCTGATGGCCTGAAAAAAAAATTGCGGCTTTTGCAGAGAACTGAGTTTCTAGAAAATACTCTAAGAAACTAAAAAACTCCTGTAATCCTAGCTTCAAAGAATATTACATCCTCTTCTGGCCTTGCTAGGTACCCTATGTACTTGCAAATACAGGCACAAACACACATACACTAAAACACTTGAATACAGGTGGTGTACTTGTAGAGTGTGTCAACTTGGCTAAGGCACAGTAATCAAATGTGGTTACAAGTTAGTCTAGCCACATCTGTGGAGTTCATTACTTTGAATATAAGAATAACATTTAAGGCAGTTCAATAGTTTTTGAATAAGAAGATAATTTCACTAGTGTAGGAGGGTCTCATCCAATTAGATAAAAGTAAAAAAAAAAAAAATAAGTTGACTTTTTAGACAAGCTTCAATAGGACGCTTCCCTGATTCTTCAGCCAGCTTCATATTTTGTAATTGCAAACCTTCTCAAATCTGTGAATCAGTTCTCTGGGACCACCCCTCACACAAACACACACACACACACACACACACACACACACACACACACACACACACACACAGTATTCTGTTTAGGATCCTGAGAGATATTACAAAACTTTCAAGCTTTATGGTGATTTTGAAATGAATAAAAATTAATTACATTGCCTTTTCTTTATAATTTCATCGTAGTCTTTCTATTTTAAGATTATTTAATTGATGCCCTTAATTTATTTTTCAACCTTAATTTTATGCTTTATCCCATATTCTACTTATTGATTTCAAAGATTATAGTATGGTTTCCTTTCTCGGGATTATTGTTTTGCCTCCATGTATCAATGTATGCAAATACTCACCTTGTTTTTGTGAAGCAGACTGGTTGCATGCTTATTATGATGAATTTAGTTATCTGGAATTCTTCTTGTTTCTAATTCTTTCTTGATTTTAAAACACTGAGGATTTCCTAAATGGTACTCAGTCCTAAAAGCTTGGAAATACAACTCAAAATAAGGAAAGTATGATTTTTTTTACATTTACATATATATAATTGCTTTATATTTTTAAAATTATTGCTTCAAAAAGAAATTATTATGATCAAAGTTGTGTAATCAGTATTGGCTAAATTAGATAAACTTTCATTTATTCATGATATCTCAATATGGACATTTACATTTGTTGCAATAAGTCTAAGAATCTATTATACTTTTTAAAGAAAAACTATTATGTTGTTACATTCTATAAGCTTACTTAGTGGGAGGACAGTTGTTATTAAGACAAAATAAAGGGAAATAAGGATGTGTCACTAACTGAAACATTGTTGGGAACTTAACATTGGAGTATTAAATAGTTTAAGTAATCATTGTATTTGATTGGTATAGCTTTAAAATATACGAGAACAAGAAAGTATAACTTTCCTTTCCAAGGCCAATCTCATGGTACAGTGCTCAGTGTCCCTGATTGGCTGCAGGCTCAGTAGTAAGTCCTTTGACTGCTTTTGTAGAGGACTGAGTTTCTAGAAAATACTTCAAGAAACTAAAAAACGCCTGTAATTCTAGCTTCAATGAATATTACAAGTCCTTTGGCTGCTGAAAACCATGAGGTCATGAGGTGAAGACCATACCAGTAATGAAGAAGGTTATGGTTGGCTGATTTTTTTTTCTTTCTGAGTACACAAAATTGCTTTCCAAATTATCAGAACCTCTAAGAATTAGCAGACAGTGCATCTCATATGGCACTTACCTTTCCAGTTTACAAGGAAGAGAGGACTGAATATTATTTATTGTAGAACATTTATCTAGTACTTCTTAAAATAATTTATGTTTACATTAGATAATATCCAGCATTAAATATTTTAACAGCTTTTATAAAAATAAAATTATCTTTGTCACATTTTTATTTATTCTCTTATACACGCATGTGTACCTGTCACAGTGCAGATGTGGAGGTCAGAGAACATCTTACAGAAGTTGTTCACCTCCTCTTCTGTGTGGGTTCCTAGGATTAAACTCAGGTCATTAGACATGATTGAAATAATTCTTCAGTGCTGAGCCATCTCACCAACTTGGATTGATATATAAGTATAAGAAATCATCTTGATAAACTGAAATGCAGTCGTTAGTAGAAAGTCCTCACATGAAAGCTGTAATAGTGTATTTTGATTTAGCATAACTCAGAGCTGGTCTGTGTTGTTGTATAGAGACTTATACTGTTTTGCCCAATTCTCTTCCTTGGCAAAAATTAAAAGGTCTCGAATACATTGCCTCTAAGTTCTTCGTAACTTCTTACTTCTCAGAATTCTAATTAAAATGACTTTTCCTAAACGAATATCTGTGCTTGCTCAAGTTCTTATTTGGAAAATGTATTGCCTTGTATATGCTTGTAATCATTTCTAAATGTTTGTCATAGATCACGGGTGTATATATAACAAATTTTTATTACAGAACTCTTTCATAGCTTTTTTCCTTTTCACTAGATCAGTAATAAAACTGCTTAGAAAAACAGATGCTATTCATTAAAATGAATTAAGCTCATATTAAACATCTAGTACATGGGTATTTGAGCTATTTTAAGATATGTTCTAATTTTAAAGACTAAATTTTAAGTGTGTATGTGCCAACTTCTCAGAAATCTAGAAATATTCATCATTTTGATTGTTTATAATTCGCTAATGGGCTTAATACCACTTATAAGTCATGATCTTCTACAGTTCTCCTGATAGTTAACAGAACCCGTACATCATCCCTGATAAAGTTCCTCATGACTCATCTTTACTGTTCTTTGTTAGATGGAGGGGCATTGGCCATGAGAGGGGAACTTCAGGGGGATGGAGAAGTGAGTGTTGGGAGTGCTTATTGTTCAAACATGAATATCTGTGATTATTGTGTTTCTGATAAAATGGGAAAGAAGAATCACACAATGAGATAAAGGAGCACATTGTGACCAAACTTTCATTAAGATTGATATTAGGATGTACATGAAGATGCTATGGTTCCCAAGAAAGGCCGAGTTTGCTTTTAAAAATATTTATTTACTCACCTATTAGTGTGTGTGTGCGTGCATGCCTGCGTGCGTGCGTGTGCGTGTGTGTGCGCGCGCGCGCGCCTGTGTGTGTGCGTGTGTGCGTGCACGTGCGCGTGTTCGTGTGTGTGTGTGTGTGTGTGTGTGTGTGTGTGTGTGTGTGTGTGTGTGTGTGTGTGTGTGTGTATGGACATGGGGAAGGCAGTGGCTGGCTTTGAACAGCCTCCTCTATTATTTTTTATCTTATTTATGAGACAGGGTTTCTCTTACTGATCCTGGCCTTTGTCCTTTTGGTTATTGGCTGTGCAAAGAGCTCCCAAGATTCTGCCTGGCTGTGCTCCTTTCCTCCCCAGAACTTGTGTGACAGGCTGAAATCCACTCCCCTCCCCGCAACCACCCAGCTTTTATATGGGTATTGAAGACCCAAGCTTAGGTCTTCATTCTTGTGCAGAAAGAGCTGTAACCATGGAAGCATCTCCCTAGTCTTCTGAATCCAAGCTTTTGGAAAGATACAGATCTTGGAAAGTGTTTTGTGGTTAGCACAAGTCCCACCTGAAAGCAGCTACATTACTATCTAAGGACGGAGCAACAATGTGGTAAGACAGAAAGTGTCCTGCATGGAGAATGTGGCCACATGAGGTGACAAGGATCCTAAAATAATAAATAAGGAGTTATTGAACAAGAATCAAGTCCATACAGGGTGACATGTTTCTCTGGTAAAGGGATGGCCATGAATAATCCTGTAGGTTTGGGAGTACGTTTTTTAACCTTTTTGGGGCCTGCCACCCAACTCACAAATAAATAAATTCTTAATTATGAATGCCAGGCCTTGATTCTAGGCTGCTTCAAACACACACACACACACACACACACACACACACACACACACACACACACAAAATACAACTTAAATTATACCTTTTCTCTTTAACTACATTTTGCCTCTGTGATTTTTGACTTTATTATATATATAATATTGTCATTCTTACTCCATGACTGATTGTGTGGCTGGGTAGATGGCCTCTGGCTTCTTCCTTTCCTTTTTCTTTTCTTGTTCCTGGATCCTCACTTGAGCCTAAATTCCTCTTCCAATTTATACTATTTCCCTGGCAGCTCCAACTATCCCTCTCCTTCCTAGCATTAACTATCCAGCTCTTCATTAGACCAGACATTTGTTTTAGAAGCAAAGTAACATAGCTTCACAGAGTTAAATAAATGCAGCATAAATGAAGGCATCATATCTTTCCATCATTAAACAAATATTTCACAGCATAAATGAATGTAACACATCTTAAGCTAATATCCCACCACATAATCCTCTTCAGTCACGTAAACAAAATGGAGACTTTGGGTGGGAAAGTCTGCTACACAGAGAAGGTCTAGTCGCTGAATGATCATGAACAGCTAGAGAACAATGTCAAAAAGGAGCACACACATGCCATTCAGACAGATTGTAAAGTACAAATATCTCTGCGTGGCTTCTAAAACCAAGAAAGACACCAGCACACCCCATCCAGGATTGTTGAAAGTCTGATAATAAACAAACAAAAGCACTCACAAAAATCTCTACCTTTAGGTGAAATTAGATTTGCTGTAATACATCACAAGAAAACAAACCATTTAAAACAACTCTCACAAGAATCATACACACTGTGAAAGGTCAAGGATTCTCATTGAAAAGTAGACAGTAAAATGTCCTGTTCTTTGACAACCGTTCCTCTTACAACACTGCTTGAAAATTTAGGTAGCTATCCTATCCACGTATTTGTATTGTATTTTCTAAATTCATGTAAAAGGTTAAAAAAAAGTGACAACTTTGAATAAATTATGATAGCAATGAGAAATAAAGCTTTTAAGTAAAAGAAACTTTATACATACTACAGAAGTCATCACATTCTCCATAAATGTTTTTTTGTTTGCTAAACATAAGTATACAAATAATTTTTTACAAAATTGTTTTCATTCATCTCCCTTTCCTACCTTTCTATCCACCACACACCTTTGCCCCAATAACTGTGTTCTTTCTGATTTTATATGAATTGCACCTTCCCTATCTTCCTCAACATCTCTACATTCAGGATCCATATGAACAATAACAACCACCTATGTTCATGTATATAAGAATGAGGGTAAAGCTTGTGAGAGCATGTAGTATTTGAATTTTTTGAGTCTTGGCTACTTTGCTTAAATTAACGACTTAAAGGTCCTTTAATTTTTCTGAAAATTTCATTTTTATTCTTTTCTTGTTGCATTTTGAATTTGGATATACTTCGCTGTCTGTCCACTCTACTACCAAATTCATCTCATAGCCATGAATTAGAAACTTTCACATCACTTTTCAGCATTTTGGCTAAGATCAAGTGTAAGAACAATGATCACATAGAACTCTTTAGATAGACAAATAGAAGAACCCTTTAAAATTAGGTCAAATTTAATTGATAGCACAGTATCCTCTTCCTCTTATGCTCTTCTTAATACATACGCGTAATGTCAACAGAAAAAAAAAGTGTTTAATGGCTTGTACATAGGAATATAAAATAAGCTATGTTTTATATCTATCTTAATGCTCTACTGTCATTCTCTGTTATGTTTAGTTTATCAAAGCAAGCCAATTTCTAACCTTGTTCAAATTATGCTTTAAAGTAGAAGCAACTTTAATACATGTGCTTGACTATTCTCAGAGTTTTAACAGTCCAGGTAAATATTTAACGTTGTATAATTTAATAATGTTATTTTAAAATTATTTTTCTGCTGCTAAAGGAGAAAAAGATTTCTAAAGTCTATCACCATGGATACAAAAAGTAGGATGTTAGTAAATGTAGGGCTCAGATAACTTTTCTGGGGAATATTTTTTTTTATTTTGCTAATTTCACAATGGCATATAATAGAGTAAAAACCCATCCTCTTAATAAATACTTAAATATTTAATAAATGAATAAATTATCACATGATTAAGGAATAGCCCTAACTATTAGCCACACAGCCAGAGTGCCCAGGTCAGTCCTATACAGGGTCCTTGGTTTTCGGTTCAGACTCTATGAGCCCCCATGAGCTCAGGCCCCCTAACAGATTCCCTATGCTCCCAGTCATGGAATGCCCTCAGTCTGCTCCAGTAATCTTTTCTCATTCCCATTTCTTGGGAGATCTAGATCTCTTTCCCATGAACTTTCTCTATTTCCTTGCCTATATAGGGCTGTGGATTATAGCATGGTTATCCTTTATTTTACAGCTAATATTCTATTTATGAGCAAGTGCATGTCATATTCGGGTTACCTCACTCAGGATAATTATTTTCTAGTTCTATTCATTTGTCTTCAAATATCCTGGTGTCATTGATTTAACCGCTGAGTAATACCTCGTTGCATATTAGCACCATATTTTATTTATCTATTCTTCTGTTGAGGGGCATCTAGGTTGTTTCCAACTCTACCATTACAAGTAAAGATGCCAGAACATAGTTGAGCAAGTATCTTTGTGGTATTGTTGAGCATCTTTTGAGTTTATACCCAAGAGTGGAATAGCTGGATCTTACAGTAGACTAATTATCAGGTTTCTGAGAAACTGCCATAAATGATTTCCAAAGTGGCTGCACAAGTTTGCACTCCCACCAGCAATGAATGAATGTTCCCCTTGCTCCACATCCTCTCCAGCATGAGCTCTTAATTCTGTTTATTATCTTAGTCATCCTGACAAATATAAGACGGAATCTCAGAATCGGAGTCGTTTGATTTGCATTTCCCTGATGGTTAAGGATGTTGAACATCTCTGTAAATGTTTCTCAGCCATTTGAAAGTCCTTTGTTGAGAATTCTCTGTGTAGATCTGTATCCCAATTTTAAATCAGATTATTTGGTTTTTTAATATCTAGTTTCTTGAGTTATTTATGTATTTTGGATATCAGCTTTCTGTTGTGTGTGGGTTTGTTGAAAATATTTTCCCTTTAGCCTGCAATTTTGTCCTGCTGGTGGTATACTTTGCCTTACAGAAACTTTCCAGTTTCCTCAGGTCCTGTTTATTAGTTGTCAGTTTTAGTGCCTGTGCTACTGGTGTTGTGTTCAGGAAGTTGTCGCCTGTGCCATTACTTTCTCTTCTATCAGGTTTAGTATATCTTGATTTGTATTGAAGTCTTTGATTTGCTTGAACTTGAAGTCTCTGAGGATGTTAAATATATATCCATATGCTTACATCTAGTTCTACTAGAAGCATTTGTTGATAGTATTCCTTTTTTTCCATTGTATAATTTTGGCCTCTTTGTCAAAAATCAGGTGTCCATAGGTGTGTGATTCTGGGTCTTTAATTAAGAAAATTTTATTATTGCTAATTATATTTAGGTGTGTGTGTGTGTGTGTGTGTGTGTGTGTGTGTGTGTGTGTGTGTGTGTTGAGGTCTTTATGGAAGCTTTAGGAATTAGATCACCGGGAACTAGAGTTATAGAAGATTTTAGTTGCCATCATGTGGGTGGTAAAACCAAACTTTGTTCTGGAAGATTAGCAAGTGCTCTTAGAGGGTAAGGCATGTCTCAAGTTCCCCTTCATCACTAATTATTTCTGATTGACATAGAGCCATCTAGTTCATAATTTGACCATCCATTGGGAAAAAGACACTAAATTTCTTCATTGCTTTTGCTTTATTTTTGTTCTACCAATTTGATACTTTTCTCTTTTTGCCAGATTGATTTTCTTTAAAGAAAAAAAAAAACTCTCTTCCTTGTGCTGTTTTTACTCTGCAACACTGAAAAAGATAGATTGTCCTGGCTTACTAGTTTTTTTAAAAAAGAAAAATGAATGTTGACAATAAGGAAAAATTATGTAATCTTTCTTCTGGTTATTTCAATAGCCATTTTTCATTATGAATTTTTTAAAAAAGTAAGTTTTGATACAGAAACTTTAAATATTAGGCCTATCCTCCCAGTATTTTCAGTCTATTCTGTGCTCCCTATTTACTGATTTGATGAGTAGGAAGATAAATGCAAATACGTTTTCATGGCTTAAAAAGTCAAGTTTGGTAATGTGATGTCTTCAAATTTGTTCCTGCTTCTTAAGATGACTTTTCCTATTTAGTATATTTTGTGCTTTCATGTGAATTTCTGGTGGCTTCATGGGGCTTGAAATGAATCCATAAATTACCTTGGATAGTATTGGAGTTTAAGAAATGCGAACCCATCCAGATCAGTATTATAAGTATTTCTCCCTGACCCCTCCTCTCTCCTCTCATCTCCCCTCCTCTGTATATTTTTTTGAGTTTCTTTTTATCATATTTTTTTATTTTCACTGTGTTTTCTTTTATGTGTTAACTTTTTTCCTAGATGTTTTATTTTATGTAGATATTCTGAGTGGGATATATTCATGATCTTTTTCCTGAGCGTTGCTATCATTGGCATTTGAAATCTCTACTGATTTTTTGCATGCTGAGTTTTATATCCTGATTTTGCTGGATTTGTTTTTCAATCCCAATAGTCTTTTGTTTGAATTTCCTGTATATAGAAGCATAGTACCTGTAAGGAATATTTTGACTTCTTTTTCTCATTTTTATGTATGCATTTTACATTTTATTTACTTTATTTTTCTTAAGTGTTCTATAGTTTTTGGTATTATGTTGACTATGATTGGTAAGACCAGATTCTCTATCTATGTCTCAGATGAAAAACTTAGATTTTACCCATTGTGATGGGTAATGTTGGCTCTAAGTTTGCAACACACAGTCTCTATTATATTGAAGTCTATTCTTTCCATACATATGTCCTTTGAAATTTATATTGTAAAGTTATGTTAAAATATATGAGATGCTTTCTCACCTATGTAAATAAGCAAATGAGTTTCAACTTTGTAACTTTTATATATTTACATACAATGTATTTCATCTAATGGCTTGTGTATTTTGTTACATCCCAAGAGAAGCACTCCTCCTCATTACAGTGAGTTGGCAATATCCTTGATGTGCTATTTGCATTTGCTGCTATTGTGTTGAGTCTTTTCCTGTCTATGCTGATTTGAGACGTTTGTCTGTAATATTATTTCTTTCTTGCCTTTCCATCTTTGACTGGATTTAAGAATCACTGGACTGGTGTTTGTCTCATAAAACAAATTTGAAAGTGTTACTTCCTTTTCTTGTTTTTGTCATACATGAGGAAGAACTTATACTAGCTCTTCCTTAAAAGATTGGTAGATTGGATCCTGGTTACTCTTTGCTCTATATCAAAAATCCACTTATGAATTTGTCCATCATAGACACACCATGTCTATCTTTGTGGGTCTGTATTGTTAGGAGCTCACAGACTATGACACGACAGCTGATAAACCTTTATGGAATGAATCTGGATCTTCTGAATTTAGATGACAGATGAAAGGCGTGGGCAGTTTCTGGAGCATTTTGTACTGATATCAAAGTCTATCCTGGGTCCATTAACTTCTTGGAGTCCATGCCTAGCGATATTTGGTGGAGGGACTCAGTCCTACCTCAACAAGATATGCCAGACTGAATTGACTTACCTTGGGATTTTTTTTTTTTTTTTTTTTTTTTTTTTGCTGTCTCTGGTCTCTGGGGACAGTGCTGGGAAAGCCCTAGAAGAAGAGGTGGGAGAGGGCACAGTGATGGAGTATGGGGAAAATTTAAATTAAATAAAAAGAAAAGATTGGTAAAGCACAAAGGTGAAGCTTTCTGCTCCAAACTGTTCATCCAAATTCCATCGTACTTACAATTGGTTTCGTTGGATTTTTTTCCTTTTGTTGTGTGTTTGTTAAAAATTGGCATGTCAAATGACTCTAAAGTTGTTTCCACTTCTTCCAGTCCTTTTAAGATAAGTTTGTAGAAGAGAAACTGTTAACCACTGTAGTAACAGTTGCTATGTCACATTTTCCATCTTGTTTTAATTTTTTAATTAAATTTAACATTTTGAGAATATAATATACTTTAAACATTTCTCCCTTCTCTTTTCATCCCTCCAAACCTTCACATATACCCATCCTTCAAATTCAGGATGATTTCCCACTAGGTGTCATTGTGTGCAAATGTATATGTACATATGTATATTTTCCTAAATATAGTCGATTCAGTCCATATATATTCATTGCAGACAGTTTGGCACTTGACTAACAATTGTGCTTTTTCTTGGGGAAGACTATCTCTCTGGATTCTAGTTTTCCTGAGTTGCTTATAGTTCTTGTTTATAATTGAGGCTTCTTGGCCTTCCTCTGAACCTAAGGGTTCGTTTCTGGATTGGTGCTTATCTTTCTTCTTTGGTAGCATGCAGAGTGCCTTCCAGTAGCATGAACACTAGCCAGAAGGGGTGGAGGTTTCTAGGTAGCCACTAGCTCACCTTCTCCATATTCAATGAGTCATGTCAGTTTTATGTATAGCAATAAGGCCTTACCATCAGTTTGTGGAGAGTGAATAATAGCCTTGGTAATGTCCTGGGTTGTTTGGGATTCTCCTTGGTCCCCTTTGGCAAACAAATTGGTAGGGGTAACTAATTCCTGGAACTAGAGAATTCATTTGGTGATGAAAGATGGCCAGTTAAGAGGTTCTGTTATTTGGAGATACGTATATGCTATATATTTGTGTATATTTTAGAAGGCTTTTACTATATGATCTTTCCATATGACCTCTAAAATGGTCCTTAGTTTTAGCTGTCCCTCCCTTGGGGCTTCTCTCATTCTCCTCATTTGATCTTCATTTTCATAAATATCTATTATATGTTTCCTTTCTAATATGACCCAACCCTCCAAACTAGTCTTTTAAATTATACTTATTATTTGTCATATAAATTTTAGCCTGCTTCAAAGCTAAAATCCATAAGTGAATACATATCATATTTGTGTTTGGGGTATGAATTACCTCACTAGATATAATTTTTAGCTCCATTTATTGGCAAAGCTCGTGGTTTCATTTTTAAACATCTGAGAAATATTCTATTGTATACCACAATGTACCACATTTTCTTTATCCATTCACCTTTATCCACTCTGATGGACACATACTTTATTTCCAGTTTCTAGTTGTTTTGAATAGAGCAGCGTAAACATGTGTTAGAAAGTGTCTGTGGTAGGGTATAGAATCCTTAGGTTGTATGCCCAGTTATAACATAACTGGATCTGGAGGTTGATTTATTTCCACCTTCCTGAAGAATGGCCACACGAATTTCCATAGTGGCTATGAAAGTTTGTCTTCTCACCAGTAATGGAGGAGAGTTCTCATTGTTTCATATCTGTGTCCACATGAGCTGTCACTTGTTTTATTGATCTTAGACATTCTAACTAGTGTAAGATAAAATCTCAAAGTAGTTTTGATTTACATTTTTGTGATGGCTAGGGATGTTGAACTTTTCTCAGCCATTTGTGTAATCTCATTTGAGTGTATTCTCTTTAGATTCATAATTTATCTTAAAATCATATTAATTGTTTACTTAATGACCATTTTTGTGTTCATATATATTTAAATATTACCCCCAATTGGATATGTAACTTGCAAAATCTTTTTCATTTATATAGGCTGCCACTTCGTCAAAGTGATGTACTTTGCTGTGCAGAAGCCTTTCAGTTCCATGAAGTCCTAATTACTACTTTTGTTTTGCTTTTAGTGCCCGTGAAATTGGTGCTCTATTTAGAAAGTATTTTCTTGTGCCAATGTGTGTAAAAAATGTCGATTGCTTTGGGTACAGTGGCCATGTATACTGTATTAATTCTATTGACCCAGGATCGGAACTATCTTTCCATCTTCTGATATCTTCTTCAATGTCTTAAAGTTTGTATCATACACACCTTTCATTGCTTGGTTAGAGTGACTCTAAGCCCTTGTACATTATTGGAGGCTATTTTGAAAGATGTTGTTACCCTGTTTCTTTCTTCTTTCTCAATCCTGTTGTCATTTTTTTACAGAATGCCTTTTTTTTTTTTTTTGCTAATTTTATATCCTGCTATTTTGCTGAAAGTGTTTACCTCACTGGCCATTTTAAAACTCAGAACGTTAACATGTCTCCCCCATAAGATTTTCATGTCATATTTTGAATGATATACCTACTGGTACTTTTTCATTTCATATTGTAAGAGCCATAAATGCTGATTCATTGTATCATCGATTTATGATTTTCAATCTCAGCTACTGGTTGGAAAAAATGGATTTTGAAAGCCTTATTCAACTCTCTCTTTCTTATCGTCTACACAATTCTTCCATACATCTTTCTGTTGTCCTTAAAACACTGGTTTTGTTCAATTTACTGTCAGTGACAAAAATATTTCTAACTAAAAGAAAGCAATTACTAGTGTGGATTTGACTATCTCCTCCTCTGCCTCCTCTTCCTCCCTTTTCCTTTGTGTGTGTGTGTGTGTGTGTGTGTGTGTGTGTGTGTGTGTGTGTGTGTGTGTCTTTTGGGGAAGGGAGAATTGTGATGTCTTCCTCTATTGGTATCACTTCATACTTTGTTTGTGAATTGTTGTTTAGTTTTTAAGGCATGGTCTCCATGTCTGAGCTGGAGTTTAATTATGTAAACCAAGGGTCCTCAGACTCACAGAGATCTGCCTGCCTCTGTCTCACAAGTACTGAGACGAAAAAAGTGTAACATTTCCTCTTTTCTTCTTCTTCCCCTCCCCCACCCCTTTTTGAAAGAAGGTAAGGCTCTCCCTAAATGTGAAGTTTCTGATTTTGTGTGTGAGATGTCCATCAAGTTCCAAACTTCTTCTTGTCTTTTCCTGTTTAGTGATGATATTGCAGTCTCACAGTACCATTTCCAAGCTTTTTACATGGAGGATCTTAACTCAGCTGTTGAAGCTTGCAAGGTACTAATGAGCATCCCTGTGGTATGTGACGCTGGGTTGTCAAGGAACTAGACATGGTATTGCTTTGGGGAACACTGGGCTGGTTTGCCTCCTGGTAATACATGCTTCTTTCTGGATAAATAGCCACAGAGTTGAAGTTATATTCTTTTTACTGGATTAGAAACTGAAGTACCCAGGCTCCTCCTCAATTGCCCAATGTGTTTAGTAATAAGAGATCGATTCTTCAAAACCCTGGATTAATTGTGATTGGGTTACAGTTTTAATTTTGTTATGGAGATTCAAGAGGACCATGAGTAAATTTTGAAGGGGAAAAAAGTGTTCTAATACCAATGAATATTTCCCATGACTCATAAATATTTATTAAATGCTTCTTTAAAACCTACAATATGGAAACATTTCATTGCTATACCTCCTTAGGTTCAAATTGTTCCATGTCCCTCTGGAGTTTACTCTGCTTTGTGTTTTTTTTATTAAATAAACTTCTGTTCAAGACATTTATGTCTTATAACTAAATTATTATTTTTTTTTGGAAATAACTGGGAAGACACTTGCATTTGTAACAAGATGCCAATTGAATTTCTATCCTAGCCTATTCCTTCTACTGTAGAACCATACCTGGGTACTTTGTAAACATTTGGAACTTATCTATTACAGTTCTTGAGGCTGGGAGGTCAAGATCAGGGCACCTGTAGATCAGGTAGTGGAAAGTCCTTCTAAGACCTGGCTTTTTTTTTTCTTTTTCTTTTTCTTTTTTTCTTTTTTTTGTGTCATGTCATTACTTTGGGGGAAGATTGTGTCCTCACAAACTTAAGAGGATAAAAAGATGCTGAAGTATTTCTCCACTGAATGAGTCTTCTGCTGCAAAGCCACTGATCCCATTCTTTGAAGGCCCTGTACCTTGGTGATATTTGTGGTTAAGATTTAAAATGTGAGTATCATAGGGTACATTCAGATTAAAGTCTTCCTTCATAAATCAATACAATTGTTCATGTTAATAAATTTAAACTATTGGGTATACGTATTCTGAGAGCTGATGGTGCTAAATATTCATGTAGATTTTTCTTATGCTGACCATATATATATATATATATATATATATATATATATATATATATATATATATATTTAAAGCATCTGTCCTAGGGAAGAACTTCTGTGGTTGTGTGAATTTTGAATTGAGATTGTAATTATTTTTTAAAGAATACATTGGATACACAAAAATTAAAAGTAATAAATAAACAAAAGTAAGGCTATTTAAACTTGTCTGTATTAGACAGAGATTAAATTAATTCATATTAATGATCACCTTCAAAGTATAGGAAATGATAAGTAGCAACCTTTGGAGGTTGTTTTTCCTCATGTAACCTATCAGCAAATCTCACCCCGGAGACTCTGGCATGGAGAATGCTTTTGTTTCCCAGACAACTCAGCTACCTCTACCCCTCTAATATATAGTTAATTTGTGCTCAGTTTTAGAGCCCATGACAAATGCATAGGTGATAATTACTGACTAGATTTTTATAAATGTTCCATTCACTAATTGCACATTATAAGCAGAGTCTGCTCATATCTCTTTTATGAGTATTTTTTAACTTTTTCTTTAATGTGCTTGTATTACTTAGGATACAGTTTCTTTTTCTTCCTGGGTATTTTTTTTAAACAAAGATATATTCATTTTTCATCTATATATGTTTTCAGCAATTTATTTGTTTGATGCAGGATCTCACTGTGTAGCCCTATCTGGCCTAGTTATTGCTGTACACTTCAGTCTGGGCTTGAATTCCTGATAACCCTGAGTGAATGAACAAGCACCATCACAACCAGCTACCTAGGCGCTTTCATTTACTAGTGAGTGTGTTAAAGAAATGGTTGGATTAGAAACTTGAAACCATTATTTATCATTATTTGTTTTTTTTATTTTCCTGTAAATATCAGAAACCCCTTAAAAATCAAGACATCTCATAGCACATCTTTCTGTATTATCTCTCCAATTCTTTCTTTCCTATTAGAAAAGCTACACGTGACAAACACATACGTCACACTAGCTATGAAGCTTATATTTTCTTTCATATGAACACTTAACAACACGCACTGTGAATATGGTTCAGAAGAGGGTATGAATAGGAACCAGATTTACATATCTAGAACCTACTTCAAAATTAAGTGTAGTTGTCCATATGGAATTGCTGGGAAGGGGTTGAAGAACAAGTGCATCCCAGTAACTCTTTTAGTAATCAGTGTAGTTGGAAGGGTGAGCTTCAGGTTCAGTGAGCAACCTCGCATCAAAAGAGAAAGTGATGGAGAATAATAGAGCGATTATCAACATCAGCACCCGTCTTCCCCTTGTGTATGCATGAGCCAGTGCACTGCTATAAACATGTTCACACATACACCACACACATACGCACAACAGAAAACTGATCTATGTATTGATATATAATCATTTATGTTATTAGTTTCTTCCTTTCACATTAGGAGTTTTGCTTTACTTCATAAATATATGTTTACTATTAAGCAAGTTTTATTTAGGTAAAATGTATATGGCATAAAATTCAAATGAACAATTCAGTGAGCTTATTACCTAATTATATAATCACAAAATCTATAGTCACAATGTTCTAGCCATCCCTTAGGATAACTTATGTCCACTAAGCAATTGTTCACCAGTCCTCCTGTTTTTATCTAGCAGTCACTAATCTGCTTTCTATTTCTAAGGACTCTCCTCCCCCCCCCCCTCTCTCTGTGTGTGTGTGTGTATACCTATATGTGTGTGTGAATACCTATATGTGTGTGTGTGTGATATAGTGATATATAACAATAATTACTAGCATTAAACAGTAATACTGAGAGTGCATTAATAGTACAGTTAGCTTGTCAAAAACCAATAGATTTCTAATTAGACTTAGGGCCAAGTTAACAATAAGAAAAACATGCTTGGTATTGGAAACCTAGCCAAACACTCAGGACTAGTGAAATCAAAGATCTTAGAGGATGACCTATAATTACCACTTTACTCTAACTCCATAATCCATTAGTTCATTCTAAATATTCATACTTAAGCCCACAGATAAGTGTAGGCTTTACTCTTTATCAAGGAGACATACATTTGCAACAGAAATTATTACAAAAAAATCCAACCCCCAAATTGTGCAACCTTGTCCCAATGTATCTGTGAAACATCTGAACCCAAAGCTCAGGCAACACTCAAAAAAGAAGGCAGAAATGTTTTTAAGAGTGAGAGGATCAGGGATTTTGCTATGAGACTAAGTCTCACATGAGCGGAAAAAGGACAATAAAATTAGATATGCCAAGGTGGACAAAAGAAAGATCATGAATCCCTCAAACTACACAGAGAACTACAGACAACTAAGAAATGCTGAGATTAGAAGCACATTTAAGTAACGTTATTACAGGCTAAGCAGGTTGCATTTAGGAATATATATGTATAAAATATACAAATGTTTCAAAAATTTATGAAAAAAGAGCATGACTTTTAAAGAGAGAAAGGAGGTATGTATGGCACAGTTTGGTAAGAAAAGGGAGAAAGAAAAATACGTAATTGTTTTATAATCCCAAAAATAAAGATAATAATTCTAAAGACTGAAAACAGAAAGGGCAATATATTCTCTCACTTTCATTACATTTTGAAATCTATACATATATTAGCTTATATTAGTTACTATTGTGTAGCTATAATTAACATATCACCAACAAAATCAGCTCCAAGAACAAAATGGTTATTTTGAATTCTGGTTCCAGAGGTATAGAGTCCAGAATGTCAGAGAAGTTTTGGCATAATAGCAAGAACTTGAAGCTGGCTGATCATATTTATCGTTTATATATTCATATACCAAAGGCAGGGAGAGATAGAGTTGAGAGAGACAGAGATAGATGGATGGATAGATAGATAGATAGATAGACAGACAGACAGACAGACAGACAGACAGATAGATAGATAGATAGATAGATAGAGACAGAGAGACAGAGACACAGAGAGAGACAGGGGGAATACAGAGAGAGACAGAGAGAGAGGAGAGACAGAGACACAGAGAGATAAAGAGAGAGAGAGAAAATATATAACTAGGAAGTAGGGTAAGTATTTAAACACTCAAATCCACAAATCCAGCCTTTCACTATCCCCAATGACATATTTACTCCATAAGAGATTCACCTCCAAAGGTTCTTCAAATAACAGTACCTCCTGGACCAAGTTTTCAAACACATGAAGAATATTTATCTTTTTAACCACTACAATTCTTAGTGAGGCATTTTTACTCTATTTTTGACAGTGTGGTAAAGAGTCTAACAATATATTCAGGGCAGTCTTGAGTTTATGATCATTCTACTGAACCTGGAAATGCTTGGATTAGACATGTACCATACACACACACAAACATACCCACATACCCCCCACACACACACTGTTAATTAAACTAAAGATCTAGATATTGCTAGGCAATATATTTACTATTGAGCCACATCTACAAACTTTGGAGTCATATCTTCTGACTATTTTTGATTGTCAACTTGACACATTTGGGAAGAGGGTGCCTCAGCTAAGGAATTGCCTCAGTCAAACTGGTCTACGGGCATGTCTATTGTGTATTTTTTTGTGATTGCTAATTAATAAAATAGGCTGCATACCACTGTAGGCTTTGGCACCCTAAGTAGTTGATCCTGGGTCATATAAAGAAGGAAGCTGAGCAGAAGTATGAACAAACTCAGTAAATGGAATTCCCTATGGTCTCTGCTTTTACTTCTGCCTCCAGATACCGTGTCCTGATTTCCTTCAGTAATGCATTGTTAAGGTGGGAGTTATAAGATGAAGTAAATGCTTTCATTTGATGGTTTGAGTCAGTATTTTCTCCCAGCAAACTAGAACGTACCTTCAAAAGCACCATAGAAATTAATATTATAATAAAACCAAACAGAAGGTAGAACTTTAGAAATGTTAGGAAGCAAAAATCATTAATACAGTCTTAATATTTGAAGACAAGATTTCACTGTTAGAATGTAAGTCCATAGAAGCAAACAGGGGCCCTCATAAAATAGATCAACTCAGTATCATAAGAAATACCTTTAGAGAAAGTATCCTTGTAAGTGCTTTCACTGGAGTCTTGGAGATTACTGCATCCAGCAAAAGATAGGAATGCATTTTAAGGCTAAGAATGATGGATCTCATTCATTTGTGTTGTAATTTGGTTTACAGAAGCAATGATATGGTAAGCCATTAACAGATAATAGAAAAATAGAGAAAGTATTTGCAACATTTCCTGAACATAGTCTAAAAGGAAGCAAGGAAACTATCTGGAAGTCACTGCTATTTAACCCACAAGGTAAATCTATTTTCTCGTGGATACTGAAGAGTTCATCAGGCTTCTCCATAGACAGGATGATGTATCACTCAAGACAATCTAATTCTCTTCACTCTGAGTCTATGCTCATCAAGAAAACTTGAAGATATTTGTTTAGAAGTTTGAAACTGTTAAGAACTTGTATAGATAATAGACATGAGCATTTCCATTTGGGAAAAAGCACCCTGGCATTCTGAATACAAGGAGCCTGTCTCACATTGATCATTCTATTGTACCTAGATAATTCCTAACTTTAATTGTAACTCAGTAATTGAGATCTGTGTGAGCTATGTATATGCAATGTATATGATATTTTATATTTAAAAGTGATGTGATTAAAATAAGCTGACAAAAATATTCTTTACTGGTGAATTTGCCTTCTTGCTCTAATATAAATCATTGAAAAATTTGATTATTGGAATATTTAATTCTGAATCACATAATTGGGTAGAAAAAGAGAGTTATCAAACCTATAATGAATATAGAGAAATATTTTGGGGTGTAATTAACATTTTAATGCAAAGTTTTATATGATAAAAATTCAAAGAAATGTAGGACTTTTTCCAAATATTAACAGTTAAACACAAGATACCGAGTTCCTAAAAATGATTCTGACACTCAATTTATACAATGACTCTTCAGATTCCACTCTGGAAAATACTTTCCACTTGGAAAAATTGCTGATTATAATTAACTCTGGAAAGCCTCAGATCCTGTGGGTTTCTTTTGGGTAAGAAATCTCAGGGATAATTTCAAGAGCCATTTTTAATAAGATAGAATTATATTGCTGATTAGTTTGTTTTTGTCAAGGTTATAGTTTTATAATTTTTAATTTGAAGACATTTCTGTTACATCAGGCCAATATTTCAACTTGTTCAACATTCAGCCCTCTAAGGTCAGCTACCTTAGTATACTATTCTGGTTATTGAACCTTAGCAATATGGTGAATTTATCCCACATGAGCACACATTTATTGAAAATATTCTTTTACTTTTATCTTTGTAATGATTTTAGTAAAAATACTTTTATCATATCAAGTTGATAAAAAATAGGTTCCTGATCAGGATGTTGATCTTACTGAATAAGTAAAGGGCATCACCCAGATTCTTTGCTCAAATTAAGCAAGCTTTATTTTTGTCAGACAGGGTTATCTCTCTAAAGAAAGATCTGAAAGATTGTTCAAATAGCATTGAACACTAGAAATGGTGGGGCTCATGTAGGCCCCCAAAACTGCAAGGGTAGGGGTTTTCTAAGCATTTTTAGTTATGTAGGAACTTGGCAAAACATTAAAAAAAATGTCAGAACGTCTTACTTATAAGGGCACATTCAAGGTGTTACAAACTCTATAGGTCAGGGAGCACATCAAATTCCAGAAATAGGTTAAATAACAGTCAACCTGAATTTTGGAGCAAATTGAAATGAACTTGCTCTGACCTTAAAACAAAATGGCTTCCAACTTTAAGATGGAGTACGAATGGTTCATGAGTTGCTTCTTAAGATTTATGAAAATTTTAGAGTTAGCCAATTACAGTGAAGTCCACTTTTACTGAATCCAAAGATATAAAAGAAGGTTATGCTCAGAATTTCCTGAAGTACTTAACTGAATTTTCTGAAATTCACCAAGTCCTCCAAAAAGGGATGTCAACTATGTCTTAATTTGTTTCCTTTTCCTTACACATTGGTATCCAACACCTCTGAAAGAGTAGGCTGCATTTAGGGAGTTCCAACATCTCAAATTACCTGAAATTTCAGTAAGACTGGAGACACTCCACAGACAGAAGTGTCTGTCATTGGTCCTGGGTCCTCGATGTCCCTTAGTCCCATCAATTTTATAAGCCAATATCAATGCTCCACTGTCAACACCAATGCTAGTATTGCCCCCTCCTTTTTTCAGTAATTTTATTCTAGATTTTAACTATGGTTTTTGTTATTTTTGACAGGGGATCTCAGTGTAGTTCAGGTTTGCCTTTATTGAATGACCCTCATGCATCAGCCATTTTGGTCCTAAGATTACAGATTGGAGCCACTGCCTGTGCCTGTTTAAGTCTGGAATCTGTAGATTTATGCATATGGTGATATGGTGTGCTCACTGTCATTCTCACATAGATATTTCATTTTCCCTCATTGTCTCTCCATAAGTTTTCTCTTTCCCATCATGTCTGTGTTCCTAGTATTTTTGGTCAGCAATGCAATAATAGTGAATATGTGGCTTTTTTTCAGAGTTCTATAGCTCTTTTTTGGTCTCTGTGTTTATGCTACAGCAGCAGTTCCTGTTCTGGATACTGGATTTCTGATGTCCACACTTCACTCTTCTTCAAATGCCAGAATCTGAATAACTTACTTTGGTTTTCCAATGTGTTTTGACAGCTCCACATGAACACTATTTTTTCTTTTATCCTTTTGCCATTTCTGTGGAAACTGCTATTGTTTATAATTTTTATAAAGAGTGCAATGAATCTTCAGATTCGGTTTAGAAAATATTAAGTTTTCTGACCCCAGAAAACAGGATATTGGTTATTTTTCATTTATCTGGATGTTGTTCAATTTCTTCAATCTCAATGCTTTATAGTTAATATTAACCTAATATTTTTGTCTTCAAATACTCTGGAAAAGCAATATTATAAGAGAAGAGGCTATTTTTGGTAGCTAAGCTATTTTGATTTGATTATAGAGATTTAAAGACAGAGAGACAGGCTCCAGTTTCATAACTTTTGGTGATTTTAAGGTTCAGATCAATGACCGTTGTCCAAATTAACTAATTGGGTTAACTTGAACCCCTTAAAGTTTATTTTAAAAAAAATTACAAAAACTCTAAACAAAATTACAGAGTAGTTAAACAAGTCTAATCAGTTCTAAGTACAGAGGTAAAGCAGTCAAGAAAGAATTTTCACCTTGAAATCATCTTTACAAATGTATACGTATCTTGAATTAAGACTGTTTAATAACTCAATACAATTTTATCCTGGGAACTGAACTGTGCCCAATGAGCAAAAAGTGCATGAAAGAATGAATAGTATGTATCAGTGGCTCTTTAGTTAGACTTTTTTTTTTTTCAATCCAAGGGAACTAAAATCTATCAGTAATTCAAGGCCTATTGTTTTATTGCAGTTAATGCTAAAAGAAGGGCATGTGTGAAGAATAATTTTCTCTCATGTAGAAGTTCCTTAGAGTTCAAGGTAAACAAAAAAATCTACAGTCAACATTTAATTAATTATACAGAACTTCTGGGAAGAGAAATGAATGAACTCCACATTAAATTTTAGTTTGGGATAAGTATGTCTTGATCATCACCAATGTTTTTCCCAACAGATATTGTCCTGAAACTTTTTATCCAATTCATTTAGTGTCCTCTCCTTATATCTTTGTAGGAATAGTGGCCAAAGCATGGAAAGATAAGCATAATAAATTAAGTAAGTGAAAACAGTCCAAATTCCTTTTGATGAAGCAAAAACAGTGATAAAATAATACTCTATTGTATTCTCAAGGATGTCATTCCATATATTTTAATCCTTTTAGTAAGAGAGATAGACTGTAGCTCAGTGCTAGGACACTTGCCTAGTATGCAAGAAGCTGTGGGTTTAATATCTACCTACACCCACATACACGCACACACACATTTTAAAAATAACTATTTCTTAAAACTGGGACCACATACATTTCACTATATAGAGTATATTTTAACAAACCAACAAATTTATGAATAATTATGTGTTTGTGCATATGCCATTTGTCTGTGTGTGTGCATTTGTATGTGCATGTGTGTGTGTGCGCGTGCGCATGTGTGTGCTTATATTTTAACTTTAACTCAAAGAAGAGAAATTTCTTTTCACTTGAAGAAGAGAAATAAGTAGAGACGACTCATGGAGGGCTTGATGGATTATGTTGTAGAAGATTTGACAGGAGAGAAAAAGGCAATTGCAGGATAAAATCACTACTCTGGGGAGGAGAAAGAAGTGAAGCCATTAAACTCAGACACCTCATCAGTGGCCAGAGTGTGGCTCACTGGTTAAGGAGAGAGAAGAATACAGAAGGAAGGGATAATAGAATTTTAAAATACTTAGTTTGAAAAGACCGAGAATAGATCCTTTAAATGTCTATTGATTTTTACTGGACATAATGAAATGGGAGCCCCACAGTAAGAGAACCAAATTTCTTTTTAACAATACACATAAGTGAACATGGTATACGTCTAAGACAATTAAGTCTAAGTAATCCAAATTATGATATTATAGTTTATAGATTGCAATGTCCCTTGTTGATTTTAATAATGAAAACATATCTTAAGTGTACACTTACCTGCAACTTCATTTTTTCTCTTTTACTATAATTATTTAATTTTATGATAAAAGCTCTTGTAACACCTCAGAATGATCAATACCTATGATACTTTTTGTTCATTTTTGTACTGAATAATAATAAAATAATTTATTCAAAATCATTTACATGAAATAACTAGTTAATGCTAATTTTAGTATTATTTAGGTAAAATTTATGTGACTGCATTAGAAATTATGTCAGGGAAATAAACAATAGTAGCATATTATTACATCTTTCTTTCAAAAAAGTGGATTTTCACTATACTTGTTACCTTTTAATAAAGGTTTGAAATACGTGCAAGATAAGCATCAGGATTTAAGTTAGAGTCATATACTTCAGCTAAAAAGTCAGCAATAGCATAATTTCCCTTTGAAAAACAGCCTAGCATGTCTAATTAGGTATAGCAAAGTAGAACAGCACTCAAGATTGAAGTTCAGTATGTTCAGGAGAACAATTTTGATGATATTTTCATAAGATTCTGAGGGTTTGGTTATTAATTATCTTTCTTAAATGTTGGGTTATTGGAAAAACTAAATCAGTGAATTTTGCTTTTTGTAATTAGGAACACAAATCTGTTGTTATATGGCAGCATTCATAAAGGTCTGTAGCTAGAAATTTTCTTGTGTCTTATAGGTGTTCAATCCCAAATAAACATGCAGAAACTTCTTTTAATTAAAAACTGTTTGGTCTAAGGCTCAGGCTATTAGTAGCTAGCTCTTATATCTTAAGTGAACACATTTCTATCAATCTATGTGTTGTATGAGGTTTCTGGCTCAGACTTTCCAGCCTAGCCTCAAGGTTTAGGCACGCAGACCCATAGACCCGCAGAGACACATAGATGCTTACAATAGTTTTAGGCTGATCCGCCTAAGGCCCAGGCATATCACTTGCTAACATTTTACCTGTAATCTAAACCATGACTCTTCCTGTTCAGCCATGCCACTCGGTACCTTTTCTCGGAGCAGCATAGTTGTCCTCTGCTTTTTCTGGCTTCTCTCTGGCATTCTGTTCTGTTTTTCCAGTTCCCAGAGTTTTCTTAGTCTGGTAGCCCCACCCATACTTCCTGTCTGCCATTGGCCAATCAGCACTTTTTCTTAAACCAGTGGGTGGGACAATTATTTACAATGGAACAACATGATGCCCCTAAGTCTATGTATTGCCATGTGGCTTTGTGGCATTACCTCTTTCATTACATCTTGCTTCCCTGGCAGGGGCTTACAGCCTCTGCTCTGTCCTGTGTATCCCCCCCCCCAAAAAAAATCTTCTGACACCTCTATCTCTTTTGGATTCCCAACTTGGATATCTTCTGCCTTACCATGGGCCAGAACTTCTTCTTTATTAAGCAATAATAGCAATATATATTTACAAACTGCAGAGAGACAGCAGGTAGCTTGTGTTTCCATGGACACAGAAGCTAGCAAGATTAAAAATGAAATAAAAAATCTTGTTTTACATTTAATAAATGAGAGATTTTTCATTATTATACATTTTACTTTCTCCAAATGGACCCCTTGCCACTATTTATTGTGACTACTACAATCACATTGAAAATGTAGCTGTCGTAGATTTACATTTAAGATTCTAAGAATTATTAAAATAAAAAGGAAATGTTCTTTTATCTTTCTCTATTGCTTTAAAGGACTTGTTTATGTGACAGGTTTAGATTTGTTCTGCATAGCAAAGGTGATGTGAGAATGGGAAAACTTATTAGATTTTTTTATTTATAACAAGAAATATGAAAAGGTGATTCTTAAAAATCTACTTATTATGTATAAAAACATCCAGATTAATCAAAATATTTTCCCTAAAACTGTTTATGTTGTATAAAATTCTATATGTTAATATGAGTACAATGTCAGGTATTTTTCTACAGTAGAAAAGGATCAGTGTAATTGTTTGGGAAGTTAGACCTGAATCATTTAAACCAACCTATAACCCCTCAAAAGCACTAAGATATTGTTGTTGGCTGAAAATACAAATTCTTCCACATAAACAGATGCGGAAAATTATATTAACATGATGAATAGTTTTATTCTCAACCATTCAATTGCCTGGTAATTTATTGAATGTGGGCAATTTTCACTAGATGTAAAAGCTATATATAAACTTGTAGGAGTAATTAGCATGTATGAACACATTATTGTTCCATGAGGAATTAGTAGAAATTTCAGGGGCTTGCAGCATGTGACAGAATAAGGATTTCAACTTACATATATTAGAGGCAGCAAATGCTGCATCTTTTATTTGAGTTTTTAATGGTTTAAATTTCTTTTACAAATGAAAATTTATTCCAAACTTTTATATTTTATATAATTTGCCTGTATACATGTCTGTGAAATGGCTGTGTGCAGTGGCTTGGAGGCCAGAAGAGGGAATCCAATCCCTTAAAACAGAAGTTACAGATGGCTATTGGCTGCCACTTGGGTGCTGGGAATCAATCTTGATGGCTCAGCAGAAAGAGTTGCAAGTACTCTTATCCACTAAGCCATTGCCTCAGCCCCCGAAACCCTTTTTAAAATTTGGAAATATATAATATTGGAAAAATACAAAGACTTTTTGAAGTAGATAATTGAGATGTAACCAATGTGTAATAAAATTGCATATATTAAAATATGAATTTATCAAGTTTTGATGTACATGTGTAAATCTTTGACAAAATCGCCCCCCTGAAGACATTGGTTTCTTTGAAATTTTCCAAAAGTCACTGATAATTCTCACATTTATCTTTTCTCATTCACCTTCCCTGGGCAACTGAGTATATTTTCTTTGGTAGAGATTTGACATTTTCTAAATCTTGGTGTTAGGAGATGAAACTTCATTTGCCTGCCTTTGTTTCTCAGAGTAATTCTTTAAGATTTACCCATGTTAGCATATGTTTGGGTTTCTTTGTTGCAAAATATCAATCCACTGGGCATGGATAAGCCACATTTGTTTATCTTGGTCCACAAATGGACTCTAGGTTATTTCAGATTTGGGGTAAGTTAAAGCTATGTTATACATACTCAGAAAGGATCTTACCTTAGGTATAAGCTTTCATTTCTTTTATGTGGCTTAGGAATAGAAAGCCTGGTAGTGTTGAAACTCCTTGAGTAATAACAACCATTTACATTCTTCTTGGTAATATTTAAAAGCTCTGTTTTCAAAATTATTCTTTCAAATAACCTTTTATTTTATTATTGGTAACTTTTAAAATTTAATTAAGAATACATGTGTGAGAGTCTTTTCTGAACTTTCTGTTCTTATTATTTATATGTATATACTCACATTGACAGTATATGGCTCTGACTGCTTAGATTTAGATTTATAATAGTTCAGGTGCCACAAACCTGCCAACTTTTCTACTTCAAACTACATTTATCATTCTAGGCTTTTTTCCTTTGTTCTCAATTTTCAATTTTTACAGAATACTTTTTATTATTATTATTCATTGTTGATGTATGAAAATATCGTGCTTTTTCTGTCAAAAACTTTTTAATCTTAATATTAGTAGAATTTGTGTGTGTGTGCATATGTGTATTGTGCATGTGTGTAGTTCATAAAACTTCCATATAGACTTATATCAGAGAATAAAATCACTTCTTAAAAATTTAGTTAATATTTATGTACTTAGCTTTTTTCTTGTTTTACTTTTGGAACCTGCAAATCATACACGTTAAATATAATTTAGTGAGTAAGGGTGCTTGTGTTTTTCTCTTTTATCTGCAATAAAATATTTGATCTTCTATTAGTAAGTACAATCCTAGCTGTTGGCATTTTTGTAGCTTTGGTTTAACAGGTTGAGAAAACACCATTTTTTAAAACTTACGTTATTGTATTGAACCTTATTTGGGATGTAATTTACCTGCATAGAAAAACACTGGAGATCCATCGGGAATCCTCCAAGGATTGAAACTGTCGATTGGCACAGGCAGTATGTAGAACCCCAAGAGGTGGAATCAGACTGTGGTCCTGTGTGTGGGCTGGAATCTTGGAGCCCATTCCCTGAAGAGGAACACCTAACCCAGTCATGACATTGGGATGAGGAAATCAGACTTGCCTCGAGTGAATGTGCCATGCTGAGCTGACCCACCTTGGAACTTCTTGCCCTTTTGGGGTAGGGGATGGGGTAGGATGAAGGCTGACTGTGAGGGATTAGGAGGAGGGATGGAAGGGGGAGTGGGGAGATACTTGGATAAAAAAGACATTTTTTTAAATAAAAAATAATAAAATTTAAAAAAATTAAAAAGAAAGACTTTTATTCATATTTTTACATTTTATTGTAGTCAGTTCCACAACAGACTTAAGGTTTTTGTCAAACTCTAAGGGAAACCTATTCTTGAATGCTCTACCTACTGCTCTGCAGAATTACTTATGCATCTCATTCTAGCATGGAAGGCAAGAATGCATCTCTCTGTTTCAGATTGCATGTCATCTTATCACATGCCTGGTCTCCTTGGTACTTAGCTAGAAACTTGAGAGTGCTACAAACTTTAGAGAACCTTCTATATAAGGCCATGTTATTGGGGGGTTTCTGTTCAGCTTTTCAATATTCTGACTCAGTTTTCTCAAAGAGATTTACACCTTCTCTCTGGTCCCCACTCACAGGGTTGCCTCCTAGAGACTGTTTTGGGAAGTCATGGGAGCTGTTATAATGCTCAGCTCCATGTAACATATCGGAAATACCGATGATTAAAAACTGTTTCCTTATACTTTTTACAATGTTTCAAAGTTATTTCAGGTGGAAAAAAGGATTAATCCAGTTCCTGCTTTTCCATCTTGAATGGAAGCAGAATAAGATGAACTGCTTAACACTTCATTTTCACAAGTGCATGACAGATCAATTAACTTACCTCAACTAAGGCATCCATCTTACAATCATCGGCTGAGAGATGCCTCTATGTCTCCTTTAGAGCCTGTTCATCTTATTGTATATTTCTAGCTGTTTCTTGTTGCCTTAGCTGATAGCTAATGTATATGATATGCAGGTGAGAATGATTGCATACATGACAAAGAAATAAAGACTTCATAAGTAAGAAAGAGTACAGAGAATAGCGTTACTCTCAAAAAGAGTTGGCTTTGTTTCATTGTGAATTTTATCTAATTCTTTCTTCTATCTGTATTCCTCAGGAAAGTCATGATGAACAAATTACAATTGTACCAAACCTTGAAACCCTGGTAAACTTGTCCATTTTTGATTAATGGCTCTATCATCTGCTGCCAGCTAGGATTCTACAGACATTAATTTTACCAGGAACAGCTGGTTCTGAAATACAGGTGCAGACTGCTCCTGCCACAGGATCAACCTATGATATATTAATAAAAAGATGGTTCTGTAGCTTTTCAGATGCTATTGAAACTTCAAGCCAGTGCTTTCATGGGAGGGTAAATGAGTCATAACTTTCTGTATAGTGTCCAACATATCATTTTATCACAGAATCTTCCTGATTACAAAGCACACCATTATTCTCTGTTATGAAGAGAAAAGTGGTTAAAATTACTTTTTTGAAAATAGTCATAGCTGCCCAATGAAAGGGCCTAAAGTTAGTAAAGATAACGAAGACTAAATTGTAGCATGAATCCTAATTGGTCTTAATAATACAAACCCAGGGAGGGGCTGGTGAGGTACAAGGCGGACATGGCTTGCTCCTTTGTCTCTCTAATCTTTCCACATTTACCTCAATATCTGACTTCAGGTTTTATTATTAAGACGATTTAGGATTCACACTACACTAAATAGATTTCCCAGTAAAAAAATTCACCTGTAAATAAGTAACTATAAATAATTTGAATTGAACATGCTGGCTTATGGTGTCAATTCAATATTTTGTTTTACTCTTGTGATTTAGAGAGTCAAATCCGCTTTATTAATTATATTGGCTTTATCTTCATAATTATTTATTTAAATATATTATCTGTGATTGCCTAATAAGATAATTAAACAGCTCTTAGTGTTGAAAATATACCTAGATATAAGATAATTAGTAGCGTATCACATATAGAGAAAAAGATAAAGAAAAGCCATTAACTGAGTTATGTATTATTGATGTGATATTTTGAGGATTATGAGGATTTGCAAGGCCATTTAAAAAAGGCAATTACCGCATTTCATGAGATGTGGTGTGAAGTGAATCCGAAAAACAGTGAAGCACAGTTGCTTGGGTTCAATCCCAAGGTCCATGATTTATCCTTTGGTAGCTAAGTCATTACCTAACTTTTAAAATTTGTGCGATTCTTACTGAATTTCAAGGGTGATTTTCTTAATGCATAGATATATTAATGAAGAAATGTTTTCAATACTTGTCAAATTTTTACCTACCAAGTATCAACATCATTTTTTCCCTAAGTCACAGTTATCTAAGTAAACATCACTTTCACTAACATCCATAAATGTGTTCATATAATGGACTTTTAATGATAATTTATTTCCCATGATTTTTTTTCAATGCCATCATGATTAAAGAAGTACCTCCTAACATGAAATCATGTCTGTTTTGGAAAATGAATGCAAGTGAGAAATATAAGTGAATAGGCACAATGTTTAGAATCAGTTTAGAAGACTGCACAAATTCTGCTTTATTATTTTCTAGCATAGTAAGGCCTTGTCCAAATGATGAGACATGAAAACGTCTAGTAATATCATTGCTTTGCAGTTTGGAGGAAGTGTTAACTATCATATGTATTTCTAAGTGCAAAAAATCCCCCCTGCTTTCACTAAGTTTCTGTAGTTGCAGCAAATTAGGTAATATGTGGATGAGTCATAGCTCATCATGAAGCGAATTGCTTCATGAAGTTTGCCTTCATTACCAAAGTATATGCCAGGGAAGTTATTTACATAACATTTAGCTTAAAGATCCAATTCATAAACGTTTTACTCTGAGCATAGAAACTTACTCTTTCCTTGACATATATTATGTTTTGTTACTATGGCAATAATATGGCTTTAGAAACATTAGTGGCTAGACAGCCGCAGGGATTAGAGAAGGAATCATTCCTCAGTTCATTGTTTTCCTCTCCTTACATGCAAATTGAGTTGCTTTTACTTTAAACCCTTTTCTTCATAGGGAGCGTTGCACTTAATTGGCACAGCAGACCCAGAATGAGAGGAAGAGAGTTTTCCGAAAGACCTCTGCTGGCAAGAAACACTCAGACTAATTTATTCTTCCATGGCAATTACTTTGATATCACCGATGCCTCACGAATTGCTAAGGGATGATATCTGTCTGCTTACACCTGTAGACACCTGCTGGCTGAAGCAGGCACACTTTGAAAAGTCCTGTGGAGATGAGCTTTTCAATCCCGTCTACTTTTGGTCTTGCTTGTTTTTAATTTCATTCCAGCTCCTACTCATTGACCTATTTCTCTTTTTGAATTTTGTATATTTTGAAAACATAGAAATGGGAGTGAAATATGAAGAGTCACTCAACTGCAGCTTGAATCATCTCCTCAGAGTATGGAATTTTCAAGTGGTGCTGAAAACTGAATATGTGAACAGGGTGACTTGTCTTATCAGGAGACAGGTTGTTAATTATAAAATAAATCTCTACTCTTAAACTCTGAAGTTGGGTGAAAGTGCTCAATGAGTTGGCAAGAATCCCCAGCAATGGATATTTTGTAGTTATAAATAATGAGAAAAAAAAAAGATGTACTGAGGGACACCTCCAGTGACTGTAGGCAGCTCCGCTTAGAATAGGTTTCTGCTTTCTGGTAGGACAAAACTCAGCTCGCCCTCACTTGTGACTTATGCTCACATGCTACCCTGCAGAAAGAAAGGTAAGTGAGGCATGTATTTGACGTGACTTGTGTTAGGAGAATCCAATTTGTCTCTTGAATGTACGTGATGGAGAAATACATATACTAAAAATTATAGGATATACAACACAGACATGTGTAGATTATAAAAAAAATATATAATGATCTAATATCAATTGGATTAAGTTTCTGACATCCAGTTTCTGGCTGTAAGAATCAGTCCCACATCTGCCCATTCTCAGAAAAGAACCCTGACAAAGGGGATGAGTTCCTAGAAGCCCTAATAGGGTGAATGAAAAGGCCATAGTTAAGCCAGTTAATTATGATACATCATCCAAGGCGAAGACAAGAATCCTGCTGTGCTTAACACTCATTGGTTATCAGTAATAGATCTAAAAGATTATACCTTATTCTCAATTATACTATTCCCATATTTCTATTTTTTGAGATTTGAATGGGAGATTTTTTTTCTAACAGAGAAATAATAAAAGTATATTTGGATGGTACTTTTCTTAGGGGGTTGGGGACAGCCCACACTTTTTGTCAGGGCTATTAGAGAAGATTTAATGTAAAAGGGGGATTTATTCTATAGTGGGTAAAGGATCTCTTGATTGCAGATCCACCTTGGAATCTTTTAATGAGAATACTACTAAGATACTATATTTTTTGTCAAAGATAAGATAAAACTTATCAAGGAAAAGGTACAAATATATCCAAAGAGTAATTTACTTTAACACTTCTTTTCCTTTCTAAGAAACTATGCAATTTACCTCTGATAACATTCAGGTTGTTTATAATTTGAGTCCCTGGGTCACCAAACAATACTGTTCCCTCCCTTTTGGAAATGGCAGGGTTTTGTTAAATTTGCATTCCTAACTCCTTTATGATGCAATCAAAGAAGCCAGGAATTGACTCACTGAAATGATCCTGGGAGAAGGAGAAGAATGCCAAGGGCAGCAAACTGATTTTAATTAAAAATTCCTCCTTGGGAACACTTAATCTAAGAACACTTTATTTATTTATTTGCTGCATATAAAAGCAGAAAGGTCAGAGTGGTTCTCCCAGGAGCTGGGCCTGATCTGTGACCACTGGTCTGTTCTTCAAAGAAGCTAGATAGAATTTCAAAGGAATGACCCAGCTAAGGGTAACATCACCTCTGTTCTTTTGGTAAATGAGACTATCAAGATAGCTCTACTGAAGGTTTAAATTGCTCTCATTAAGCTGTCTTAAATGCTGAAGGACAATGCTAGATGACAAGAGAATGAACAATCAATACCAAGGTACAGTCTTGGACACTTCGATGTTGTCATAATGACTTATTAATATTTTAAGATCAGGAAGTTGAACATTTGTGCAGACAAATTGTTTTCTACATTTAAACTATCAGACCTAACCTAACACATGAATCACTGTTCAATCTGGAGAAAAAATGGTATATGGATAATGGTAGTTGTATCCTCCAGAATGAAATAGAGGCTAAAATGGCACTGTGAGCTTCAACAGGGTAAATAAAGTCATAGACGCTATCTTTTGGAACATCTGCCCAAAGGACAGAAGAAAAATCATTAATATTTATACTGATGCCTACTAACTCCCTTTTTGCCATATGTTTATACAGAGATGTGGAGGGAAAGAATGTTGCTAACAAAGAAAAGTCCTTCATAAAACATAAAATCAGAGATTCTTTGTTACCCTTGCAGAAAAATGGAGGTGATCTGTACATGTCAATAAAAGGACCATAGATCAGCCTCTGTGGGAAATCAAAAGCATTAGAAAGAGGTGGAAGTTATGGTGATATCATCCCCTTTAACCCTGTGCCTGTTCCTTCTCAGTGAGACATTAGACGAACTGAGGAAGAGTCCATTATAATAGGGAAGGGGCAAAGAGCAGTACAGAGGTGACTAATTGCTCAAAAACTCATTTTACTAAAGTCAGAGTAACAGAAAGTAGAACTCTACATGACACGTGTCACATAGGTCATGATGCCACTGTGACTATGGCCTCCCATATTTTTACAGAGACCTGCTTAATGATAGCCACCAAACAGATGTGCCCTGCATGTTTCCTCCATGTCGTTAACATCCTGGCACTAAGAATTCTCTCTCTGATTAACCTTGTTTAAAGAAGAGGTACTTATCTGGCTGAGAAATGGTAAGTAAACCTTACCCATATGCCTGCCTGCCAAGGGTTGAAGTAAATGTTAATCTTGGTAGACACCTTTACCTCATGGATTGAAGTATCTATCTGCTCAGGGAAGGCAATAAGGGTAAACTATTTTCTTCCAAGAAATCACTGCTCAAACTGCCTCTCAAGATTACTCCAAAGAGGTAATATGCTGTTTTACCCTCAGGTCACTCAAAATGATAAGGTCCTGTAACATGTAATCTGAATTTAGTGTTTGAAAATTGGACTGTTATTTATTGAGAAGGGAAAACAGGACAGAGAGGCAGATCCAGAGGGGTTGACATGGCTGCTATAAAATTTGCATACAGAAAAACATGTAAACAAAGATGAAGTCTAGAATCAGCTAAGTCTAACTAGGACAGAACCACGGATATAAGCACAGGAAGATTGCAGAGTATCTAAGATGACCCATGAAATGTGTACACCTGTGTGGAGATTTATGATACTTAGGAGACAGATGGTGTTTGGAGTAGGAGAGAGAACAACTTAAGAAAAATAGAGCATGTGAGATAAACCTCATTATACAAATGATGCTAAAAGCCCACCCCATGTGACACAAAGCTGCCATCTTTTGTGCAGTCGGTCCATGTTAACTACTAAATCTTTTTACTTTGCTCAGGCCATGGTTCTCTCTTGCATGAGTGTCTTTATCTAATAAACTGTATCTGATTGTACTATACACATGCCATGTCTCTACAATTTCTTGTTCTGGAAAATGTGAATTGAGCTTGCATGCCCCGTTCTAAATTCTAAAACTCCCAGACATCATCTAATTCTTACTTTATAGAGCATTTTCTTGAAGCATCAATGTTAAAGCAAAGCTGAGAGTGTTTGTATAGTAAGTATGCCTTTGGTTGCAGTGGTAGCCTGGTTACATTTATCTGAGGAACTGCTGACAAGGTAGTCTGAAGCTGCTTAATTTACCTTTTTATTTTATCTTGTTTCCTGATACTTTCCCACAGACTATGTTCCTCTTTCTCTCATTAGGGCATTATATAAAGTCTTAATTACTAAAATGTATTTTCATTTATCACCGAGGATCATAAGTGGCTTAGGGAAATGTTGTCTCCTAAACATCATCTTCAATGTTGAGTAAATGCAACCGTCTTCAAGTAAACACAGAACCAAGAGTGCAAATGATTTTAACATCAAAGAGACTGGGAGACGCTGTTTTATTTCTCTGATAATCCTTATAATCCTTTTGGGCTTATAAAAGATTTCTCAAAGTCATAATATTTGGCATATTTAAACATTTAATTTAACATTGTGACCACCTTGCATTTTGTTAAACCAGTATGAACCAGTAAGTGTATATATTTATATAAGGGATGGAGTTATTTGATTATTTCTGCTTCATTGCTGTTAATCATTCAAGATATTTAACATCTTACATTTCATGTTCTATAGTGTATGCAGCTGTCTCCTGATAAAAGTCAATTATTTTCAGATGTCTTTGATTTATGTCCCCAAAGCAAACTTATGTGGAAAAGAGTGCATGGTATATAAAAATGCCAGTAATATATGCAAATTATTTATTTTATTTTTCTTATATTGTCTCTTTTGTTTGTTTGAAATATAGTAATAAAATATTAAAGAGAGCACTATGTAATCATATTGTTATCTGTGTATTATGTATGAGTTACTTAGATTATGTAAATCTAAATGTAAATTTAAACTAAAGTGATATACCTACAGTTTTTCTCAGGATACAAAAAAGAGAAACATGCTATGTATTCAGATGTCACCTTGGACATTTTTAAGTAAACATAACTTCCTGAGGCATTGTCTCTATAGGGTTGTCTATAGGTGAAGATTTTAAGTCAAATAACAAAGTCTACAGAGGGAGTCATTCCTTAGTAAACAGATCTGAAACTGTATTAAACTAGAGAAATGCACCTGAGTGCAAGCAAGCAAGTGAACAAGAATGTTTCTTTCTTTTCAAGTGTGGTAGTGATGTGCGTATCAGGTTTATACTCCTGCCACTTTGACATCCCTGCTATGATAAGCGATGTACTGGAACTATAAACTGAAATAACCTCCTTTTCCCCGAGTAGCTTTTTGTCAGGATATTTTATCACAACAGCAGAAATGAAACTTAGACAACCAAAAATGTCCTGAGGTAGAAGGACTTCTTCATCCCACTGCCTCTGCTGAATATTATAGGTTATATTATAATTTTGTTCCATCTTGCTAGTGTACCATTAAATGTCCATTGTAGGGAACCTAACAGTGACATTTCTTGGAGTATGTTTGATTATGAGAATTATGTAAGTAATGACTAACCAACTTAATGCAGTTATTTGTGATATAGAAGTAGAAAAAATGTGGAGTTCAAGTGCTCTGAGCATCAGATCAGCTGTTCAAAACCATATCAGATGTCTCCTGATAAGGGAATTTTCTGTTTTAGCCATTCTCTGCTGCAGAAAGCATCAATGCATATCTGGAATTAGTAGCTTCCAGACTCAGGCCTAAGTACAGGAGAACATCCTAGAGCTTCAATACCATGTTCAACTTCTGTTCTCTCTGAATTTTATACACTCACCTTTGTAAGTAGTTCAGATTTTTATTATTAGGGCCATTCAAGTGTATTTGAAATGATCTCTGATGTCATTGACATAGGAGGTGTATGTAGCATGAGCATAATGTTAAGAGTTGGTTTCTGAAGTCATCTCTAATGCTGACATTACAGAAAAAATGAACTTTGGATGAATCTCATCACAAGTGAGTGACAGTTCACTGAAGAGTTTACTGTAAAATGATTTGTACGTTGGGGTTTAAGTACCATGTTTAATAATAAACATAAAAGTTCAATGAGTGAGGACTTGATTTCCATGTTCCTGCATGGTGAAAACAGAAACACAACAATAAAGTTAGTAATTGGAGCAAACATGTTTAAAAATCCTACATCCAGTTATTTTTTCTTCTCAGTTCTTTACTTATTTTTAAATTATTCCTATGTGCTTAAAGAAATACAGGCATCTTAAACTACATGCTTTGCATACAGGTTGGAAAAAGGTTTGTATTTAGCTCTACATATTAAGAGACTGTGCAACTACCTCTTTAAAAATTTCTTGTAGCCTATGGGCAATAAATATGCATTTCTCAACACATGCATGTGTACAAATGGTAAATAGTAACATTAATGTAGTATTTACTATTCTAGTCTTTTACATGCCTACTGGTTTTGATTACTAATAAGTTCCAATTCTTTTCTTTTATTAGATGGCATTCTAATAAGCTGCTGTGTTGAATTTAAAAATTCAATGATTTTTTTTTTTGTAAATCAATGAGTTTTCACTTAGCTTGTAGTCATTGAATTTGTAATTTATTATTTAGCACAACGTTAATTTTCCATTTAAAGTCATGTCCTAAAGCAACTTGTCTGAACTGCAGTTTCTGAGATCACAAGATTTATTTGTTGATTGAATACTGCAGTAAATTTTTCTAGTAGTTGATAGAATGTTGGACAGAAGTACAAATTAATAAGTGAAATTTTTTTTCATAAACTTAGTTCAATATAAGAGATTGATACATGTAAAATATGTTAGTTTTTAATGTTTTACCTATCAAGATACAAATGAAAATTTGAAGTGAACAAATTTCAGCATTTTTTTTAATGTCATGGCTTCTATACAACTATCAACCTCAGCAACAATCCAACCTTATGCTAAAATAGCTAAAACATCTGGAATTATTAAAAAAAAACCAAACAGGTTAATATACTTCAATTGAAAGAAGCAGTATAATTGTTCCTGAATGATGGAAATGTCTTTGTAGGAGAACAATTTGAGAAAATAAAGCAGACAATGGTTAGAACATTAAAAATAAACCAGGTAAATGAAATTACTGTATACATTGAATTATAGATTGCTTTGGTGGCCACTTATTTAGTATGTGGAGCCAGACTGAAATAAGCAATATGATTCTTTTTTTCACATATTTACTTTCCAGGATCTTCCCTGGATTCTATTTTTCTTGATGGATGAAAATGCATGATGGTCAGTTACAGTTGGTGGGCCCTGTGTTATGGCTGTGGATTGATAGACTTGGACAGATAGGAGAAGTGACAGGGTTAGGTGTAGAAAGGAACAGAGTCTAAGTATCTCAGTCAATGTTCCAGATGCGGAGATCCTAATGGGCAGATCAAGTTGTCTAGGTTTCAATCCAAAAATAAGGATGTGAAAAGAGGCTCTATTAAATCAAGGCTGGAAAGGAGTTCCAGGATGAATCCTTGCCAGCAACTTCTTCATGAAACCACTGAACAAATAGCTTCCTTACCTATTAAGAAAGATAAATGTATTTGATGAGTTTACTAAAAAGAATGAAGGGAGCTTGTAAGTGCAGTGGCATTGATGACTGCAGAGTCATGGTTGAGAATAAGGGACAAGGAAGGTTTTGTGCCCCCCCCCCACCAAAACAATAAAGCAATAGCCTCAACAGAGAACCATTGAAGAGAACTCTTAAATATTGTAATAAGGAAACCTGCAAAATTGATGGGTTCTAGTAGGGGTGTAATAAGGAAACCTGCAAAATTGATGGTTTCTAGTAGGGGTGAGGTGGGGAATGACTGCTTTACTTCAAAGGCCTGGCCACTGGGATTTGACCATGCTCCAGGGAGTATACAGGCAACACAGATTGGACTTTCTTCTTTTTTGGAGGGGAGGTCAGAAATCTGAGCGGTAGACCTTGGAGGACTGGAAAGTAAGTATGATAGGGTGAATAACTGGAAATTATCAAATAAGCAATAAGAATATTGTATTTAAAGATATGTGTTACCTATATAAAATGTTATAATGTGATATGATCAAAATCAGGCATATGATAAAAAGCAGGACACAATAGGAATTAAAATATTCTGGGTGTGAAGGTATCTAGCACTGTAAAACTAGCAACTTTTTTGAAATTTAATCTAATTTCAATAAAAATAACAATGAAGTAGGAACATAATGAACTAATCAAAAATTTCTCTTGAAGAATGCAGAGTTTTTTAAAAAAATTCTCAGCCTTTAAGGTACAAAAATGTAATACAAGTATAGTTTTGGAATTTTTGAAGTTTGGAATTTTAATTTTGATGAGGAAAGGGGTGAATTCAAAACCTAAACCATCTTGAAAATCAAGTTAAAGAATTGCAAAGTATGAGGTAAGAAGAAGAGATTAGGAATACAATACTTATCCTTGAAAACGTAGGAAGTTAAACATTTTCACTATTGAGTGCTGAGTAATATTTATCAGATTTAATGCTTCTGAACATTGCTTTGTAGAGAAGAAACTCTTATCATTTGTTCTCAGTATGATTAGCTTTGTCAAGGCACCATGCAATGGAACATAAATATAGTTTTAAAATTAATTGAATTTTATTTATTTTGTATTTTTATTTTCAGATGTTCAAATCTAACATGTGGGTGAATATCAGAACAAATACTCATATCCATAATGTAAGAAATCTATGTAATTTTCCTTTTTTGTTAGTTCCTAAAGTCACATTTTATTATTATATACCCATTGTGGCGGGATTAAGGTGTCAGCTGATAAGGTCATAAGACACTTCCGGGACCCTGGAGGGGGTGTGGCCAACCTGGAGGGGGTGTGGCCAACCCCATTGATAAGTGGCTGCTGGGACACGAGGAGCTCTCTTTCTGGTTCCTGGCTGCTGGCTGCTGGACAGACAGAATCAGAATCCATCGTGCTTCCATCGCGCCTCCATCTCGTCCATCGCTTGGATACGCCAGTCCTTGTTCAGGTGCCACCATAAGCTGTTACTAATATTGTGAGTGTTAATTTATATTCTAATAAATATTAATTTTGGACTGGCGCCTTGAAAGTAAAACTCCATCTACAACCCATGTATGCATAGACATAAGAATGACATATATGCACATGAGGATGAGATTAAAACATCATGATTATATCACTCAAAGAACTTTGAAGGTCTTATTGTAGTGATTTCCTTCTCACTAAACAGATATCTCGTTATAATCAACATGACATAATATACTGTACACCATCTTCTGATATCTAATCTATAAGTAATGATTTATATCACTCCTACAAAATAATATTTTGAAAACATTTTATTAGATGATACCTAATTAACAACCACAAATTGCATCAAAAAGTCATGCCACACAAGTCTTCTTTAATCTAGTATAGTCCTGTTTTATTTTTAAAATATAAACTTATATATAATACATGCACAATTACATATGCAATATGTACATGTATTACTGTAGCAATGGGAGAAAATATGAACAGTTGAAGAACAAGGAGCATAGTGACAGTCTTTCTCTCTAAGACATAGTGTCCCGAGCTTCCCCCCTACAGGGAGTGCACACGAGCACATGCTTCAACTATACAAAAATCAGCTATTTATACTAACTGAACATCTTAAACATATAATTTATTTTGACTTTTTCCAAACAAGGATATTTGATTTGGTCTTTTGATACCAATAAATAATGTTATCAGTGATTATTTAAAACAGGCATTGATACATATGAGAAAGCCACCTAGGTGTTTTGATTATAACTGATTTAGATCAAGAGAGCATATTTCATCATTTAGAGACAATGTGGATTATATTATGATTAAAGAACTTAAAACATTAAGGTTCTGTTTCATATACTTTAAGCAGATTTGAAGGAGTATTTAAAAATATTAAAAGATGAAATATTTTAAACAGTGTCTGTGTTATGTGTGCAAATTTTGATGTTCCTCAAACACCCACTGTCTTGTCTTACATAGCGGCTTACATTGAAAATGACCTGGCACCTTAGCATTAAATGAACAAATGGGTTTGTTCTTAGTATCTGGTTGCATCTTGTTCTTGGAAAAATTGAATCAACTGAAATAAGAAAAATTTTCCCTGAAAAACATTGTAAGACCTTTCCCGGTTTCTAACAGTGTTGATATATATTTTCACTAGAAGGCTAAGACGGAAGCTGGCTTCTAGACACTAACCTGAAAGTCTGGGTTAACATTACCTGCAGGCTAAAAGGTTCTGTTTTCAAGAAATAAAATTTTGATTGTGGAATCGTGAGACAAAATTCAAAACTGAGGTGGCCTGTCACTAGTGAAAAAAATGTGGAGATTTGTTTTCACATTTGTAGAAAGAGAAAGACTGAAACATTCCAGTAACCCTTATACTATGATCAGAAAATTTGTAAGGGAAATAAAACTACTATGAGTTTTGATTAGAGGAGTACAGGAATATTAGTCTACTAACAATGACAAGAAAAGACAGTAACACTTCCTAAAGGGCCAGAAGCATCAAAGCTTTCTGTGTATCGTGTTGAAAACTTCAATATTCTTACTTTGCAATTTGGGATTTATTCTCTTGAATAATTATGGGAAGGTAGTATTTGAAAATTTGAGTAAAAATATTTTCATCCCTTCAAGATTGAAGTCAAACAATGAGTTTATGTAGTTCTCCTATGGGTCCAAGTTTTGGCAGTTTGAAAATAGAGACACAATTACAGATAGCATGTATAAAGCTTAGTTCCGGGAATTTTACACCGTTCTTATTGTTATATATACCAATATTTTGAAATATAATCTTATTGAAGTTTATGATTAGAAGATTAGATTAGGTTCTTGCAGTTGCCTCTGGAATTTGGGAAAAGAAGAGAAAAATGTAAACATTAGTTTTTAGATGTCAAAGCTGAATGTTAGAGAAATGTAGGTGATAATCTCAATGCCAGGGCCTCTGATGACATACTATGCTTTCAATCACCCTGTGCTATATAAAATTGATATTTTCATAGTTCTTCCATGCTTTATTTACTAGGTTTAGAGGAATTATTCACTGGGTGCTAACCAGAAGTTTCAATATAAAAAAGAAAACCAATTGCTCTTTTTGAGCAATATACAATGTTTCCCAGTTACTGACTTTGATTGATGGTGTACTATATCTCCTGACATGTAACCTTTAGGAAAGAAGCAGTCATTAAGTCACCAATATGTGACATTTTTATTAGCATTTTTAACTATGTAAAACTTTGAAAAAATAGTTAAATTTGTATAAAGCTGAAAAATAAATATTAGCCAGTCAATTTTTCATACACAATTTTAGCCCATCTTAGTTCAGTTAAAGCAATTGGGTGTTATATAGAAGCAGATTAAATATTCACTGGCCATGTTTTTTATTTAAAATCTGGTTATTTATTATTAGAGGGAAAATATATAGTCACACTATGTTGTGCGACATTATTTCTAGGAAATATGAAAAAGTCAACTCACCCTAGATTGGATATCAAATGTTATAACACAGTATATATACTACCAAGGTCCAACTTGGTCAGCCAATGTGTTTTATTGGGGTCATTTTCAGGAGTATGGGTGAGAAGTCACTTAAAGCAACACAAGTGACTCAAAGACAGCTGCATTACCAGATCACTCCAGCATGAGTAACTGTCAGCTGGAAACAGTTTTATCGGCAGCTGAATGGGTTGAAGCTTAAGAAAGCAGGAAATAGTTTTGCAGGAATCTCAATAGGCTGAACATCTTTTTCAGATGATTCACTTTCCCTGAGCCATAGCCATCTGATTTTGACAAAGAAGTAAAAAATACACACTAGACACAAGATGAAAAAAAAATCCAACAAATTGTACTGTTTAGAAGAATGAAAGTATAATCTTATCTCACAGACAGCACAAAACTTCAAATTGATCGAAGGCTTCAGAAAAAACAAACAAACAAACAAAAAAAAAAACAGCACAAGGAAAGGTCTACCCCCTTTTGGCTTGTTGCCCAATGACGTTCCATTAACCAAGTTTTACAGGCTATTGATAATAATCTCCATTTCTTAATAGTAAGATCCCATCCTAAAAGATAGCAAGCATGTTTTTGAGCCACAGAACATGGAGAAGTAAAAAGTCCTCATCTTGATGTATCCATCATCTCTACTGGCTAGCTTTCATGGTGCTAGAGGGGGCTAATTACACAATGGAGGAGAAAAGTAGACTATCCATCTTATCTACTTGTGAATCATTTTAACTATAAAAACAATTGCCTGACAACATATGTCTACTGGTACAATTGATAGCTAGCTCTTACATCTTAAATCACCTCATTTCTACTAATCTATCTGCCACGTGGCCTGTGGCTCATTTGTGTTCCTTACATGTTGCTCTTTTGGGCTTCGGGATCGGTCTGTCCCTGACTCTGCCCTAACTTTCCTACCTATTCTGATTCCTCTTCCTACTTTTTTTATGATGCCTGTCATGGGCCAAAACAGCTCCTTTATTTGAAGATTGATATTCACAGCACACAGAAAGATATTCCCACATCACACCCCCAAGTAATCACACAAAGCTTTTATTAATTTCATGCTGTTTGAACTATGGCTTGGACTTATTGCTAGCTATCTCCTGTGTCTTAATTCAACCCATTTCCATTAATGTGTCCTGCCACATGGCCTGTGGCTTTCCTGTATTACATATTTATTCTTGGGCAGCTAGAATGTGTCTCTGTCTGACTCTGCCCTCCTTCCCCTATCTATGTTCCAATTTCCCCACCTACTTCTAAGGTGCCTTCCATAGGCCAAGGCAGTTCTTTTATTAATAACATATAGAAAGACATCCCACATCAACATAACATCCAGGAATCATCGTTTTCCAGATACAACAGAACAGTTGCATATACAAAGTCACTATAACTGTGATAGCTTGAACAAGACCCACATGAATTGTACCAGATAAATCCATAGTATAGATGGGGAAATACAGGCAATACCCCACCACAGTTGAGGAGCTATTAGCATTTGGCAACCACTGGAAGGGGATAGTCAGTTATCTTTAAAAATATAAACCATGGTAAGTTGATCACACCAAACTGTAATCAAAGGGAAATAAGGAGAAGGAAGAGAAGGAGGGAGAGGAGGAGAAGGAGGAGAGTGAGGGGGAAGATGAGAAGGACACAGCTCAAAGTTGGACTGGTGGAAAGGATGTCTATGGGAAGGGTTGAATATGCTCAAAGTGTATTGTATAGAATTGTGTATTGATAAAAAATAGTTTTAAAAATTTGGCAAGTGGGAAAGAGATCCAATGTCCAAGAGCATAAATGAAAATAGAGCCTCAGGTGAAGTTATTTTATAATAATTTTAATGTAGTAAAGGAAGCCTCAAATGAACATAGTTGTGACTCTTTGTGTTAGTTTCCATTTATTATAGTAGGAAGATTTTCTCATAGTGGTTGAGTAAGACACTGGTCTGTGGGTATAAAATAGTGTCTTTATGAGTCATTTTATTGCTATGCTTTCTTTAGAACAATAGTATTTAGTTGTCATATAGACCCATGGGTTATGTAGTCTCAAATCCTTGCCCACCTAAGCAGCGTGGGGCATGATTTGCATCCTTGGAGAAGGCATTGATTATAATCAGATAATGGTCAGTTGCTCTCATGATTTTTGTGCCACAACTGTAGCAGCATATCTTCTAGGAACGTTGCCATAGTGGATTTGTGGATTTGTAGCTATATTTGCGTTTGTCTTCCTGCCCTGGTAGCATGAGTGTACCTTCCAGTACCATGATCACTAGTCTATAGGGGTGAAAGCTCTAACTGGGCACAGGCATGTTTTTGTTTTTGTTTTTCTTTTTCTAATGTGGTGAGCCAAAGTGCAAATGAGAATGTATAGGCCATTTTTTTTTCTTAAGATTATTGGGACATGAAGGAGAATTTAAAAAGACTCCATTAGTGTCGAGTTAAAATTATTTAAGCATAAATATATCCTACATTTGGCCAAATGGCTACTGAAAAATTCTAACCACCATTAGAAATACAGTTTATTTTCCTATAAGTACAAGGATTAAGAAAATAGTTTGTATAGGTTTTTTTTTTTTTTTGGGGAAACAATATTAGTATTTATAGCTTACAGAGAAAAAAGAACTGTATAAAATAACAGTGTATCTGAGAATGGTTTAAGCTGTCCAGGAGCTGAAACTGAGTTGGCATTTAAGAAACTAAAATTGTCTGAGGATATCAATGAGAAAATAAAAAGTTGTCATAAAAAACTCTGTATGCTAGGCACATGGTAACACACACCTCTAATCCTAAAATTTGGGAGAACTATGTAGAAGGATTAAGTTTTAGTGACTTTAAGAATATTTTGTGTTATTACAAGTTATAGGCTCTATCTTAAAAGAACAAATACACAAGCAAACATAATAATAACATAAATTCTGTATGGTATCTTCAAGGAGCTTAAAGAAAAAATATAAATTGATTATTTTCCTTAGAGATTGATTAGAACAATGTGAGCAGATTTGAAACTTGAATATTGAATGAAATAAGTTAATATCTGAACATGTAAAAATGATCTAACAAGAGATAGCCTCAACTTCCGTTTTGTATCTGATCATGGAACTAAAATGCCATAAAACAACATATCTTCAAGGCATTTAGAGATTTGGAATTAACTTATAAAAAAAGTATGAATTATAAGTTTTTGGGAAAAAGTTTTGAACATATTACACTCTTAGTAGAATGGGAGAAAGATGGTATTTTCAGGACTAAACCAGAAAAGACTGCTGTATATACAAGTAATGTGGACACCAAAGGACATAATAGCATAGAATGGTTCCTTGAACCTAAACAATTAACTACAGACAACTAAGGGATAGTGAGAAAGGGGAAATAGTCTTCCACAGGATAGAGGCTACCATTGGTTATGCAATATCATATGGTCACCTCTAAGATCATATACAGAGAGGCAATACTATATGAATTGTGCAGTTTACATTCACGCATGCACACAGTTACATATATGGATATGGATAAGTATAATGAGAGAAAAGAGGTCATGGTAAGAAAAAGTGTGATCCCACATGCTTTTTGGAAGTAAAACACTAATTTAAAGTCACTTGAAAGTAAGATTCTCTTTACAAAGAATTATCTTTATTTTATAACTCCTGGACTATATCTACATAGTTCCCAACAGAGAAAAGAGTAGCTAAGTGATAGAAACTGCCAGAACAATTACTGGTACTCAAAAATAAGCAGCATAAAAGTACAGAAACCCAATTTTGCAATGGAAAGGCTTCTTAGTAGCTATTCAACCCTAATCAGTTTCAAGTTTATACTGAATAGAATAATATGCACTATTAGAATAATTCACTATTCATCAAGAATAATAAACCACTTAGAATAACAAGGCTAAAATAATGAGCCAGTGTTCAAACCATAAAAAGTAACTGGGGTTAAGAAAGGATGATTCTTAAAGAAGCTCAGCTTCTTGCTACAGAAAGCTGCTGAAATTCTGCGGTGTGTGGAATTGTGCAGTAACTGACAGCATGCTCTGTTCGCATCCTACTCTTTATAATTTTTGCACCTTCTACAAGAGAAAGCCACAGAGAAGGAAATGAGGAAGAAAGAGTCAGAAGTGGAGAAAGGGGAGGGAAGGAGAGTAGTTTTTAATAATTAATCTTTATAAATATATTTTTCCTCAATATTTCACCATTTGCTTCTGCAGCTCTTTCAATCTAGAATAGGAAACATTTCTAACCTCATCTCCCCAAAATTTTCCCATAAATCCTGGTTCAGCTCAATTGCCATTTTGCAATTTATTCTTTTCAAACTCATTTTCTACACACAAATTCAGAAGTGGGAGACAGAAAGAAAAGATATTATAGTAACAAGAGGTTTTTGGCCCAACTAGCCCCATGGTCCAGATCCACTTGCAGCTGCTCCCCCCCCCTACAATGACTTAGATGTCTATATTAATTTCATACTGTTTGGTGTCTGTTTCAGACATATTGCTAGCTAGTTCTTTCATCTTAATTCAACTCATTTCCATTATTCTGTCTTGCCCCATGGCTCATGGCTTACTTATTTCATTACATCTTGTATCATGAACGGTTGGATCATTTCTCTGTCTGACTCTACCCTCCTCTTAACTATGTTCCAATTTCCCCACCTACTTCTATGCCTGTCATGGGTAAAAGCAGTTCCTTTATTTAAAGAATGATATTTACAGCATACAGAAAGACATTCCCACATTACTTCCCTTTTTCTGTCTAATCAAAAAGGAAGGTTTCAATTTCAACATTGCAAAATTACATATAACAAAACAGCTATCAAACAAGAATTATAGTTACAATATCTAGTACATATGTACATAACAAAATTAAAGAAAATATTTTATCATCTACCTTATCCTTATGACTCTAAAGTTTTATAACTAATATGCCTCTTATAATAACTAAATAAAACTACTTATAACTATCTAATATTAAACTATAGCAAAAACCACAGAAAGATATAATATTAACCAAGTAAAGAGGAAGTACAAGCAACTTCCAAGATCTAGAAATGACAGAGATGACACCTGTCTGCCTGGACAGTCACCCTAATTTCCTTTGTAACACTGGGGCATCCATCTTCAGCAGATAGGCCTAGAGTCTCTGGCGTACCTTTCAGTGAAACAGGAAATCTGAAGGACTACTCTGCCCACTCCAGCATTCAGATGCTCCTCCTTGTGTCTTGAAAGATGTCTTGAAATTTTCTATGCAAAGCAGGAAACTGAAGGACCATCTTGGCTTGTTTGTCAAAATTCAGAGGTCACTTTCCTATGGGGCCTGCACGTCCAGTTTATATAGCATACCATCAAGCAGTCAATACAAGAACAGTTTCTTTTCCAGTGGCTAGATTAACTGTTTCCACAAAGAAAGTAAATTCCATATGGAGTTTCTTCAATGCACATCATTTTCTTAAAGTAGATTTGTGCTGCCAGGAGTATACCTCTCTCACAATCCAGAAGAGTCTAAGTTCTTAAAATATTTTAAATGCCATATTCTGTAGATCTTTCAAATGTTTGAAGAATACCTATCTAATTGAAATATACCATTGTATACCTAAAAAAATCCAACATGACTATAAGTTTGTTAATCATAGATGTCTATCAATCTGCATTTCTTAATTATACATTAAAATTTTAAAGGAATTGCATTAAAAGAATATCTTAAACAAGAGTAGAAAAATACATGTAGCGAAACAAGCTTGACCTTAAATTTGTATTAAATAAACCAAAATCCATACCAATTTAAAATATTTTGAGATTAAAAGACGATTTTTGGATTAGAGTAGATTAAATAATCTACATTTTTAACCATTTCTATATCATATCCCTCTTTTTTTTCCTTAGAAAAAAAGTTGACTATGTCCATTAACCATTTATAATACAAACAAACATTTATAAACATTATTTTGTGAATTTGGGCATATTTTTCCATTACTACTTCCTGCTGATTAATGGGCGCTGGCAATCTTATGAGGGTCCTAAGCCTGGATCATCTTAGTCTGTAGTCTCGAATCTGATGTGACAATCTCTTCCCATCAGAGAATTTTCATGTGGTCTTGGTTGATGAAACTATAAAAGCCTAGAAGCAATCTAAAGGTTCTCATCTTTTGTGGAAACAAAAGCAGAGCATCTCTTCCTATGCAACATATCCTTAGACCCAAATTTCAAAGTCAAGATAGCTTTAAAATATACATATTTGTTTAACTTATCAGCTTTTGCAATCAATTGTCTTTCTTCTGTTTCCTCATTAGCAGTTAAAAAAATTAAAAGAAAACACAATAATATCCATAATTCAGACACTTAGTGTATTTTCAATCTTTACATGGCTTTTTATTTTTTTTATTATGGTATTTATCTTTTTAAAATAGATTTCTCTTCCCTTTATCTTTTCTCTCTCAGCTTCTGTATTCTTTTTCACATACTTTGTAACCCATTTACAGAGGTTTTCCCCATCTGAATTTGTTTTATTGTGAATCATTAATCATTTTATAACCAGAAGAGCTTTTAAAATGCTAGCACTAGTCACCACTCCTCCCTGCTCAGCGGCTTTTCACCATGGCAGTGATGCTGAAGCCATGCTTACCTTCCCAAATCTAAGAAGCAATATTAAATAACATGAAACCTTTTACCACCCTAACTCCATGGGATCTTAGGGTCCACCCTATCAAGCAGAGCCATGTCACTGCTGAATGCTCATACTACTTAATTGTTTGGCAGCAGGGCCTCTTAAAGGGCCACACAGTTTTTGCCAAAAAAGCTGAATCAGGAAGCTTCTTCTAAATGGGCTGAATCTAAGCGCACTACCAGCACGCACACAAAGCAGACACAAGAAAATGCTGCTACTAAGACGCTATCTTTGACTCTGTTCCCTTTTTGTTCAATATAAACAGAAACTGTAAATCAATCACATGCAGCTTGTTGCTTATACCTAGTCTTTTGTGAGACTTTAGGAACTGGCCTTGGTTTAAGCTGCCTGTAGCAGAATGGCCATTTTTAAATTCAAGTCTGAAAACCACAGGGTCTTTGTACCATGACCCACTTCAGAGACACAACTCAGAAGCCACTTTTGGCTCCATTTCTATGCCTAGAACCCCTTTACAACTTTCTCAAGCTTGAGGTGGGGAATCAGAATAGGTGGGAAAGAAAAGGCAGAGTCAGAGACAGGACGAGCCAGAAGCCCAAGGAGCAACAGGTAAGGAACATAGGTGAAACACGGGCCACATGGCAGACAGATGAATGCAAATGAGTTGAGTTGGGATGAAAGAACTAGCTAGCAATGTGCCTGAGCTATAGGCCAAACAGCATGAAGTTAATCTAAGCATCTAGATCATTTTTGGGGCCTGAGTAGCTGCAGACGGCTAAGGGGTCTGGGGCTGACTACAGGCCTGTGGGTCTGGACCTCTAGCTGCTCGGGACCAAGAAACCTCATTGCTACATATCTATGCTCTTATTTCCCTGCCTACTTCTTCTATGGTGCCTGCCATGGCCAAAACAGTCCTTTACTTAAAGAATTATATTCACAGCATACAGAAAGACATTCCCACATCATATCATTACTTGTCTAGATTCAGTGTTTTAATATGAGTAACATGGGCGATCAAATCTTGAAATTTTCACTTAAAAAATATTTTCTTTCTTGTAAATAAGTTAGGATAAAGTTTCCCCTAACAGTAGAGTAACATAGACCAGAGGAGGAGTTTAGAATTTTATTTATTGTCATATTTTTAAAGATATTTTTTAAAAATATGTATTCATCTTTGTGTGGGTGTGAGTACCACAGTGGCAAGTCATGGCCCAGCCAAGATGTTAAATCTTCTAGAGTTGTGATCTCTCAAACTTTAATGCTGGGAGTTGAATTCAGGTCTCCTCTAAAAGTGTTAAAATATTAAACCCAGACAAATCCCTCTAAAACTGTGATAGTTAATTGTCAACTTGACACAATCTAGAATAACCCAGGAAGAAAGAAGATCTCAGTTAGCGACTGTCTATATTAGGATGGCCTATAGACAAATATGAGGGGATTGTCTTAATTACATTAATTGTTGTAAGAAGACTTGGCTCCCTGTGGATTGCTCCTAAACTGTATAAGAATGGAGAAAGCATGTTCTAAACAAAGCATGGATATATTCATTCATAGTTCTCTGACCTTGACTGTGGGTGTGATATGACCAGTGTTTGAAGTTTTTGTTACTGTCACCTTCTGTGATGGAGTGTAACTTGGAATTGCAAGCTCAAATAAACCCTTTCTCCTGTAAGTTGTTTTAGATAGAGTATTTTATCACAACAGTAATAAAACTAGGACATTGCCTAATCTGTTGATTCTGTAGCTCAACAATATTTTCAGTTTTAGGATAAGTCAGTTCATTAATTTGTAATGCCCTTCAATTCACACACAGACACACACAGCCAGATTCTCTCTCTCTCTGTATGTGTGTGTGTGTGTGTGTGTGTGTGTGTGTGTGTGCATGTGCCATCTGCTGCTCAATAACTATAAGTATTAGCAGCAGGGCCTCTTAAAAGACTCACAAGTATTTTGCCTCTAAGGCTGAATCAGGAAGCTTCTCTTCAAAAAGTCAAGCCTCAGTTTGCCTCAGGCAAACAGAGCTAATCCAAGAAAAAACCACCACTAGAAAGCCATCTTTGATTCTGTTCCCCTTTTGTCCTTATGAACAGAAACCTTAAATACATCATTTACAACTTTTTGCTTAGATTGAGGGTCCTGTGAGACTTCAAAAACAAGCCATTTTATATCATAAGCTGTACTTCAAAAGCCCGCCATTGTAGCTCAAGCCCACATGCCTCACAGGGCATCTCTTTACCATAGCTCATGTGAGAGACACAACTCAGAAGCTGCTTTGGGTTCTAGACCTTTTTTAAAGCTTTCTATGGCTTTATGTGGGTAATTTTACACAAGTTGGGATGCCATTTGTAGTATGAGGTTTCTGGCCCAGACTTATGGGTCTAGCCTCAAGGTTTAGACCCCAGACTCACAGACCCGCAGAGACACACAGATGCATACAATAGTTTTAGGCTGATCCGCCTAAGGCCCAGGCATATAACTTGCTAACTCTTTACCCTTAATCTAACTCATGACCCTTATCCTGTTCAGCCATGGGGCTCGGTACCTTTTCTCAGAGCATCATACTTGTCTTCTGCATCTTCTGGCTTCTCTCTGGCATTCTGCTCTGTTCTGCCTGTTCTCAGAGTTAGCCCTGCCCACACTTCCTGTCTGCCTTTGGCCAATTAGCGCTTTTTATTAAACCAGTGGGTGGGACAATTATTTATAATGGAACATCATAATCTCCCACATAGGAGTGCCTAGTCAAGGTTTTTCTGGTGAGGGTCAACTAAAGATAAGAGCAACAAAGCAATCTAAAGGGGGAGAAATTATGTGTTCTAACCACAATCTTAAATGTGGCTAAGCATAAGGTTAAAGGTTTATTGATCAGCAAAAAACCATGAAGAAAGTAAAATCCTGAGCTGTTTCTATAAGGACTTCTTGAAGCTGATCTTCTGATGGAAGAGGTGAGTGTTCTTGGCTGCCAGATGACTTGAGTAAACAATGGAGGGAAGCCCCCAGCTCTTGTTCTGTTATAGCACTTTTTCTAGGAGGGGGTCTTTTACTGTTAAGGCTCAATTTGCACAGGAAACAGGATCACCATCTTTTGGCTGTCCTGTCCTTGTATAGTAATTCAGAATAAATGTTTGTTTTAATATCTGCAACTAGGAGTTAGTTGGTTAATTATCTTTTTTTGTTATATCACAAACAATAAACATTTAAGTTGAGGTCCTGTGTTAATGAATCCAGGTACAAGGACAGGGAGTAAAAGACCTAAGATTAGTGGTGTTAGTTCTGAATTGTTCTCTTTTCTGTAGGGGTGATGATCTTTGGACATACCAGTGTGTCATCTGTCTGTAGCTATTCTTGGAAGTTGGAGAAATGTTTCAAATAAGTTACTTTGTCCAAAGTAAGGCTGTCTCTGACGAGATGTCTACTATTAAAGATAATTTCATGGAGGGTAGACATTGAGTCTGCTCTGGACAAGGGAACAAAGACCAGATTTTCTAGAAAAGAGATCTTTTCTGTATGACCGTCTTCACACATAACTAGGAGAAGTTATCCATATGTTCCCAGGTGTATGAGGGAAATAGTGCCCAATAAATTATCATTCACACTGCTAAAAGTTCCTGAGAAATGAATTAAAAGGAAATAATAAATGGGAAAGCAATAATCACATTTAAGATAATCCTCTCTAGGAAACAGCTAATACATTGAAAGACAACACCAAGACTCCTTGAATATTTGACTTAACCTCCATGAAGGCTATTGGCTCTGATGGGTCAGCCTTGTCAGTGCCAACTGAGTTTCTACTTCATATTTCTGTGACTCCCAGCATGTACCTATATCATCTATATCAATATCTATATTACCTATATCTATCTCTCTCCCCATCTATCTTTATTTGTATAAAATACTAAATGAGAATTTGCATAATTTAATAATATAATTTCAGTGATTTAAAAAATGTGTTCCATTAGTGCTCACAAATATGATATATTAGTAACATTAGCTCTACTATCACACATAAATATGTGTTTCTTTCATTAAACAATGCATTAGTAATTATTTAGTGAATATCTTTTACTTTGTTTTAATTATAATGTGTTGGTATTCCTAAAGCTATACCTGACTTAGAGTTCCTTTAGAGTTTTACATATTTGAGGTTACTATACTTTACACATAGAATCTGATAATGTTTTCATTTAAGGCAGTTTTTCTAAATAATTTTAACTAGTAAAAAGCATTAACATTTTGAGAATAAAACCTGTTAGTGTCTCTCACAGGAGTGAACATACAGTAGCTGTCTTAATTGGGCTATCAAATGCTGTGATGAAAACAATGATAAAAGAGCAAGCTGTGAATGAAATAGTTTATCTGGCTTACATATCCAGATCATTGTTCATCTCAAGATAGGAACTCAAACAGGACAGGAATCTGGAGGCAGAAGAAGCTTGCTCAGCCTTCTTTCTTATAAAACCCGGGACTACTAATGAATGAAAGACTCCAGCCCTCCATCATCAATTACTCATTAAGAAAATACTCTACAGTTAGATTTACTGAGGCATTCTTTTTAATTTGAGGTTTCCTCTTCCCAGATGACATTAGTTCATTTCAAGTTGTCATAAAACAAGCCAGCAATGTGCAACTTTGGTAACAAAGAAAAGCAATTTCTTTGGTAGACTTAATTAATTAATGAACATCAATTCTTGCTCAGTTTAACCCAAATACTACACTTATAAATATTGAATGAATAATCTTTGGATGTTTAAAATTAAGAAATATTTATTTTACTCAAAGCCATTTCAAGAGCTAGCAAGGTGATAAAGTGGACAAAGTAGTTGGTGGCTGAGCCTGGTGGCCATGAGTTTAATATCCATGTTCCATATGGTGTAAAGAAAAATCCAGCACCTGCAAGTTCTTATCTGATATAAACAAACACACTTCGGCAAGTGAACATACTTCTTTCTTTCTTTTTGTCTGTTTGTTTGTTTTGGGGTTTTTATATACCTCTTTACTTGGTTCCTGGAAATTTCATGCATAAATATGTTAGAAAAATATGTGTTACCAGTGTTTCTGTAACCCATACTTGGATTACAAAGAACCCCACTCTGTGATGAAGGACTGCTGTTAGGGATGAAAATGTTTTGGGGAAATGCGTAATTGGATATCAAATAAAAGTATCACCATGGCATACATGTATCATATATCATAAATAAGGATAAAGTTGTCTTTTATTGAAAGTATTCCAAATTTCAATTTGTTCTCTTCAAAGTATTTTTTTTTTTAAAAAAATTGTGTTAAATTCAGTGGAAGAGCCTCTGAGGAGCATTCTCATAAGGCTCTATTCATAGCCATTGTAAAAAAAAAATTCTGCCTTATTGTTCTTATTGTGTGAATCTTGTTTTGACCAAATAAACAATTTTAGTGTGAAAAACTATGTGCTGGACTAAATGGATTAAGTTTATCATCATTGAATTGATATTTCTAATTAGTATACTTATTTCTGTGTGCATGCATATGTGTATGTGGATGCATGTGTTCAGGTGTGTGTATGCATAAGCATTTGTGCATATGCATATGGAGGCTAGAAGACAGCTTTGGCTATTATTTCTTAGGTGTTCACCATAATTTTTGGTACCAGGTCTCTGGCTGGCCTGGAGCTTGCTAAGTAAGCTAGCCTGGCTGGCAAGACACACCCCTGTGTCTACAGAGATTACAGGTCCTTAGCACCAACTTGGTTTTTCAGTAAGGATTGTGGGGGACTGACTCAGACCCTCATGCTTGCAAAGGAAACAAAAATGAAACCATCTCTTTCCCAGCCTGAATTTCCTAAGGAGCACCTTATGTAACAACTTGCTAATTCAAAGATAAGTTCAATCTTTCTGAGATGTTGAATTCCCTTGAAGGAATTGAACTTGACCCAGACAGATTTATAAGAATTGTACAAAAAGGAAATGATGAGAAGTCTTATAAAGATAAATTATGTATTTTTCAAATTTAAATAATATAACCCTACATCAAATTAAGTATAGACAAGGTATGTTTTATAATGCAGAGTGGTAGACAAGATGTATACATACAACTGGGGAGAATTTTATGTGTCAAGTTGAAAATGTCAATAAAGAATATATAAAGAATTTTAGGGAATTAATTTCGACCCTGCAATTATGGCATTTTTATTAGCTGCTGTTTTGTAACTGAATAGAATTAAAAGATTAAAAATAATATTGGTATATGTTAAAATAAATTTTATAGTACTTAATATATTCTTACAGATCTTCAAGATCATCTATTGAGTCTTACTTTCCAGTGAAAGAGACATGTCCTGCCATCCATAAGTGGAAGAGTCTTGTGCTTCTAAGGCCAACATGATCAGGAGATGTAATTTGGTCTGGTGGGACCAGGATAGGCTATTTGAAGAAGCTTCACTTGTTTTAATGCCTAAGAATTGATGTTACATCCTATTTCTTATCCAGTTATACATATATGGGGTTTTATGTCACAATGCACATTTAGTTACTCTCAACAATATCTACTCCCCTCCTTTTAAAATTTAAAGTGCCAAATAGAACCAAAGTCACAAGACTTCAACCATAAAAATATAGGGCGAGAGTTGTCTTTACAATCTAGATTCTTAGTTTTAGCTTGTCATGTGGATTTCCAGTATTTCCTAAAAGAACAACCCTTCAATGAAATTCATTCCCATAATGAATGGGGATTCAATAAAAGCTTCAGAAGTTTTGGAGGTATCAGAGGGAATCTATTCACAGTCTATGTGGGGAGTTAATAGAAGCTCCAGAAGTTCTAGAGATCTAACCACAGTCAGTCTAGGAGAATCAGAAAGTGGTGATTCAAACTTTTAATCCCAGCACAGGGAGTATCCTGGGAATGGTGACCTACGTCCTTAATCCCAACTGAGTTGAGGTCACTTTAGATTATAGAAGGAATTCCAGGCTCCCAAGCAGGCAGTGGTGGAGCCATGCCTTAATTTACAAAAGGGTACTTAAAACAGGATAGAAAGTCAGAGTGAGAAGCCATTCCAAGGGAAGCAAGGCTGAGGAAGCTGGAAGACAGCTGGGTAAAATCTGACTGTAGTGTTTATTCTCTCTAATATCTCTAACTTCTTCAGAAATCTCTCCTTGAGTCTCATTTATTCGTGCCACAAATGAGCAATAGTTTGCTTATTTCATTTTGCTAGTGAAACATGTTCATATGCTCAGATTTTTGTACTTTTTTTTGTCTTTTCTTCCTAGAAAGTTTACTAAATGACAGAGCATTTTATTCTCTTCCAGAATTAATTGCATTTAATGAATATTACAGCATGTTGTGTTCAACTAACTGAGAAACACCCCTTGATGCCTAAATAGCAAGAGCAATGAAGCTAAGAAGGAATATGTGGTACTTTCCTATTCACCCTACTTCATCATCCATTGTCAGTTAAGTGTGACACAAAGGGGGGACTCTCAGATTATTTGCAAATTAGCAACAAATGATTAGAAGAAGTATTAACTGCAGCTAGAAATGAAGTGATGACTCTTATTTTTCCAGTTTTGACTGTAGCTTGAATCACAGTTTACATCATAGGTAATAATATCATAGATAACATTACAACATCAACTACTATTAAAGATTATAGCTGTCTGTAGATGATGAGGCTTTTAGAAATGATTTAGAAATTTATATTAACTTTATGTTGTTTGGTCTATGGCTTAGGCATATTGTTAGCTAGTTTTTATATTTTAACTCAACTTGTTTTTATTAATCTGTCTGCCACATGGCCCATGGCTCATTTGTGTTCCTTACATGTTTCTTCTTGGGTGGCTGGCTCAGTCTGTCTCTGACTTTGCCCTTCCTTTTGTACTTATTGATTCCCCCACCTACATTTTTATAAGCCAAACAACATAGAATTAATATAAATATCTGTCATTTCTATAGGCCTAATCAACTACAAATGGCTAAAAAGTCTAAGGCTACAATTCTATAAGTCTAAACCTCTAGCTGCCCAAAATAAACAAAAAACAAAAAACAAACAAAAAAAAAACAAATTATTACACTATTCTTTACAAAATTTAGTAACTTTTTTCTTTTTAAAAAGGAAAGCTCAGTTGACAAAAGAGACAAAAAAGTTTATCTTAACATAAAGTACATTACTGGAACAGGAAGATGGAAGGTAGTGATCAGCTAGAGGTGTACTGTGTGATGCGTTAGATATCAACTTGATTAGGCCGTAGAGTGCCCAGGTACTTGGTTAGATGTTTTCTAAGTGTGTCTCAGAATATATTTAGTGTGTCTTAGTAGGCCTGAAATCTCTGTTAACTGCTGATTATATTTTGTGTAAGTACCTGTGCCAAAATAATAATTTAGATATAATGTGATATTTATGGAATTAGTATTGAAGCACAAAAATAAAGCAAATAAGTCAGATTTTGTTAGGTAATGTGTTTTGCCATTAATCAACGTGTTAAAGGTCTTAAGTTTGTCTTTTCCCCCTTTCCTGTCTCTCTTCTCAAATAAACGTAACTAATACAGGATAACACAACAGAAAGAGTTCTTGGTGATTGTAATAGTTAATGGGGGAAAAAGCAGAGCCTAGAGAGACTGAATGACTGAAGCTAATCTATTAGAAGCAGGCTTTGTGACTCTCTATGTTTACATAAAAGGTCTGGTGATGTCTAAGGTTTTTGTTAGATGTCTTTTGTGTGTGTATGTTAAAATGTCTGAATAACCTAAGAGTCCTATAACTTTTAAAGTGATGTTTGAGCTGGCTGTGGATTTCACCATATAAATGTAGTCTGGGATCAACAAAAGCAACCATCTACTGTCTGTAAGAAAGTAAATTATTTCTAGAGGAATCCTGTAACTATTGCTAGTTACATGATGAGCAGCTTAAGAGTCTACAGTTATAAGTACTATGCCCTTAGAAGGTTTAGTTATTGAGGCTTTACCTTAAGTCTGGGCCCAAAAATGTCATCACATCTCCAATAATGATATTGTGTCTGAAATATAAGATGCATTTGTCATATTTTTATGAATAATTTAGTGTCTCTTCTATTACATTTACAAACATGCACATGTTGACACCTATTATAAACATGATAACTAAAAAATAATATTTGGAATTCCTGAGCCAAATTACCAACAGGCAACCCATTATCCTTACTTAAATGATAGTTATAATTTTTAGTGAAATTTTATTCAATTTTTGATTTAGTGAATATTATAGAGATCTTGGAGAATATGAAAGATATTAAATTATCATCTCACTCTTAAAGAATATTTGCCAGAACTTATGTTATTCATTTTTATAACATAAAAATATTCAAATTTAAGATATTTTGTTTATAGTAAGGCTGGCTGATGTATTTCTAGTTCAGCTCTAAGTATTTCAAACACTTAATAATACCTAATGCTCAGCATATTTATCTTATCAACTATAAATAAATGATAGTCAATCCTTTTAGAATTTCTATATTTGAGGCATAAAAAGCTGTAGTTTACTCATTAATTAACTTTTGGTGCCACATCTTAAAATCTGCTCCAATTGTATGCTAAAAATTGGTGGGCCAGTTAATTAAAGTTTCGTAAAAAAGCATAATAGGTTTAAAATTAAGGTGTCTCTGTTAGTTGCTGATCCTAGTTTTGTGTAGCAACAGTTAGGAGTAGACTCCAGTATTATGAAATAAAATTACTATAATTCATAAACTGATAAAGCCAAAGTAAGTACCTATGTTATATTCATCACAACCTACATATAAAATATTATCCCGTAGAGAGGAGAAGATTTTAAAACTCAGATTAGGTTAACTACTAGTAGAAGTAGTTGAATTTAGAGTGATACTTAATGATTCCCAGATATATTTTTCTTAGATATAATGTAACAGTATAATATTACACTATTCATTGATTTTTGAATTATATGAATAATTGCTTTTCATATTTGCCTCATCAGACTTAGATAGGTGAAGATTTATTTTAGCTTATATTGCAAATATTCTAACAAGTTATTCAACTATATAAGAAAGTGATAACTATCTAGAAGTAAAAAATTCAGCCATGTAACACATATAAAGAAGTATATCAGTCTTTTTTATTATGTGTCCTCTAACAGTAGATCAATGACATCTGGTGATCAATGTCCCTTCAGGTATTATAAAAAATGTACTTACACAAAGTGCTTCCAGTTCATTCTCTTAATCTGAGGTGACTTTCAATTATAATAATATTTTATCATAAACCATTAAGTTTTATATATTCATAATATGAATATCTTGTGAACTCATGGAGTCAGAATTCCAGCAAACTTAAATATCTGGACTTTTTTTAGAGGCTCACAATAAAAATTAAAATGAAAAAAAAAGGATCTTAAAGTTAGCAGTCTTCATTTCTTTTGGAGTAATAGCAGCATGATCCAAAGGCCAAAATCTATTGACTCAGAATAAGCATTCTTCCTGAGATCTTCATGCATTTGATGTTCCCATTTATACTAGTGTAGTGAGAGACACAAATTAAGCTTTCATATTATATGCAGTAGATGAAAACATTATCAGACAAATACGTAAAACAAAGTTCATGAAAGGAAACATAAAATTTCTTATTAGACTATTTACACTAATCTTTATGCTTCACTAAGTGTGTAATGCTTGGGAAACTTTCAAAGAACAAAATTTTATTTCTTATGGTTCTGGAGAAGTACAAGGCATCATTGTGATACTGAGTTTCTAGAGATGGACTGGCTGTGTGAATTATGACTTTCTTGTGTCTTCAACAAGTTTCAGGAAGAGTGTCCTCAAGTGGCAAAAAAAATCATAAATATATAAATGAGGTTTACCAATGTGTTCTATATGGCCTCAATACGTGCAAGAGTCTAGTATTCTAAATAACTGAAGAAGGACCCACCTTTCAATATAGTTGCACTTGATTTAGATATTAATAAATGAACTTTAAGAGGGTGTTAAAATATTAGAAAATAAATTGAGAGCTAAGATCTAAGGCAGAGAAAAAAATATACTTAGGAAATAGCCTTTACAAACTTTGATATTCCAAAGCTCTTATTTTCTGTGTCTTAGTTGTGGATGGTAGTCAGAAGCTTTCCTGTGTCCCACAGCTACTTGGTCTCAAATAAACACCCAGAGGCTTATATTTATTACCAATTATTTTTTCTGTGATGCAGACTTATTACTAACTAGCTTATTAATCTTAAATTAACCCTTTTCATTAATTGATGTATTGCAACATGGCCAGTGGCTTACTGATACAGTCACACCTTGTTTCTTGGGCAGCTGGATTTCATGTTCCTAGATTCTGCCTTATAGAAAGAGGTTTCTGTCCCAGCACAGCCCTGCAGTTTGGACCTAAAAATGACTCAGTCACTTATATTAATTTCATGCTGTTTGACCTATAGTTCAGGCATATGGATAGTTAGCTCCTGCATCTTAATTCAACCCAATTTCCATTACTCTTTTTTTGCCATATAGCCTGTGGCTTATCTGTGTTACTTTAGACATCAGTTCTTTAGTGGCTGGATCACATCTCCCTTGACTACACCCTCCTTCCTCTATCTATGCTCCTATTTCCCTGCCTACTTCTAAGATAGCTGCCATAGGCCAAGGCAGTTCCTTTTACTGCCTTTATTTCCCTGTATCTTGCTTGTATTTTCTGCTTGGCTGTATCCTGTCTTACCACAAGATCTAAACAGCTTCTTTGTTAAACAAAGGTAGCAGTACATATATACAGCATCCAGAAAGACCACCCCACAGCAGTGCACTCTATCTTAGTCATCATTTACTCAAAATAGAATCTTTCCTGATGAGGATTGAGTCAAGTATTGATCTATGAGAATAATTACAAGACATTAAGAATCACTTTAATACTATATCCATTTAAAATAATGTTAATGATTTCCTCCTCTTGGGCCTATGATATTTTTAGCTCTAGGTGTTTAACTCAGTATTGGTACAATGTCTGAATTGTATCTTGGAAAGTAGGCTGAATCCAATCAGAAGTGATTGGCTACTCCCATGATAATTATGTCATTATTGTACCAGTAAGCATATCTTGTCAGAAAAGAATTATTATTGAAGCTCATAGATTTTGCAGTATAACATCATAAAACCTGCAGTAGTAGCTCACATAACATCTTCTTCTTCAGTATTACACGTAACATTTTACAGCAGCATAAAGACTAGCTGGTTGAAAGGAAGCTCCAAGGTCAGTAGCAACTTGGTTTCTCCATGTTTACTGACTCAAGTATGTGTTATCTTCAACAATGGTGTCTTACCATCAGGTTCTAGAGGATATCCAAGAGCATCTACAATAAACCGTGCTTTGGAGGGAGTTGTCTATAGGACCTCACTTGCTCACAACTCAAAAAAAGTAACTACTCCTGTTACTGGGATTTCTATTTGTTAGTCTTTGGTATCAAGTAAGAAATTGGTATATTACTATAGAGTAACTTCATTTCAATTCCTTTTACATATGTCTGCATATATAAACATATACTCACAGTTCGGTGTGGGTATGGTGTGTATCTTTTAGGAACATCTACAGTAGGATGTTTCCATATGACTTTTTAGAAAGGTGTTTAGTCTTTACTTTCAAAAGCAGTAGAAAAACTTGGAAAATTTACAAGAAGATGATGTTCATTAGAAAAAATGATGGATTCACTTTGGAGCACATCATATGTAAGCTTCATGAATTATGTGTAGGCAGATATGCTAAGTAGGGGATTCCAAACTCTTGAAAACAGCTTACATGTTACCCATAACACATACATTATACATATCCAACTAAAGAGAAAAGAGATTTATTTGATTTTGTGTGGGGATATATTATGAAAGTGTACATTTTATTTAAATATATAATTTCCCCACCTAATTAAATATAATTTAAGAACTCAAAGTGATAGATGATTCCAAAGAAACATTGTTTTCCAGACACAAGACTGATATACAGATAAACTCACAGAGACTATGACATTACACACAAGATCTGTACATATTCAGCCAGACATTTCTTTCCTACCTCTTATTTACTGTAGTTTTACTGTTTTAGGGCACAATAAGCTTCTGTTTAATCAGATAAAACCTTAATAATTCTATAAAACTAATTTTATTTTCTCACTTTCCAACATTTTCATCAATTCTGCTCTTTCTTGATATCTTTTTACTGGGTTTCTTTTATCTTGTTGAAAGCCAGGTTGCCAAATGTATTTGCTCTATATGTGCACTACCCAAAGGGACATCTGGAACACAACAATCACAGACTGAAATCCTTCCTACCTTACTTTTAATTGTCAGTATTATCAAAGATAGACAAGAAAGTATATTTCTTAATAGCACCAATTAAAATGAAGTAGAATAGGTATAAATCATAAGCAAAGTAAATATCTGAAGGCTTCTCTTTAAGGAAAATGACTAATAAGACTTTAAGATTAAAGGTAAAGGTAAACTTTCAAATACTGTGTTGCTTTTCTGTTAACTTGTTTTCTTTGTTTTTGTATGCATAAGTGTAGAAAACATGTTTGTCCCCCTATGGGACTGTGTGTGTTCAAGACTTACTGCTGGATTTTCTTTTTCATAAATGAGATGTGAACCCTGGAAAAATACTAAAGTCTACAGGTTCATTTTCACTGAAACACAGTCCCCTGGGGCCTATGGAAAAAATTTAGATCTTATACATGTTTGGTGTTTGATTAACACCAGCATTGTTTTTGCAAAGTTAGCTGTGAAGCTAATGAATATTCCTTCATAAAAATAAAGTATTAAAATATATAGCTGTATGGGGTGTTTTCTTCTTACATCAACTGGTATGAACCATGTAAAGCTATTTCACATCCATAAAAATACGAAAATTAGGCTTAAACTACTTAATATTCTGAAATGTGGTATTTGGCTTACAGATAAGATACTTCTAATTCAAGCTATGGAACCTCTTATGGAGAATCAAAGACTGATATCTGAAAATTCCCTTTCTGTCATTGGCTGAAGGTTTTTTTCCCAGCAGAGGTAAGTCTGTGAGACTAACAGCTTTAGTGCAAAATTCATCTTTCCTTTTTGACTGTAGTTAACACAGTGCTTTTCCCTCCAGCTGCAGACATGAAAGAAAATTTTAGCCACATGGTGTCAAGAGTCAGACTTGGGCTAGGATTACTGGCAATTTAATAAGGATGTTCTTTCTCATGCATCACAGGTACCTTCATGGTTCTAATGCAAAAACTTCAGAAGGAATGGGTTACCCAGTGAGGGGAAAATATATTGGGCAAATTAACACGAGTCTCCTTAGTCCTTTGTTCTCAATATTGGAGATATATATATATATATATATCCTAGACTGGTCCTTAAATTCTAAGGCTTTTCTGACAGAGATATGGCAGAGATGGTTTTGCCATTACCACCTTCCTTTGAAGGTAGAATAGTCAGATTTATGAGATAAATGTAATATTTAGAAGGCTTAGAAACAGGAAAAATGTGCAATGTTGAAATATTTAATGATGTACATATATCCACACAGCTTCTAAAATTGAAAAAGTAAATGCATAGTGATTTAAAAATATTTCCCTTTAAAGAAAAGTTTTCTTTGGAGGATAGAGGAGGAACATCTCATTAATCATTTGTACCAAACTAGTCATAATATCATATTTCAAATTTTCTACGTAGGTAGTGCTAATCACAGGCTTCATCACCACTATACATTGCAGATTATTTTTTTAAAACATAGAGAAACTTATTTTTCTTGGAATATATCTACAAACTCAAATCAAAAACATATCTGAAGTGGCTTTGTTTTTTAGTTTTCATACATATTTGAGAGAAACAAAATTAATAACTTTAGGAGATACTCTCATACTACAACTTTAGAAAGTGTATATGTTGAATTTTAATGGATGAGAAATATTACTTATTTGTAGCTGGAATTATATATTTATTACTGCAACTTAGGATATTTGATATACTCATTCTTATCTTCTGAATGCTTTACAATTATTTAAAATGAGAATATTATGTCACTTACCATTACTAAATTTTATGGAACAAGAGTGGTGCTTAATTATGACTAAGAAGTATCTTACTTAATAGTATTAAGGCATGTATTTATGACTAGAAGTCAGTTCTAATTATTTAAAAATTCTATATGTTATTAAATATGGAACTGATAAGAAATATGTATTTCCAGAAAGCACAGAAGAAAAATAAAATCTTCAAAATATCAAAGACCTCAGCTCTATGTAAGATGCACTGTTATTTTGCTTATAATATTACTATGAATTGTATATAATTCTTCCATTAATAGGTTTTATGCAAAATGTCTCCCTTCTATATAATTAGAGGAAACTTTAAATTTGTATCATTATTTTCTAAGTTTTATAAGAAATAATTTCTGAAAGTTCTTAGATGATTAACTTTCAAATAAATTCTGTTAGGAATAAAAAATTCTCTCGCTCAAAATAATTACTAGTCATTTCTATCATACTCTTTACCAAATAATGAAGCAAATGACACAGAAACTTTGGGAACAATATCTCAAGAAGAACAGAAAATGAAAATGTGGTACATTTCCATGACAAAAGTGAAATGATAAAATTTGCAAGTAAATGGATAGCTAGAAATGATCACCCTGAGTGAGGTAACCCAGATTAAAAATGGCAAAATTACATTTTTTTCTCTTGCATGTGGATACCATCTTTTATGTTTTAGGAATCTCTGTTTCAATACAAATAACCACAGAGAGTTATATCTAGTAAGTAACACGGGTACAAGGATATGATCCAAAGGAAGAAAAAATAAAATGTAATGTTATGAAGAGATATAAGGAAAACTAGAATAGGATTACTAAATGGGGAAATTAATGGTAGGGAAGATTAGAGGCTGAAACAGTAAAAGCCTTTAGAAAAGCTGCATGGAAACCTATTACTGAAGATGTTACCTAAAAAAGGCATATAGAGAGGAGTTTATATAAACTCTGTATGCAATGAGAAAGCCAATGCTCCACCTAGACATCTTATGTCATCAAGTAAAATATCCAGATACATAAATTTATTGGAACTGTCAGGAATGAGTTATATCTTGTTGAATTACTGGTCATAGACCATTTGAACTCCAAATATTATAGGCTATTGGTCACAATCCACAACGTGATGTTAAGACTCTATTAAAGAGGATATCATTTACTTAAGCCATGTAACATGGAAAAGTTGAGGTAGTACCTAACTAGATCCCTTATTCTTACTGACTAGCATCTAAGGCACTCTTTGTGCTACAAAAGAGAAAAGTAATCACCCAAATCCAAATACTGTGACTTACTACAGTGACCTGTCTGTAAGATACATTTGTGTAACAGTGATATGAACATCATGGGAAAAACAAACAGCCCTTTGAAATTAAAGCCTGTTCAATGAGATGAAATCTATATTGACATTGTTACAGCATCCAAGAACTTGATAATAGATAGCTCATGGGTCCTGGGGGGAGGGTTACTACTATTTTTCTGCTAAAGAAACATAGAAATAATATGACTTCTAAAGAACTATTACTTTTCATATAGATGATATCATTATTCAGCTCTCCTGTGTGAAACTTCATCTTGCAGTGGATGGCAATTAGCACATTGTCCACAATTGGAAAATGTGTAGAGAGCCAGATACTTTGAGGCACTCAATCCCAAATGAGAGGACTTTACCAAACCTCTTCCCTTAAGGCTTGGTGATCTAAATAGAGGGGAAGTAGGAATACTGTAGGAGTCAGAGACTGTAGATTATGCCAGCAAAAAAAAGCACCTTTCAAATATGAATTTGTTTTTTGCATGATTTGCTCCTTCTTTTGTGTATTTTAAAATCTTTCTTCTCCTGTTTCTTCCATGCTATGTTTTTGAAAAATTTACAAAGTGTAATATATTCTTGATCTTATCCACCTACCTTCATTCCCAATCTAACATCCCTTTCTCAACATCTTTTTCCATCTTTTTCTTTTCTGTTGGGATATTGCATAAACTCTAGCTAGCATATAATGAAACCTCATGGCAGATAATGGCAAAAAGTGGAATGTCAGAAGCAATCCACAAGCACTCAGCCAATTCTGCAGGCCTGTCTCCAGGAATCCTCCAACGGAATGCCTCTGAGTCTTCAGCTGAAAAGAAAAGTAATGTCTCTGGGAAAGCTGAAGCACCCTCTCGTCTTACTCTGCCCAGTTCCCTTAACTTCCTTTTTCCATATTCCTAAAGTGAATATTAAAAGTGTGTGTCATTCTTCCCTGCCTGGCTTGGTTCTGTGGTTAACATTCATATTCCAGATTAATTTTATTAAATATTTATCAATGCCAGTTGGTTGTGTTTCTGTATAGACTAGAAGAACATAAAATTGCATTTAAATTTATCCAATTTTTAAAACTTCAGCAATAGATTAAATTTTATGAGTTTCAAGACTTTCTGCAAACTGTAAAATACTGCACCATATGCAGAAATTGCATGATTACTTACAGCGTATATTGAATTTGGGGATATAACATACTCTTCACCTGTGTATTCATGACAATGAAGACCTGCCATGGTATAACTATTTTCTGTGCTTAACACTCAATTTTCTTGGTTGTTTTCCTTTATTAGTTCCCTTAGAAACAAATATAAGAATCACTTGCACCCAAGTGTGAAAATAGAGTTGTCATGGTTGGGCTCAGAATTTTGATTGACATGTGTTACCTACATCATAAAGATAGATGCCTGTGTATAAAACAAACATGTTTAATAAAATTGGCTTTATTGTAAGAATGGCATAGGCACTTGAAGGCTATAAGCTATATACATTGTTACATCTCTTCTGAACATTTGCCAGTGACTGAAATTATATTGAATTTTACCTTTTTTAATAGAGTGCGTTTTGTTTGGAAACATTCATCTTCTGTTCCCTGAAATAGCAAATTTCTCAAGGATGTCTCAGTCAAACCAAAGTCAGGCTCTTAGCCATGCTGATAGTTTACTGACTTTCTGTTGTACAAGCCAATATTTGACATTTACTCTTAACATCATAGTCAAGAATAGTTCTTAATTCATTTCCTGAGAAGTATTTCAACGTAGAAAATATCTGATATTAAAGCTCTGTCTAAATGAAATGTGGCGTCAATTTTTCTTTTAAAAATTAAGACAACACATTTGGATGCAGATTTAGTTTTGTGAAGGAAATACTGTGATGTACCAGCTTTGCTTCTGTACTGGGTATGGGCATATGGATCTCCTACTACTGGTAAAAGGCAATTCAATCATTTTTAGGAAATTCAGTATCAGTAGTTATATAATTAATCATTCAAAATTTGCTGTGATAATGCTGACAGATGCTGGCCAGTGCGAATATCCAGTTCCTTTCTTCCTTCTTTCTTTTTTCTTCTTTCTCCTTCCTTCCTTCCTTCCTTCCTTCCTTCCTTCCTTCCTTCCTTCCTTCCTTTCTTTCTTTCTTTCTCTCTATCTCTATTTCTTTCTCCCTTCCTTCTTTCCTTTTATTATTTTATTATAAAATGTCTTTTACCATGTATCCCTCCCGCACCCCTCCCTTTCCTCCCCCCAATCCCTCCCAGTCAGCCTTCAGCTTCCCCCTCCCCCAAAAGGTAAGGAGTCCCAAGGTGCGTCAGCTCAGCATGACACATCTACTCCAGGCAAGTCTGATTTCCTCATCCCAAATATCAAGGCTGGGTTTAGTGCTCCTCTGCAGGGAATTGGCTCCAGGTTACCAGCCCATACACAGGAACACAGTCTGATCCCACTTCTCGAGGCTCCACATACTGCCCATACCAATCGTGAGTTGCCTACCCTTAGAGGGCCTAGATCCTCTTCCTGATGGTTCTCCAGTGGCTGTTCTTGATTCAGTGAGGTCCCCAGTGCTCCACCTAAACCTCTGTGGGACTTTTCATAATCTCTATCCTCTTTCTCATACACACTCTCCTTCCCTGCTCTCAGCTGGACCAGGAGCTTGATCCAATGCCCAGCCATGATTCTCGGCTTTCATCTCTATTCATTGTTGGATGCAGGTTCTGTGATGACATTTAGGGTGATTTTTCATTTGATTATAGGGGAAGTCCTGTTTAGGTACCTCCTCCACTATTGGTTTGAGACCTAGCCAGGGACACCCTGTGATTTCCTGAAGATTTCCCTAGTATCCAACCTCTTTCCAACCCCACATTGTCTTCCTCTATCAAGATATTCATCTCTTTTTTTATCTCCCTCTTCATTGCTTCTCTCACTCAGCCATCTCCTCTTATTATTTGTTCCCACCTCTTCTTGATTGCAACCTGTTATGATCTCAATTTGCTAAGGAGATCTTCTCTGCTTTCTCTCTATTAAAAAAAATATATATGTGTATGTATATGTATATATATACATATATATATATGTGTGTGTTGTTTTCATTAAAATTTGTCATCTCCATCAGTGTATCACCCTGTTCCCACTCCCTTCCCCCTTCCCAGTCCCTTCCAGCCAGTCTTCAGCCTCGCCCCACCCCATCCTTTCCCACAAAAGGGAAGAAGTCCCAAAGTGGGCCAGCCCAGTGAAGCACATCCATCACTCCAGGCACATCCAATTTACTCATCCCAAAGTCAATGTTGGCCTGGGTATTACTCTATAGGGAATGGGCTCTAAGGTGCCAGCCTATGAACAGAAACACAGTCTAATCACACCCCTCGTGACTCCACACACTCATGGCAGTCAAAAGCCATCCACCTCCGGAGGGCTCAACTCCCCCTCCTGATGGATCTCCAATGGCAATTCCTGATTCAGTGAGCTAACCAGAGCTCCAGCCAGCCATCACCTTGAGAACCTACCACACAATCCCTATCTCCCTGCTCTTACAGACTCTCCTCCCCTGATCTCAGATGGACCAGAAGCTCTGCCCAGTGCTCAGCCATGGAACTTTGCCCCCACATCCATTCCCTGTTGGATGTAAATTCTGCGATGTAAATACACCTAAGGTATTTACTCATTTGATTATAGGGGAAGTAGGAGAAGTCCTACTTAGGCACCCCATCCACAAATAGATGTTTCTCTTAAATTCCTTCTAATCCCAACCTCTTCATGGGTTGTGGTTTGCAGGTTGGGTTCTCTTTGCTTTTTGTCAAAAATCCACTTAGGAGTGATTACATCCCATGCCTATCTTTTCTGGGCTTGTGATACCTCATTCAGGAGGATATTCTCCAAGTCCATCCATTTGCCTGCAAATTTTTTCCTGCTCAATAGTGCTCCATTATGTAGATGAGCCAGTTTGTTAATCCATTCTTCAGTAAAGGGGCATCTAGGTTGCTTCCAGGTCTTTTTATTATGAATAATGCTGCTATGAACATAGTTGAGATAATGCCTTTGGGGTACAAATGTGTATCCTTTAGGTATATGCCCAGTAGTGGTATTGATGGATCCTTTGGGAGATTGATTCCCAGTTTTCTGAGGAACCACCATAATGCATTCCGGAGTTGCTATACAAGTTTACACTCCCACCAACAATGGGTTCCTCTTGTACCTCATCCTCTCCAGCATAGGGTGTCATCTGTGTTTTTGATTTGGTTCATTCTGACAGTTGTAAAGTGGTATCTAACAGTAATTTTTATTTGCATTTCTCTGATGATGAAGGATGTTGAGTAATTTTTTAAGTGTCTTTCAGCCATTTGTAATTCTTCTGTTGAGAATTCCCTTTTTAGCTCTGAACCCCATTTTTAAATTGGGTTATTTAGGTTTTGGGGCTCTAGATACTTGAATTCTCTGTATATTTTAAAGATGATTCCTCTGCCAGATGTACGGTTGGTGAAGATCTTTCCTCATTCTGTAGGATGTTGTTTTGTCTTATTAACTGTGCTCTTAGCCTTACAGTAGTTTCTCAGTTTCAGGAGGTCCTACTTATTGATTGTTGTACTTAGTGTCTGTGCTAATGGGTTATATTTGGCAAGCGGTCACCTGTGTCATTGCATTGGAAGGTATGTCCCACTCTCTTTTCTACCAAGTTCAGTGTGGCTGGGTTTATATTGAGGTCTTTTATCCACTTGGATTTGAGTTTTGTGCCTTCCAGTTATGCTAACACCATTTGTTGAAGATACTATCTTTTTCCATTGAATATTTTTGCCTCTTTGTCAAAAATCAGGTGTTCATAGGTGTGTGGATTAATGTCAGGTTTTTTTGATTCCAATGATCAACACAAGTATGTTTTTATGTCAGTACTAGGGTATTTCTTTCCTTCCTTCCTTCCTTCTTTCTTTTTTCCTTTCTTTCTTTCTTTCTTACTTCCTTATCTTTTTCTTTCTTTCTTGTTCTCTTTCTTTTTTCTCTCTTTGTTTCTTTCTTTCCTTTTGTGGAATGGATGACAGTTGCAATAATAGCAGTGATGATTATACAACTATATACATTATATAATTTTCATGTTATTATAACTACAAAATATATATTTCACATATACATAGTATTCCACATATATGTATATACACAGACACACATAGACACACACACACAAACACATTTGCCTCCTTAACAATTCTACATTTAAAAATGGAACATTTTTAAATTATCATGTATAACATTGTACATACCTACTATTATCTATGTGTACCTATCTGTAGTTAAATATTATTTGCCTTTGTTATCTCTGCTTTGTTTTTGCTTTGTTTACTTTGTTTGCATTTTTTTCTGGAGACAGTTGTTAAGCATTTGCCTGCCTGCTCAAGCAAGATTCTCAAGAATTTATGTCATCTCAGTAAAATTTTTTCTTTTAAAAAATTAGAAGTAAATGTAAATATTAATCAACTATTCATCAGATTTTTTTCTATTTTTTTTTGCTTGACCTCATATCCTGGATCATAATCTACTTCTGAATTTGTTTAAGAGGGACAAAATCTCTTAAAATATAAAAACTCTCTAGTGAGTGAAAAAGTTCAGCACTCAAGGCTTTAGCAAGACAGAAGGGATATTTGTACACATGAACTGTAAATCTGAAAACTCTTCTCATGCTCTGCTCATGATTTGTGACTCCTACGGTCTTCTTTTAAGGAAATGTTGTTAGCTCACTTTCTGATTATTTTAACTTTCCAGTCCAATATTTTATGTCCTTCGAATTGTATTATGCTAGAGAGATCATGATGTAATCCCTGATCTGTAGAATCTGCATCTTGGAAAGAGAACAGTCCAACTTCAATATACTGTATATGTAAGTATGTACTCAGAAGTAGAAATATGGAGTCATGTTTTTGGTAAATTTTATTCTTCCATACCTAAAAAAAGTAACTGAATTTGATTGTTGAAGGACACTGTATATATACTTTTTATAATATAAAATACTATAAGGCATATAATTACATTATTATTAGTGATATATTTGGATAGTCAACATGGCTTTATATTAAATTTCTAGAAATGAATAAACACTTATTTGGTCTGTGCTCTAGGTCAACCTAAGTATTCTAGGTCCACTTTCCAGACAGTAAAACACTTTTCTATCTTGCCTCTCTCATTCAAGTATTAACTAAGCCCAATTTTGTTTAGCTTCTAAGATGAGATGAATCTGGTGCTCCATGCTTTTGCTACCTCTCTTGCTTTTCTAATTTTCTTAATATGTGTTTTTCATTTAATGGCTTAGGCTGAATCATGTGCCTTCCCCTTTGGATAGACTACTGGCACACAAAGTCCTCAGGTCACATCTGTATATATCAGACTATTGATAATGACTTGATCACACACAGCTTCAAAGAATTCTAAGAAATATGATAATTTAACTTGTATCAGTAGTAAACAAGTGTATATGTCTGTTATGAAAGAAAAGAGTGGCTGAAATGGTTACGTGAATTGTGGTGCAGGTTCCATGTGGAATCAAAATGACAAAGACTTGGATCCTGGACATTAAGTCATAAAGTAGCATTAAGTATATTAAAGAGAGAGAGAGAGAGAAAGAGAGAGAGAGAGAGAGAGTATTTTCTAACAGTGCCAGAAAACCACAGGTGGAAGGTCTTTTCTAAATATCGTGTAAAGAGCATGTTTCTAGTGAAAAGATGAGCACTTATACTCAAAATAAAATATACTTAAGTTGTATAGAGATATTAAGGTAGATGTTAGACCAATGGTTAGCCTTGAGGAAATCAGGCTTCAACTTTGAACTCTGATTGCCAGAATCACTGATGGGAGCTTATAAATACAATGCTTACTTCCTCTGTTTCTTTAAATTCAAAATAAAAATATCAATCATTATGCTTTTCTTTGTTTCTCTCTTTTCTTTTGGGTATATGGGATACACGCATATGTATATAGACTCATCTGTGCATGTGCAAATGGAGAAACTGACTTTAGATGTCCTCCTTATTACCTCCGTTTTATTTTTATGCAAATCTAAAATGTTAGTATCAGAATACATTAAAATCAGGATGTATTCCACAGTCTACTTTTATTTTTTTATTTCAAATTCATTTACTTATTTTACATCTTGATCTCAGTTCTTCTTCCTCCTCTTCTCCCATTCTCTCTTTCTACCTCCCATCTGCCACCCCCTATTCACTTCTCTTCCATTTCTATTTAGAAAACGGCAGGCCTCCTGTTAGTATCAACAAAACATAGCATATCAAATTGGAATAATACTAAACATATCCCCTTGTATTAAGATAAAGTAATGTTGCCCAGAATGGGGAATAGGGTCTTAAAAGCCAGAAAAATAGTCAGAGATATTCCCTGATCCCTCTGTTAAAAGTCCTACAAAAAGACCAAGCTACCTAAGTGTCAAATCTATGCAGAGTAGGTGAGTCCCATGCGGTCTCTCTAGTTCTCAGTTCAGTCTCTGTGGGCTCCAATGAAGGTTAGATGCTTTTGTGGATTTTCTTGTGATGTGTGTTTCAACTCTGGCTTTTGTGGTCCTTCTACTATCTCTTCAGTAGGATTTTCTGAGCTTGACCTAGTCTTTTGCCTTGGGTCTTGGCTTCTTTGTTTCCAGAGAGGCTGTATGAAGCCTCTTTGATGACTATTGGCCTAGGAACCAATCTACAAGTATAGCAGAATATCACTGAGCATCGAGCTTCTGGGCCCTGGTGCTCTAAGAAGTGCTAGTGGTAGTCTCACTCTATTGATACTGGTCTGAGGTTGGACCGGTTTATGACTGGCCACTCCCACAATCTCTGTACCACCTTTATCCCAGTACATTCCATACACAGGAGGACAGACTGTAGTCTGAAGGTTATGTAGCTGGGTTGGTGTCCCTATTCCCCTATCTTGCTGGATTATAGGAGATGGCCAGTTCAGGCTACGTATCAACTATTTCTAGAAGTCTTAGCTAGTGTCACCCTTATAGATTCCTCAGAGTTTCCTTTGCATCATTCCACTTTATTCTGAAATTCTCACCATTTTCTATTTGTCTGTTTCAGTGCTGTGTTCCCTATCTTCCCACCTGATCCCTCATGTTCCCATCCCCACCTGTTCCCAGTATACCCATAAAATCTTTTCCGTTTCCCTTTCCCAGGGAGTTTCTTGAGTTTCCACTTTGAGCTGTTCTTGTTACCTAGCCTCTCTGGTCTGTAGAACTGTAACATGGTTACCCTTTACAGCTAATAACAACCTATCTGAGTATACACCGTGTTTGTCTTTTGAGTATGGGTAATTTTTTTGCTAGTTGCATTCAGCGTCTACAAATTTCATGATAACATTGTTTTTTTAACAGCTGAGTAATACTTCACTGTGTAAATGTACCTCATTCTCTTTATCCATTCTTCAATTGAGAGGCAACTAGGTTGTTTCCAGGTTCTGGCTATAGTAAATAAAACTGCTGTGAACGTGATTGATCAAGTCTTTTGAGCATATGCCTAAGAGTGGTATAGTTGGATCCTGAGGTAGATCAATTTCTAATTATCTGATAAACTGCTATATTGAATTCCAAAGTGAATGCACGTTTGCACTACCATCAGAAAAGAGGAGTGTTCCTTGTCTTCCATATCCCCATATCGTGACAGGTGTAAGATGGGATTCCAGAGTCATTTTGATTTACAATTCTCTGACAGCTAAAAGTATTGAACATTTCTTTACATGTTTCTTTGTACTTGATTTTTGATAACAAAATCCAATATTGATAATTTTTCATTAATTTGTCCACTTTGAGATTTAGAAGTAATTTTTATCTATTTTTTTTGTTTTATTTCACACTTCATTTGAGAGAAAGTGTATCACTGTAGTTTGTTGTGGCGTGTCCTGACACTTACGCAGTATGCATTTTTTCCCACTGAGATACCTTCCAATTAAATTGCTTAGCGCTTTATATTGATTTGTGAAATACTTTTATGACTTGATGATGCAGCATGCAACTTTTAAAATATTTTTATTGACATATCATCTTATTGATCTTACAAAAACTGGTGTTCTATTACTAACTCTTGCCTAACTATCCTTTTACAGAAATCTTAGATACATTAAACATACTTTACTTAGAGCTAATTATTTGTTTCCAATTTTTTTATATTTGGTCTAAATACAAAATAAGAAGAAAGTGGGATCTTTTAGCTTTTCTTTCTCTAGGTAGGACCAGAGACTGAGAGAACTACATTGTGCTAAATACTTGGCTCAAGTGCTCTTCTACGTGATTCGGATTAAGGAGCTATTTTTCATGTTTTCATTAGGATAAATTAGATTCTTTAGTACTTCTGGACATCTTCCATTGTTATCAGAATTACATTTTTCTGTATTCAATTATAATTTTGTTAATTTAGTAATATAACTATGCAGAACATATAAAATTACAGTGTGTCACACAGTAGAGTTTGATTTTAAAATAATTCAACCAATATTTCTCATTTATTTCATGCCTGTTTTTGACATTAGAAAATAATATTTATTGGCCCTGTGGCTTCTGTTTTATTTTACATAAGAATTAAAATGATGCATATGATTTCTAACATAGTCTATTATCTGGATAAATTTCTTTGAAGAAAATTAAAATTACATATAAGTAATATATGCAATTTATTCCTCATTTCTTAGATTAATGATATGAGAACTTTGTAATAACACAAAATAGAATTACTCTATATAGCAATTTTTGATTTGCAGTAAAATTATAGATAAGATACATTTTATTGTTTACCAAAATTGTTAAATTTCTCATAATAATCATAAGTCTGACATTTAGATATCAATGCTATCCTATGTTAAAAGTATGGGGTGTGTTTTATTAGGAAAAGATATTTATAGAGAGTAAATGCAAAGAGTAGTCCATGGCTAAGAAGCTGTGCTACAGCTCCAGTACAGGCTGGGCATTGGTTAGTTCACGCTACAGCTCCAGTACAGGCTGGGCATTGGTTAGTTCACGCTACAGCTCCAGTACAGGCTGGGCATTGGTTAGTTCACGCTATACTCTTCAGCTTGGACTTTAATCCCAGGCAGATACAGGATATTTCACTAGGCACAACACAAATAAAATGTAATCACATATAAAAAATAAAGCATTGTTTCAGTCTCATTTAACCACTGTTTCTTAACTACATGAATGTTAATAGCTTACAAGCTAATAAATACCAATAGTGTATCCAAAAGCCTATTTATTGGCACCCAAGCAACTCTAGCTAGTTTCACTCTAGGTGATTTTAAATTAACACCACCTGCATGAGATTCTTTTCTTAGCAAATTAGAACAAAGGAACTGAATAGAAAGCAAAGCTAAAGTCGTAGAATGTGTAGCACTTATGGATGTATTGACCTATTTGATACATGCTTAACTGGTTCTAATGACAAATCTGAGAAGTCTTTTTAATCACCAGTCCTGACTTATCAAGGAATTGGAGGTCTCATTAGACACGTCACCAACAGAAACAGAATCTGAGTCCTGGCTTTGATTCCAGATTGCTCTACATTTCTATGGTTTTCTGGGTTTCTCTCTTTTCTAGGTCGTTAAGTTTCCATGCTAGATGTAAGAATCCCTGAGAGATGACCTGCATGCCCTTAAACAATTGTATATTATACATTGTCTCCTGAATTAACTGCTCTTCACTTGCATTTCTGTTGCTTTGATCCTTTTATTTTTTTTTTCCTGCAAGCAAACTTAAAGTGACTGAGACATTTCTTCTAAGTATTTTGAAGCATTGTAATATTGATGACTCAGAAATATCCCAAATCATAAATCCAAGTTTGAACTTGGGTCTTGTTTTGCTTTTCAAGGTCTACCTTTCAAAACTATAACACTTATAGAGATAGTCAGAATTTTAAAAGAGGAAACACTATACTTTTAGACAAACCAAATTTTATTTTGCAAGTGAGAATCACAGTCAAGGGCTTTATTGACAGTTGATGCAACACTTGATATGGGACACATTTTATGTATAATAGATAATTAAACACTGAAATCTTAGAAGCCGGCTTGCTTGTCTCACTCAATAAAATCCAGTGTCATGGTAGAGTAGGTTCACATGGGCTGATAAGACTCAATTATGCACATCTTCTTCCAATTAAGTATTTGGTGACTATATTTACAGCTCAAAACAAGGCACAGTGGGAATATTTGTGAGGAGAGAGAGAGAGAGAGAGAGAGAGAGAGAGAGAGAGAGAGAGAGAGAGAGAGAGAGAGAGAGAGAGAGAGAGAGAGAGAGAGAGAGAAATACGGGGAACCTGAGCTTTTCTTTTCTGGAAATCTGGCCATTTTCATTGTTAGCAAGTCATTTGTATCAACACATAATTTAAAGCACACACATTTTTCTTGGTAGAACTCATAGATGCCATGCCTTTCTTGTGGTAAAATATTTCTTCAAACTTTATGTCTTTCCTAATCTGATTATGGGCTGTGCCCAATGTGAAGGAAGTCTAACGGCCTAGAATCAATTGGGGATCACCTCTTCTGTATAGACTGACTTCTGTCTTTCCTATAATTATGTTTTAGATAGTTAGATGTGCTTGTTAAGAAAATTAAAAGTTTTATAAAGCATACTATCAAAGTTAAGATCTCCAGGGTATTAAACATACAGTTTTCAATATGAAAATTTGGTCAAGTAGTATACTAAAAAGAGTTAATAGAAGGCTTTGAGTATTCATTTCACAGTAGAGTGTTAACTATATCACCTAGGAAGAGCCACCCTCTCATTAGCTTCTGGTATAAGAATCTGTTGTATACTTAAAGCTAAAAACCATACCATATGGTTCATTTTATGAAAAAAACTTTTAGCGAGCCCAAGTACTATACTATATGAGCCTTATATCTATGGGAAAAGCTGGAAACTGAGGCATTTAGATCAATTAGGGTCTGTCACACCAATTGGAGCTGTCTTTCTGAAAGTTCCTGAGCCAATAATGTTCTACTGACCTCCCTTTTTGGGGAGAACTTTGTGTCTGTTGTCATGTAGTGTACTGTTAACATGATCTACCCCACAGTGCTGGAAGCTCAGGCATCCCAGGCTGTTATTCCTTATTCTCAGATTTAAAATTCATGCTTTTTCCTGCAATAAACCATAATGTGCTTAGTACACTTTTCATAGGTTATTTTCCCAGTTATTCAGCAAAAGGATCCTCTTGTATAGAGCCAAAAAGTAGTGATCTCCTGGGAAATAGTCAATCTAGGAGTTAGGGATTATTGAGTTTACCCTGAATTCTATCATAGCATCTCTCATGGAAGGTCGTCTATTCTTTTCATTAGGAACTTTTTTTCTTTTTGTCAATATAGAGCATACCTATGGCATTCCCAAATTCAATTCCATGTCTGATGTTAGGTGATTTGTACCTCTGTCATATATTCATGGTATACTTACCAAGGATTTACAAGACAATAGCTCCAGAGGCCTTCACTTGATAGGACATGAACATACCCCACTTGAGTAGCAATGGAGACTGACTATGTTAAACATTATAACAATGGAGATGCTTACATGTAAATATACTTATGCATTTTAATGCTAAGAAGTGTAAATTAATTTTTCAATTTGCTTAAATCTTCAGATTGTGAAGCTTTCAAGAGATTACCAAATAAATTCTAGTTTATTCAGATATTTCCAAGAGATGTTTGTAGATAGAATTTATAGATGTTTAAAAAAAATCTTAGAACACATTGACAGTGCACATTTGCTAAATTTCTGCATTAACATTGATCACTAAGATGCCAGCAGTTCATCCTTCTTATACAGACATCACAAATTTTGTTATTTACAATTATGACCTTGCCATTCATGACTGGTTTTCAAATTTAAAAAAAAGTACAACGTTTTGATCTCATTGAAGAAAAAAACTCCCACAGAACAAAATGCATAAATAACACAGAAATATTAAATAAAAGCAATTATTTAAACTTTCAGACAATGTTCAAATAAGCATAGTCAGTTTCACAATAGAATGGTAATGAAAATGGTCAGTTAAACATAACCAAGGATGTTAATTCTCTTGTGTGTTCAGAAGATATTTAGTTAATTTTTTGGTAATAATTTTATTACAAAAGTTTCCATTACCTTTCCTCTCTCAAAGATTTCCCGTATATTTTTCCCACTATCTTTAAAATGCATTGACTTTTCTGCTACTTGTTATTGTATGTATATATTATATATGCTACATGTATTTATGTTTTGGAGATTAACCATTTGACATTGGGCAACTAAATGGTATACTTTTTCCTGGGGAGGGCCACCTCTCCTGGGTTAAAGACTCGTGAACATTTTTCCATCTACTTTGGCATGTCCATTTCTGCCATTCTTTTCCAGCTCCATGTTAGGACAGTCATTGGATGAGATTGTCACAGTGTAGCTTCTCGTATTTGTAGGAGACACAATCTACCGGTAAACTCTTTGATCTTATTGCTTTTACAATATTCACAACCTGTGTTTAAGCCCACGATTTCTAAATTTTTACTAAATATCTCAGTCTGTTGCCAAAACTATGTATTACTTGCCACAACCCAATGTCAAGGACCTTACCTAAAGACATCTGTACAACTAATTGAACAAAAAGAAGGCAAGCTGATGCCTTAATAGAACCTTTACCTTACCTGTATCATCTTTAACAAAGGAAGATATCCTGAAGGTTTTGAAAAGAAAAACATAAACACCAAGCTGAGAAAGTATCCTGTCTCTATTTTGTTCCTATGAGCCATTATGAGTCTGTAACCAAGGTATATTTCTGTTTAACTTTCTGTAAAACTTGAGTTTCTGTTTTTCAAGGTTGGATGGTGCTCCACTCTGGTACCCACAGGATTTACATTAAACCAACTCCCCCTCAAAGACACCTGTTCTCAGAAGTGTTCTATACATATTGTTCCATTCCTTGATTCACTTTCCTTGGCTGTCTGGTCTCACTTTGGTATCTATGCTTATGTGCAAAATCTTCCATTCTATGTTTTTCCCTATAAGAAGGACTTAAAAATTGTTTCAAGGATGATTGCATAAACCTTGCCTTGGGGAGAGACAGCTGCCCATTCATCTCTGAAGTGTACACAAATAATTTGGCCATAATTTGGGTCAGTGATTTTCCTCTTGAGTTTGTGGGATTAACAAAGCCAGTTGCTGGTGATAGTGGTTGTGAAGGCTTTTAATCTGAGCACTCAAGAGACAAAGGCAGGTGGATCTTTGTGAGTTTGAGGTCAGCCTGGACGATAGAGTGAGTTCCAGGATAACTAGTGGAGCTGTTACACCGACTCCCCCAAAAAAGTCAGTCACAAGCCCTTTAATATATAATTGCATCCTGCTTGTGAAATATGCTAGGGTAATGATTGAACAGAACTTGCAGGCATAATCACACAATAACAAGTTTGACTTAAGGCCCATTCCATGAATTGGAACCCATCTTGTGTAGCACTGCATAGATAGCCAAGAACTGGGATCTAGATTGGCAAGAAATCTATAGTTAAACCAAATAATACTGGTCTAAAAATAAGGTAAAGAATGTTGCACTAAAATTGCTTCCAATGATTCTGCTATACTTATAGACTGTTGTGTTGTACAACCACCCTTCGAAAAACTTTCTCTTACAGCAGAAGGAAACAAATACAGATACTTACAGTCAGACAGTACACAAAGTGTGAGAGATCTTGGAGGATTAAGCTCTAAATGGGATGTGTCCATTAAATTCTTCTCAGCAGAGCTCAGAGAACCCCTTGAAAGAGGAGGCAGAAAGAATGTAAAGAATCAGAGGGTATGGGAACACCAAGAAAACAGGCCCTTTAATTCAACATGAGCAAAACTTGTAGGGAGTCCCAGAGACCGAAGTAGTATGCACAGGACCTGCACAGGTCCTCACATGTCTTCTGCATATGCATTTATTATGGCTTCTAGTTTAATGTTTTTAGGTATTTGTCGTCCACATTATCTGTTGCAAGTTTTTTTCACACAGTCCTTATGTCTCATAGACACAAAGTGCAATCAATTTTGGAAGATGTGACAATAAACTCTTTGAGGAGAGATGAAACATTTCTGTAAATTAAGAGTTATGGGTGTGTGAGAAGGAGGATGCTGAAGACTTTGAGAAGCAAACTGGTGCCCATGTTAACATTGGAACCTCCATAACCAAGGCCATGAGTAATTTCAAGATTGTAAAAATTTACCAGTTGCTGGTTTTTGCTATATCTCTTTTCAATCAGATTTTATGAAGTTTTCTTTCTTAGTCTCTCCAGCAAAAGCATGCAGTTGTCAGTAAGACACCAGATAGCTGCATATACTGAGCCATATCTTCATGTCTTTAGATTCTAGCATGAATCTGGCATATGAAAGCTGTCCAACAAATAAATGCACCACTGTTCTTGTTCACACAATTTTTGTTTGAATTAAATAACCTAAAATGGTTTATGACTGTTGTTATTATTTTAAAAGTTAGTTTTAAATTACAATAACATAAAATTAACTATTTTTTGATAGTCATATATCTGATTTCACTTTAGTTAGAGTTGTTAATTACCTGACACACCAATTCTCAAATGTTCACCCTTGTCCGATATCCAATGATCCATTCAGCCCACCAAACAAAAGAATGTTTTAATGATTGATGTTGCTGCTTCCCACAGGACTGAAAATGGGAATGCTGGGAAGAAGGGGTATCCTAATAGTATGCATCAGGTTCTAGGAACAAATCTGACTACTTTCTTTTGAGAAGTATTATAGAAGGTTTGTGGGGATTAATAAAAGATTCAAAAGTTTCAGAGATATTGGAGAGATCTACCTACAGTTAGTCTAGGAGGATCATAGAGTGGTGATTATCACCTTTAATCCCCCAGCACAGGGAGTACTCTTGGAGTGGTGATCTATGCCCTTAATGCAAACTGAGTTCAAGGTCATCTAAGTTTACAGAAGGAGTTCCAGGCTCCCAGGCAGGCAGTGGTGGGGCACGCCTTACCTGAGCGAAGATAGTAGTTAAGGCAGGAGTAGAAAGACAGAAAGAGAGAAGAGGCCAAGAGAAGCCAGGCTGAGGAAGCTGGAAGACAGCTGGGTAAGATCTGACTGTGGTATTTACTCTCTCTAGCATCTCTGACTTTCTCAAAAATCTATGCCTGAGTTTCCTTTATTCATGTAACAAAGATCTTTGGAAATGAGCTGTTTTCTGGGGCCTTGGAAGTAGGGTATTGAGAGAAATGCACACAATGAAGGCCTGGCTTATAAAGTTTGAGAACGAAGCTTAATAGTTACTTAAAGAATATTAGAGCCATTGCATATTTTCTATTTTCAATTATGATTCTGTCATGTTGGTCATCTGGGGCCGAAAAACCTAACAGGATTAAGAAGAAACCAACACCATTAAAATAAAAACAAAACAAAACAAAACAAAACAAAACAAAACAAAACAAAACAAAACAAAACAAAACAAAAAAACCCAAATGGAGCTGAGAAATAAGCAATGACTAAAAAGAAACAAACATCCCCAAGGTGAAATTTTCAGTAAAGTGTTTCCTGAGATTCTGCACACTCACGCTGTGTTCCAGAGATCCTCAAGGTGTACTTTGTGTTGGCAGTTGAACATGGCAGTGTTGGAGTGACCTAGGTTGTACTCATTTTGAAAGCATGTTCTAGTCATGAAATGCAGATGAACCATGACAACTGTGAGAGGACTGGAGGTGTCATTGGTGACGGTGCAGCCTCAGCAGCAATTGAAGGCCCAAGACTGGAGAGATCATATAGAGAAGTTGAGGCTTAACAAGTTGAGAGCCTAACAGAAGTTACTGGTGAAAGCACAATCCAGTTTAAACAGAAGACCTTAACATTTGGAGATGCCAGTACCACAGGATTATCACCAGAGAGCAGCAGCAGTGGATCTGGCCAGAGATTCAAAGACAAGTTATGTGTACTGCAGAGGGCTGGAGAAGTGACCCTAGCCCTTTGGAGGAGCCCAGTGGAATTGTAGGTAAATCCTAGATATTGGACATTGTATTTTCTGTACAGCTGGGAGTCACATTTTGCTTTGTTCAGAGTGTGACTGTGCCCTGGTTTTCCCTGACTGAAGTAAGAAAGTATTTTTAGGAGCCCACAAGTAAGAGATTTTAAGAGAGAGAGAGAGAGAGAGAGAGAGAGAGAGAGAGAGAGAGAGAGAGAGAGAGAGAGAGAGAGAGAGAGAGAGAGAGAGAGAGAGAGATACAGAGATGTTGGAGTTTAAAGGGACTGGGTAATTTTAAACAAACAGGTTGTAAAATGTTTGAATTCATAAGACTGTGTGGCTTTTTTAAGTCTATAAAATATTTTATATCATGATGTCTTGATTCATGTGTGATCCTGTGGGTGAACAAGACAAAAAAGCCTCTATGTCAATGTGGAGGCAGGCTTCAAGGTCTCACATATGCTCAAGCCATGCCCAGTGTTTCAGTTCACTTCCTGTGGCTTGTGAATTAATTATTTAGAATTCTCAGCTCCTGTTGCAGCATCTTGTCTGCCTGCACATCACCATGTTCCACCATAATGATATGGACTGAACTGAATTTTAGGCCACTCAATTAAATGTTTTTCTTTTCAAGAGTTTTTGTGGTCATGGTGTCTCTTCACCATAATAGAAACCCTAACTAAGACAGATGAATGGTTTAAAATAATCCACTGCTTCTCTTCCATACATACATCCTTCTCTGCTTTCTTTGGCTGATAAATATGTAGCTTAAATGTGCAAATAGTTTTGGTTATTTTCCAAGTACCAAACAGAATTATTATGGAATTTTGCATTTGTCCTATGCTAACGTGTAAGGAAAAACTTGAATGATAGAGAAATTATTTAGTGTTGAATACAGCGATTTATGTGACTTGAAGCATTCATCTTGTGAAGTTCTTCCCATACTTCAGGAGGTGACAGTATAAAGTACAGTTCAGCACAACAAGTAAGAAATATATATGCAGCTTGATTACTTTCTAACAGCTTGACAAATTTTATGTCACTTTGCCTGCACATCCAACTATAAAAAGAATCTCTCCATATATTTTAGTTCATGGATGTGCCATATAATAACATCGACATCACTGACATTTCTAATTTTTACGCATAATCTATACAATTTCAAAAGAAATTTGAATAGGAACCATGAAAAAAATTTCAGTTGTGGAAAGCTTATGCGAATCACAAATATATTACAATACTATGATCACTGGTGTGTTATATAATTCTCCAAATGTCTGGGTATGTAGCATATTCTGAATCATAAAATGTGTATTTGCATGTATGCATATATAGAGAGAATGATATTTATTTATTTTTTACTTTTGTGGTCGAATCTGAATGCTAAATAGTTAAACCCAAAACTCACTTCATTTGATCAGAGTGCTCTACAACTCAACTACATCCCTACTCCATAAAGGTATTTATTTTTAATATGTTGTTTCATGCGATTACAGAGGCTGTCAGTTCTAAATTTGCAGCATGGCTCTGAACATGGAGAGCTAGTAAGGACAGATGTGTCAAGTGATACAAAACTGCCAATATCGGTAGGAGCTGGTGCTTCACTTCAAGTTTACAGGCTTTTCAGCCTGCCTGAGTTTCCTTGTGTTCTGGGAAGATTATTCTTTTGTTCTAGACAGAGAGCACTTCCACTATGAAAAAAAATCTTTTTTTTCTAAGTCAACTGATTTGAACGTGATGCTCAGTTGAAAACCCTGCCACAGAAACATCAAAAGTGATGCTTGACTACATAAATGGTCACCATTGTCAGGCCTGATGGTTCTGTAATTCTTCATGAATTTTGTGATATACTGTATCCAGTTGATAAGTAAATCTTAAAATAACTATTATTGTTTAGGATTAATTTCAATATATCCTTCTCCATCTCCTGTATCCTGGACTTCACTATGTAAAACTTGGGAGGCAGCAGGCATATAATTGTAGAACTACAATAAAAGTATTTTAAAATATTGGAGTCTAGACATTTCCATAGTTTCCAATGCACTAGATCATGGCCAGAAGACACGGAAACCAGAGAAACTCATTGGTGTGGTAAAAGTTGCCTGAGGAGGCTGCTGATGTCTTACCTAATGCAGTCAGGAACAGTAAGGACTCAAGTTAGATGTTGATATAAGACCCAATCATGAAGGTCTGATAGCTTCTCCATGAAAGCCTGTAGCATCTCTACAAGGGGCACTAGATGGGGACCAGTACCAAGTATTCACACATATATCACGTTGTCTAATTTTACCTAAACCTTAAAATTTTGCATTATGTTCTCTCATGTGCTTACTGATATATTTTCTTATTGAAACTTAATGGTAAAATAAGTATATAGCATTAGAATTTAATATTTTTTTTACATTAATGAGGTATATCCTATATTCATAATGGCACAGTACAATTAAAACTGAAAAAATTATGCAACATGAGAAATATAATAAAAATACACTTCTTGGAGAAATGCAAGCCAATTATATATAATTATAAATATTCTCTATGTATTTGTCATCAGTGTTTTACAATCTTCCTAAGGTAAGCCAATTCAATTCAAACACACATTATAGTCTAAATGAGCTATCATAATTTAGTGTGTGCATACATATATTTGGATACCTACATATTTATCATATATCATCATTAAACAAATACTTCACAGAGTAAATGAATGTAACTTATCTTAAACTAATATTCCACATCATAGAGGCTGTGCAGATTCATCACACTGAATATCTACACCTACTGTTCTTTAACAAATCACCATCTTATGACCATTTAGGAATGGATGGGTGATGGATTAATGAAGCATCTCTCCCTGAGAGACTATTTGTACTTAGTGGCTGCTACTGGAGGGAACATTCTATTCTTCAACAGTGTTGCCACTAACACATTGTTCATGATTCTGGATTTAAGCTTTAACCCATGCTCATGCAAGCAACACTCACTAAACTCAGTGGTTCATACATAGAAAGACATTAAAGCAGGAGGGTAATTTCTTGGGAATAAGGAGTGCTTCAAGGAAAGGGAGAGAGGGTAGTGGAGATGGAATTGACAAAAATTATTATATAGATGTATGAGACTGTCAAGAATTAAAGTGCTTTCTGCTTGTAGAAGAGCATTATTCATACACTTTTATGTTTATAATAAAAAACAGTGACAGTAGACATGCTCTATGTGAAACCTGGTCAAAGAAAAGAATGATAAAACCTTAACAGGAATACAGTATGAGCATTGCAGTTACAAACAAATTGACAATTATTCATATCAAAGTGTTATTCATTACTTTCATTTTAACCATTTTCATCTGTTCTATGTCACTAAAATACACAGTTGTTTTACTAACTTAAATTCCCCTAAAATTCCCATATAGAGTTTCATGATTTGTGGGGAAAAGTTTCCAATATTCATAACAATATTTTTTAATGTTGTAAGATAGAAATGAGATAGTAAAATATGAAATAAATCGAAGACATCATAGACATTCATTGAAGAAAACATTTTAAAATGCTTAAAACTATCTGGCACTTTGTAATTTATCATTTGAGTGAAGAACTTTTATTTAAATTCCAATATGGTAAATTTACTTCAATCTCATAATCACACACTTAGAACACTGCACAGGATAATTTTGGAGCAGGAACACTCTGAATCTAATTGCACATTAAAATTTGGTAATTTATCCCATATGTAGGCCTACCAACTGTACCTATGTATAGACAATCATAACCACAAATTGACTCTTATGTGCTTTCCCAAAGAGATTCCAATGAAAAGAGAAACCCCCTCATGTGATTACTTACCCTCTTTATGCAATGAAAACCTGGGGCTCCAGCATTCCCCTTGTTAATAATGATAAGCATGGAGATTTTTTTCTAACCAAACTTCTGACATAAGAGGTTAAAAGGCAAAAAGATATGGCAGTCCAGTCCTCCACCTATGAATGAGCAAGGATGTTCAAACTACAAAAAACTGTTTTCTCTACAGGCAATTCTACTGTGTACTTAGAGGTAATTTTATTTCAGTATTTCTTTTGATGTAGAGAAAAATGTTTTCTACTTGATCTTTTAAAACTCCACAAGATGTTCAAATTGTGTCCTCATTGTCAAATTGTGATATCTTAGCAATGCGTGAATGACATGCTTCAGCTTTGCCTATACCTACACTGTACCAGAGTGAAAGGCTTCAAGTGTCATGGAAGATAAGGAAACACAACGTGAGTCGTATGCAGAAGGCTTCTGGGATGTTGGGAGAGTCTGGATGTCTCATGAGTAAAAAGCATGGTTTCTTTGTATCTCTTACTGGGGGAGAGATGAGAAGACTATACCACTGTACAAGAAATGATTTCCTTTGTGTATTGAAGATTGGAAAGCTACTTGTGCTGTTAATACTTTTAGCACTATCATTATGTGTTAGGGAAATGAGGCACTCTGGAGTTCATTACCTATACTGTCCTTCCATATACTGTATTACAGATGTGCTCTGGTAATGATAGCCTTTCAAACTAATTGATTTTTATATAAATGTCTTCTATTTTTAAAATTTTACTATTTATATATTCCAGTTCGTTTACTGCTTTTAAATTATTGTTTACAAAGATATGATTGACACATCAAATCATAGATTTTAGGTATTTGATGTGATGACTTTGACCTTTCTATGTAGTGAGAGATGATGTCAACACCTTCATTATCTATTTTCCATTTTCATTTGTTTCATTGACTATTGAAAACATTTAAGGTTTGCTGTCCTAGCAAAATTTCAAGTGCACCGTATAGTTTTGTTAATTGTAATCACATGTTGATCATTTGATTCTCGGAACACATTTTTCTCCTATTACAGAGTATTTTATCTTTAACCAGTTCCTCCTCAGTTTATATTTATGCTGGCATCTTGGAACCGCCATTTTATGGGTTATATTTTAGAGTTTAATTTTGTTTTTGATTTTTCCATAATAATAAAGTCATAAATTACTTGTTACTTCTTTCTTATTTAGCTTTTCATTGTAATTCTGTTGGTAGAGCTTCTTTTATTTACGTAGCTGAGTAACATCCTTTCAATTATAATTAACCTCTATTTTTTATCCGTTCATCAGTTGATGGATGGTGGGTTTGCTTATTGTGGGAAGTGTTGACAGATCAGGTAGTACATTTATTAGCTCATTTTTGTATAGACACAGCTAAAGACTTTCAGAATAGAGGATCATGAAGCATAGAAGATAAGATGAACAATTGACAAATGGGCCTGCATAAAACTAAAAAAGCTTGTGTAAGACAAAAAAACAGTAAATTGAGTGAAGAGGCAAACCAAAGAAAGTCTTTGTCAGCTGTACACCTGATAGTTGATTAGCATCAAAAGTTACTAAGAATTAAATAAGACAAAAAACCTAAACATCCAGAAATAATCAAACCAATTTAGAAACATTCTGTGTGTCTGAACCAAATGACCTCAAAAGAAGTCAAAATGGGTACAAAATGCATAAGATGGTGTACAACATCCCTAGTCATCAGGGGAATGCAGAATAAGATTCCACTTCACTCCAGTCAGAATAGGAATTGCCAGAAATATACATGACAGGAAATGCTCCCAAAACTATGGATGAAATAGTTAATATCCACGGGAATGAGAGAGTTGCTGGTCTGAATTCAGGAAAGGCATTCCTATAAGAGAATAAACATTTTAGTTTGGTGAGGATGGAAAAATGATTATAGGGCTCTATGGAAGGACATATTTAAAAGTTTTGCTGTGGGGAGAACTTGCTCTTTGTGATGGCTATTCTTGAGTGTGAAGTTGACTATATCTGGAATTAACTAAAATCCCAAACTTCCAAATATAGGGGCACATTGGTGTTTTTTTTTTTCCTCCTAATTTGAAGTTGGCAGATCCACTTATAATCTGAATTTCTAAAGCAGGAAGACCTATTTAATCTAAATGTGAAGGAAGAAAGATGCACTTTCAGCTGGGCTACGACTTTTGCCGGAATCCTATATAAGAAAATGAGAGAAGGTAGCTCTTTCTCTTTGCCTGCTTGTACTTGCGTTACTAGCAAATCTTTTTTTTTTTCTGGCATTAAAACTGACTTCCTATAACAGCATCAATCTGAGTATAAGAGAATGCCATTAGGAATTGTTTCATTGACATTTTGCCATTCATGTTTGGTTCTATCCTAGGTCTCTAGAGTATCCTGCTTCTGGGTTCTAGCCCTCAGGGGTGAACTCCTCAGGCTATAGGTTTCTAGAAGTACCAGCTATAGTCATTATTTGGCCACTGCTATAATTTCTGTGCTGTTTTTTTACCTCAGCACATCTTATAGGAAAGACAAATTGTAGCTTGAAGTATTTGTAGCTGGGTTGGTGTCCCAGTTTCTGGAAGTTTTGCTTGGTTACAGGAGATAGCCAGTTCAGTCTTTGTATCCTCTATTGATAAGAATCTTAGCTAGTATTACCCTCACAGATTCCCGGGACTTTTCCTTGTTCTAGGTTTCTGGTTCAGGCAAGAGATTCCCTTAGATTCTAGCTGTGTCTCCCAGTACATTCTCCATCCATAGTCCCTACCTGATTCACATCAGAGAGGCTTCACCAAGGAACTCACGGAAACAGATGCAGAGACCCACAATCAAATATTAGGTGGATTTTGGAAAATCCTGTGCAGGAGGAAAAGGAAAAATTGTAGGAGCCAGTGAAGTCAAGATAACCACAAGAAAACCCACAGGACTAATTAACTAGAGTTCATAGGGGCTCACAGAGATTAAATTACCAACCAGGGATCCTGCATAGGATTGACCTAGGCCCTCTGCTTATATGTTACAGTTTTGTAACTTTCTCATTGTTTGAGATTCCTAACAGTAAGACCAGAGGCTCTCTTTGACAGTGCTACCAGCTTTGAGGAATCATTTCTCTTACCAGATTGCTTCATGCAACCTTAATAGAAGAGATGGTGCCTAGTCTCAACACTATATGATATACCGTGGCTGTCTGATAATCATGGGAGGTTTGCCTATATCTGAAGAGGAACAAAGAAAGAGTGGATGGGTTGGGGGTAAGAAGGAATGGATGAGGAACTGGGAAGAAGTAAGGTGTGGTAGGATCAGGCTCTATTTAGCAAGACCTAGAGGTGTAGCTTCTAGATCTTGAAGACCCCTATACAGGCTGTGACCAGGACATCTAAGACTGTTGTGCTCTGGTAACAAGACCCCAAAAGAGACCACCAGAGATGCAAACTCTCCAAAATGCAAAATCAAGGTTTATTGAAAAGAAATACAAACTGCAACAAGGACCCCATCTAGCACACTGACATGGGGGTTGCTGGAAGAGGCGCCTGCCCCTCTGAAAGCTGGGTTTTAAAGGCAAAACCCACAAGGTTATATATCAATTAGGGGTCTTTGTACAGATACAATTCTTACTAGCTTGTTTTTAGGTACTTTCTAGAATTCTGCTGTTATCTTAGATTTCAGGTTGTCCTTTTCTTTAAAGGCATCTCTGGTGCTGGAACATTCTGTGGTTAATTAGTGGCTATCAGATGTCCCTAGGTTATCTCCACTATCTCCTGTACTAGGACATTTTTATTTTGTCCTTTTGAAGTCCCTGGAACCTATGACAGTGAAATGCAGGCCTGTTTCTAGTTTGGTTTAGGAACTTTCTCAAAACGGAGGCAGTTCTCTAGTTCTTCATTTTCCCTTCTCATGGGCCGAATGGAACCCAATCATGGGTTTTAGACAGTTACTTTCAGCTCATAAGTGTCCCTCTCTATGTCCCTTTTGGTTACAGGAATATAGCCTTAGAGTTCTCTGTATCATAAGTTAGATCTTAATAGCCCCCTCCTATATTGGAGTAGATTTTTTATGAAACAGGGCCCAAATGTGATGACCAGGAAAACAGTATCAAGGGCCTTTGAAGGATGAAATCAGAGTAGAAAACTAGGGGCACTTAGAGTACCAATTATTGAACTAATTCTGGATGGCCTCATACTTTCTCTTTTAGATAGCCCTTCTCATACTTTTGCAATTGATCCCTTTACAACCCCTGAGTGGTCCACATAGAAACAGCACTCTTCACTTAGTGCAGCACATAACCCTTTATCTCTCAGAAAAATGAGGTTTAGTGTAGAGAGCTGTGTGGCCGCACCTTAAAGATGGTGCTGGCTTCTGCCTTCCGCCTTCCACCTGAGAGCTCTCTGAGATAAACAACTCCTTATTTGGCTAAGGCTAAGCTCGTGGCTTGCTTCCAGGTGTGGCTTGCTTCTGCACACCTGGATCTATCGGCATGGCCCACGTGGCGCCCCGTGATTAGCTGTCCAGAAGGTATTTATCCAGAAGTGGGTTTTCCCCAGCAGCAGAAGAAGTTTCAAGGTCCTGAATAAACTGCTGAAAGAAGAGCCTGGTGTCACGTCATCCTTGCTGGCGAGGTTGCACGTGACAAGTGGAGGCCTGTACGGGGAGAATGTGTTTTTGCCGTAGGGTCAACAAAGGCCCAGAACTTTCAGTGGTCAGAGGGTGCACCGGAGAGTCCTCAGGTAAGTTGAGGATCTGCGACCAAAGCAGGGAAGAATCCTCAGGTAAGTTGGGAATCCGAGACAAAAGTGGGGAAAAAACAATTTGCTCTTCTCGGTAGATAAACAGAGAGCGAGTTCAAAAGTGAAAGAGAAAAGGATTTTGCTATGGGCGCTTCTCCTTTGCACCCAATTTTTTTGGCTCTACAGGAGCTACTTCATTCAAAACGTTTAAAATTAGAAAAGAAAACACTAGAAAGGTTCCTAGAGGGGTGTGACGTTGTTGCCGCATGGTTCACTGGAACCGAACCGGGAGCCTTACAGTCCCCTCATGGGAGAAATTAGGGAGAGACATAGATTTTGCTTATGAACAAGGAGCACTCAAAGTCGGAGTGAGACCCATTTGGAGACTGATCCGAAGCTGGCTCGAGGACCAACGCTATAGTGAGGTGGTGGAGAGTGGACAGGCAGCCCTAGAGCAGCTACAAGAGGAAAGGTCTGAGAAAGCAGGTAGTGAAAAGGGATCGGGAAGAAGGGTTGGCCTGTACCCTGACCTTCCCAAGTCAGAGCCTCGTGAGTCTACTGACTCAGAGGAGGATGATTTACCGCTTGCTGAGGCTATTAAGAGGCCATGCTTGCTGGTGGGCTACATGGAGTTGGCCAATTTTCATGGAGTTCTTCCCAGACTTGGGGACAATGGGAAAGGAGGGGCCTGGATGTAGGAGTAATAGCCTCCACAAATCCAGGGTGTGATAATCCCACTCCTGTGTGTGTTTGTCCTCCTTTTGTGTTTGTTGCAAGTAGTCAAAAGCCTAAACCTTGAATAATCTTTATACAATATGAGAATTTTACCCATGCTGCAAATTTATCTAAACAGTTGTCAAGTTATCTTTTAGGTAACAGGACAGGACAGTTCGAAAAATTGATGGAAGATCTCTGGGTGGCCATCGTGACTGTCAACTCGACCTGGATAGATGCCAGATTGACTGAGGGATTGGCTACCTGGTTTGCTATTACCATGGATCATCTGAAAGAGTGTGCAGGACTAGGAGCTATGGCTGGCCTGATGGCACTGGTCTCCGGGGTTTGCCTCTGGTGCCTTTGCCACATTAGGACCAGACAGTGCCGGGATGCAGCCATGATTGCCCAAGCCTTTGTAGCCATAGAGACTGGACAGTCCTCCTATGTTTGGCTTGCTGCCTTAAAAGATTAAGGTTTTTTGCGGGTATCGAGGCTAGTGCACTGCAGTTGAGCACCTCAGCTATGTTTTGGAGGGCTCAAGGAGAGAATGTCTGCTTGCATGTGGGTTTCTCACCCTAATGTCCCACCTCTGTGAAAAAAGGGGTCGAATGAGTCCCATAATCCCTAGGGTGACGCCCCAAATGGAGTCTTGGAATAATGTTCCCTGCACACAGAGAGTAGACTTCTGTGCTCACCTGCGAATTTCTTTATAAAAACAAAAATGGGGAACTGTAGAGAGCTGCGTGGCCGCACCTTAAAGATGGTGCTGGCTTCCGCCTTCCACCTTCCTGATGGTGAGCGCTCTCTGAGATAAACAACTCCTTATTTGGCTAAGGCTAAGCTCGTGGCTTGCTTCCAGGTGTGGCTTTCTTCCACGCACCTGGATCTATTGGCATGGCCCACGTGGCGCCCCGTGATTAGCAGTCCAGAGGTATTCAGCTAGGAGCAGGTTTTCCCCAGCAGTAGAAGAAGTTTCAAGGTCCTGAATAAACTGCTGAAAGAAGAGCCTGGTGTCACATCATCCTTGCTGGCGAGGTTGTGCATGACAGTTTAGTCTTCTGCTCTGTAGGACCACCTCAGCTAGGGAAGATAAGGAATTCTCGAGGTACAAAATAGAGTTTTCTAACTTTTCTATATCTTCATCAATGGACAGGCAGAGGCTGGAATAGTGCTGAGTGATTAGAGATGCAGCTCCTGTCCATAATCCCACTAGATTAGCCCCTAGTAGTACGGATAGGGTAAGGGCTATAACTGGTTTTCTCTTATAGTGGCATGGGTACGTATGTTCAGTTAGGTCATACAGGTTTTCCCCAGTGTGGTATATCAACCAAGGTACTAGCCTGACCAATACAATAAAACAAACAAAATACCTTGAGTCTTCCTAAGGACCATGATGTGCGCATGGGGTTAGCCCAGAGGAACATGTCCTCCATGTGTTGTTCAAGGGTAATAGATAGTTTAGTCACCAAGTGGCTGAGTGTGGCTGCAGTGGACATGATACTTTGGTGGGACCTGTCCTATGTAAAGACCTTGGCCCTCTACCTGTTGTTGTGTTAGCAAAGCTTCAGTCTGCCAGTAGCAGTGCTGGTAGTCAGAGGTGGTATTATTACATTTGCCCATTACTGCCACCCCCTCATAGAAAGGGGATTGTGTATCACAACAAAGTCAGCAAGAAGCTGTCAAACTAGGCCTGGTGACATTGAAGAACAAGTTGGACTTCGGGAGCAGAGAGAACAGTGGGTCTCTGTCTCCCGAGCTGGGGGGTAAGAGTAGTGCCCCATGGAGAGGTAGTGTAATTTGGCCCAGGGGTGGGATAATGGGGCCCATTTGTAGTACTGGGCTTCTTGAGCTTCTCTAACTGGGGAGAATCGAGCACTGCACTTGGCCCTACCACCACTTTTATTGGGAACAGGTACACCAGACGGTGAAGTCAGGCCAGGGTCATATCCAGAGCAATAGAGCGACACCCCCAGGTCGTACCGGTGGTCCAGTCTGCTTTCTTTCATTGGCCAGTAAATGATATGACCATAGAGTTGCAGTGCTCTTCTGAGGTGGCTCTAGGTTTGTTGAGGTAAAATTTCTTTTCATAATATTCAAGCCTCTTCTGTGGTATATGCCTTACTGTAATCAAATCTCCTTTCATATGGGGATTCCATCAAATGTGTCCTGTTGACTCACAACCCCAGCTAGCACAAGAGGTATCTTTGGGCCTCTCACATTGATGTCTCTACTTCTGGAGTGAGCCAGACACACACACAGTACCCGAGTCCTTGATTCTTGATCTTGGCTGGTAGAGAGTGACATCCATACCCTGTTGGCATCCCGACTGAGTCCAAGTCCCATGTTTCTGCTGCCGGGTCACAGAGATCTACATATAGGTACAGGAACTAGATGTCCTTCAGATCCATTGTGGAGGAGATGAAGTTCATTACAATTCCAGCCTCCTAGATGACCATAACCCAGGTCTGTATCATGTGGGTTGTTCAGGTGGCTTATGTTTCCAGGGCCTGTCAGGAGCAAAAACAGCAGAAGCATTGTACATCTCATTTCCTTTGGTGGATGATCTTGAGATTCACTGGCTTGGAGGTTATATGCCTTTTCCCTAGGCCAATCAGCATAAAAATCAGTGTAAGCGTCTGTGTGTCTCTGTGGGTCTGCAGGTCCAGGCCATGGGGCCAGACTGGAAAGTCCAGACCAGAAACTTACAGATTCTCCTACCAGCAATCTCAGAAATGTCCAGAAAGAAGATTGGGCCCTACCATAATGATTCTATATTGTCTGTGATTAAAAAAACAAAACAAAACTGTTGTGCACCACTCAGTGACTGCTTTTTAAATATAGACTGTTCAGGACAATTGCAAGATTATATTTATGCATCATCGCATCTCTAAGAATAATTCTGGATGGCCCCACCTGGTACTGAGACTGTTTATAATGTTTGTAGTTGGTCTGTTGGGAACTAACCACTGCCTTAGTTTTAACAGGATCCACAGAGAGACCGTCAGCAGAAAACAACTCTATGACAATCTACACCCTCACCTGATAAGTTATGTCCTTTGGTTATGTAGAGTTAATATTCTGATAGGGTGGTTATAAGTTATATTTTTATTGAGGGTGGAACAACAATATAGACTCAGGAATCTCTTCTAAAGACGAGAAAGGGAAGTAGACAGGACAGATATAGGTAGATTATTGTATCTACCTGTAAACAATTATTAACCAAATATGAACCATAGACAATTTGTACTGGTATAAATTCTTATTTAGTGATACAAATGTAAAATTATTTTATATGTCTGTGTAAGATAATTTTTATTGACACAAAATTGAATCTGTAATTGTCATATTTTGTACATGATTCTACCTCTGTTTAAAATATTTTGCACATTAGTGCCTATTAATCGTATTCTTGTCATTTCCACTATGCAATTTCAACATCTGTTTAATTCTATTAGTTACTATTTATATATATGTATATATATATACTATCTCTGTTTAAGAAACTTTTATACTTCTGTTAAAATATTTTACGTAATGATATATTTAAAATACTGTTGTCATTTTTCACTATACATTTTACTTTGTTTAATGTTTATATGACTGTCATCCTTGAAGTCATTATCCAAAAACTGTATACCCAGTTTATTGTTTATTTTTACAATGTATGTTTCAGTCTTTTGGATGATAAGAATTGTAGATCACAGTTACTTAGATTTGCCATGTACAAGTCATGTTGTTTTGGTTTCTCAGATATAAAGTATAATAGATAAGATAGATAGCAGTCTTCAGATACCTCATAGACCTAGAGAATATGGCATTTAATATATTGTTATTCCGAATTTGGCTATGAAAGACATGATGACTTCTGGTAGCTGTTTCTTTCTCAAGATGGTGTTGGGCATCAAAGACACTCTATAAGGAGTTTGTCTTCCTTGTCATGTAATGTCCTGCTGCACAAAGAACTTCCTTTACCTTGACTGTTGACAGTAAGAATGCTGCTCCATCTAAATGAGTAGAATGAAAGACAGAGACTACAGAAAGCTACCAAGACAGGATAAGATGGTTTCTTAAAATACCCTGCTTCTGAAGAAACTTATCAAATATCGTAGGACTGTAGCCAAAAAGAGTGGATGCTCCAACTTTGCAGAAAAGCTATGGGTGACTGTCCAGGGGGCTAAATGTCACTGTCTTATACTAAATTTTGGAAGTTACTTGCTTATGCCTCCAGCTTATTTAGGTAATATATTTTCCTTTTCATGTCTTTGATGGGGTTAAAAACTAGATTGTTAAGGTTACAACCATCTCATATCTTAGCTAAGATCATTTAAATACTGTTATTTATTATTTATTCATATAATTAAAGATAAACAGCTTTTAAATAATCTCTGTATATTTGCACTTAGCAATAATCTGGACATTTAATATATACCTCATGTTTGTTGTTTGTTAGTTGTAGTTTGACCTTGTTTATGCTATTTGTCTTTTCCCTCTCTTAATTACCTTATAATTGTTACTATTGTATATAGTTTATATTTAGTTTTAGGAAGTTATTAGTTAGACAAAAGGCAGAGATATGGTGGGATCAGGCACTATTTAGCAATTCCTAGAGGTATGGCTTTTAGATCTTGAAGCCTGCTGTATGGTTGGCCAGGCCTTCTAAGACCAGTTGCACACTGCCTCCCTTCCCCTGTGTTCTCAGAGGGAGGATCACTGCCAACAATGCTGCATGGAACAGCTCAACTCTCCAGAAAATGCTCTAAGGTTCAATCTTGTATTAGTGAGTATTTAATATAAACTACTTAATAAATATTAACTCTTTTGTATAATAAGTTGTCAGTAAATAATTCATACTTTAGTAGGGAGGGGAATCTTTGATTGGGATGTAAAATAAAACAAGCAATCAAACAAGTATATAAACAAAAAACCCTACTGAAGGATTCCAGCATATACTGAAGACTAGCTGAGACATCCAGCTTTGTGGAATTAAGAAAGTATGGAATTCTTAAACTTCCATTTACAGTCAGCCATTATTAGATTAGCTAAACTTGAGCCTATATGTCACTCTAATAAATTCCACATATATCCAGAATTTAATAAATCATATTATATATTATCATATTATAATCATATATATGATTATAAATCGTATCAGATAGATAAATATCATCTATCTATCATCTATATCAACTATCTATCTATCATCTATATCAACTATCATCTATCATCTATCTATCTATCTATCTATCTATCTATCTATCTATCATCTATCTATCTATCTATCTATCTGTCATCTATAGATAGATAGAAAATGAGTTATTCTATATGTTTTGTTACTTTAGAGAAATGACCAGTACATACCTGTAGTATTGGGGTTTCTTGGTCCCAGGCGGCCAGAGGCCCAGACCCACAGACCTGCTTAGCCACCCGCTGCCGCCGCTCAGGCCCCCAGAAATGACTCAGACGCTTATATTAACTTTATGCTGTTTGGTCTATGGCTCGGGCACATTGCTAGCTTGCTCTTATATTTTAACTCAACCCATTTCTATTAATCTGTCTACCACATGGCCTGTGGCTTACCTGTGTTCCTTACATGTTTCTTCTTGGGCAGCTTGCTCGATCTGCCTCACTCTGCCCTGCTTCCCTACCTATACTTTGATTTTTCCTTCTACTTCTTCTATGGTGCCTGTCATGGCCCAAAACAGCTCCTTTATTTAAAGATTGATATTCACAGCATACAGAAAGGCATTCCCACATCAGATAGCTTTGTAAGAAACAAATTGAATTCAAATTCAATATACCTAGTAAAAGAAATATTTCTAAAATTATTCTAATATCAAACTTCTAAGAAACAATTTTCATAAACTTTCATTTATAAAATAATACATAAATGTATAAACATCACATTTATTATCTTAAAGTTTCTATTGCTGTGATGAAACACGGGCACCACAAAGCAACTGGGAAAGGTTTATTTGGCTTACATTTCCTTAGCACAGTTCATCATCAAAGGAAGTCTGGGAAGGAACTGAAACAGGGCACAGACCTAGAGGAAGGAGTTTATGCAGGGCCATAGAGGGATGCTGTTTACTGGATTGCCCTCTTCCCTCACCGTGATTTTCTCAATGTGATTTCTTATAGAGGCCAAGATCATTATCATAGGGACGGAACCACCCAAAACAGCCCGAGTCTTTGTTATCACTGATTAAGAAAATGCCTTATAATGGATTTTGGAGGTATGCTCCACTTGAGGTTTCCTCCGTTTACATAATTTTACCTTGTTCAAGCTGACAAAAGACCTGCTATCACACCAATGTTGGTTTAGTGAAAATGCTACATCAAATTGAATCAGTTCACAAAAAAATCATTTCTTCAAATTTATATGTTTTTTTCCAAAATGACTTTTATGTGGTTAAAGTGTGGAATTTCAACTCCCACACTTTAGTAATCTACACTTGGTACTCTCAGAAGACTGTTATATTCTATAGCAAATTAAAAGCTGACTTTATCTAACCTATTATTTGTCTATAAATTTAGCATCCAAATAAAATGCAGCATGCTCATATCCTTACATGTTTTATCTAGTTCCTTTCACTTACTGTCTTCTAAGCAATAATCTCACACATCTAACATTGCCACTACCAGCTCTATTTCTTCTATTCTGCTCCTTATAATGGGTGTGCTCTATTACCCTCTGTTCTAATTTGATTTCTATTACCATGATAAATAGAAGACCAGAAGCAGCTTATATAGCAGAGGGCTTATTTAACTTACAAGGTCATACATAGTCATTCATTCAGCAAAGCCAAGGGCAGCAACCTGAAGGTAGAAACAAGCAGAGAACACAGAAGAACACCACCACCTTTCTCAATAGCTCTAGCTTACTCATCTTATATTCCTAGAATTGCCTTCCCTGGGTGACTCTGACCACAACTGCCTGGCAACTTCTCTGTCAATCACCAATCAAGAAGATGCTCTACATACTTGCCTTTGGCCAATATGATGGCGGCCATTTCTGAATTGAGATTCTGTCTTTCCAAATTACCCCAACATTTATCAGATTGACAAAATCCAGATAGCATAATTTCCCATCTGATTTTTTTTTAATGTTTTCAGTTTATTTTCTTATGACAAAAACTCATCACAATGTCTAGACTACGAGAGATGCCAAGTGACATAAATACTATTTTAAGAAATATAAGCAGCATCTTTTCAGTCTTTTTCTTTTTGCCAGGTGTCTTAGTTAAAGTTTCTGAGTTTATGACAAAACACCTTGACCAAAAGCAACCTGGGGACAAAAGGGTTAATTTTTCTCACAGTTCTTTATAACAGTTTATCATCTAAAGCAGTGACTGTGGGAACTCACAACTAGCAGGAACATGGAGGCAGAAACTGATGCAGAGGCCACGGAGTAATGCTCCTTAATGCATTGCTCCTGATGGCTTTCTAGCCTGATCTTCCCAGTACCATCATCCCAGTAATATCATCACCCACAATGGGCTTGTTCTCTTTAATTAGTCACTAATTAAGAAAATGGTTCACAAGATTGCCAAAAGTCAGGTCTTAAGAAGGCACGTTTTCTTTTTAAATTAAGGTTAGCACCTCTCGAATGACTGACTTGTATAAAGTTGAAATAAAACTGTCACAGTAGGTCCAATGAAATCACGGATCTTTGTTTTAGTCCTTTATTTTCAGTCTGTCCTTGGACTAATACATGGATTTACTCAACTGAGGAATTACTGATAGGCTAAATTGCTGTTTATGCTTCATTAAAACATTAGAAATAAATTTCTAAAACTAAAATTTTGAGTAGGTTAACAGAAATGAGTTTAAGACACTTTAAGGCATAAAGTAAAAGTGCATGCAGCTTACTTTCAAATACTTTTAATTCCTAGCAAAATACATGCAGTGCCAGTCTTTAGTGCTCCCTGAAATACCTCATGTTCTGGAGGTTACTTCTGAATAATTAAAATATACATGAATAAGCAAAGTTTCCACTCAAAATCAGATTGTTGACATCCCCTAATGAGTGCACTTATGAAAGCCCTTGGCTATGGTCCAAATTTAAAATATCAATGTTATTAAATGTACTTGTTGGTATTTAATCTATTAATTATCATTCAACATCCTTCACATTTCAAGGGCCATATCCAATCACTGATGTTAGATTGTGTTAGATTTCCCCTCCTTCTAAAAGTTACATACATAATATCAGATTGAATAAATATGCTCTTCTTGATAGAATAACTTTTTATGGAATGACAATTTATGATGCTTAAACAGTAAATAGTCCAAGAATGCCTGTGGCATGGAGTCATTCACTATCTCTTTAAAATTTACTCTTTGGGTGAATACAATAAGGATGACAGCTTCAGTGTCTCAAGGAGTGAATGATTATCATAAGTTCTGTCTCTTAGTTCAAGCTCTTATCTACAAACCAGTGAAGTAGAAAGACTCCATGCAGAAATCAAAGCCTGATATCTCAACTTTCTTCAGTTATAGCCAGTGCCATCCATATTCTTAAGTAAGTTCTTAGACAAAAACTATTCCAATTAAAAAAGATTTCGAACTTGAGAAATACAATATGCTTAATAAAATGCTGATAGGGAGATATAAATCAATTCCAAATATAAGGCACTTCTTGGATTCTGATTGAGGTAAAAATTAGAAAAATAAAATACCCAGTATAATTTAGAAACTAAATAGGTTGTTCCATGTGTTTAGATAGTCACAGTATTGTATATGCAAATGAATGATAAGAAATCTGAAGTTGTCTTCACCCTGAGCCAGAATAGGATTCAAAAAGCTGGGTCAGTAAAAATGAATCAGATTGACATTATGATTCAGTAATCAGAGCTCTGCAGAAGTTTCTCAGGCTCATTAAAGAGTTAATTTTTGTATTATTTTGTTGCTGAAAATACTAATAATGATAATATTGATAAAAGCAGTAACAAAATAACCATATTGCATACTACAGAGAACTTATAAGAAAAATATTACTTTTTTGTAAATTTATATTATTATAAAGAGAAAATAAATCAGTAAAACAGCTCTTTCTCAATTTTTGAGGTAGGTAGTTTGAGGCAATATATACATCTCTCCCTTTCTCTCTCTCTCTCTCTCTCTCTCTCTCTCTCTATATATATATATATATATATATATATATATATATGTGTGTGTGTGTGTGTGTGTGTGTGTGTGCGTACGTATGTATATATATTTATATGCTATATTATTTAAGATTAAATGTTTACTTTGATGTGTCGCAACATGAATGCTATGATTCTGTGTGGACATCTAAGGACAGACTCTGTGTCAGAATCTTTCCCCATCAGTCTATCCCAGGAAATAGTTCGTATTTCTTTTCTAGTTTTATCTACTTGATTTACTCTTTCAGTGAAAGGTCTGATCTTCTCTTCACAATACAGAAACACGTATTGTTACACGCATACCCTTACACTTTTCTACAGTACTTAACCAGAAATAATAAAACAAAACAAAAAGTTCTATCTGCAAAAATCGTAGAACAGAAATCAAAACTCAAGGCACTGTCATTCAGCAGAAGAAAATTTAGAAAGGTTATTATTTTAACAATCTATCCCAAGCCAGAAAGAAATAAGCACAAATCAGAACAAATGTGTAAAAGCACTGTATCTGGCAAAAATAAAGAAGTTTAAGTGGCAAGTGAATCTTAGTAGACATCTAGAAGTGAGGAAAACATAAAAGGAGGAATGAAGAGAGTACATTACTTAATGCTTATGCATTAGATGCCAACTCAATGGTCAAATTCAGCACACTAAAGGAAATGATTTTTGTATCTTTCATGAGGATGTCTTTTGTAAAGAAAGGGCTGCAGACATATTTTAGAGGCTTTTCTGGTAGCAGATGAGAACATGTATAGAGACAGCCAGACATTATTCAGTTTAAATTGGAGGACCCCATTAGATTCCTCCCCTCGGCCATGGAAGACCCTTTGGAAGATGGGAAGGAAATAGTGTAGGAGTCAGATGGGATAGGGAACATGAGGGAACATAATGTACAGAGTCAGCTACCATGACTCACATGGGTTCACATAGAGAAAAAAGGCAAGTATGGAACCCACGAGTCTGTACCACATCCTCTGAGAATGTTTTATTATTATTAGTGTAATGTTTCTGTGGGACCATAAATAGTTGGAGCCGGTGTGTCTTTGCCTATTTTTCTGCTCATGAGACCCTTTTCCTCCAACCGAGTAGCCTTGTTGAGTCTCTCTATGTGGGCTTTTGTCTTGTCTTATAGTATCTTCTTTTGTCCTGTTTGGCAGTCATCTCTTGGAGGCTTGCACTTTTCTGAAGACTGGATAGTGAGGAGGAGGGGAGAGAATAGAAATAGTGGCTGGGATGTCTTATGTGAGAGAAGAATCTACTTTCAATAAAAAATAAAATGCTTTAGAAAGTGGTAGTATTATGAAATAAATTTACATTTTATTTAAATTCTTTAAAGTGGATTTTAAATTTCATTGGTGCCGATTATTAAGTGTTGGCAAATTGCTCGGAGAATTTATCTAAAAATTTAAAACTTTTATCATTGAATAAAATAGCTAGAAATCTTCAATAAAATGTTATTTGCATTTAAATTCTTACTGAAGAAGTACTTCCAGGATCAATTTGCTATATTATATTAATAATATTATATTATGTTTTACTTTTATATTCATCAATAACATCTGTGCTGCTATATATTAATTACATGCACTGTTATGGTATTCTTGATTGTGTACTTGACTATATATGGAATCAACTAAAATTTAAAAATATCTGTGAGGGATTCTTCTATATAGGATGGTTAGTATTGGAAGATATGCTCTAAACACAAATTATTAGAGGTCAAAAGACCCATCCTAGGCCACATCTTCTAGTGGCAGGAACATATAAAAGGCACAGAAGAAGAAAGACTTGCTTGACTCCATTCTTGCTTGTAAGATCATTTATCCTGCTGTAGAAGTATAAATGGGTATCAGAATCTTTTTCTCTGAGATTCCAACACTGATGCAAGGCCAGCAGAGACATTTAGCCTTGAGGACTGAAAAACTGCCATATTCTTGGTCTTTATGTCAGGAGACAGTCATTGTGAAAGTGCTAAGGCCACAGCTTGAAAGCCACACTAATAAATCTGCCTTTAATATAGATTAATTTTGTCACTTCTACTCCTCGAGAGGCCCCTGACTAATGCACACTGTTTAGCTTTTGTTTCATACTAAAGCTGTCTTGGTTAAAGTCAGAAGGACTGAACTGATCCGTTGTTGATTTGTTGATTCAGCTGTTGACTCCCATTGAAAAGGAAACAGTTTCCTTTTAAATGTTCAATGGGGTGGGGTGGGGGGACGACTGACTACACAATTTCTCAATGTCTTTCCTGAGGTATTGTCTATCAGTAGGTCACAGGGCCAGTTAGCGATTAACTGACATTTTTGACAAACAATCATTAGTAATGACCATAATGTAATGGTTTGAAAGAAAATGGACACCATAGAAAGTGGCATTATTAGGAAGTATGGCTTTGTTGGGGTAGGTATATTTTGTTGGAGGAAATATGTCACTATGGAGGTGGGCTTTGGGATCTCCTATGCTCAAGCTATGGAAGTGAGACAGTTCACTTCCTATTTCCTGTTGCTCAAGCTGTGGAATGCTTAGCTCCGTCTCCAGTATCATGTCTGCCTGCACACTGCTATGTGCCAACATGATGATAATGTGCTAAACTTTTGACACTGTAAGCTAACGCCACTTAAATATTTTCTTTTATAAGCGCTGCTATGGTCATGGTGTCTCATCAAAATAATAGAAACCCAAATGAAGACATATATACCTTTATATGTTATAAATATGATTCATATATATAATTTATAGATGTTATACATCATATAATATATATAAAAGCATATATGTATTTCTTTATAAGCAATCGTATATATATGCATTACATATGTAAAAGTATATAATGTTTTACTCAGTTGTTATCTCTAGGATTCATCTTGCAACCCAGAGTCTCTAGGGATCTAAACTAACCTTTTATTTTTTGTATCAGCTTTCTTAATCTACTGCCAATAATTCCAAGAAATAATACTTTAATGATTTTAAAGTCTTAACCTAAGACCATAGGGAAGGCTCCATTTAAATTTTGGTGCTTTCATGTCTCAAAGAAAAATTCCCAAAATTTCACATTCTGATAACTCCTCCGGGGTATAGATTTCAGGATTTTCTTGTGAAGGTGACACTATGACACCTTTAATGCCCTGCTTTCATTTTCACTAAGATTGCTACTTCCATAATAATGAGGTTGCAGTGCATGCATTCACTTGCATATTGATACTTTTTATGGTTTTTGGCTAATTAATTACTATGTCTTCTTTTTTTTCTGTAAAGAGATACTATGACCATGGTAACTCTTATATATAAAATATAAAACCATTAAATTGAGGTAGCTCAGCTCAATTACAGTTTCAGAGATTCAGTCCATTATGATCAGGATGGAGAGCTGGTAACATGCTGGCAGATGTGGAACTGGAACTGAGAGACCTACATCCGGAAATCTACTGAATGTCACACTGAAGGAAACTTGACCTTAAAGCCCACCCCCGCAATGACACTCCTCCTCTAACAAGGCCACACCTCCTATAGTGCCACTCCCTTTGGGGATCATTTTTATTTTACCACCACAGTGTCCTTACAAGGTTTCATAATGCCTTCTTGTTTTTTATTAATATATTTGTTCTTAGATAATTTTTAGTTTTATTGGAAAAACTAAACATAACAGAGCTCTTTATTTTTTCTGTCATTCAATCACACTTTCCTATATTGTGTTAATTGCTTTACTGTTTTCAATTTGTTACAGGTGATACATGTTCATTAACTAACTTTTATATTTATATTTTGGTTTACTTTTATGTTGTATATTTTATTATATATACAACAATAGCATATACTAAATTTGTCAAATTAAGATTGTGTCGATGCATTATCACGGTATCACATAAAATAATTTCAGTGTCTTAAAAACTCACTGCAGGCTTATTCTTATCCAAACCCTTGGAAGCATTAAATTTTCAGTTCTTTTGTCTTTGCAGATTTTTCCTGAAATGTTTTGGAATTATACAGTATGTAGCCTTATTTACAATGTCTTCTTTCAGTTAGAGATATACGTTATGATTCCTACATATTTTTGAAAAAGCTCAGTAGTTCATTTCATGTTGATCAAGCTATCTTCCATCTAAGGATGAGCTACCATTTGTCTAATATAAGCTTTGGAGGAAAACAATGGACATTTACATGTTTTGCAAACATTTAGTAGCTGTACTTATTCAAGTCATTTGAATAAACCCTTAGGACCATGGTTGCTGGATCATAAAGAAAGAGTTTGCTTCATAAAGTAATGAAACAAATCTATTCCAAAGAGGCCACATTATTTTTTGTTTGCACTAGCAATGAGGAACAGTTTCTATTATTCCATATACTTGCCAGAACTTGATGCTATCATTGCATTGCAGTTTATCATTTCTAATACATCTGTAGTGGGAATTCATTGTTGACTTAGTTTACAGCTGTGTAAAGATAAGATGTGTGTATTTTTCAAATGATTATTTGAGAATGATTTTTTTTGGTCAAATACCTTTCCAAATCCTTCCTTTCCCCACAATTTAGTCAAACTGTTAATTTTCTGTTGCTATACTTAAAGGGCCCTTTGTGTGTTTTGGTAACAAAATTTGTATCAAGTCATTGCTGTCAAAAAAAATTTCCCAGTGTCTAGAATGTCTTTTTTTGATGCAGAAAAAATTCTCAGCATTTCCATCTTTCAATCATTAGTTTTGTATTAGAAACAGTGCAGGATAGCCTTGTGTTTACAGTGCTTAAGCCACCATAGCTCACTATGTTGTTTTATTTCTTCTTTATTAAATGATTATGAAATTATTATATGATCTATTCATCTATTCTGGAAATCTAATCTAAGCAATAAAATTTTATTTATGCTTTTTTCTAAGAGTTTTGTTATTTTTAACTTGTAAATTTAAGTCATTTTTGACACATTTTAGATTATGGATGGATGAGGTAAGGTATAGATTAAACTTAGTTCTTGTGCACATGGACATGTGGTCATCCTGGCACAATTTTTCTAACTATCAATTTGACTTCTTGGTCAGACAAGAATCAGACCCACATGTGGGGATTCAATAAAAGCTTCAGGAGTTTCAGAGATATCAGAGGGAATCTACCCACAGTCTATGTGGGTATTTAATAAAAGCTCCAGAAGTTCCAAAGCTCTAACCACAGTCAGTCTAGGATAATCAGAGAGTGATGATACAAACCTTTAATCCCAGCACATGGAGTATTCTGGGAGTGGTGACCTATGCCCTTAATCCCAACTGAGTCCAGGTCATTTTAGATTACAGAAGGAATTCCAGGCTTCCAAGATGGCAGTGGTGGGGCCATGCCTTAACTTACCAATCGTGTATTTAGTCTTAAGGCAGGCATAGATGGAGAGGAAGCCAAGGGAAGGGAGGCTGAGGAAGCTGGAAGACAGCTGGGTAAGATCTGACTGTGGTGTTTATTCTCTCTAATATCTCCGACTTCCTCTGAGATCTATCCCTGAGTCTCATTTATTTGTGCAACACCCACACTAACCTACAGTTATATGACTGGATTCTCAATTCTTTCAGTCATCTTCATGCTTATGGCATATTGTCTTTGTTACTAAAGTTATACAATATATTCTGTAATCAGAATGACTTTTCTACCTTTGCTTTTCCTTATAAATATTGTATTGGCCATGAGAAATCCCATGTGCTTTTATATGAATCTTAATATCATACTGTTAAATTTTGTATGAAAGGCATCTAGAATATTCAAGGAGCCTTAATTCTATTTGTGCATCAACACATGAATTTATAAATATTAACATCTTAAAATACTGAGTATTTTTCTATATGCTTTGAAATACATATGTATATACATATGCTTGATTCCTTTCTACTTATTTGTTTTGTCCAGCATTATTTATTTTGTTAATGTATAATTCTTATACTTTTGGCTAAGTATTTTTCCTACTAAAAATTACAATTGATTTGATATGCTGATCTGGATTTCTGCACGCTTGTTGAAGTTATTCTGTGCTAATAATACAGTTTTGTTAGTGAATCACCTATGATTTCATATGCAGTACTTCATGTAAACACAATAATGTTGGTTTTTCCTCTCTAACATGAAATTTTTGGTTCAATTTTCTTTAATTGTAACTGGAGACTACAGTGTAAACTGAAGACAAACAGAAAGAGAACTGTGTTGTCTTTTCTGATCTTGGGGAAAGATATCCAGTCTTTCACAGTTAAAGAGGACATCACTCACAGGTTTTGACTGATGGTCTTTACCTGAATGTAGAAGGTCATTTCTATTTCTAGTTTGGGGAGCATTTTTATTAGAAAATTATATTGAATTTCAGAATAACTTTTCCTATGTTGACATTATCAGATCTTTTTGATTTATTAATATTTAAAATAATATTTCAGAGTTAAATCAACATTGTTTACTTGCAGTGCATTATTTTGTTCATGGTTTATAATTTTTAACAATTCATGAAACTTAATTTCTAACAAAGTTTCAGTTTTTTAGATGTAGTTTCATCTTTAAATAATCAATTTTTTTAAAAAAAATAGTGAAGTCATACAATACAGTATGAAGATAATACTGGCCTCAGAGAATAAATTACAAGTATTGTTTTCTCTTCTCCACTCCTCTCATTTTGAAGAGATATCCTTTCAAAATTATACTTTTAAAATATATTAATAGAGTTCTTTTATAAAGATATCTGGGATGGATTACTACTAGGTTGAGTGAAATTTTATAAATAGCTTGACTTGCTGAAATTCCATGTAGACCTTGGCTTTTATTTGAGTCATTTACAGTGGTTTCTGTATCTATGAAAAGATATTGTCTTTTTTTCTGATAAGTGATGCACATTATTCATAACATTTTTTCAAATATAATTATTTGTACTTTTTTAGTTATGTGCATGTATGTGTTTCTGTATGCATATGTGTATGTGTGTACATGAGCTGGCAGATGCCAGAGGTAGTAGATTCCCTGGACATGAAGTCACAGGTGGTTGGTATCTGCCTGATATGGGTACTTGGAAATGAACACCAGTGTTCTGTAGAAACAGTGTACATGCTCAAGTATTGGGCCTTCTCTCCACCCTCTGTGTGCCTCCTGATCTCAATATTGCTGACTTTACTTCTGTTTCTTTACTGTCTTTATATATAACTATCATCTCTCTATCTTCTATCCATCTAGCACATATCTTCTCTATCTATCTACCTTTCATTCTATATACCAATAATCTATTATTTCTATCATCCGTCAATACTTCTGCATATATATATATATGCATATATCCTATCCATACATATATATTATGTGTTAAAGTCTCCAATTTCAAACACTTTTCTCAGTTTATATTTCTTTTCTTCTAGTTAGACTGATTAATATATATTACTTTGTTTTCATTTCCTGTTGTAAATCTGCTATTGATTTTTCTAGTGAATTTCTAATTTTGAATGTTTGGTTTTCAACTATTTAATTATTTTTTCTGCTTAATTATGATCTCTACTTGGTGAGTCCCCGGCCCCCAATGGTAACTGTTTGATCCAGTGCCTTGAATTTGCTGGTCATCCATTCATCCTAGTCTCATTTTAATCACTTAATCCTTTATTTTTCTTGTATATATTTTCTTTTTCTTTACTTTTTTATTATTGCTTCTTCATGGATTTCATATCATACATCCCAATCCTACCCATCTCCCTATCTGCTCTTACAACCTTTCTCTCAAAATACAATAAAGTTTAAAAGGGGAAAAAAAACTTCAAGCAAACAAAACACAATACCACCATACACAGACACACAAACATAGACTCCCACACACAAAGCATCAGCGTGGAAGCTGCAGTGTGACATGGTAAGTCATACCGTATATACTTCAGTCCATATATCTTTACTCGTAAATGTTCACTGCCTTAGTCATTTGCTTGCTTTGAGGCCTCTGGTTTCTGCTACACCCTCAATACTGGGCCATCATTGGGACTGCTCTGGTATGTTCTGTTGTTGCATGGTGTAATCTGCACCAATTCTCCTGTTCTCATGCCATCAGAGCATTCTCACTCTTACCTACACCACCAGAGTCAGTTCTATTGTTTTATTTAGGTGAGGTGCAGAGCCTGCTCTCCTGAGTGCTGTAACAGATGAGGGGTAGAACCAGTTCTGACTGACTCTAATGACCTCAGGGTCAGCTCTCCCACCCCCACAGGTGTTGGGAGTGATGGTATGGGGAAAATATCTCTCCTTTGTCCACTCCACCATATGGCAGATGAAAGGTGTAGTCAGAGCACTCATGCACATTTGTCAGGTCAGGTCACCTACACCCCATCAGCTCTATTGTGCTGCTCAGGTGAGGCACAACGCCCGGTTTTCTGAGTGCTGCAGCCAGTGAGAGGAAAGGGCAACTCTGTGAAACTCTATTCTCTCTGTCTTTTGTAGTAAAAGGACCCATGGACATCAACACAAAATGAGGCTGTGGCAGGACCATGGACCCAGATATGATCCTTCACAGCAGCCCAGTCCTGAATGACACTATAGTCTTGGGTGGCATTGTAGGCTGTTCAGATTTGTATGGTCCCCAAGAGAAGCATGACCCTCAAATACCAATATGGCCTTACATGTCAGCCTTGAACCTGGGATGGATTACGCTGCACTGTTCCACAGACCCAGACATAGCCTTTTGAAGCAGTCCATAGACCTGTGTGGCAGCACAGGTCTCTTATAATGGCATGGCCCCTTAGACACACACAAAACCACAAGTGGTGACCTGGCCTATGGCTGTTCATGGGGTCCTTGATAGTAACAGGTAATAAGAGCCAGGATGTCAACACAGACCACCACAGGCTACTTCAGGGCCCAGGACCAAGACATGGCCTTTGGCAGAAGTCCATGCCACAATATCACATAGCCTCAGGCAGCAAGCTGGCCACCCGCATCAGCTAGTTCTTCATGGTACTCTATTCTTCAGATATGATTCTTGTCTTAGCACCTGAACCTTTCTGCCACTTGTCTCTCCCATATCCCCATCATACAGTCAATTACTATATAGTAGGTTCGTGGACGGTTGATCTCTGACGTCAAGTGGCCTGTAGCAGAGCTACAGCTGTTCTCTGTGCCTAGGCCTCAAAGCGTCTAGCAGCTGATGATTTATCTCTCTTGCTATTTTTAATTGTGATATTTTTATGCGTTTTGCTTTTAGACTCTTTTGACTTTAAATCTCTTAAACTTTTTATCTGAAACATTTCGCCACTTTTTTGGTTTTGTAAATTCTGGAAACATTGCCCAATATGTTGTTGTTACTTGTCGTCTACATCTTCACATACTCCAAAGGTGATTTTTGTTCAAATACAGTTCACATTGAAACATAATATCCCCATAAATAAAGATGTGTTTAATTGGTGAAGTATGCCATATAACAAATACAAGTGAAAATAAATATAACTAAGTGGCATGATGGGTCTGAGGATGTAGTTTCCTTGGTTGAGCTCTTTCTAAAGTTTATCACTTCCTGGGTACCCCATTCTTAGAGCCCCATCAATTAGGCACCGTGGTGTTCCTCTGTAATCCTAGCTCTAGAGAGATAGATGCATGAGAATTAGTAGTTCAAATTCATGGTCACATACACAGCAACTTAAGACTAGCCTGGATGAAACAAGACCCTGACTCTCAATAATGGCAGAAACAAAAGGCCTAACATTACAAGCTGCAAGTCTACATAGTTTAAAATAAAGAAGTGAAATTTAAAAATAGTGATATTTACCACATCCATATTGGTATATCAGATGGCGTTGTCATTATGCAGGTCCTATTTAGGCAGCCATCTTTCTGAGGATCCTAAACATATGTAGATAGAAGCAACAGTAAATTGACTCACTGGGTTAGGCATGTGTATAGCAATGGTTATTAAAGGAGCAGAAGTAAATATGAGAGGGAGTAGGGAGTCATAGAAGGGATTAATAAGGGAAAAGAGTGATAAAAATGTAACTAAAGTATTCATGTATGAAATGCTCAAAAATATAAAAAATATCTAAGAAGAAAAGGAAGTTTTTTTTCCAACATGCAAACACTAATAACATAGACAAGGGATGTTTGCTTATGATAAAATGAGCATATTTCTTTATGATATAACCAAAAAGAAACAAACACTAATTATATATATTTTTATTAAAACTTCAAAATAGCTGAAAAAATAGGGACTCAGTAGTTAAAATCTCCATGAAGTCCAGAGTTAGTATTTGCCTCATGTTTTGTAAAAAAAAAAAATGCACAGATCAGTAAAGATAGAGAAGATTTTAAACATAGTATGTAATAATTTTCTTTTAAAAATATATTATTATTTTGTGTGTATGGCTGTTTTACTTTAGCACCCAGAGGAGGGTGTCAGATTAACTGGTAAATCAATTGTAGTCACTGTGTATGGTAGAAATGAATTCAAGTCATCTATAGGAACAGCAATTGATCTTAAAACCTGAGATATCTCTCAAGTTCCAACATTAAGAAACTCTAATATCAATAGACAACTACATTTACCAATTCCATAATATACATTATTTTCAAAGAAAAATACATAATATTCACAGATTAGACAATATTCTTGGGCACAAACATGTACTTCCAGAGTGGAAAAGAGTTGAAAAGCTAAAGATATGTATTGTTTATTGAATTGTAAACCAATAATCAAATAATACATGAGATATCCCAAAGTATTTGAAAATTAAAGAAGTTTCTATATTGCTCTTCAATCATTATAATAGATTCTAGCGAGTTTTGAATAGCAGCCAAAATATTTGGTAAACCTCAAGCCATGCTTATAAATGAAGTCTTCTTAAAAATCTGGAATGGGTAAATTCTACATGTTCATATACAAAGTCACCAAATAAGCAAATTAAATTCCGGTGACATAGAAGGGAATAAATAATGTAGGTAAGAATAACATCATAATATCGAAGTAACATTTGATGGATAAATTTTCTGGAAATGTACTTGCAGTTGAAATATCTGAATAAATCTTTAGCTATTGTGATGACACAGTAAGGTCAGGAGTGTAGGTAGCAGAATCTGTGAATCTGTGGGTGGGTATGAGGATGATAACAAGGAATAAACTTGATGAATTGAAAACATTTCATGAATGAAACCACATATGACAGTAATCTGAACTGGAACATGGTTATTGAACAGTTCAATCATAATTGGAGAATCTTCCCACAGACCCTAAACTGAAATCATCTATGCTATCTTTAATTTCTATAGTGAATAACTAAAATGTTTGCGAGATTTAAAAGACTGCTATTTCCTTTCAGTTCTTCATCTCTGCATGTCTTATCATAATAGAAAATATGCAGGAGAAAGGACAACATCATGGATCCTACATCATAGTAAAAAATTAATAAAGGAAATTTTATTAACAATGAAGTGAGACATTAAACAAACTGAAATTATTTTGTTTTTGAAAATGAAATATTTCTTAAATGCTCCATATAATATGCTCAGTTTTCAAGACTGAAATAATGACCTCTAACATCAGGAAGATACGTAGTAGTCTGCTGCATTGTGAGAAGAATATGCATCAGCAAAGCAACTTGTGAGGTGTAATACTGAGAGCACACACAAACTCTAAGTAGAGAGGCAGGGTGGGTCTGCAAAGATAGGCTGTTGAGGAACAGTATTGTCAAAGGCAAAGGTGTTGTATGAAATGAAAAATCAAACATGTAGCAAATAAATTATATATTAAATTTTATGTCATCCCATATTTAAAAATATTTTTTACTTAATTTCTTTTAACATACCCAACACTGTTTCCTCTCCTCCTATTCTCACCAATCACACAGCTTCCTCTCAGCCATACCCCCATCTATTCCTCAAAGAGGGTGAGGACTCCTAAGATAAGTCAGTGTCATCAAGCATATCCGGGTGAGGTAGGACCAAGTCCGTCCCCCCAGTATCAAGGCTGAGCAAGGTGTTCCTCTGTAGGGAATGGGCTCCAAATTTATGCACTAGGAATTAGTAAGTTCTAGTCTCCTTGCCAGAGGAGCCATAAACTGCCCATGCCATTCAACTGTCATTTCTTTCAGAGGGCCTAGTCAGCTGCATACAGCTTCCCCACCTGCCATTTCAGAGTTAGTGAGCAGCCAATAGCTCAGGTCAGTTGTTTCTGTGGATTTCCTTATCATGTTCTTGACGGCTTTGCTCATATAAACCCTCCTTTCCCTCTTTGACTGGACTGGGAGCTTGACCCAGTTCTTAGCTATGGATCTCTACATTTGCTTCTGTCAGTATACAGATGAAGATTCTATAATAACAATTAGGGTGGTCTACCATTGGATTATAGGGGAAGGTCAGTTTAGGCACCCTACCCACTATTGCCTGGAGTGTTACCTGGGGATATATTTGTGGGTTCTGGGATGATATTTTAGCGCTGTATTTTTCTCCAATCCCCAAATGGCTCCCTTTATCAAGATATCTATTTCATTGTTCTCCCTCGCTGTACCTCCCCAAACTCAACCATCTCATTCCCTCATTTCTCTTCCCGCCTTCCCTAACCCTCCCCACTATGGTCCCAATTTACTCAGGAGATCTCTGAAATTTTTCCTTCTCAAGAGGGTCCATGGATGTCCCTATTAGGTTCCTCCTTGTTAAATAACTTCTCAGGGGTTGTTGATTGAAGACTGATTATTTTTTGCTTAATGTCTAAAATCCACTTATATGTGAGTACAAAGCCTATTTTTTTCTGGGTCTGTGTTACCTCAGGATTATTGTTTTTTTAGTTCCATTTATTTGCCTACAAATTTCAGGATGTCATTTTTTTCTCCTGAGTAGTATTCCATGTGTAATATTCCACAATTCTAAAACCCATTCTTTATTTGAGAGACATGTACGTTGTTCGAGATTCTGGCTATTATGAATAATGCTCCTATGATCATAGTTGAGCAAATGTAGTAAGAATGTAAATCCTTTGTGTATATTCCCAAGAATGGTAGTGCTGGATAATTGGGAAGATTGCATCCCAGTTTTCTGAGAAATCATCATACTGATTTTCAAAGTGCCTATACAAGTTTACATTACCACCTGCAATAGAGGAGTGTTCCCCTTGCTCCACATCCTCTCCAGCATAGGCTGTCATTAGTGTTTTTGATATTAGCCATTCTGACTGGTGTAACATGGTATCTCAGAGTTATTTTGATTTGCATTTTCTGATTGCTAAAGATGTCGAGCAATTCTTTAAGTGCTTTTCAGCTATTGGACATTCTTCTATTGAAAATTCTCTATTTAGTTCTAGACCCCATTTTTTTTAAAAATTGATTTATTTGTTTTCAGACCTCTAGTTTCTTGGTTTCTTTATATATTTTAGAGATTAGCCCTTTGCCAGATATAAGGTTGGTGAAGATCTTTCCCCATTTTTTAGGCTTTTATTTCGTCATACTGACAGTGTCCTTTGTCTTCTAGAAGCTTCTCATTTTTAGAAGGTCCCATTTATTTATTGTTACTCTAGTATTAGTGCTACTGGCATTATATTTAGAAAGTATTCTCCTGTGCCAATGAATTCAAGTCTATTTCTCACTTTCTTTTATATCAGGTTCAATGTAACTGGACTTACGTTGAGGTCTTTGATCCACTTGGACTTGAGTTTTGTTCAGGGTGATAGACATGGATTTAATTGCAGTTTTCTACATGTCATCATCCAGTTATACCAGCCTACTTGTTAAGGATACTCATTTTTGTATTTATTAATATTCAGTTTATACTCGAGTATGTGGTCAATTTTAGAGATGGTTTCATGGGGTGCTGAAAAGTTATAATACTTTGTGTTTGGGTGGAAGGTTCTGTATTTATCTATTAAGCTCATTTGAGTAATAACATCTGTTAGTTCCTTCATTTATCTGTTAAGTTTCTGTCTGGTAGACCTGTCTATTGTTGTGAATAGGGTGTTAAGGTCTTCCACCACTAGTGTGTGGGATTTGGCGTGCATTTTAAGCTTTAGTAATGGTATTTTACATATGTGTTTTCCCCTTGTATTTGGGGCATAACTATTCAAGATTGAGATTTTTATCTTGGTGGACTTTTCCTGCGATGAATAAACAATGATCTTCCTTTGTTATGAAGTCTACTTTTTAGATATTAGGAAAGCTACACCAGCTTGTAAATCCATTTGATTGAAAAGTCCTTTCCAGCCCTCTACTCTGAGATAGTATCTATCTTTGTAGTTGAGGTGTGTTTCTTGTATTCAGCAGTAGGTGCATTCCTGTGTTTTTTTTTTTTTTTTCCATTCTGTTAGCCTTTTTTTTTTTTTTTAAATAGGAGAATTGAAAATTGAGTCTATTGATATTAAGGAATATTAATGACCAATGATTGTTAATTCCTATTATCCTTTTGCTTGATTTTGGTGGTGGTGTTGGTGGTGTGTGTGTTTTCCTTCTTGGAGATTTCCTGCAGTATTGTTCATGATTTTGTGGGTGCATCTTATCCTTGGGTTTAAGTTTTTCTTCCACTGATTTCTGTAGGGCTGTATTTGTGAATAGGTATAGTTTAAATCTGGTTTTGTCATGGAATGTCATATTCACTCCATCAATAGTGACTGAGAGTTTTGCTAGGTAGAGTAGTATGGGATGCCATTCCAGGTTTCTTAGTGTCTGTATAACGTCTGTTCAAGACCTTCTGGATTTCACTGTTACCACTGAGTAGTCTGGTGTCATCTGATGGAGCTTCCTTTATAAGTTATTTGTCCTTTATAGCTATTAGTATTCTTTATTTATTATTTAGGCTCAGTGGCTTGATTGTTATGTGTTGAACAGACTTTTTAGGTAGGTCTAGTCTGTTTGGTGTTCTGTAAGCCTTCTATATCTTAATAGGTACTTCCTTCAGATTGAGAATGTTTTCTTCTGTAATTTTATTGGATATATTTTCTGTTTCTTTTAGCTGTATTCTTCTCCTTCTTCTATTTCTATGATTCTTAGGTTTGGTCTTTTCATCGTGTCCCAGATTTCCTGAACATTTTGTGTTATGACTTTTTTTTTTTACTTTAGTGCTTTCTTTGACTGATGAATCTATTTCTTCTATTTTTCATGCTAGAGAGCCTCTCTCCCATCTCTTACATTCTCTTAGTTATACTTGCATCTGTAGTTCCTGTTCACTTACTCAAATTTTTTTTCATTTACAGAATTTCTTCAGTTTTTGTCTTCTTTGTTGCTTCTGTTTCAGTTTTTAAGCCTTGAACTGCTTCCTTCACCTGTTTGTTTGCTTTTTCTTGATTTGCTTTAAGGGATGTATTGATTTCTTTCAATTTTTGTTTGTTTTCCCCTCTCTATTTCCTTAAGGGAGGTTCTTATTTCTTCTTTAATTTTCTCTTTAAAGGCATTTATCATCTTCCTAAAGGTACTTTAAGGTTCTTTTCGTGTGCTTTTTTTTTATATTGGAATGTTAAGGTCTTACTGTTGTAGAACCATTGAGGTCTTGTAGTACTATATTGTTCTTTATGTTATTTAATGGATCTTTTCACTAGTGTCTACCCATCTCTTCCTCCAATTGGTGTGAATGTTGTCTGTGTTTCAAGGAGCTGTGCTTGGTCCAATAGGAGCTTTTGGTCAAAGTGGAGACAGTGGAGTCTGTGTCTCAACAAACAGTTGAGGACTCCAGGGGACAAATGATTTGGAGGGGATAGAGCGGGACTTATATGCTAGAGTGTATCATCAACTGTGTTTTGTTAAGAGATAAATGTACAAAATAGTGAGTTCACAATGCCAATTTTATGTATTTGTGTATAATCCCTCTGTCCATTTTCCACACTTTTGCCTTCTCTCCACTTCTGGTAGTCTCCTATCCATTCCATATTATTTATTTAATCCAGATTTATGCCTTTTTCTTAAGTGTATTGATTGATTGAATACATTTAGAGTCACAAAACAGATTACTAGCAAGATCAGAAAACAAGAAAATATTTTCAGTCTATCTAAAATTCTATAAATTGAATGAATTAATTTGGTTCTGTTACTGTACACTCTGCTATTTTCTTTACCTTCATATTAGAGTTTGGGTACATCAAGTTGGAAAGTAAGACTGCTTTGTGAAAATCAAGTTCATTTTATAGGGATCCTCATGTGAAAATTAGGCATTCAGTTGGAGGCATCTTGATTCATCATGTGGCTGGTACTTCTAATGAAATGTTAAACTTACTATATTTTAATGGAAACAAACATCAGTTCTTAAAAGCACAAATAACCTTTTATATGATAAGACTGTACTTATTAGAGATTTGCAGGAATTATAGAAAAAATGAAGCGTAGAGAATATGTGAACAATTAGTGACTGCTTCTAAAGAGAAGGATAAATTGCATCAATTTCTTGATATTTTTCTAAAGGAACTGAGTTTAGCTCTAAGCACCCAAATAGGTATTTTTCAATCACCAGGATAGCCACAGGATCCAGTACCATTTTTTTTTACTGGTTGCTCCAAGACACCATCACACACAGACACACACAGACACACACAGACACACACAGACACAGACACACACACACACACACACACACACACACACACACACACACACGTGCACACACATGCACCCACCATCACACCACAGGATGTACAAGGAAGAGGATGAAGTGATGAGATGGAGGAGTAGAGGGTAAGGAGAAGGGAAGAAAAACAGAGTAGGAAGAGAAGGAGAATAGTGGTCCATATGAAATAACTTTAAACTAACAAAACCACAAAATACTTAATGGAAGAAGAATGCCCAATAGTGCACCATTTTCCAGCATATTTGTATCAAGAGAATCACATCAATTGGCGCAGGAGCCCAGTAGATGCAGAGTTATCATCTCTTCTTCTATATACACCTGCATATGACTTTTCTTTTTGTATGAAAAAATTGAAATATAATATAACGGAGATAATACTTTTTATGAAGCAGTAGTGCCCATATTATTTTTATACTTACTGAAAGAATACAAAATTGTTTAAAGGATATTTGAATTTCCAACTATATATTTCCAAATCTATAATGCTGTATTTACTTTCTAATTAATGATAAAGACCAAACTTTTACTTTGTTCTGACACAGATTGCCATTATTAATGTGTTGAGAATTACTTTAACTCTTACAACCTTAATTAGCATTTCAACAATATTTATGCTACTAATAATATATTCCCAAGATGGATCATTTTTTACCACATACACAGTTTTTCCCAATTTGGCACACTTAGCTGTGTTCTTAAACACTGCGGTTGCCATGAAGCTCACTTACCATATAAAATAATTTATTTTAAAATTAAGATGAAACCATAAAAGAGTGATGATGGGAGAGAACATCCTCTTAAAATAATTTCTGCTCTTGTTTCCTGAAAGAATTCAGAGGAGAATGTACTAACTTCCTAAACAACACGGATATCTTTTTAAAACAGCACACAGAATAGACATTACTTTTCAACAATGACTTTTCATCACTAACAATTATCAGAAACAGACTTCAGAATTTCCTTAGAATTCTTCTCCTCACTACAATACATAAATTAATGGGCTTCACACAGGAAGCCCTGAGGATGCTATATTGCTGTCTTGGTATTTCTGGCATGGCACCTAACAAACTCCTGCTATCTACTCCTTGCACCTTGAAAATAAGATTATTTATGCCAGGCTCTCAAACAAGTACACAGTAATTTATCAATACAAAATTGTTTTCTCAGTCTGTCTTATCTCATCATTTTGTCAGTTAATGAACAACAACTTAGTGTTCCACAATAGCCTGGAATAAATCACTGGTTGTTCTTAACAAACGTCAGCAGAAGTATCATTGAAGTTGATAGAAACATTCTAAGCAAAGTAGAATAACATTAATATGCATTTGCTTTTTGAATGATACAAGCATTTTATCTATAAAATTGTTCCATTTGTCCCTATGTAATATTGACCATTTCCCATTATGACATAATGATCTCATGATTTTTTTGTCCTCAAAATGTCACTATTATAAATAAAAAGTAGGAGAAGGAGGTGGGAGAGGAGAATAATAATAATAATTAATAATAATAATAATAATAATAATATATTATTATTATTATTATTATTATTATTATTCTGGGTTCTACTGCCACACACAAAAAGCTGAGAGTCACCACTGGGTCTTAAAAAGGAAAAAGCTAAATTAACTAAAAATGCAAGCCTTGTAGGATCTTTCAGAGACATGAGGTCATATGGCAAAGCACTGTGCCACCCTCCAAAATTAGGCAGTCCTGTGAACAAGCACAGAGAACCACGGGTTGCTGAAGCAGAAACACACTTGTGCAACCATTTGTGAGAGGCAGTACTGATACAGGGAAATATACATTGGAACTGCAGTGCTGGGGACTCAGCCTGCATGGCTGCTCTATCAGAAGAACGGAAATCACAGGACCCAGTCATTCTGAGTCATTTTCTTTTATAAGTTTGTCTTGTGGGAGTTTTTCTAGTGTCTCCCAGTGAGTACTGGAGAAATATTCTCCTAAATTCTGACAAAAAGAGAAAACATGATCGTTTCAAGTATACCTGAATATTCTGTTAGCAGTGTGAATAAGTTATTTTAACTGACAGACAAACTCCTGCAGTTTAATCTTACATAAGAAAGGAAAACACAAGTCAAGGCTATACTAGTTTTCCATAAAGAAGAGATGATGTATTCACTTATAGTCTCCAGTAGCTAGTCAGTCTCAAAAAATAAAACAACAAAAACCAAAAAAAAAAAAAAAAAAAAAAAAACACCTGAATGGGGAGGCATAAAAATGTCTCTGGAATGCAGTGTCCAAAGATCCTGACTCATTCCCCATAGGTTTGACCAAAGTAAAAAAATGTAAAAGGTAAACTTGTAAAACAGAAAAAAAAGTAAAGCAAACAAATGAGCAAACCTAGTAGAATAGATGATCCAAAAACTGTGGGATAACCAGAAATGTACATACTACATGTTCATTGGGGACACAGTAAAGAGAAGAGAATGAAAGAAACAGAAGAGTCATTCAAAATACGTTTTGGACAGTGAGCAACATTATTATTAAACAGCAAACTCCCTACATAGAATGGACAAGATAAGTGGTGGCTTGAATAAGAATGGTCCTCATAGGCCCTTATATTTACATGCTTAGTCTCCAGTTGGTAAACTCTTTGGAAAGGACTAGGAGATGTTGCCTTGTTAAATATATGTTTCTGGGTATAGGCTTTAAGGTTCCAATAGCCAACTCCAGACCCTGTGTCTTTCTCCCTGCTGCCAGTGGTTCAGGATGTAAAGATCCCAGCTACTGCCCTAGCACCATCCCTATCTGTTTTCCTGCTGTGATGATGATAAAGGACTAGCCCTCTGGACCCATAAGCAAGCCTCCTATAAAATGCTTTTCTTCCTAAGAGTTGGCTTGGTAGTATTGTTTCTTCACAATAATAGAACAGTAACTAAGACAAACATTGAGGAAAAATACCAGACAGGAAAAACCCATATTATAAAATTTACATGCTGAGGAGGTATACAAATGTAAGGACCTAAATATCTGTCACTAAAATACACATAAAACATTACATGGTAGAACACTTCTGAAGTCCCAGGGTTTTTGCAGTCAGACAATAGATGGAGATAGGAGACATTCAAGAAGCTCATGTGTCACTTTACCTGGCATCACCACAGTGAACCAGAGATTCTGTCTCAAACAAGGTGAAAAGTGTAGCCTAACTCCACAAATGTTCTCTACATGTTTCATGGTATATGTGGCCCTGCACTTACAGACATGTATAAGTACTATACATGCTTAAATCACACACACAGAAAAATATATTTAAAGTCTATAAAAGTCTGATATGTGAATATAGATGTACATGTGTCTGTGTATAAATATGTATGTATGTGATAATTATATAATATGTTTATGCATACTTGGGTATGAATGAGCATATAAATCTCTCTCTGTGTGTGTTTGTGCAAGTATACAGACCATATTTATGCATTATTGTGTATGTAGGGAATAAATATTTTGATTAAGTATGACTCTGGGATCTTTATTAGCTACTCCAGTTTCAGGATCTGCAATTATATCTTTTTACTATGCTTCTGGCAAAGTCATACTTGGAAAAAAAAATGTTGCAATGTCAAAGGAGTTCAGCAAACAGCTTAGAATAATTTAAACCTACATAGTTAAAATAATTAGTGAAATATGCAGTTTACATCCACATATGATGTTTTAATTAATTTTTATGCATAATCATACTCTTGCTCTACTGAACAGTTTTTCCCTAAGAAAGACAGCTTTCATAAATAGCCATTTTTTGATCAGATTTTTTCCTTTTTCTTGGATCACATCCTAGAAGAATTATAATAAGCAGAAAATTTGGCAAAAGTAAATAGAAATGGAGCTGAGCTAGATAATCCATCAATTGCACAATAAGTCTAAGAATAATTGAATTGATTCTGATTCAGAAATGGTTTAGCTTCAGATATTCCTCTGTGTCTGTATTCTGCATGTTTATATATGCATTTTAATAGGGATTGAAGCCAAATAGTTTGACAGAAATGTCTTTACTTACTATATTTCATCATTTCAATGTGACATTTTGCCTTTGCATATTTCTTAAATTAGGAATTTTGAGAGATTATTAGATATATGATTGGGAACAGCTGTGACTGTAAAATATCAATTAGTAAGTGCTGAAGAGATGCTTTAAAAATATGTCTGCTTTTCCAGAGAACCTGAGCTTGATGTCCAGCATGTACATGGCTGTTCACTCCTGTCTATAATTCCAGTCTAAGTGAATCTGACCACTATTCTGGCCTTAGAAATTACCACATGCACATGGGATACAGACATACATGTAGGTAAAACATCTATACACTTAAAAATAAATGTTAAAATAAGAAAATGTTAATAGATAAAACAAGTATTCCCCATAATTGTACTTATCATGCATGTGGCAATGTGAAAAAGGTCTTCAATTTATCACTTTCAGTAAGTAATAAAATATGATCTCATAATTATTATACACATGCCACTGATTTCTCAATATTTTTATTTATAGCACACATGTTCTCATGGAGTTTTTACCTTTAGCTTTTAAACTTGGCAACATTGCCATCCTTCCCCCATGGGTGCTCTCTACTCAATGAAGGGCACACTCATGCCTCCAATGTTAGAATATCTAACTCTTACGTATGTTTAATTAAGATTCATGGACAAGTAGCATATTGCCCTTTGTTGAAAAATGAAAATTCTAAGCTCAGGACTTATTCTTGCATAAATTCATACTAACATTTTTCTGTTCTTACCCAGAAGTTTAAGTTCATTTTAGTAATGACTCTAGAATTCGTTGGGACACTCATAAGCTATCATCTTTTCCTGATGATTATATCTGTATCTCACAGCTTAAGTACCTATAATTGGAAATGACCCTGGGCCAGTCTTGTCTTTGAAGTCATTTATACGTCTGTCTACATAGCTACCTGCTATATGTCCTCCATCAATCCAACTACACTTTGATATTTGCAGGGGAAAGACACCTTGACATCTCAAATAACATGGTCAAAAACAAATTCTTGACTTCTTTTCTAATAACTGATATTTCTTGCACCACTCAGTTTGAAAAATTTTGCTATTTCTCATCTTTCACATCATCTATACCAGAAATGCTTAGTTCTGTCTTAGACATTTCCAAATTTAAACATCTCACATTACTTTTTAAAAGATTAAAACCTTACTGCAAGACTTGATATAGAGGCTCTTCTAAGTTATTATTGTCTTTTATTTAGTGTTATTTTAAATACAAATTTTATTACAGAAAGTATTGATAAAATGAAAGACTTCCAATGTCTTTTAAGACTAAGTTCAAAATTACCAATAAAACACAACAAAGTCCTACTGTGTATCTGTAACACAGAATTTTAAGACTGCCCTCTTCTTTATCATGTTTCCTACTTTTCATCCTTAAAACTGATTGTTTTACTGTTTTTATCCCCAATTATTTACTTACTTCCCTTCACACATCTATGTACATCTTATGCCTGATACGATATATTTATTACATAAGTTTCTACTTAGCCATTTCCATAAGAAGGCATATCTGTCAATGATCTCTGATATGAGTATATGTGTGCGCACACGTGTCTGTGTATGTGCATGTATGTGTGTATGTATATGTGTATGTGTGTATATGTGTGTGTGTGAATATGTATGTATGTGTGTATGTGGGTATATGTGTGCATGCATGGGTGTATGCATATGTGTGCATGTGTATGTATGTGTGTGTGTTTGTGTGTGCGCACGTGTGTATGCATGTGTGTGTATGGGTATGCATGTGTTTGTGTGTGTGTATGTGTGTGCGTGTATGTGTGTGTAAAAGGCTTTTTGTTTGGACCACCAACTATCTCTTAAATCATGACACAGAGGCTTATTTCTGGCCAGCTCTTTTAACTTAAAATTAACCTGTTTCTCCTTCTACACCCTTTGAGCCAGGGCTTTATCTTACTTTCCCTCCTCTCATGTCTGTCTTGTCACTGCCTGGCTTCTTGCCGTGGGTGTGTTACTCATTCTCTTTCTTTTATTCCTCCGCTCGAGCCCAGATTTCCCCACCGATATGTTCTTTCTCCCTGACAGCTCTGCCTATGCTTTTCCTTCAGAGCCATTGATCATTCAGCGGTTTTTAGACCAATCATGTGCATTAATCAGGCAAGGTGAAGCAAGTGCAGGACATCTTTACACAATTTAACAAATGCACCATAAACAAAAGTAGCATATCTTCACATCAATAACGGAGAAAACAGTTTAACACACCTTGATACAGTTATAGTAATATTCTTCAGCATGAACAAATGTAACAATATTTGCCTAGTTACAATATTCCACAACAGTAATATATAAAATATATTACCATATATATTGAAAGAAGATATATTACAGAATGCAGTCTGATTATTCCATGAATGCCTATTTTATATGGGGAAAGCTGAGAATTTGTTGTTTGTTCCAAGAGTCTGGATGTCTGCAAACTCCTAATCTGGTGCTGAGGCCTGAAGAAATCTTGGAGAGCTGATGATCATTACAATAGAAAATCAAAGGTTAGTTCTAATATTAGTAAAAGAATGGGGTAGCAACAGTATCAATAAACGTGCTGGCCAAAGATGAATTTGCCAAGATAACTAAAAGGTGAGTTTCCTTCTTTCCTCCCACTTTATGAAGTCTGCCACCAGAAAGTGCCCATGTTTAGAATGAGCTTTCCTGTTTCCAGTAATCTGATCAACAAAGTCTTTCAGATGGAGTCAGATTAAAAAAATCATGATCAGCCACCCCAGAAGGCTTTGTCTTTGGTATAACTTACAGCAATCTTTATTACATTACATTGTCTCTTTGTTTTATTTCCTAGGTTCTTTATAACACCAATAAAATATTTAATTATGCATAGTTTTGAAGCTTGTTCTTGGAATTAGTCTTTAAGAACAATTTCTTAGAAAGCTCTAAAATTGGAGGCAAGTATTTCATCTGTTAACAAGGCCAAGTGGATGACTCCTTCAAAAAAGAAATAAAAGTCTGTATTTTATGTGTATATATATATATATATATATATATATATATATATATATATATATATATATATATCCTTTAAAAAAGATTTATTTTGAATGTGTGTATATGTGCATGTCTCTGTGTGTGCATGTGTGTGTAAGTGTGTACATGTACATAGTTATAGGTGCCTGTGTAGTCCAGAAAAAGATATTGGATCTATTAAAGCTTGTGTTACAAGTGATTTATTACCTACTCTACATAGACATTGTGAATCAAACTTATATCCTCTGAAAGAATAGTACATGCTTTTCACTATTAAGCCATCTCTCTAACTCCCTGAGGGAGATTCTGATATCTTTGAAAGAGGTAGTGCTCAGATGGTGTGCTAATAATTTTACAGGATGCGACAGTAAACATCATCACTCTTTACTCCCGATTGTGCACTGTGCTGTTCATCCATTCTTTAACTCCTTTGAGTTTGTTCTATGTTGGCATCTACTTCTGGGTCTTTACTTAATTATTGTTTGTTTACCAGTGGGATTCCACTGGAGAACCAAATATTTCCTAAGCAAGAAGCTATAAATTTGAGATAACATCTTGGTTAGTGATTGTAGCTTGTATCTACTTGGCCCTCTCAGTACTGGGGCACATCTGGATTTGAACTTCATAGGCTCTGTCCTTGCTGCCATTGTCTCTGTGAAATCAGACGTGTATCAGTCCTGTTGTGTTTGAAAATAACTTTTTTTGGAACCCTACATCCCTTCTAGCTCTTCTAATTTTTATGCTTCCTCTTCTGTGTGGTTCCTTGTGTTCTGAGATGAATTTGATGGAGCCATTCCATTAGGACTGAGAGTTACATGACCTCTCCCTTGACACTCTTCAGTTGTGGGAATCAATATTTGTGCCCATATACCGCAAAAGGAAGCTTTTATGATGTTGGCTGAGTGAAATACTATTCTATGGATATAGCGGAATGAAACTACTACAACCTTTTCATTAGCAATATTTATTAAATTATTTCAGTAGTTGTAAACATTTTCATCAGTTGCTTATTGAAACTATTTGAAAATATCCTATAAAGTGGTAATTAATAAACATATATAATATACTATCCATTACAGTTTTTCAACATATGGCTCATTTAAAACACAATGTCTAAATTTGTAAATAGATCAATATTTATATCAAAGATAATTTAATGCAACTAATACAATCATGTCAAGGATCTTAAAAACATAAACTAGACAAAAGATAACAATTTCTAGTCTCATATTTTTCTCCTTTTCCAAGAAAATATTTTTTAAAAGGCAATAAATTATCTTACCCTTTGTAATATTGTTAACTTATAAGTTGATTATAAAAAATATCTTTTCAATATGTTTTAAGACATAGGAAATTATTGGAAAAGTTGCTTGGATAAAGCATCACAATTATTTCATCAGGGCATAACAAACATTCTATTTCGAAAATTAAAGAAATTTCAAGTTAGTGTTAAATTTTGTTGTAAAACAATAATTTTAAACTGAGATTCATCCTTGCTATTTCGGAATTGCTAATTCCGAAGCATCTCTATTGAGGCTTAAAGATCATCTCTACTCTGCTACACAGACATAGGTTTTTTTTTCTTTCAATTAATCAAAGAAGATTTATATTTCTTTTTATTTACAATATGCTTGCTTTCCCCCCAAATTTGAAATGTCATTTTCTGTTTTCATATTTTATACTTCAAGCAGCTTTAGCAATATTATACTTGATTCTTCTTGAGAGACTGTCAATAAATTGTTAAGTTCATGGTTCAGAAGTCAGGAAAGATGAATGAGTAGTCGATTTTTCATACTTGTATATTATACATTCTGATCTAATTGTAGGCACCTTAGTTATCTTTAAGTACAATATATTCACTGTGATAAAATATATTGCTGCTTAACCAGTGTTATAGAAACAATATGAACACATTATATAAAATAGATACAAGTATAAAAGTTAAGTATTTTGACATAATTATAAATCTAAGGTGCTATTTGAAATTTCTACAGTTGAAGGTTTATTTCCAATTTTCCTAAATGTAATGAAACTGCCATTACATACTGTCATTTCAAGTAGCTCTTGTTAATTTTTATGTGTATATTTCTTTTACCTATTTTCTTTTTATTTTATTATTTTTTATATTATTACATTTTTTACTTGTTTTACATGAGCTTGTTGTTTGAGATTTTATTTGCTAACAAACCAGCCTCTTCAAGAAGGAAAAAGAGAAACATTTTCTATATGCATTTGCAAAAATTTATTGATTTCCACTTACTTGATGAACTTACAAAATTGATTACCTAAATCTGTAACTTTTTTTTAATCACATTGAAAACAGTAATTATTATATAGACCTTTAGGGGAACTCAATGAAATAGAGAATATGTCAGACTAAAGCAGAGATGATCTTGTTTGTCTTTGCTTCACAATCAGGAAAAAAAAATGCCCAAGACTCATGACTATTCTTAATTATATTGAATATTAGCACTAATTACAGAAAGTTAAATTTTACCAAAAGATAAATTACATGGCACCACTTGTGAAATGGTATACAGAATATTATGTTTTAAAAGTACATATATATATATATTCCTATATAAATTTATAGCTCATAACTTAACTTATTTCTATTATACTATGTCTTGCCATGTGGATAGTGGCTTAATGGTACTTGATACTTTCACATATTGCTTATCAGGTGGCTGAATAATAAATAACGAAACATTTAAATGCCATATTCTCTAGGTTGATGAAGTGTTAGAAGACTGCCTTTGAATTTGACATGTTATTATATATCTAGAAGACCTCATTAACATCACTATTAAATGAGAAACATAAGTGACTATAACCTGTAATTCTTATCAACCTCGATAACTTAAAGACTAAGGCTTATATTAAAAAGGTAAACACTTTATAAACAAACATATATTTTAGGGACACAGAGACAATGCAGGCAGACACCAAGAGAGGAAGATATATTGAGACGCAGGTAAAGCCACAGAGCCATGTGCAATACATAGGTTAATAGAAATTGGTTGAGTTAAATTATAAGAGCTAATTGGTAATGAGTCTGAACCATAGGTCAAACAATTTGCAATTAATATAAACTTTTGTGTGATTATTTGGGACTAAGCGGTTATGTGTGGTCTGAACCTTGGGGGTAGGCCAGGCTAGAAACTTCAGGCTACAGGAAGTAGAGGTGAGTCAACAAGAAGAGGAGAACTCTGGGAACGGGAAAGACAAAACAGACAATCCCAGCCAGACACAGAGGAAGCAAGATGAGAATGCTGCATGGAAGAAAAGGTAACAAGCCACGTGGTTAAACATGGATAAGAGTTATAGGATAATTTAAATGTAAGAACTATATGGTAATAAACCTGAGCTAACGGCCCAGCAGTTACTGTAGTACTAGTCCTCTGAAAATTAGTTCATAAGTGAAAATTAGTTCATAAACTGAGGGACTAGCAGAGTGGAATAGGTATTCTTTTGACTACAATGGTACACACACGCATATATGTAAAAACCATATATATGTGTGTGTATGTATATATAATATATATGTGTATATGTATATAATATAATGTATTATATTTTACCTGTTTTTTGGTGATTTGTACACTATTGTTCTCATTTATACAATCATTATCTAGATGTTGAAAATATCTTTCTAATTTTCAAAATCAACAACATATCCTTTCATTATACCTTATAAAATACTTTATATGCCTTTTCAGTTATTAATTTAACCTCATTTTATTACTTGATATGTGCAAATTTTAGGTCTATTATAGTTTACATGGTTGACATTGAACTGTGCATACTTTTTTCTATGAGAAGCATATTTTTAAATGCTCACCTTATTTGAGGGACACAGTCATTTAGAATTAACTACATGTTAACTTCATGAATATTTCATTAATCAGTCAATACAGCAATGGAAAACACTTACATAGTTTCATTGTCTGGAAGCATTGATCAGTTATTTCTGTTTCCAGTTTGAGAGAGTTGTTAGGGTGTTGTTGTGGTGAGTTGTGTGACCCTGACTGCCATCAGCAACACTGAGTACAAGATGTCCTTTCAGTGTAAGCTGATTAAATGAACGGCCACTATCCATGCTTTTCCTTTGGGAGTCAGAAAAGAGAAGACTCAGATCCTGAAAGAACATGTAAACTGTGACATGAATGATTAATATGTCAGTCAAGTCATATTTTAGTTGACAGGGGACATCATGGAGTCAAGTCAAAGGTCAGTGATAAAATGTGCCCTTGATACAAGGAAAATATGGCTGGCAGGAGGAAATCATGCCAAACAGGGAGTGTGCCAGCTGCAGCTGCATAACACAAAATTTTCCATCATAAATGTGCATGCTATTTAAAACAGTAAGCACAAGGTTCAGAAATGTGCTCTTTGTAAAGCTTAATTGCTCTATAGATTGAGATAATTTTATATTAATTATCTTTTGTGGAATAGATAAGGGCACTAACACAGTTGCTATAACATTCACAGTGCCACCTGAATGCACTCCACTTTCATAGCTGCAAGTCCAGTTTGTCTCACATATCACAATGGAGATAATTTCATTACAGTTTATTCTTGGATGTCCAGGTATTTTAGAGAAGGATATGAGAGACTGTTATTTCATTAAATTTATATCATATTACAACTACATATATATATATATAAACAATCACTTATTAGATGGTTATCTAATGTTAATATATGGTATAATATATATTAAGTTTTATAAAACCAGATTATGGCTTATATAATGGTGCTTTGTGTGACATCAATTAGATTTACTGTTTAGATATTCACCAAGCTTAATTTTTCTCTTATTCATTTATCCTTTGTTGTAGAATGAAGTCGTTTTTCTTTTGAAATGTTATCTTCAGTTGGGGGTACATAAGAGTTGTGTGTGAATGTGCTGTTTCCATCTTTTTTAGATGTTACATTTTATTTTGAAACTAATGTTCTTCTACTGTAATGCCTTAGGCATTATAGTTCTATTTTATCTATTTATGTTGTATTCTTTGGGGGATTTTCACACATTTCGCTAATGTATCTTTATCACTGCAGTATGTTTAATATTAGAAACTCACAGCTCATTTTTATCATAAACATAATACAAAATAAATTAAAATAATACAAAATATAAGTTTAAAAGATGAAGAATCTTTATATAATATTTGTGTTAAATATTAGCTACTGTTCAAAAATCTGTGCATATAATTTAACAGGAAACATGCTTTACATATTATCTATATCTAAAAAACATTGTATCCATGAAGAAAATATCAGTCAATATTTTATACCTCTTTTATCCTGAACAACCCTCTCTATCAACCCGTAATAATTTCTTGACCACTGAGTTTCTAGTGAAACACATATATCTGAGTACCCAGACAGTAATATACAAATACATACGTATTACTTTTATCATTTTTAAATATATAAATATTTATATATATTTATACAAACACACAGATATACATGTGATATTTGTTTTCCTGGATCTAGGACTCCTTATTCACAATTATTGTTTTCATCACCATTTGGTACTCATTCTTTAATAATTTAATTTTTTTCTTAATAGATGAAAAACATTTCATTGTGTACATATACAATATTTTCATTATACATCCATTAGTTTCCCTTTCCTGGCTGTTGTGAAGAGTACCACAGTGAGAATAGATGAGAAAATATCTCTATAGTAGGATGTAGAATCCCTTAGGCACATATATTTCTCTCAACCATAATCAGAGAGGCATTAGGGTTTGCATTAGATGATCATCAACACAGAATCCCACACATTATGAATATCCAGAATAATAAACTGAAGAATGTTATTCTCTAAAAGGAACAAATATGCCAAACTGCTCCCTACAAAGGCTCAGAAGAGGCGGTAGAAATAGCGTAAGAGTCAAAGATGGTAGATGGTTACAAGTAAACTGTCTCTTGAAGTAGCTGAGTGCTGAGTGAATTTACAATGCTTGTGACAGCATGCACAGGTCTGGGAAATTCCAAGGCTACAGTGGTGAAGGAAGATGGGCATGAAGTTCCACCATTAGATTAGGAGTTATTGTTAGCTTCTGGGCATGGAATGGACAGTCGTAGAGTATACCCCTGATGAGTTCTCCAGTAGATTCATTTGGGGCAATAAAAATTGGCCCTGATGAAAAACAAAGGCTGAAAAAAAGAAGCTAAATAAAGTAGGTAAGAAAAGGGGATCATGGATCTAGGAAAACATGGGAGAGGCATGCTAAATATTATCAGAACTCATTTCATGAGATTCTCAAAGAACTAATCAAAATGTCAAGGAGTTTAACAATGTATTTTAAATTTGATGAAAAATTTCTTTCCATATGCGTTATAAGCTTTGAAATTTTGGCACTACGGAGAAATGTCACCTTCAATATTTCAAAGTTATATTCACCACACTAACATAGTTCTTTCTAAGTGTGCTTTTGTGCAGTTTTAAATAAGATGATTAGCAATACCAATATACTTCTCTTAGAAGACATTTTTGGCTAACCCACTAGATAGTTTCCATTGCACATATTGTTTATTTTCAACCTCAATATATTACCAGAATCAGAAAATTTATAGATCACCTTATATAAGTATCTATAAAGGGCAGGAGAGACGGCTAGGCTGTTAAAGGCTAGGCTTACAACCAAAACTATAAGAAAAATATGATATATACTTATCCATTCCAGGCTCCTCCTGAGTCTCCTGGTAGCAGAGATTTTACATATTGATACTTAAATTTGTTCCAATCTATTGAAGATTTTGTGCTGCTACTGATGACAGCTGAATATTTTTTAAACATTTCTGTTTATTGTTTATATGTAAATGGGCATCTGTTTAAATGTATGCATACATTTATGTCCATTTGCCTTCAGATGCCTGAAGAAGACATAAGGGATTGAAGACAAGCACTCACAGGTTATGATCAGTTTGACAATTTATGTGACTGGAAATGAGTACTGATATTCTCCAAGAATATTAAACGTGTTAAACCACTGGCCACCTTTCCAGGTCCACGGTTGGGTATGCTTATGCCTTGTGTTTTCTAACCTATTATCTTTATTAGGTTGGGAATTCAAACAAGAAATAATTTCTTTGTTTCTTTGTTTTATCTCATTATAATTCATTATGAAATATTAAAAATATTTAAAGCATAAAAAATTAGCAAGCATTATAAAAGTATAATATACAAATATATAAATTTTGTACATGTAAATCTTAATTGTCTTCTTCGTAATGATTTTCAGTTTTTCTTTCAATTATGTGTTATTTCTTTATAGATGAAAATACTGATAATTCTACCTTTATCAACTATGAAGCATTTATCTTTTTCTATTTTCAAAGATAATATTAAGTTGGAGATAATCGTAAACTTTCTTATATTTTTCATGATTTTATCAGAGAAATACATATATTTTTTTTATTAACCATGACATATATTTTAGTGTTTAAAAGTTACACTATTTACTACAAAAGCCTATTTAAATACATTTTTTAAAATTCTTATAGATCAGTGTTGTAGAAATATTAGGTGAAAATAAACATTTGTTTATGCTATGGAACATTTGTTTGATGATGCAAATATATGTTTCATTCTTTTATGCTGCATTTGTTTAATTCTGTGAAGCTGTGTTACTTTGCCTATTTAAAACAGCTGATTGGTCTTATAAAGAGCTGAACTGCCAATAGCCTGGCAGGAGAAAGGATAGGCTGGGGCTGACAGGCAGAGAGAATAAGTAGAAGGTGAAGTCTGTAAAGAAAAGAAGAGGCCAGCCATATAGCCAAACATCCACAAAGCCATACTTGAAATAAGAATGAAAGAAAAGATATACAGAAATGGAAAAAAGTAAAATCCCAGAGGCAAAAAGCTGATGGAATAACTTCAATTAAGTAAAACTGCCAAGAAACAAACCAAGCTAAGGCTCGGGACTCATTAGTTAACAATAAGCCTCCATGTATTTATTTGGGAGCTGGGTAGAGTGCTACCCACAGAGCCAAAAGAGTTAAAGAAGAGAGAAAGAAACCAAAGACACAGCTAGGTAACAGAAGGAACTTAAAAGACATCCAGGAATCCCTGGGAAGAGGAAATAGAGAAGATCCCCTGAGTAAATCGGGATCATAACAGGGAGTAGGCAAGGGGAGGTGGGAACAAATCATGAGAAGAGATGGTTGAGTGAGAGGAGCAGCAGAGAGGGAGAACAAAGGAATAGATATCTTGACAGAGGAAGCCATTGAGGGGTTGGAAAAAGAGCTGGTGTTAAGGAAACCTCCAAGAACCCACAAAATGTCTCTGGCTAGGACTCCAAGCAGTAGTAGATAGGGTGACTAAGCAGGCCTTCCCTTATAATCAAATAAGTGACCACCCTGATTGTCATTATAGAATCTTCATCCAGCAATGGATAGAGGCTTGAGCTCCAGGTCCAGGTGAGGAGAGAGGAAGAAGAGAGTGTATGAGCAGAAGGATCATGATCAACAGGAGGAAACTCACAAAAACAGCTGACTCAAAAGTTCACTGACTCAAAAACAATCGCTGAGAAACCTTCACCAAAAGGAACTAAACCCTCCAAAGGTAGGTGACTGGCAAATGGATGGTATGGACAGTTTGGGGAGCCTCTTGCAGTAGCATCAGACAATATTCCTAGCACATGAGCTGACATGTAAATTAGAGGAATTCCTACAGAGGAACACTTAACTTAGCCTTAATACTGGGATGAGGGACTCGGACCTACCTCAACTGGATAGCCAGAAAAGTGTAGAGGGAGTGAACAACTTCATCTTGTTACTGGTTTTAGTGGAAATGTTTTGAATTTTCTTCATTTAATTTGATATTGGTTGTGGGATTGCTGCAAACAGCCTTTATTATATTGAAATATGTCCCATGCGTACCTAATCTCTCTAGGAATTTTATCATGAAGAGATTTGGGATTTTTGTCAAAGGTTTTTACTGCATCTGAGATGATTATGAGTATTTTTTGTCTTTCAATCTTATTATATGATAAATTTAATCTATCATTTTATATTTTTGCTGTTCAGATAATGTTTCTTTATTGTTCTACCTTAATTCTAAATCTCTTGTCCTAATTGTCTATAATTTCTTACCATTAATTCTCTGTCCCAATTATAATTCCTCATTCTAATGGTAGAATCTGGTAGAATTATGTATAAGGTCATCTGACCATAGGTTTTTATTGGATAGAAGACTTTTGCTTATGATATTTATTTTACTAGGGGCTATATGTTTGCCTAAATTGCTTATCTGATCTTAATTTAACTTTGATATGTGTTATATATCAAAATTTTTTACTTTCTTTTAGATCTTTTAATTTGTTGCACTTCAAGTTTTTAAAATATATATTTATTTATTCTACAGATTTCCTCAGTGTCTATTATACCCCAATTTCATTTCTAATTTTATTAATTTGAATATTCTCTATCTAGCTCTTAGTTAATTCTGTGAGAACCAAGCTCTATTTTAGCAGAGTTTAATTATTTCTAGCTATATTATCCATTTGTGTGTTATTTTTTTCTTTGTTATAGAGCTTTCAAATTTTCTGTTAAGTTACAATAGGCTCTTAGGGCTATGAGTCTTCACTTTTATTGTGTTGCATAAGGTTGAGTGTTTTGTGTTTTCATTTTCATTCACTTCTAGAAGGTTTTTAATTTCTTTACTATTTTCACTCCTGACCCATTTTTCATTTGGTAGTTAGTTTTCCAGTTTCCATGAGTGTGGAGGCTTTCTATTGTTTCTGATGTTGCTGATATCCAACTTTAACTCATGGCGATCAGATAGGATGTAGGATTTTATTTAAATTTTGTTAAATCTATTAAGTATTGCCTTGTTTCTAATCATGTGGTCATTTCTTTGAAAGAAAGTTTTATGAGGAGATGAGAAGAAAAAATATTCTTTTGTGTGATGTAGCATTTTGTAAATATCTGAGTAGTCCATTTGGCTTATAATATCAGTTAGCTCTAAATTTTTCTGCTTTTCTATGACCTATATTTTGGCAAGAGTGGGGCATTAAAGTAACCACTGTTAATGTGTGAGAGTCCATATTTTATTGAAGGTGCAGTAAAACTTATTTCATGAACTTGGATGGCTTATGTTTGGTGCTGGTGCTTAGATGTTAAAAATTGCAGTGTCCTCTCCGAGGATTTTTGTTTTGATGATTATATAGTGTCTTTCCTGATGTCTTAAAATTAATTTTGGTTTATATATATATAGAAGAATAAGATCAATGTGTTTTAGAGTTATCAGTGAATAATGTTTGCTGATTCTTGATACTTTGTTGTGTTGTGTTCCCATTTGCTGCTTTGGGATTACTTATTTCTCATGTGTTATTAACCTCTTCAGATTAAACTAGTTCTTCTAGAGTTTTGGATTTTCTTAGTTCTGCTACTCGTTAATATAGTTCCTCATGTTATGGTAACTCCCAATCATGAAATGATTTTCCTTACTACTTCATAACTGTATTTTTGTTACTGTTAGGAATTATAATGTAAATATCTTTGGTCATTTTGATAGTCTTAGGTGACCTCTGTTTAAAGGGCCCTTCAAACTCCAAAGAGGTTGAGACACAGAGGTTGTGATCCACTTTGGAGTGCCCAATGTTGAGCTGGATTTGTAGATAGATGTGGCTTAAATTTGTTTTTTATCATATACTCTCTTATTTCTTTTTCTATCTATTGTAAATGAAATTGTATTAGTTTTTTCTGACATCTGTGATCTCTTATAGTTTGTAAAACATCTGTCTGGCCCTCCTGACTGTTAGAGTCAGGTGTTATTCTAATACTACTGCTTTTATGTGTTCTTCTGAGGTTCCTCCTGCATCTTCTTTTTTTCTATATGTGTTTTGTCTTGATAACTAAATGAGGAATTTTTTTTTCTGGTCCAGGATATTTGGTGTTTGGTATGCCTTCTCTTGTACCTTGATAGGCATTTCTATCTTCCTTCTTTAGGCTAAACATTTTTTCTTCTATATGTTTTAAAAAAGTATTTTCTGTATCTTTAACCTAAGCTTCTTCTTCTTTCTCTATTTTTACTATTTTTAGATTTCATACTGTCCCAGATTTTTTGAATATTTTGTGACTGGATTATTATTATTATTATTATTATTATTATTATTATTATTATTATTATTTAGATTCAGCCTTTTTTGGACTGAGGTATTATTTTCTTCTATCTTGTCTTCAATGATTGAGACGCTCTCTGACATCTCAAGTTCTGTTGGTGGGACTTTCTTCTGAGTTTCCTTTCAGAGTTCCTAATGTTTTTCATTTCCAGTTTTCCCTCAGCCCGAGTTTTCTTTATTGAGTCTATTTCTACTTTTAAGTCTTGAAACATTTTATTTACTTTGTTTATTTTTTATCTCTTCAGAGATTTCATTCATGTGTTTATTTATTTCCTCTTTAAGGACCTTGACCATATTCATAAAGGCTGATTGGAGTTTGTTATAAATCTGGGTATAAGAAAGGGGCAGTGGGTTTTGAAGATAGGAAGGAAAATTAAAGTCTGAGTATCATCTACCTGCTCCATTGCTTGTCATCATCTTCACCATCATCATAATCACAATCACTACTATCATCATTCATATACCTGACTGTATCATAATAAAAGATAGAAGGAACGAGTGGGCATGGATTTAAGTGGGTAACGAGTTTGAAAGTAGTTGCTGGATGGAATTATAATTAGAGAATATTCTATTAAAATTTTATTTCCTATTGAAATACATATGCTTTGACTGGATTAAAATTGATAAATTGGTATAGTACTTGCTGTGCAAACATAAGAACCTAAGTATGGATCTCCACAACTCACATAAAATCCAAGCATAGTGATACTTTTCTGTAACCCCAGAATGAGGACATAACTGCTTTGGAAGCCTCAGAATCCATGCAGCCTTAAGGCCAGCAAGCCTAGCTGAAGCAGTGATATCCAGGTGCAATGAGAAAACTTGTCTCAAAACAGAAGGTCATGTGTATTAGAGGAAGACATTTCACTTTGATTTATGGCATTTACCCTCACATGTGTGTATGTGGGTATGCATATTTGCACACACACACACAAACACACACACACTATTGATTTTTGTGCCTACATATAAATAATGAATGAAATTGTTGAGATTGTTACACTATGATAAATTTTGTTGACAGATGTACTAGATGTAAGTCTTTCAGGGTTTTCTTTCCAAGTGCTATCAGACTTGTGGCCAAATCATTTTTATTTGCATGATTTTTTTTCAGATAAAATTCAACTCCAACTTCTAATTTTATCTCAAATATTTACAAGTATCCTATTTTTTTAAATGAACAGTGTTAACCTTATAGGATACAGCTCTTTTATATTTATTTTATTTATTTTGAATTTGAGATTATAACATAATTGCATTAGTTTTTTTTCCCTCTTTCCAAACACTCCTATAACCCTTTGTCACTCTCCTTCAATTTATCACTTCACTTGTATCACTTTGCTCCGCTTACAGTAGAGGGGATACAGCCAGAAGGGTACTAGGAACTGAATTCCAGTCCTCTGCGGGAACAACGCTTACGCTCAACCCCCGAGTCATTTCTCTAGACCCCCCTTTGTCTTATATTAAAGCACCTCTCTTCTGTGGCTCGTAACTTCATCCCCCTTTCCATTTCTTGGGGCCGATCTGTGATCACAAGACTCTCAAGACTGAACAAAGCATGATCACTGATTAATTTTTTCCTTCACTTTCATTTGCCTCCCTGGAAAGCATTTGTGTGTTTTCTGTCATATTTGAAAACAGAACACTGAATTAGAGTGTATTTGAAAACTCTTTGACACAATAATACAATTAATGGTTTTTGGCTGAAATTGTTGGCCACTCACAATATCTTTTTAAAGCCAGAAATACATACTCTCATTGCATTGTGAGGTATTTTCTTCTGAGTACTTCATTATGACTATCCACGTCATAGTTACAACAAAATAATACTGGAAAATATAACCTCTTAAAACCTTTCACATGTGCTAGCCATGCCCCCCTCCCCCCCTTTTACTGGATACCTGTACCACTATGGCTTCCTTTTAAGCCCTCTGAAAACCCGTAAAACTTCACATTTACCCCAGTCACATTCTTTGCTTTTCTAGTCACCATGAATGTCTTATATGTACCTTTCACTGTAATCACTACTTGATGGTCACAAAGAGATCAACTGCTTGCCAGGAGAAGATGCAAAATTACTCAGCTGTGAAACATCCTTCATTGCCATCATACCCTTGTCAGCCTCTACTTGTAGTACCACTCATCTTATTGAGTGGTTTTCTTAAAGACCTTTTGGCTTAATGTGGAAGTGAGCAGCTACTTCTCTCTTTTGTGCAAGGAGACAAAAAGTACAATCTTTCATGCTTTCAGCCTATCATTCCCCACATAGGTGACTCCTTAGATAATTCAAAAGTAGAAATCCAAGTAAGCTTTAAAAAAGCCACTAAGCCACTTTGCAATGTCTGGAAGCTAATAATCATTCACTTACTGAAAATTATCAAATGTTTGATTAACAGATGCATAAAAAAGCATGGATAATCTATTTTAGACAGATCTGAAAATTGGTATAAAGAGGAAGGAGAACAGAAACCAGAATTCAAAGGTATAAAGGCCAAAAAGGTCTCAATACCTGGAGGTCACATAGAATCACCAGTTCTGAGGGTCCCTGAAATCAGTGCCATTGCAGCAAGATTTCTCTCATGATGTCTTCCGCAGGTTGTCTACTTCTTGTTACATTTTATGCAAAGCAGAACTTCAGAGATTTTTCAGTAGTATTCAATCTTATATTCCAGAGTTGATTTGTATTCCCATCATTCTTTTCCTCATGGTCCAAATGAGCTCTAAAATTCCCTGCATTAACTAAATGATTATCACATGTAATCTTAAAAGAAATTTGTTGTTACGATTTAATATATTAGGATACTAATTGTCATGAAGAAAAACCGAAGGAATACTATGGAATTTCATTACAAGAATAGAATCATTTTGATGGTTTTGGTGTCATTTTAATGCTCATAGTGGTTAGTAATGTATTCATTTAAAGCATTTCATATGTATCCTTATGGATTGAGGAAATGTTATGATACCACTGTGTGATATTAAGTCTTTTGCTGGTTCCTCTCAAAGAAGTGATTGCTATCATAAGAATTAAAAACTCTCAAAAAACTTTAGTTAATGAAAGGATGAGAAATGTTGGATTGTATTACAATTTTTTTGTCAGCAAATAAGAAATTTAATGAATCATGCAGTTGAAACTAAAATAATACCTGTCGGATTCTTTGTCACAGGCATCTTCACTCATGATGAACAGGGATTGGGTAGATCTTGGACTCCCATGGAGTGCTTAGCAAATCAAACAAGAACATGAGAATTATTGTTTTATATAAAAATACCAATGAATGTCCCAGACAGGTCTAACAAAAAATGTACAATGCTTTTTCTTGCCCATTAATTTTTTATAAGGATATAAACGTTTGAAATTAGAGTAACAAGCCCGCTTATAATAAAAGACACAAGAGCAATTCCCCCAAAGTCTACTGAAGACTATAGAATTATCTTGACAAAATGACGTTATTAACATTAAATGTTGAATAAAACAAAAGATGGCTAGATGTAAAAAATTTGGTGTTAACACTTTTAGGTAGACTAATGCCACAGTTAATAGTTAATGGTTTTGATTTTTTCCAATGAAATATATATTTTAGAATAAAATATAAGGATAAATGAAATTATATGAACCAAATAAATTCATTCAACCAGTTAAATAATACAAAGCAGAATTAACTTAATTCCAATATGATTCACGTTTTATTACAGATAGACAGCAAATTTTTATTTTAGTGACATCTATCAAATAAAGTTTACTCTTTGAAACATGTTTACATTATAGTTTATTGTTCATATCCACATTCATGTTGTTGGGAAACTGTTATCCATATTCTGGAAAACAGTGCTGGGGGATTCAGGTAGGCAAGTGTCCTTATTCTTATCTTTATAGGCTCCTGCCTTGGCTCTTATTTCAGTATACAATAATGCACAAGTGTAGTGGTAGGGTTTCTAGGTCCTGGGCAGCTAGAGGCCCAGACCCTGCCGCGCCAGACCCCTCAGCGGCCCAGCCACCACTCAGGTCTCCAAAAATGACTCAGACACTTATATATTAAGTTTATGCTGTTTGGCCTATGGCTCAGGCACATTGCTAGCTAGCTCTTACATCTTAAATCAACCCATTTCTATTAATCTGTCTGCCATGTGGCCTGTGGCTCACCTGTGTTCCTTACATGTTTCTTCTTGGGTGGCTTCAGCTTGGTCTGACTCCGCCCTGCTTCTCATACCTATGTTTTGTTTTCTCCTCCTACTTCTTCTATGGTGCCTGTCATGGCCCAAAACAGCTCCTTTATTTAAAGATTGATATTCACAGCATACAGAAAAGCATTCCCACATCACACAAGTGCTTCAGCAACCCTGATAGTGGGTTTTTTACAATGCGGGATTATTTACGATGAAACAACACAATCTCCCACATATTCCCTTCTTTTCTTCTTAAAACAAAAAGAACTCCAAATCTAATATTTTTCCCCCCTTATCTATAACAATTTATAAACAACACTGTAAATAAACATGAACATCAATAATCCATGTTTTGCGAATGTGAGCATCGTTCTCTAGGCTACTTCCTGCTGAATGGGGGCACTGGCAATCCCATGGGAATCCAAAGAAAAATGTAGGACTACAGACAAGTCTTTAGTGAAGTAGTCTGTAAGGCTGGGTCATCTCAACCAATCTCCTTGAAATTGTTCTGGATACAGAGCTCGGGAAATTTGAACAGAGGTGCTCTGAAAGGCTGAATCATCTGAGCCTTCCATTTCCATTGGAGATTTTTTCAGGGGGTCTTCCTCTATCAAACTTTATGTTCTTTATTGAGGAATAAATCCACAGCTTCTCATTTTCTGTAAAGATAAAAAGAAAACCTCATCTCCAAAGTTGCATGTCTTTGTATTTTAACTTTAAAGTAAACTCATTTACAAAATATACAGGTTGAATTAATCCAACAGCATTTATAATCAACTGTCTTTTAGCAGCTTTTACTATGTCATTTTCAGTCAAGAAGCTTAAAGGTAAGACAATAATATACAGTATCCAGACATTCTTTGTATTTTCCTTCTTCCTTTCTTTCTTTCTTTCTTTCTTTCTTTCTTTCTTTCTTTCTTTCTTTCTTTCTTTCTTTCTTTCTTTCTTTCTTTCTTTCTTTCTTTCTTTCTTTCTTTTTAAGAACTTTCTCTACCTTTTCTTTTCTTTCTCTAAGCCTTTGTATATATATTTTCAACACATTCTAAACCACTTAGACTTTTTAAAAAACTGTCTTTATTGTTAATTTATTTCTTAACTTTTTCTGTCTCTGACCACACCTTTGCTGGGTTATGGAGATTGACTCCACCCAGATTTGCCGCGGACCAGCCCTCCTGGGGCACCAAGACCAAGGGAGAACACGGGTCGAAAGAGAGGAGAATGGGATTCGGCGAGTAAATGACAGACAGACACACTCAGAGGGTTGAGTTAATGCTGCTGCAACTTTACTGACTTTTTCAGGTGCTTATATACAGAAAGCAAAAGGAAACTTGTCAAGGCATTTAATTTTAGGGGAATTTTAGGGTCCATATAATCACCAACTAAAGCTTTGCCATCTGCTGCTCATTAACTATATTTAAGTATTAGGCAGCAGGGCCTAAAACTCACAAGTAAAAAACTCATAAGTGTTTTGCCTTAAGGCTGAATCAGGAAGCCTCTCTTAAAAAAGCCATGTCTCTGCTTGCCTTCGGCAAACAGAGCTGATCCAAGAAAACACCACCACTAGAAAGCCATCTTTGATTCTGTTCCCTTTTTGTCCTTATGAACAGAAACCTCAAATATATCACTTACAACTTTTTACTTATATTGAGGGTCCTTTGAGACTTCAGGAATAAGCCATTTTACACCTTAAGATGTACTCCAAGAGGCCGCCATTGTAGCCCAAGTCCACATGCCTCACCAGGGCATCTCTGTACCACAGCTCACGTGAGAGACACAACTCAGAAGCTGTTTTTGGTTTTAATGTTTTTGGTTTTAATGTCATGCTCTAAACTATTTTTAAGTTTTTTCCAGCTTTATGTGTATGTATATCGTGTATATCACCCACGTTGAGCTGCCATTTGTAGTATGAGGTTTCTGTCCCGGACTTTGGGGCCTAGCCTCAAGGTTTAGACCCGCATACCCAGAGACCCGCAGAGACACACAGATGCTTACAACAGTTTTAGGCTAATCGGCCTAAGGCCCAGGCATATAACTTGCTAACACTTTGCCCTTAATCTAACCCATGACTCTTATCCTGTTCAGCCATGTGGCTTGGTACCTTTTCTCAGAGCAGCATAGTTGTCCTCTGGTTGTTCTGGCTTTTCTCTGGCATTCTGCTCTGTTCTTCCTGTTCCTAGAGTCTTCTTAGTCTGGTAGCCCCGCCCACACTTCCTGCCTGCCTTTGGCCAATCAGCGCTTTTTATTAAACCAGTGGGTGTGACAATTATTTACAGTGGGACAACATAATCCCCATATATATATATACACATATATGTATATATATGTGTGTATATACATATATATGTATATATATATATATATATATATATATATATATATATATTGAACTTGATAGAAATTAACTTTTGTCCATCAAAACATTTTACTTTATTGTTAGTTCTATCTCAACACAGGATTCACATTGTTATCCAGGCTAGTCTTGAAATAGGTTTGTAGTTTAGGCTGACCTTAAACACAGAATCTTCCTGCCTCCACTTCATACAAGAGAATGTTACAAGTATACATCACAACTCCTACTTGTGAAATTTATTTAGAAAATGATAAAGTAATACAACTTTCAAGAGATACTGTGTATAGATTTTTTGATGGGATTGGAAAAGAGTTTGCATATCAGTATAAATTTATTGTGCATTTTAACCAGTATGGATACAAGTATAGTGAATGTAACATCCAATTGCAAATTAAGTGGAAATGCAAAATACAAACCATGTCAAATAGCTTTTAACCTTGATAGAAACTGTAACTAAACATCATTATAAAATAATTGGTGGATGTTGTTTAACAAGTTATAACTCTTGAAAGTTGTTTTGGATTGATTTTTAAATTATTTATATTTGTTTATAAATAATGGGAAATAAATCATAAACAAAGTTTCATCTGCAAACTTAGGGTACTATTATCACATTAAGCATGACATTTTTTAGTAACTGAAAGCATATTGATATTTATATAAAATTATCTATAAAATATATTTTTATATATTTTTGAAACTACACAGTACTATTTGAAGTGTGACAATGAGTTTAATTTACATAAATAAAATTGTCTAGAATCAGACTGTAGAAAACCCAGGATGACCTGTTCAATAACCATAAAATTAATCATTTTTGGATATAGAACTAATTTGCAATAACTCCTTTGCTGTATTTGTGTAATACTTCCTGCTGTGAGAGTATTAAATTAAAATTAATCCTAAATAATTTGATAATAAAACATTAACAAATCAAAGGATGAGCTCTTTCATTTATTATTAAACAATTTATCCTCAAGGTTATTTTCTATTTCCCCACATTGTAAATCTTCCAGGAATGAGAATATGTACAGCAATTACCATGATTTAATTGAAGATAAGAAAGTTTCAAAATAATTATAGAGTATCATATTTGTCTGTGGACTTTCAAAATGAATATGTAATTATACATTGTTTGCTCTAAAATTTTCTTACTCAATTAAAAATATTTTTAAAATTTTGCCAGTAAACAGGAGTCAGTTTCATTAGTTACTAGAATTCTGCAATCTGATATACTAGATTTATTTGTAGCTTCCCTCATTGCTAGTTACTAAATTTCCTATTTTAAAACATTTTAAAATATAGAATGATGCCAATATCATCACTTTATTTTCGTCTACAGACATTAATGTCAGATATATTCATAGGAAAGACAGTACATAATCATCATCATGAAGCACATTTCAATTTTATTTCATTTTGTTTTTGAGACAAGTGTAGCACACTTATTCTTCTAGTTTCAGTCTCTCAGATATGAGGATTAGAGCTGTGCAATACTATGAACATCTTAAACACTAACAAATTTTCATTTGAAATAGAAATAGTTGCCCCCTTTTTATACCCAGTGATCTTGTTTTCATAGGAATGGAATTCTGACACTGGTGCTTTGCACATGGGTTACTGTAGAGTGTTCTCAAGAAGAGATTTTATGAGAGAATGATGGAAGTCGAATTAGACAAAGGAAGAACTTGAGTCATGGTAAATCTGTCCAAAAAGACTGCAGGCAATATAGTTTTATTATCATATTTTATGCTTAATTTTAATACAATACTGCACAGCAGAAAGTATTACACAAATACAGAAAGGAGGTTATTACTATATTCCTATATATATATATATATATATATATATATATATACATATAATATAATACATTACTGAAATGAATCTCTTGACTAAGTGCAGTTTCTGAGAAAGTCAAAGTGTGGAACAACAATTGTTAACACTTTGATTCTAGTACATGATTCTTTATAGAATATGTTATAATTTATTCTTATCAGTTTCTCCATACTCTTGCTAGTGTCTTTTCTTGACAAGTCTTACACAAAGGAATAAAGTCAGTAGGAGAATGTTTCTCCCTCCAGTTTTAACCTATTTCCAGGCACCATGCTCCCTTTACACAATGGGTTCCCCCTGTCCATTTAACATTGCAATGGAATAAATGTGTAGACAACATGGTGGGTCTCCAAGATATTAAATATGTTATTTAATTCCATGTTACTATCAACATTTGAAGGGCAAATAAATTAGTCTTGGTGCTGAATTCCTGGTGCATAACACCAAATTTCCACTTCAGAGTAGAAATATAGTGCAGCATGCATTTCAGATTATACCCAAATAACAGTTTTGTATATTAATGAATCAAGTTGTAAAAATTTTACTTCATTTTTGATAGACATATGATCATACGTGCTTGGTTATAGATATGGGTTGAGAAAATGTACCACTTTATTTTGAATATATCTATATGTCCCAGTCATGAAAAGTTCATCTTGCCACACTGCTATTCACTCCTCTTTTAATTCTGGGTTCTCTGAGAGAATAGACCTTATAATTGAAGCCTTGATACTCCTAATCTTTCAAGATATATTTTATCACTTTCATGTATATGTATTTCACATGTATCTTATACATATTTCATATACGTGTGTGAATGTTTCATATATAAATATATGCATACATATGTATGTATTTTCAATGTTTGATCCATATGACATAGCTTTTACTTGAGATACCAAAGATCTGCACTCTGTTTCTTCCACTGATATTTATCATAAGCTGTATAATTTTTTTTATTTGCTAGCACTTATAAGATCATTAAGTTCTTAGGTTGTTCATGTCTCCAATCACAAGAGTAATTTCTCACAGTCTCGAAATTTCAAAGAATATCCATTACAACCCCACCTGGCATTGGTAATATTTGACTCAGCCACTGAAAGAATTGTAAAGTGTTCTTAAATGGGGAACATTATATATCTAGAACACAGACTAAAAAGATGTTGCATGCACCTTAGCAATAGAAGTATATCTATAAAAATACATCTTATAGTCTGGAAACTATGATCCACTCTTGACTTCTCTATCTCTCTCTCCTTCCCTTCCCCTCTCTATCTCCCTTTCTCTCTGCTTCTGTTTTTTTCAAGACAGTTGTGTGTGTGTGTGTGTGTGTGTGTGTGTGTGTGTGTGTGTGTGTGTGTGTGTGTGTGTGTGTATGTGTGTAGCATTGTATCTTGTCCTGGAGCTTACTCTGTAGATGAAGCTGGCCTCAAACTCACATAGTTTGCCTTTGCCTACCATGTGCTGGGTTAATAGCATGCACCAATCAACACTGCTGGCACATTGCTGGATTTCTAAAAAGCTTTGGAGATGTTGTCTGTTTCATAGCTCCTATGTGCTAATATCTTATCAAAGACACAAAAATACTTGTCAATTCTTGCTCATTTGATTTGATTACTAGAATGAAGATATGGATAGAGTAAACTATGTGATGGACTGTGTGATGGTTTTGCACTTAATGGTTAACATGCACTTGGTAAATAGAACTATCACAGGAACAGACTGTTTTCTATCCCACCTATGCACAAATGGATCCAATTATCTTATCCAATTTTCTTTTACATTTGCCAGGTAAACAACCAAATCCCTATGTCTTAGCAAGGTTAGGCTTTTGTCTAGGCTACAAATATATATTCCTTATGATATAACAACTAGAAATGGAAAGTAAATGCTTGTGGGTTTTATTAATTCTCATGTGCCAATGAGAAGTTTTTGATAGTATAGTTTATGCCTGGGTTTAGAAGTGGAGAGTTGCCTTATTCTTAGTTCTATTTTCCCACTATGATAACTCATACCTAATAACACTTGTTAAATGTGAATGTTTTGAATGACATCCACCCAGTCCCTTTGAAGTCTAAAAACATACTCAATTTAAGGTAGTCTATGGACTCGAGATCTATTGTAAGGTGGATTGGAGTCGTGATTTCCATTAGTAGTGGCAGTGCTCTTATCATTTTGAAAAGGTATGAGAAAAGGAAGAGACTCAAAAATTAGGTTTGATAGCATGCCTGTTACTCGGATGAGGTCCATTTGTCCTTAAACTGTGTGAATATATTTCTTCTCCAAGTTTGCTACTAACTCAATTAACTGCTGTAGATCCATGAAGTAATAATGACTGTCTGAACTTAAGAGTGTGAGTTCTCCCTTCAAGCAGATTTACCCCTCATTTATTGGTAAGCAGTTCAGAAAAGACTTAGTCGATAAATAACTGTTGATTGTTTACTGAAATGGCTGCCCTAAGCATCCTTAATGCCTTTTGAATTTTATAGATTGGGAAAATGTTATTTGATTGTCATTTATCTTGCCTTTAGGAGGACTGTAAGTCATCAATCATAAAAAATGATTTATTTTGCTGTGTTTCAGAGTTCAACACTGAATACGCTTAACTTTCTGGAAATTTCTAGATAGTTTTAAATATTTTGTCTTTCAGGTGAGCATTACACTTCTCAAAAGAGCCTGAATATTCCATGACATATACACTAAATATATGGAGCAAATTGAAAGGAAATAAAGGAGCATGTAACACTTTCTAAAGTTTTGTGATGAAACTGTTGCAGCTTAATTTAACTATTTGTCATATTTCTTTAACTTCAGAATTAACATTTTTTGCTTTTTTGTTTGTTTTAATCATTTTACTGAGTAATGATTCTCTGTTGTCCTTTTACAATGTCTTATTAATAAGAAGTAAACAAAGTTCTGAAGGAGGAGGGATATGTCTCCAAATTGTAAGCTATGCTTGTATTAAAAATTGTAAAGCTATTTTTTCAGATTTTCTGAACAAAATAGATATCATGTGGTTGTGTCCTCTCAGTTCTCTGGTGCTTCCTAATACAGTGGGTAGAATTACAAGTTCATAGTCTCTCACATGATAAGAGGAAACAACATTTTTCTAGAATTTCACAGTACAGATAAAGGGTATTTAATGTGCCTAGAAGTTATCCTTTACTATGAGTGAAATTTTCTCCTCTCTAAGCTTTGATCTTTCGTTATTGTTTAAAACTAAGTATCATCAAACCATTTTAAAGTATGGAGCCATTTCTACTCATTACTTTAATCTGCTAGCATGCTGGGTTAAATGGTTATCTTTTTCTAATATAAATCATTTTTTTAAATTTATGGAACATGATGAGATTGGTATGGCCCATAGTTTGAAATAGTTGAGGACTGTAGATTTTTACATATTTGAAAGTAAAGCTTACCTATGTTTATATATTAAACATTATCATTGCTTATGTTTGCTTATGATAATGAGTCTAGATTAGTAAATGGCTTAAATTATCTATGCTTCTTAATCTTCTAGACAGTGTATAAAGTAGATATTCTCACTCTTTCTGTTTTTGAAGCTAAAATGTATCTGAGTTTATTTGTGGTATTTTACATTTTTCAGCTATTCTTTAAATATTAACATCACTTGAGCTCTAAAAATATATAATAGGGCAGCCAAAAGTAAAATGATTATATACATTTATGAAATGTGTTAATAAAAATTACTAAATAAAAAGAAAGATGTGTATTACACAGAAAATTACTTTTCTTTATGTCTCTAATTGCTGTATCATTATATTTACCCCATTGTACAGAAAAATCTTATAGGAATTTTGTGCCATGGACTTTGTATGTCTAGGCCAGCCAAAACTCTTTATGGATTTCAGGATAGCCTCAAGCTGGTGGTAGTCTTTCAACCTCATCTCATTATTACTTGGTTTATAAGCCTATGTCACCACACTGGACATTCACAATTTTTATTAATCATAAATTTTCCTATAAATGTCATATTAGTTTTTATAATGGAACACATTCCACTAGTCTAGATTACTAGTAGAGTATATTTTATTTAAAAATTTTAGGTGAATACAAAATGTACAGAATAATGTGTTTCATCATGAAATTTTTATGCAAGCATGTAACATTTCGATCATGTTCACATGCTGATTATTTCCTCCTAGATCAAGAAGGACCCTTACTCTCATTGCCCTGTATCTTCTTCAGTTGTCCTTCTACAGAAATGCGTTCATTTCATTCCTTTTCTTCTCTAGAACAAAGCAGACACCTTGGTCCTCTGGCTCTTTATATCTCTCTGCTCCATCTTCTGTGACACTTCCTTAGTCTTTGATGTAGCATCTACATTGTAGATATATCAGTAAGGGTTGGGACTTGATGGTCAGTTGCTCTCTACATGTTGACCACGTGTAGATTTCTGTGATGATATCAATTACTATTAAAAGTAGATTCCTTGATGAAGAGCAAGAATGATAGCTGTTTGTGGGTCTGCAGGATGAACATTTGAACACAGTGAGAAATTGTACTCGTTTAGGAGAGTAGCAGTAAGTGCTCCTTTATTTTCTATTATCTCCCTAACCATGGATATTTGGCAAAGCTTAGCTCATCAGACATGCATTCTTTTATAGTGAACAGGTATCATTATGTAATTAACAGGTGTGAATTACGACCAAGATATTTATTCTTGAATCCTTGAGGCTATCTTACTGGAATGGTCATTGGTATGGTTCACAGATATCATAGCTAGGAAGGACTATTGATTTATTTTCTTTCTTAGATGTTTGAAAAGCATTTGTTGGTCCCATGAAAGCAATTCCAGAGAGTGAAGGTTTTAGGTCAGTTCTAACCTCTGTCTCCCCAAGTTCTCGGTACAGTGCATGTGTTATCATATAGAATATAGTCTTGTGTTCAAATACAGAGAGGTAACTAAGGGCAAAGAGGTAACAGCTATTATTTGGGGGAATCTCTGAGACTCGCCTGATCAACTCAAAGGGAAGTTTTCTGTACCTGGATTTTTGTCACATGACTCTTATGGGGAGCATTATATATATATATATATATATATATATCCTTATGGCTTGAATCATTGCTGCTACTTTTTTGTATATTAATTAATTAAGTTTTGCCCATCACAGCTTCCTCGATTCTCTCCCCCAGCCTCTTTCCCCAACCTCCATTTCTCTTCCTCTCCATCTACTCCTATTTCTTTCTCATCAGTAATGGATAGGACTCCCATGTATTTCCCATGATGTCCTCTGACAGCCAGCCATGGCATATCATGCATACCTCCAGATCTCTGGACCTGGCATTTCCTCTCCTATTAAGGGCTGGATGAGGCAATCCAGTGGAAGATAAGAATCCCAAATTAGACAACAGAGTCAGAGAGAGTTCTTGTTTTCACCGTTAGGAGTTCCAAAAAAACAATCAAGTTACATAACTGTAATACCTCTTTGGAGGGCCTAAATTACTGAGCTAATTTATAGTCCTACCATCAGCATATAGTTTCATATGTTCTCTGTTTCTGTGTTGAGATTTGCTAATTTGTTGGGTTGGATAGGTTGTACATCTTTATGCAATGGAATTCCTAGCAGCTTTCTCTTAAGTGTTCCATTCACAGTATGACTCAGTGGAGAACAAGCAATCCACCCTAACAAAATCACCAAATTTGAAGTCAAGAGAAACAAATAATGATCAGGCTGAATCTTAGCAATGAAAGTTCTATACCCTTTAATAAGTCTCTGGTGGTATAGATAGATGCTGCTGCAGAAAATGTGTAGTCTTACATATTCTGCTCAGGGCTGTCAGAAAATAATCCACCCTGCAAAGCCTTGCTCCTTACCGTAGAAGGTGGGGGCACTGACAACCACTTTTCTACAGTCCTAGCTTCTGACTCTTTAAACTTTTAAGGATGTTTGTTTCAGGTTCCTGCTTTTCCATATATTTTGATGTTGTTTTCTGCCAATCTAGGCTCCAAGGTTGGTATTTCTAGTACAAACTTTGTGATGTGTCCTTGTGTCCAGGTCCCAAGAATAATTCAGTCTCACATCATAGTTCCCTTTTCAAGTAACATCTGATCACAGGATTCTAAGACATGGCATGCAATTTAAAGGATTATTCTCTAAAGCAAAGTTGTCATGAAAAAGCAGTTACTTTCAAACAAAATTCCTGTATTGGCTTCAAATCTTGTGGAAACTTGTCGTTCCTACAGCAGAGGATATGGTCTGGTTTTATAACCTGGAATCCCTTTGTTCTCTGGTTACCTTGTTCATATGTAGTCAGTTCTATCCTCTCTTGAGGGGGGATTACTAAGAACTGGTCCCGACTTAGCATTGCTTTCTCTTGTTTTCTGTTGCTGTTCTATCTCTCTCTCTTGGAAGTTTAGTGTTTCCTTTGTTCCCTTGATTCTTCTCATTTACTTACTGAGTTTAACAGAAGAAACTTTTAGTCTGCCATTGTGTTAGTTAGGGTTTCTATTCCTATAACAAGCCACCATGATCACAACAACACTTATAAAGAAGAATATTTAATTGGATGGCTTACAGTTCAGAAGTGTCCATTATCATCATGGGACAAGGTGGCGTGCTAAAAGAGCAAGTGCTGGAGAAGGAGCTGAAAGTCCTACCTCTTTAATTATCAAGCAACATGAAGCAGAATGAGGCACTGGGCATGGCTTGAGCATATGTGAGACTTCACAGCCCATTCCCACAGTGACACATTTCCTCTAACAAGGCCACACCTACTTCAACAAAGCCACACTGCCTAGTAATGCCATTCCCTATGAATTTATGGGGGATAGTTACATTCAGATTACCAGAGCCGGCTCCCAATTCTGACAATTGTGCAAAAAATAAGTTCCAAATCACTACTATTTTGAGAAATCATAGGTGCATTTCAAGAACTTGTTGAATTCCCATAATGTGAGAATAACACTGTAAGAGAAGTTAACTGGCCTCTACATTAAACTCTGCTAGATAATAACAGTCATTTAAATTTTGTAGGCTCATTTCTCAAATAAATAATTAGGATAATTTTGAAAATAATTTCAGACTAAATCTAGAAATGATATATTTCTAACTTTAAATGTTAGTTTAAAATACATGTAATTTGCGTTTAGTAAATTTAATATTTTATGTTGACAGAGAAATATTTAGAAAAATAATTTCTGAACATATAGACCATTGTGTAAGGAAACATTGTTTATATTTTATAGACAGTTGAAAGACAATTTGACATACTGTTGCTTTAATATATCTAACAAAAGTACCATTGTAGAGTACAGAAAAGACATAACTTTATTGCCATTAGATCACTCAAATTAGCTGGGGTGTTTCAGCTATTAAAGTCAGGGTTCACAGCCATAAAGACATTCAAAATATTTTAAGTATTATTATAGTTATATAAATAAAATATTTATTTAGTAATATTACTCAATTGTGAGATATGATGTCAATAATTATTATTTATAATATTAGAGACTTCCTAAAATAAGTGGTGGTAACTTAGGAGTTTTCCTTTTTCCTTTTTCTTTATTTAACCATACTCTTAACTACACTGACAGATAGTAAATTAAACCTAATAACAAAACAAAATGCTAGACCAAGCAAATTTTTAGTTATTTTTTTTTAGTATCTATTATTAGTATTTTTATTGTTTTGTTTGTTTTTCATGAGTTAAAGTCTATTTATTTTAATATATAAAGCAGTTGAATGCTTATAAAAGAGTAGCTATCAATAAACTTATTCCAACATAGGAATATGTATTACTTTTATTATTAAAAATATTATTACATTAAAATGAAATTTGCATGTTTTGCACTTTAAATATACACATGAGTTAATATAAAACCAATTCAATATTCAATTTATAATATATATTTATAAGAAACTATAAGGGTACAAAAACAAATTTTTCTACCTTGGAGAAATGTATTAGCCTATCATGCAAAGTACTGATGCTTGCATAAGTATATAACAGTTCATAGACATACATATACATTTCTGTAATATTTTATATCTTAAAATTTATTTTAGGTATCACATAAATTATGAGGTTATTTTAAATAAAATTTTTCTGGATAAGAGACATGGTAACATTCTATTTTCTATATGTTTGTAATTTTCATATATATTTTATTAGGATGTTATTCTACTCTAATTATGTTCTGAATTATTTAGTAGCTTTCAGCAATCTTCAAAGCAAACTCTGTGTTAGAGTACTACATTAATATTTGGGTAAGGCATTCTACCAGCTGTGTCATAATGACATAATTTTGAATTTAACTTTTGATCATTTGTGGGACTTATAGGGTGGGAGAAGACAAGAAATCTTCTTGTCTTTAGTATTAAAGAAAAACAGTAATTATAAAAGCTTTGAAATCCCTCTAACACCCACAAGATTCAAAACAAAAGTATCAGAAAACATTTGAACATATTAACTGTCTGATCAGGCAGTTTAAAATCTAGAAGCAATATTAAATGAATGAAATAAGGACACTCTCTCCATGGTAGTCACTGTATCAGAATTAATTACAGAATATCTTTCATGACTTTGAAGCTTTAAATTTTGTATGATTGTATTTACTAGAAGAAAAGTGTGCAGTGATATACAAATGCATGTGTGCTATAGTTACTAATGCCTACTAGTTTTCTTCCTTTCTGTGTCATTAAGAGGCATTTTCTGTGTCGTTAAGAGGCATCTAACTGTTGGTAATTGTATTGTGAATATCAGCTTTAATAAGTTAATACATTCTTATACAACTGGGATACAGGAATTTTGTGACTATCTTTGAATGTGTTTTCAGAAATGATTACTATTTGAGTCTTTTGATGTAGTAATGATGTTTAATACTCAAAAGGGACATGTGGACAGCCTTAAATTCATTAAGTGATGCAAGACAGCAGAGAGGAAGGATTCACTAGCTCTTTACATTTAGATATCCTCACACATAGCATGTGTGTTTGTCCATGCACATGTGTTTCTCTGTGTTTGTGTGTTCTGTGTATGTATTATTGATGTGGGAATGCCTTTCTGTATGCTGTGAATATCAATATTTAAATAAAGGAGCTTTTTTGGCCCATGAGAGGAACCATACAAAAAGTAGGAGGAGAAATCACAACATAGGTAGGAAAAGCAGGGTGGAGTCACACAGACAGAGCCAGAAGCCCAAAGGAGCAAATGTAAGGAACACAGGTGAGCCATGGGTCACATGGCAGACACTAATGAGAAAGGATTGAGTTAAGGTGTAAGAGCTAGCTAGCAATGTGCCCAAGCCATAGGCCGAACAGCATGAAGTTAATATAAGCATCTGAGTCATTTCTGGGGCCTGAGCAGCTACGGGCGGCTAAGGGGTCTGGGGCTGCAGGTCTGTGGGTCTGGGCCTCTGGCCACCTAGGACAAAGAAACCTTATTATCACACTAGTATTAAATTTGTATATGAATATTTGTGTGCATACCAATATTTTGACTATTACAACTGACTGTAACAGGGTCAAGACTAAATTGCAGCACTAGACCAGAAATCATAATGCATATATTTTAGCTTTCATTCTACTCTTGAAGGTATGTGTTGTTTCCAGAAGATCATATTGACCTCAATGAGCTTAGATTTCTGAATATGGATAATTCTTGAATTCTTAGTTGGTCCTATGATAAGAAGTGACCCTTATAACAAATAAAGATGCTGATTTCAAAGAGGCAAGTTGTCAGCATTTTTATACAGTGTAGCAACTTGTGTCACGACGCACCAGAAGAGCATAATGTTTAATTTTTACTCTGCCCATTAAAGAAAGAGGGATAACTTTACATACTTTTTTTATACTTTACATGATTTGATCATGTTTGAGACATTGAATTAAAATAGGTTTAGCAGTGTACTGGTGAGCATAGAGTCAGAATTTCCAGAGGAGATAACATTGGCAGATCATGAATCTACCACATGGAAGACATAGCAATTGATGCTTGGAAATGCACTGTGTCTCTGACACTTGGACAATATTCAGAGAATATTATGAGGCTATATAACTAAGGAGACACCTTTTATAGAAGCCTCTCTAGTCTACATCACAGAAGATGATGGAATCTAGACCCAGACTAATCTGAGATGCTTGAAAAATTTGATGTCCAAACCAGGTAAATTTAAAGGGAGTTAATGAGCATGCAAAGACTGAGTGGGGAGTCTGAGTTCTCACTCAATCATTAACTTGGGTTTAAAAGTAGATCATTAGACATCTTATTATTAATTATGGTATTTATCTAGATATAAGCTCAAGATAAAAATTTCATATAGTATTTGGGGTGTTTTTTAAGTGTTCTTTCAAAGAATGAACTATCCAGAAATGTTGAAAATTATCCATATATATCAATGAATATATCATAATTAAGAATATAAATTGAAATATTTAACATTTCTAGCCTACACACATTAGCATTCACTAGCCTTTGAAGAGTGTTTACCTTCTAGTATTGAAATATAAACCTACATTCACATATATCTAATATTTTTATAATATGCATATGTACAAATATACATCCTGATTTCTTCACATAATTAATATATCATATATTGTATAATATATAACATTACATATATTCATGTGTTACATATATGAATATATATAATGTAGATGCTAGAAATTAGAAAAATTCTGATTTAAATTTTGATGTTCTCTTCGAAGGTTAAATAAAATAGAATGTGGGACCAGTAGGAACAAGATACACTATTCTGGGCATCCATGGGCATCTTTTAATAGCTCCATGTGCATCATCAGAAGTAACAATGAGCAATCATTGCACATGACTTAATTTTGAGATGTATATATAAAGCAGTCTCTCAGATCTGCCCTCTAAACTGAACAGTTGCTGTAACTAGAGGTGAAAGCACATTCCACTAAATTTGCTGGATCCCAGAGGGTCCAATAAGGCTGGAGAAAAAAGAAAAATTCATATCTATTTCTTCCACCTTTCAAACATAGTTTACAAATAAATTAAGTTATTTTTCCATTATTTCCTCTACCAAATTGTATCATGCATCCTAAAGGAAATGCACATAACAGAAGAGATAAAATAATACTTGTAGGCATTGGTACAAACTAATAAAACACCGTACTAAATTTCTTGACAAGAAAAGCACCCAAGGCTAGGAATAGTTGAATATGATAGAAAAATGAAAAACTAAAAAACCTCACACGGCTTTCTTGTTTTTTGTATGGTATTTTGTGGCATGATTAATGGATTGAGGATTGTCTAAGCTATAATGAGTATGTGTTCAGTCTTATGCAAAATAAGTCACAATGATGGACTTGCTGATGATAAATCATGAATATGCTTATATATATATATACATATGTTAAAATAAAATCTCTGTATATTGAAGCCATAAATTTTAAGTGGCTTATGTTAACCACTGTTTCTTATTCTCAGAATTTATTTGGTATCTGTGTTCAAAATCAGACATCTGTCTGCTGCCTTAAAATATTGCTTTTGATTGGTAATGTGTAGTTTTGGACTTTCTGTTTGTTACATGTATTTTCTGAGTAGTAGAATAACTGTAGTTGATTAGAACTAGAAGCCACAGTACACCTTATACTACATTCATATACACAAGCAAAACCACAAATCCCATGTTTGTTCTTATGGAGGAAATATAAGAGGATTCTCTGTCCTTTTAAAATTACTAATTACACAGTGTTCAGTTGTCTGCAAGGAACTCTTGGCCACTTGTCATGAGAATCATCTGGTTTCTTCAGGACATTACTTTATGTAAATTGTGACAATAGCCTGTATCTGGGTCTTAACCAAGTATGGTATAAGTTCTGTGAACATTGATATTCAATAGTACATACAATTGACTATCAATAACTGCTTTTTGAGAATTTGATTTAATTCATAAACTGTTCTGAGACCTGTGGACATGGCATATGCCAATATATCTGACAGTCAGAGAGCAGGTAGGATTGGTATTTGCTGTATGTACATACATAATAACTGCTGAAGAGGTTATGGCTATCAATACACATCTCCCACTACAAACTACAAAAACAAATTCTGCCATAAATGCAAACATGAGGAGGCATTTCACTTATGCATAAAACCCAGAGGATTCCCAATATTAAATAACAGTAGTTGAAAATTATATATGAAGAAAGTTCAAGCTTTAATAGTGAAGGAGTAAAATACAAAGTTTAGAAGTAATTGTTAAAAATTTAAAAATTGGGGAAGCTTGGTGGAAATTGAGTTCTTTTGGGCAGATGGATGATCTCAAGATATCAGAAAGAGAAAATATTTTAGATTACATGAACTATTCATTCACAAAACAATTTTGTATTCTTACCATATTTCAAGCCCTCAAATAGCAAGAAATACATGCGAATACAGAGTCTTATTGGCCCATTGGCTGGACAATATGTTAGTGAAAACAGTAACCAGGGACAGTGGCTGCTCTGCTGTGTCACATCTTCCAAAATGTTTTGGGACCTCAGGAATGGGTGGAATTTTCCCAGGGAGATCAAAGAACTTATGGAGGTTTGCTGTTTTGTTTATGTGGTGGTGGTGGTGGAGGTGGTGGTTGTGTGTGTGTGTGTGTGTGTGTGTGTGTGTGTGAGAGAGAGAGAGAGAGAGGGGGGGGGGGAGGGGGAGGGGAAGGGGGAGAGGGAGGGGGTTTCATTTTGTAGCCTTATCTGGTCTGGATTTCACATTGTGGATGTGGCAGGCATAGAAATCAGAATGAAACCTGCTTCTGTTTCCTGAGTCCTGGAATTAAGGGCACATGCCATTACACTAGTCCAGTAGTGGAGCATTTTTAAAATAATTTTATTTTTAATAGTAACTTTGCATATTATGTGTCTCACAAACTACCTAAAAATCTAGCTCCTGGCTCTTATGAACTTCTGTGAGCTATCTGCTGTGTATGATGGGATAACGGAAAAAATGCAGCTGTGTCTAATTAACAACACCAAGGAAATTAGAACCACTCCATGAAGCTGGAAAGCTTAAAATACTAATTGAAGCATTTGTTTACTGTTTACATTTTTTGTTTTACTCACTAAAATATTTCTAAACTTTTATTGCAATATTGAAAAAATATTTCTGAGAAAATCGCAAATGTTTCTTATTATCTTTCTTCAGAGGGCCATTGTGGAGAATGGCAGAGGGCATTGTAATAATACCCAGAGGCTGTGCTAGAATATTCTGCTTAGCAGAGCTATACATTGCAGAGTGTTTTTAAAACAAAAAGAGTCTAAGTAAAAGATTGGAATGAAAAATTATAATAGTTGGACAAAAATTAAGAAAGTTTAAGAATGTTTGTGAAATTCTTTAAGGCAGACATATAGATGCATGCATCTTTTGGTGGAATATTGAGCATTAAGCTTGTCAGTGACTGACAGAATTATAAGTAACCAAATCCTCTGAAAAATCCAACTCACACCTCTGCATAGACTCAAGAGATAGCTTCCAAATTTCTAAGCAAAAATGTATATTTACATATAATTTAATTTCAGATAGACAACAAATAATGTTTTATTTTAAATTGCCCAATCAAATATTCTAGGCTTGTTTTTATTCTTAAAATAAAAATTCAAATGTAATTGGATAGTGGGTATTTCATTTGACCAATGTAATCTCAACCAAACTGTTACTAGGCAGTAAAATATGTAAAATCCCTCATTCAGCTGTCACTGTGGATGCCCTGTGCATAGGCACACTATAAATCCAACAGTGGGAAAATAACAAATACAGCAATACATTTGATTTCAAACTTTCTTGCTTGGCTTATGTTCTCAGCTTTCTCTATGTGTCTTTATTATGGATAAAGTTTAAATGGTTTCTGTTATTTAATGAGTTAAGTCTTCAAGAAAATCTTGATTTGACCTTCCTACTTTTGGTTTGTCTATTGCTTATCTTTTTATTCTCTTTGTGAATATGACAGAGTTTTCATGTGGTCCATTTTTATTCCATGATCATTTGTGTCTCTTTCTTTTTAAGACTATTTTTTATTAACTCTTTGAGAATTTAAAAAAAGTGTATTTTTATCACACTCACCCAAATTCTTTCTATTAACTTTTGAGATCGAACTTCACCTCTTGTATTCCCAAGCAATTTAAAAAAAAAAATGTTAATCATCAATGAACTCTAATTTTGTTTCACATATAGTTTTTTGTGGGAGGGTACTCAATGAAAAATGTTCAATCTACTAGGAGCATCACTACATTTTAAAAAATCTGAATTTTTATCCCATTAATTAAGAATATTCCTATATATTTACTTATTACTTACACATGACCATTATTTTAATAGAAGACAAAATACTCTTCCATAAATAGGCAAATCCCATCCATTTTATCACTTCCATATACCTCTTCATACAAACTTGTCCTTAACCCAGTCCTCATTTTACAGATATACTACCTAGCCAATCTTGTGGATAAAATAACACATTTACTTCTTATTAATTCCCATAACAAGATATGTCAGTTATTAAACATAGATTCAGATTTTGAGATACCTATTGATATTACCCACATACTGTATGTGTGTGTGTGTGTGTGTGTGTGTGTGTGTGTGTGTGTGTGTGTGTGTATTTTACCAGCTGATATTCTCTGCTTGTTTCTTTAGTTGACATATTTATGTGTATTACTTTGAATACTATTATAATGGTGCTTCGGTTCCTCTGTGCTAATTACAATAGTTTCTCTTTCTCAAATCACCATAACTAATGGTATTTTCTTATTTAAATGGTCAAATTTGTATTTCTTTGTATTTGTAAAACTGCATAACTTTTTAAAATGATACTTTTTGCAGAAGGATTTAAATTTTGTGTTTGTTCCCATTGTTTGAGTCTTATTTTCCATATTCAGGATGGCAATTTACCCAGAGGTCCTCTTTGTCCTAGGGGACTGATAGGTTTGATAGTGCTCCCATAGATTTTAGGATCCCCACTGTCTGAATACGTGCTTTCTAGGGACCACTCTTAAATCTATAATATCTGCACTGATTTTTTTCAAGTTAGGAAGATGATATTTATTTATTTATGTTTAATTTCACCTTGAAGCAACTAAATAAGCAAACTTAAATAGTACATAAAAATTGGAAAAAAATCATAGCAAAACTTACCCAGTCTTTGTAGGTTGGTGTACTGGGCTGAGTTACTGTGTTTTCGGGTGCTTTTTTGTGTTTAATATATATAGCAATATTTATATGCAGCTATTATGCAGTGCTTGGTATTCATGTTTAGTTTTCTGGTTGCTTTAGCTTGTGCCAATGTTGCTGTGATAAAACACTGACCAGGAGCAACTTGGGAAAAATAAATGGCTTATTTAGCTTTCAGGTTGTTGCTCATTTTTGAGAGAAGCCAATGCAGGAGCTCAAAGCAGATCTAGAGGTGGGAACTCAGGTGGAGAGCATCACTTCTCTCAGACTTCTTCACTGTGATTTTCCCACCTTGATTTCTTTAAAAACCCGGGACTACCTGCCACAGGTGTCAACAATTACAGTGATGTGGGCCCCCCAAAAAAAACTAATCATTGAACAAAAAATACCATGCTCAAATTCTTAGGGACAATCCTCACTTGAATTACCTTTTTCTTCACTGATATCAGCTTGTATATTGTGACAAAACTGACCAGCCTTGGCACAAATTGCCAAACTGTCTTTCAATTGATAATGCCATTTTTGTTGTTGTTCTCAGGAACAATAAATAAGGTTCTGCTGTTCTGTATCCCAACTTGCATTTCTCACTGTTAGCTTGTCAGAATATAATCATTATTTCAGGTGCCTCACTGGAGCCATCTCTCTCCCATCCTTTGCCATGTGAAACTTGGCATATATAAATGTAGACACATATATCGATAGAATAAAATCAAAGACCCTGACATAAGTACACATTCCTATAAACACTTGGTATTTTACAAAGAAGCCAAAAATATACAATGAAAAAGATATCTTCAACAAATTATGTTGGCATAACTGGATGGCAGCAGGTAGAAGAATGCAAATAGATCTGTATCTACTGCCCTGTAAAAACTCATTTACAAGTGGATCAAAGACCTCTATATAAATCCAGTTATACTGAATCTCATAGAAGGAAAAGTGTAGGGTAGTTTTAAATTTTGCTTTAAAAGTCTTAATTATTTCCATACCAACCTCTTGGTCTACATAAATTGCACTTCCCTGGAAACAATGAGACTTTGTGTTTCCTCATTTGTTTTCCTGATTCAAAGAAGGGAGCCTTTACAAATGAAGCCAGATTCTGGGGCAGTGAGCAGAGATTTATGTATAAATATATTCCTTTGCTTAATAGAGTATTCATCATCTTCATCATCATCATCAAATAAGCTCCTGGGCCCAAGGTGATGTGCTTCTGTTTCTAGGGATCTTTGGATAAGTGAGTTGGGGGCTCAGTTAAAACCAGGAAAAAGTGTTCTATTATTAATTTCTATATCTTCCTTACAGCTATTCAGTGATGGACCCATTTATGTTATATAAGCCACTCAAAGTATGGAATGGAAGCATACAATACAAAAAAAACCCAAAAACAAAAACTTGTGTAAGGATATTCAGTGCTGTTTGATTAATGTTTTCCCTTTAGAAATCTGCATCATTTCTTTTTAAAAAAAACTAGATTGAAATATGCTGCAAGCAAATTACAATCTTAGTTTTGAAAAGCAGTATAATTGAGGATTATTTATTAGAATAACACAATCTAGTAGAGAAGTTTACATTCCAAATAATTATCCAAGTCTATAAGTTCACATAAGTTGAATAGTTCACATACGGATTCCTATTATACATTCATAGACTACTGTAGACCTGAAGATAAAGATAGAAAGAACAAAGTAACTTTGGAAAAAGTATTGTAGCTAAATTAAAGGATTCAAAGTAGGCTGTTTAATGTAGTGTTTTATTTTCTCTAAATGGATAACATTAATAATAGTGATTGCTATATTTATTCACCTCTACACAAAGATTATTATCTTCACATGACAATAAAAAAAACTACAGCATACTTTACCTTATTCTTTAAAAAGATACACATACACACACATACACACACACACACACACACACACACACACACACACATCCTAGGTAGTAATTTCTGTTTTATCCATAATGTTGGATTAACTTTCATTCTACATTTTACTCCCAGTGATACGCATTTAAAGAGCCTTTAACATGTGTATACCTAATACATTAGTATTCTTTTACACACTCAATCTGAGTATAAATGAATGTGTCTCTAGGGTTACTATCTAATCCTGGTGAAGTACTTGGGTATGAAAGCTTAGCACACCTTCCACATTTTCAGAATTGATGGGCTCTTTGTGAAGAACGTTGAAATTCAAAGAATTGGTGAACACTAAGTACAGAAATTAGCATGGGGATTCTTCATCAGGTTTTGGTTGGTATTTGGTTGATCTGACATTCCCTATAGTGACTTCAAAGTAACTAGAGAAAGTATATTCTGAATGGCAACTGTTGCTGGTTTTTAATGGAGTTGTGAATTGGCCCAAATGAGTAAACTTTTATAATACAGCAATACATCTTGGAATAAACAATAACAACCCAAACATATAAAATATAACATGCAGTCAATCTAAACTTTATTTTTAAAATGTCCCTTATCTTTCTGTGGTCAATATTTACTCACCCTAATCAAACTTCGCTGAAAATATGAGTTCCACGGGAGGTATAGAATAGAGTAGATCTGAGTTCAAAGTAAAGGGGACTATTCTAGTTTGAACTTTCATTTACTCTGTTATTGCAGTATAGATAGTGCCAACGGATACATAGACAAAACAACTCCCACCAGTAAGGCTCAGGGAACGTTGCAGAAGAGGCTGAAGAAAGATACTAAGAACCTGGGAATCAGAGACTTGTGAGAATAGTGTTGCTCATGTGTAGGAATTAAAAGAGAGAAAGGTGATAGATAGGAGGTAAATACAGTGAACTCAAGTATAAAATTTGTAGAAATAAATTAATTTAAAAATATTAAATGTATATTTAGGGTTATAGAATCAGTTGACACTAATTCATTACAGAGCTAAACTTTATATTTAAGAAAATTAAAACCTAAAGTTCCCAATAAATTGAGACTTGTGGTTATTAGGGTTCCAAAAGAGAGAGGAATCAATTGCAAATATGTATAAATTCTAAATCTATAGTAAAAATGTAACTTGTTTCAGCAATAGAGATAGATAGATATAGATGAGAGATAGATAGATATATAGAGATGGGTAGATGAATAGAGGAAACTCACCCACCCTTATTTATTCCTATGTCTATTATGGATTAGGTATGTGCTCTGGTGGTTTATTGAAGAATGAGAATTTATCTAAGATAGAAATCAGTATTTATGTTTGACAGCTGCAGTGTTTTTACCATTACAATATATAGGTCTCCAATTCCATGGTCACTTTTAGGAAATGAAGCAGTCAGTTGCTGAGAAGAGCCTTCTGCTCTTAAATTCTGTGTCTGCATTTCACTGAGAGATATATTCTCAAATGAGATTACAGAAACCAGGTTCCATAGAGTTCCACTCCTAAAGGAAGTGAGTCTGAAGCATTTGAGCATTCTTTGTGCACTTAACTGGGGTAAAATAAATCATTTAAATTATATTTAACTGATTTTGAGATTTCTAGTAGTAAATATGGGCCATTAAATGGCTATTTACAATTGAAGACATTAAGTCACATGGTTATAGCTTAGAAACTAGCAGATTCCTATCCCTTTAGCAGTCTTTAGTATATGACTCCTTTGCATTTTCATCTTGAGAAAATTGTTGCTTCTGAGATCTTGTCCTTCTCATCTCTGATCTACTGGCTTTGTAGATAACATATTTTATTCTTTGTTTATCTTACTTCTTCTTTCATGTCTAAAGTCATGTTCCACTGCACGGGACTGAACTATGCCCTCTGACTGTAGATGGCAGTTCTGTGGCTTGGGCAATATTTCTGAACCCCTGACAGTGGGACCACTATTTATCACTAGTGCATAAACTGGTATTTTTGGAACCTATTCCCTATAATGGAATACCTTGCCGAGTCTTGATACAGGGGGGAGGAGCTTGGTACTGTCTCAACTTGATATGTCAGACTTTGTTGACTCCTTATGGGAAGCCTTACTCTCTCTGAGAATAGATGGGGAGGGGATGGGTTGAAGACGAGGATGAATGGAAGATGGAGGGAGGGGAAGTTGTGGTCGGTATGTAAAAGGAAAAATAACCTGTTAAGTAAAAAAATATAAAATTATGTTCCAGATAAATCTAAGTAGAGAATGGCTTGAGACTGTAATATGTGAGCTAAGCCTTCATTAACTGCCTTGGAGACTGGTTTCCTAGTGACCATTTTATCTTTCTTACCATTTATATTGATTTCCAATACAATATTAAGCTAAGCTAGAAAAAGATATGCATGGTTTTTTTCAAGTTAATATTATGCTTTTTTGTTTTTGAAGATATGTTTTCTGAAGCCTAAGTAATAAATATGAAAATATATCACACCTACAAAGAGAAAGTATTTAATTAATTGGTTTCTTTGAAGTGTTTCTTATCATTATACCCCCAAAAGGAGCTGTTTTCCTAATCGCAATGGCCATATTATTTGGGCTCATTATTTTGATCAGAACTTCAAAGATGTAATGGTAAAATCAATGTTGAAAAGTGACATCATGTGATACTGAATTAGTATTTGGTGTGTTTTTGATAATAAACCCACCATTTTCCCTTCCAAGTTGATGCATTTTTTCAGATACTGCTTCTACAGAAGCTGGAATTAATATTGACAAGTTCTGTCTAATCTTTTGAGACTGACAGTTTTCATAGCTTATCTTGTGTAGTATGTGGTTTCTGGCCCAGACTTTTGGACCTTACCTCAAAGCTTAGGCCCACAGACCCGCACACCTGCGGAGACACACAGATGTTTACAATTGTTTTAGGCTGATGAGCCTTAGGCCCAGGTATATCACTTGCTAACTCTCTACCCTTAATCTAACCCATGACTCTTCCTGTTCAGCCATGGGGCTCGGTACCTTTTCTCCTAGCAGCATGGTTGTCCTCTGCTTGTTCTGGCTTCTCTCTGGTGTTCTCTCTGGCATTCTGCTCAGTGCTTCCTGTTCTCAGAGTTTGTCTTAGTCTGGTAGCCCCGCCCACACTTCCTGCCTGCCTTTGGCCAATCAGTGCTTTTATTAAACCAGTGAGTGGGACAATTATTTACAATGTAACAACATAATATCCCACAATCTTGTGTTGTAAAATATTAATCAGATATTTATTTTATTTTACCAAATTCATAGATCACTAGTAACTCTGGCTGAAGTTCATATATATTTTATATTTTATGCTTTGTTTATTCTTTCGTTCTCTAAAATCTTATTTTGACATTAAGCATATTTGGAAAAAAAAGTCCATCTGAAACCATCCTACCTTGAATGTGATGGATCTCCTCTGATTTTCATAGCTAAGCAGATTTGGATGTGCTTTGTTCTTGAATAAAAGAAAAAAGTTACAAAAATCATTTACAGTGAGAAATGTTAGTTTCATCTATATAAAAGGTTAAGTGTAAATAATACTGCTATTGCAGACAGTTTTGTAGTAAGAATAGCCTTGAATTTACTAGATATTGCAGGCTGAACTTGAACAGAAAGCAATCCTCTTGCCTCAACCTTTCAAGGGCTGGTATCTTAAATAAAGACACCATACCTAGTTGTCTGACACACCTATAATAATGCTTACTAAGATTAAAAAATTATAAATTCAAATTAAAGTTACCTTTATAAGCATAATCTGATTTATTTGAATTAATTTTTCTTAAAAATAACCTTTACATACAAAATGGTATAAGACAATTTCAGCAAAGCCTTTAACTTTTTATCAATTATTTTGTACATCAAACCCATTTAACAATGAAGTAATTGGAAGGTCATGCTGTAGGTCCTGCATTTTAAAAAGAGGCAAGTGAATGTGAAAAATATTCCCTTATCTTTATAAAATGTATATGTAAATAATAAATTAGTTAATTTTGGTTCACTATTGGCTCATTCACCAATCAAGAGCAAGTATTAAGCACTGGAATTTCAACCATGAGCAATAAATAGGCTTAGAGTCTTCATTTTCAGAATCCAAGTCTTTGACAAGATGGAAGATATGTCATAACAAAATACAGAACAATTTTAATATAAGTGCTAATTAAAAAATTTTATAATATAAAGAAGAATTAGTATAAAAGGTTCATAATCTAGCCTAGGGGAAGAAGGAAATGAATAATACATACCAGTCTCCTGACATTTTTGTTATATTTTAAAGTAGTTTATCTTTAATCATTGATGTGCATTATGAATATAATAAAAATTATATTTGATGCATAATTATATTAGAGGAGAAACTGGTGGATAGTGTTGGTATTTTGTACTGATATATGCTTTGGTCTTGGTCTTATTCTGACTTGTCCTTTGTTATGATTATTTTATATGTATGTATTTCCCCTGGATATATGAGGGGTTTGAATTTCTATGAAGAGAATTTAGTACTATGTGTTTCCTACACAATGATTCAGTATATCTTTAGCAGTTTAGAGCTGATGTCCAGATTACCTTAAGTTTAGTTCCCAATTATTTTTTCCAAATAAATCTACTTGGATTCAATAATTATCAGGAAACAGGACATTTAGATCCAAAACACTGATAGCTAGTGGTAATCTAACTTACTTCTATTTTGGTCATACTGAATTTAATTTAACAAGAAAATATCTGGGGCCAGATATGTTTAACTTTAGTGAACATTTTACTTTCTACTTGAAAAATGTATTCTATGCTGTAGTTGGTCAGTGTGTCAATTTAAATATCAAATAGGTCAATTCTTTTATTTTTGACAAGATGTTTTTGTAACCATTAGTAGAAATGAAATTTATCTATTTCTCTTTGCAGCACAGTTAGCATTTGTTTCATATATTTTGAATAACTTCTCTTAGGTGCATATCATTGAGACAAAGGATTCTATTATGTTAATCATTTATTATTATGAAATGAATTCATTTTACCAGCAGTAAAATTCTACCTAAAGATTCAATGTTTATTCACTAATATAATTTCTAGTTCTTTAACACTATCCATAAATAAAATAATTGCTTATACTTTTAAAACTGTCATTTTATACTAATTCTCTTTTATCATTTGGTAACTGGATAGCCAAACTTTTAATAAAATTCAGTAATTTTGCTATCTAAATATATATATATTCTTTTGATTTGGGTTATTTCTATTGTAATTTGTTAGAGGTTCTTATGTTCTCTGTTAATGTATGTAAGTATGACATTCAGTGATAGCCCTACATCATTTACTAACTTGTGCCTTGTTTTATATGTAGATTTTCAGTCATTTAAAGGACAATGCCACTTTGTAACAGAGAGAGTGATATAACCAGAGAGATGTTCAACAACTGATTTTGCCATTGGTGTGAACATAATAGAACTAAATGGTGCAGGGAATAAACTTGAACTTGAAATCCACTGGCTTTGAGGAAATTGAGACTCACCTTTTTTTATCTGAAATTGATGTGATTTTTATATCATAAGTTTACTATAAAGGAAGAGTAAGAAGACAACAATGAATTCAGAGAATGACAGGAATGTCTGAATAATTGAAATAAATATTCCTGTCAAAAACTGCTAACATGAATTTAGTTCAAAGGCTTACATTGTGAGCTTGGACCTGATAGTGTAACTTTAATTATTACCAGTTAAGGTCTGATGCCCTAGATCTCTAGACCAAATGATTAATATATTTCAATCCTTATGCTAATGATGATTGAAAAGTTTCTTTCCTAAGGAAAAGGACATAGGATATAAGTAAAGAATATATGAAGATTCAGAGGCACCAATTTGGAAAGTAATGTCACCAGGAAGGAAGAAAATGTAGTGTGTTCCACCATGATCAAAGGATATAATTTGCATATTTGATGTACAGTAGGCATTTCTCCGAGAAGATAAGCAACTTTTCCAGCCCAATTAACAGGATAAACTCATCTCTTACCTACATCTTGGTAGAAAATACTCAAAGTGACAATTTTAATATCACATTTAATTTTGAAAACATGATCAATTTTATCTTGGGCAAACACCCTGTTTGGACACCATCCACACACTCCCTATGGGTATTGTAAATTGCCTAGTGTTATGCCAAGGAACTGATTTGCTTATCTGTCAAACAGTTGAGCAGCAAAGTAAAACTCAGGGAAAACTTTTTCTTGATTCTTGGGTAATTCCCTCATTCCTTCCCTAGATATTGCTTATCTGTATTAGAATTCTGTGTGTTGTTAAGAGTGTGGAATCACTATTGTCCTGTCCATACACCATAATTCACATTTTCAACTGCTGCTTTCCTTTGAAACTTAATTTCTAGTTACTAAGTGTGTTAGAGTATATCAGTTTCAGCTAGCTGAAATCAATACTTGCAAAAATATACTAGGTGTTGACTTTGTACATAAATGGATATATCAAAATGGTAAAATTTAAGTTAATTTTTATTATTGTATATAATCAAGGACACAATAAAGCACATTACTACCTATAATTTATCCAATTATTTTTACTTGTTTTTAAAATATTTTTAGTGAAACATTTTCATATATAACACCACATACTTCAGTCGTACCCCATGTAAACGATTGAGTGCCTGTTGACTTGGTATGGTCACCTGAAGAGAGATACATCAACTCACAATCACGAGGACAAAACATCAAGAGAAAGACAACACTATCTGTAAATTATTGAGAGGTATCATTGTAGATAGGAAAGGGAGAGTCAACTGCGCACTAAGCTTCATATTAGTCATGTATTTGGATGTCCTTGTAACTTCTATGTTACTGCTGAGCTGCCTGCGCAATGAATCTGCAATGACGTGTGTGTGTGTGTGTGTGTGTGTGTGTGTGTGTGTGTGTGTGTGTGTCCCTCTATCTCTCCCTCATTCTCTGTTTTCCTCTCTCTTGAGCTTAGGTTCTTCCTCCTATTATAGTCTCTGTTTGTCAAGCCTGCCTATTCCTCTACTGTCTGGCTATTTGCTGTTTAGCTATTTATCAGTCCAATTAGGTGTCTTAGGCAGGTAAGGAGAAACTAATGTAAGATATTTTTACATAGTTAAATGCAGCATTAACATATATACTATATCTTGCAGAGGTAAACTAATAGTCTTCAATATAAGCCAATGTAACACACATTTATGGAGTTAAAGTAAGATTCCTCAATGCCTCTTACATTTTCTGTGGTAAAAAAATGAATTTATATTTTCTGTGTGCATGAGTGTGTACATATTCTTTAGGGTCTTAACATACTGTGTCTTGAAATGAACTAAGTTTTAATTTTTTATATACGTGGGACATATGTAAATTTTATTATCTCTACAGTATTCTGTTAAATGAATATTTATACATACACTGCGATTATTCAATACTCTACTATGTATTATTTATTTGTTTCTAATATTTTACATGTGACAGCAATGCCACATATTTAGGCTTGAATATTTTTAAATCAGAGAATATGAGTTTTATGGATAAAGGATCTGAGTATTTGGGGAACTATCTAAATAGTGTTTCCTCAAAAAAATACATCATATCATATATCATGTGTCCTTTAGTAATTAAAATTTATGAATTTCCTGGGAATACTATTGAAAAAAGTCATTGAAACATTGCCTCCTAAAATTTAATTTTTTATTAAAATAATTATTTATTATAACATATTTTTTAACTCTTGAAATTTATGTTTTCCTGTATTTGGTAACATTAGGTTTGTTTCTTATACAATATTTTTTTAATAGCTGTCATTTTTTAAAAATTAGTTTATTTATGTTTGTCTATATTTATAACGTCTTCTACACATACATTATACCTTTAATTTATTTAGTATTTTTATGGGACTTCTGGGTATGTGAATGAGTGGGTTTCTTATTTTTTGTGCATTCTTTTGAGCTCCTCTTCTGTTGGCTTGTCTTATCCAATTTGAATATGATAGCTTTTATTTTATATAGTTATGCTTTATTTTGTTATGTTTTATTATTATTTCTTAGTATTTGTCATTTTTTTAATAATAGACAAAAATGTAATAGATCTAGATTGGAGAAATTGGGAGGAGCAGAGTAAGCAAAGCTCTAATCAAAATATATGAGAAAAGAACCTATTTGCAATAAAAAACTAACAAACGATTAGGACACATGAATTATAAATTTTCCCAGTAAGTAACAACCATTTGTTGCAAAAACTGCAAATAAAAATCAATTAGATCTTCTTCAAATCTCACAAGAAAGAGAGGATGAGGAGGAGGAAGAAGAGGAGGAGGAAGATGATGAGGAGAAGGAGGAGGAGAAAGAAAGAAAGAAGCAGAATGTAAAGAACAGAAGAAAAAATATTAGCTGGAGAAATAATGAAGGAGAGCAAGAAAAAGGGATATAATTAATAAAAAAGAAATTTGTCTTTGTATGTATATTATAAAATCCTATTATTGTAGAACATACATACCAGAAGACTATATAGATCTGATAAATATTTTACAGCAAGGCAACAGAATACAAAATCAATAAACAAATATTGGTACCTTTTCTATATAGAAGTAATAATTCAGAAATTCCAGAGAAAACATCCTATTTATAACAGCCTCAAAAGTAAAACATTTTTAAGCGTAAATTTAATCAAAAAAATTTAAAATATATCTTTAGTGAAACTATAAAATACTGAGCAAAGAAATGTTTAAAGGTTGTAGAAGATAGAAAAACCTCATTTTCCATAAGTGGCAGAAATAATATTGCACAATAGCTGTATTATCATAAGTGTTAAAACTATAATTGCAATCCACATGAGAATTTCAATAACATTTTTCCAGAACAGAGAAATAACTTCATAATTTACATGAAAACACAAAAGACTCAAATAAGCCAAAACAATCCTGAGAAAGATGAGCTAAGCAGAACACTATGCCTGCTTTCAGGCTTAATAATCACAGTACCAAAGACAACATAATACTGCCACACAAACAGATATATACACTGATAAAATATAAAAGACATTAAGTCCACAAAGCTATTCAATCTGATTCTTGAAATATTTGCCCAAAACAAACATTGGGATAAAAAAGGATAATCTTCCTTTAACAAGTTTAAGAAAACTGTATATGCATATATTGCTATACACAGCAAAAGAAACCATTAAAGGGTCAAATGTCTTTTAGCTTTGCACCTGTCAGACAAAGAGGTGAGTGATGCTCCACTCATTCCAGGCAGAAATCCCTGTCTCTGGAACCCTGACCTTGGGACACAGCCCTTGGAACCCCACCCCCATTCAGCTCTGTCCTAAATCCAAGCGAGCGGGGAAATCTTCTGAAGGCCAGCAGCCCCATTAAAATCCAGTTTGATGGAAACCACAAACTACAAAACCCAGCCCCATCCCCCAATGACCTCAGTGGTACAGTGGTATCCTCTGTACCAAACATACTGAAAGTGAATGACACTCTACCCAGCCCAGGCAAAGATTCCAGTCTCTGGGACTCTGGCCCTGGGACACAGCCCATAGAACCCCACCTCCAGTTATCTGTGCCCTAAATCCAGGCCAGCAGGGAAAACTCCTGTAGGCCAGAAGTCCCAGTAAAAAAAAGAAGTCCCCTTCAACTAGACAACCCTGTGCCATCCCCCAAAATACCCTATTACTAGGCAACCTCAATGGCAACCTGAGATCCTCTGGACCCATCTGACCAAGAGTTCCTCCGTTTCTATTGGATCAAGAGCAGCTACCTGAGACCCTCAGTTCCTCAACACCTACTGGATTAAAGCAACCACCTGAGATCCACACCTGAGGTGTGTCAGCACCTACCGAATTAAGAGGGATCACTGTGACAACGAGTACACAATGTCCAAGTGAACTAGACCTCAGATTGGACCAAGAGAGGCTTTCTGAGACGCACATACAACCAGACCAGATTGCACCAAAATCAGCACCCTGAGATACAGACGAATTCTGTAGTGATCTAAGAAAGCAACGGACAAACACCAGTGCAAGGATACATAAAACACCACAAGGAACAACATGACACCAGCAGGTGTTTCTACAGCTATGAGACCTGATCATGGCAATGCAGAAGAAGCAGTAGGAAAAATGTTAAAAAACAAATTTATGAAGATAATAGAAGCCTTCAAAGAGGATATCAAGAAACCCTTTAAAGAAGTAGAAGAAACAAGCAAAAATATTGGAAGAGATCAATAAATCCCTGAGAGAAAACTTTAAAAATCCAAGAAAAAGCAATCAAACAGCGTAGGAATTATTTCTAGATTTAAAAATTGAAGTATAAGCAATAAAAAAGACACAAACTAAGAGAATTGCTGGAAATAGAAAATCTGAAGAAACAAACTGGAACTACAGATGCAGCATAACCAAGAGAATGCAAGAGATGGAAGAGAGAATCTCTGGGGTGAAAGATTCAGAAAGGAAATAGAAGTGTCAGTCAAAGAAAACACAAAAACCAAAAAAAAGTCATAACACAAATGTCCAGGAAATCTGGGACACCATAAAAAGACCAAACCTAAGAATAATTGAAACTGAAGAAGAATACCAACTCAAAGGAATAGAACATGTATTCAACAAAATCATAAAAAAGCATTCCCAACCTAAAGAAGGAAATGCCTATAAAGAAGCTTACAGAACACCAAATAGTCTAGACCACCAAAGAAAGTCTTTTCACCACATAATAATCAAGCCACTAACCCTACAGAATAAAGAAATAATACTAAGAGCTGCAAAGGAAAAAGTGCAAGTTACCTATAAAGGCAGACCCACCATAATAATACCAGATTACTCAATGGAAACAACGAAAGTCAGAAGGTCCTGGTCAGATGTTATATAAACACTAAAAAACTACAATTGTCAACAAAGACTACTATACTCACCAAAACCATCAACCACCAGAGGTGGAGTAAACAAGATATTTCAGGACAAAATCAGGTTTAAACAATACTTATCCACAAATCCCACTCCACAGAAAGAATTAGAGGGAAAAAACTCAAATCTAAAGAAGCTAGATGCATCCATGAAACCACAGCAATAATCCCATAGAAGAAAAACCCAAGAAAGAGAAACACACACACACACACACACACACACACACACACACACACACACACACACACACACAGACACACCACAATTAACAGGAAATGATATTTCTTGGTCATTAATATCCCTTAATATCAATGGAGTCAATTCACATATAAAATGACACACACTAACACGATGGATACAAAAATAGAAGCCATCTTTCTGCTGCATACAAGAGACACACCTCAACTTCAAAGACACATATAGTCTCAGAGTAAAGGGTTGGGAAAAGACTTTCCAATCAAATGTTCCCAAGAAACAAGCTGGTATAGCCATCCTAATATCTAACAAAATAGACTAAAATTAATCAAAAGAGACCAGGATGGTCATTACTTATTTATCTCAGGAAAAATCCTCCAAGATGAACTCTCAATCTTGAAGATTAATGCCCCCAACACAAGGACACCTACATAGGTTAAAAAGCATTACTAAATCTTAAATTTCATACCAAATTCTGAACATTAATAGTGGGAAACTTCAATACCCCACTCTCACCAATGGATATATCTACCAGACAGAAACTGAACAGAAAAATAAGGGATCTAACAGATGTTTTAACCTAAATTGAATTATATATAGAGAGAACTTTCTACCCAAACACAAAGTGACATAGCTTTTTCTCAGCACCCCATGGAACTTTCTCTAAAATTGACCACATACTCCAATGAACTTTCTCTAAAATTGACCACAAACTCCAACAAAAAGGAAATCTAAATAGATGTAAAAAATTGGAAAAATGCCCTGTATTTTATCTAGAGTTCAACAACAAAATGCACAGAAATTTTATAAATTCTTGGAAACGGAACATCTCTCAATTGAATCACCTCTGCATCAAGGAAGATGTTAACAAAGAGTGTAAAGACTTTCATAGGATTCAATGAAAAGTAATCCATAACATTCCCAAACATATGAAGCTCAATGAAAAAAGTGCTAAGAGGAAAATTTGTAGCACTAGATGCCTAGATGAAAAACCTAGAGAAATCTCAAACAAGAGATTTAACAGCACAGCTGAAGGCTTTAGAACAATTAGAAACAAACTCACCAAAAGGAGTAGACGGCAGGAAATAATCAAACACAGGGTGAAATCAATACAATTAAAACAAAGGAAACAATACAAAGAATCAATAAATCAAAAAGGCGGTTCTTTGAGAAAGTTAACAAGAAAGACAAACCCTTATCCAAACTAATGAAAAGGCAGAAAAAGAATATCCAAATTAACAGAATCAGAAATGAAAGGGGGAGGGGCATACAGTAGACACGGAAATCCAGAGAATCATTAGGTCATACTCCACCTATACTCTTCTACTAAATTGAAAAAACTAAAAGAAATAGACAGCTTTCTAGACAGGTACCACTTACTAAAACTAAATTAAGACCAGATAGATGACCTAAATAGACCTATAAAACACCAAGGAATTGGAATCTGTTATTAAAAGTCTCCCAAGAAAAAAAGCCCAGGGCCAGATTATTTCAGTGGAGAATTCTATAAGATATTCAAAGAAGAACTAATACCATTACAACTAAAAATGTTCAATATAATACAAAGTGATGAAATATTGCCAAACTCTTTATGAGGCTACAGTCACTTGATACCCAAGCCACTCAAAGGTGCAACAAAGAAAGAGAATTATAGACCAATCTCCCTCATGAACATTGATGCAAAAATACTCAATAAAATATTGGAAACCCAGTTCAAGAACATATCAAAAAAAAATCATTGAAACCATGGCACACACTGTTAGTCCCAGCTCTTGGGAAGCAGAGACAGGAGGATCTCTGAGTTCAAAGCCAGCCTGGTCTTCAAAGCAAGTTACAGGAGATCCAGGACTGTTACACAGAAAACTCTGTCTGGAAAAAAAAAGCCAGGAGGAGGTGTATCTGTCCTCTGATATCTCCAACTGTTTTGAAATATATTTGAAAATATCCCCACACACCATTATCAAGTAGGCTTCATCTTAGAGATGCAAGGATGGTTCAACATACAAAAAACTGTGAATATCATCCATCATATAAACAACCTGAAAGAAAGATGCTGAAAAGACCATTGATAAAATCCAGCAATACTTCGTGATAAGAGTTCTGGAGAGATCAGAAACACACTGAAAATACCTAAACACAATAAAGTCAATATAAAGAAATCCAAGAGCTAACATCAAACTAAATGGAGAGAAACTCACAGCAATCCCTCTAAAATCAGGAACAAGACAAGGCTATCTTCTCCACCTTACTGATTCGATATAGCTCTCAAAATTTTAGCTAAAAGCAATCAGATGTGAGCTAAGCCTTCATTAACTACCTTGGAGACTTAGGTATTATGACAGTGGAAGCCACTTCACTCTGGGGCCAGAAAGAAACCTGGTGCTAAGGAAACCTCAAAGAACCCACAAGATGTCCCTGGCTAGAACTCCAAGCTTAGTAGAGAGGGTGACTAAACAGGACTTCTATAATCAAATGAATAACCACCCTAATTGTCATTATAAAACCTTCATGCAGCAGTGGATAGAGGCAGAATCAAAGATCCATAGTTAAGCCCCAGGTCAAGATCTGGATCCAGCTGAAACAAGAGAGGAGAGAATATATGAACAAAGGGTTTAGGATCATGAGGAGGAGACCCACAGAGAAGGAGGACCTGAGCTATTGGAGCTCACTGAGTCTGAAGTAATTACTGAGAAGCCTTCATGGAAGGGAACTAAACTCTTCAAAGGTAGACTGTCTAAAGGTATGGGCAGTTTGTGGAGCCTCTTGCAGTAGGATCACAGTATGAACTGACATCTTGTAGTCCATTCCCTACAGAGGAACACCTGTTGGGAAAGGTACTGGGACCTACCACAACTGGATATGCCAAACTGAACTGACCCACCTTGAGACTCCTTGCTCTCCTGGAATGGATGGGGGAAATGGTGTAGGGAGAGGCTGGGGGAGGATTGGGAGAGATTGGGAGGGGGAAAGGGAGGGGGAGCAGTGGTAGACATGGAAAAAAAAACTTTAAATAAAAATTTAAAGTAAACAATAATTGCAAACCACATGAGAATTTCAGTAACATTCTTTCCAGAAATAGAGAAGCAACTTTAAAATTCACACAATAATCCAAGAGACTTAGACAAGACAAAATAATCCTGAGAAAAATGAGCTAAACAGAACACTACACAAGTCTTCATACTAAATATTCACAGTAGCAAAGACTGCATGATACTGCCACATAAATAGATATATAGACCAATAAAATAGAAAAGACAGTAATAAGACCACATAACTATTCAATCTGATCCTTGAAATAGCTGCCCAAAACAAACATTGAAAATAAAAACCAGTCTTCTTAACAAGTACTTTTGGGAAAACTGTATTATATTCATATGTTGCTATACATAGTAAAATAAACCATTAAAAGTGTAAACATATTTCTCAGAGCTTGAGAAAATATTTCCCAGATATTAACTAGCCCAACTGGATATTAATAGATAGATTATAAAAACATCTCAAGTAAACACAAAGTGCAAGTAAATGAACCAAATGGGAAAATGAGCAGAAAAAAGTACTTCTCAAAATAAGTATAGATAGTCAATAAATAAAAAAAAAAATTTCAACTTCAATGTCATTGTAGACATGCAAATTAAATTACACCAAAGTTCCATCTGAGTCTTGTCAGCATGACTGTCACCAGGAAAACCAATTCTGGCATGGTACATGGTGTAGGGTCACAAAAATAAACCTTTGTATAATCTTAGTGGAAATGCTAGTCAGCTCAAATAGGAGGAGATCAACACGAAAATTTGTAAGCACAAAGCATAGAGTTAACATTTGGTACACCTATGTTACACCTGGCCATGTAGTCAAAGGAATATAAATTAGTATATGAGATACCTGATATTTATGTTATTGTGTCACATTTAAACATTACCAACTAATGCACAGCTAGGTTTCCATAAATAGATGAATGTGTAAAGAAAAAAATATAATACACACACATATATATACACACACAAACACACACATTGAAGTTTTTTTTTAAATTTTTTCCCATATCCACCACTGCTCCTCCTCCAGTCCCTTCTCCCTGTCCTTCCCCAGCCTCTCCCCTCTCTCCACTACCCTGTTTATTCTCCTGAGAGGGGAAGTAATCTCAAAGTGAGTTAATTCAGTCTGGTGTGTCCAGTCGAGGTAGGATTGAGTCCCTCCCCAAGTATCAAGGTTGAGAAAGCCACAACCCTGCTAAGCATGGGCTCCAATAAGCCAGTCATCTGCCCAAAATAGGCTCTTATCTGAGTACAAGAGGCTCCAGAAACTGCCCACGCCTTTTGACTGTCATATCTACTACATTCAGAGGGTTCAGATCCATTTCGTGAAGGTTTGTCAGCTGTTATTTCAGAGTCTGCGAGTTCCCAACAGCACGGGACAGCCTACTCCATGGGTATCCCCATCATGATAAAGATCCCTCTGCTCATGCAGTCTCTCCTCCCTCTCTTCAGCTGGACAAATAGCTCATACCAGTGCTTAGCTATGGATTTCTGTATCTGCCTTCATCAGCTTTTGAATAAAAGTTCTATAATGACAATTAAGGTGTTCACTCGTATGATAATAGGGAAGGGCCAATTTAGGCACTCTCTCCACTATTGCTTGCAAGGGAATGTGAGAAGAGGACATTTGAGAATGAGATAGTAGAGCTGGGGGGAGGGGAAGAGAGAGAGAGAGAGAGAGAGAGAGAGAGAGAGAGAGAGAGAGAGAGAGAGCGCAAAGAAGTAAATATCCTGATAGAGGGAGCCCTTGTGGTATTAGAGATAACCCTAGTGCTAAGGAACACCAAAGAACCCACAAGATGAGCCCAGCTAGGACTCTAAGCATTGAAGTTTTATTTGGATTCAAACAAGAAAGTGTCCTGTCCTGTAATTTGTGGGAAAATGAATAGAACTTGAGACCATCATGTAATGTGAAATAAGATGGTCTAACAAAGACACCTATTCTCTTTTATATATAGGATTTATCTGATCATGAAACCAAAAGGGAGACTATTACATGCATAAAAGAAGAGACAGAGTAGAGGAACATATAAAGCAGGTAAATATAATCAATACATTATTTACATGAATTGATACATCATAACTTGTTTTGTGTGGTATGGATGTACATGTTCCTCTGAAATCCAATGGAAAAATGGCTTCTCAGAAAGGGAATACAGAAAATGGTGGAGCTTTTAGGGATCAGGAACAAGTCCTTGTAATGTTCAGGTTGTGTCTTAGAATAGGATTTGGTGATCCTAATCTCTTGTTTCATTTTATTTATTCCTGAAAATGGGGTGAGCAGTATTACTATGCAAAGAAGTTATGCTAAAACGCGTTTTCCTGAAACAACCCTCAAAGCAATGAATGGAAGCTTTCATTAGTAGATTGGACACTCATGAGTCAAAAGTCAATATTTTTCTTTATAATTTGATTAATTTAGTTATTTTTATAGTGGTGGAAACTCATTCAATAACAAAAAATCTATTAATTCCCATTTATTTGTAAATTGAAATTTAAATTTATCAAAAACATATTAACTAGGTTAATCTGAAACTAAGAAAGTAAACATAACATTTTTATGATTAAAATTAGAAGTTACTGTAATGTAGTGGTAACAAAACAGGTTGTGGGTCACTGCAAGATGAGGAACTATAGTAAAGTGTTGTAGCATTAGTAAGTTGAATAACCACTGATTTAATTCATTCTCTTGTTATTTTAATACCTAGAAATCATTGGTTGTGTTTTATATTTCTGGAACATACTTCCCACATTCTTAAAACTGATATGCAGATATTAAGTCTCTTAACTTCTTTATGTCTATAAACTGTTTTACCTTGCCATTATTTGGTCATTGGGGTCCCTGCTTTGCAGAGAAAACTGTCAGACATTCTTCAGGACTCAAGGAGAAGCAACTGATAAATGGGCAGAGCAAATTTCACGCTTCACTGAGATGAAAAGAGACTCTGGGCCTGTAGCCTGAAGATGGATGCCCCAACTTTATAAAGGAACTTTGGGTGACTGTCCAGGCAGATAGTTGTCATCTCTGTCATTTCTAGATTTTTGGAAGTTACTTGCACTTCTGGTTTACTTGGGTAAACCAGAAACCCTTCTGTGGTCTTTGATGTAGTTGAAGGTTAGATAGTTATAAGTATAGTTTTTCTTGGTTATTTCAAAGGTATATTGAATATAAAACTTTAGATGCATAAGAATAAGGTAGATGACAGAGTATTTTCTTTAATTTTTCTAAATACAAATAGACTAGATATTGTAATTGTAACTCTTTCTTGATAGCTTTTTTGTTATATATAATTTTTCTGATTTTTTGATTAGACAGAAAGGGGGAGGTGATGTGGGGATGTCTTTATATGCTGTGAATATGCTGTGAATAGAAATCTTTAAATAAAAAAGCTGTTTTGGCCCATGACAGGCACCATAGAAAAGGTAGAAAGAGAAATCAGAGCTTAGGTAAGAGAAGGGCAGAGTCAGACAGACCTAGCAGAAGCCCAAAGGAACAACATGTAAGGAACACAGGTAAGGCATGGGCCACATGGCAGACAGATTAATGAGAATGGGTTGAGTTAAGATGTAAGAGATGTAAGATGTAATGCTTTAGCAATGTGCCTGAGCCATAGGCCATACAGCATGACCTTAATATAAATGTCTGAGTCATTTTGGGGCCTGAGCAGCAGCGGGCAGATAAGGGGTCTGGCATGGCAGGTCTGTGGGTCTGGGCCTCTGGCTGCCTGGGACCAAGAAACCACAATGTAACAATTATTCCTGTGAATATTTTTACTAAATAGATCATTTATAGCCAAACATTTCTTCCTTGAAGTGTAGAGACATTGGTTACTTACTGATCTTTAGTTTTCAGGCTTCTAAACTGTTTTCTTTTTCATGCAGTTGTTTAAAAAATATTTAGTTATTCATTGGTTTCATGACATCTTGGCTAACTGAATCTAAATGTTTTATGTTTAGATTTAATTCAGTTCAGGAGGTTTCTTCCCTTTGAATATAGTTATAGTTCTATACTATATATATTCTACACTTTATTACATATATATGAAACAATAAAACACACACATGCACACACACAGACACACACACATGAGATGTGAGGTTGCTAGACCTCTCATACCCTAAGTGCTCTGCCCATGACAGAGTATGTTACCCTAAACCCAAGCAATAGAGCCAGGTAATAAGGGATTGAATCCTCAAATCTAGAAGTCCAAATGTTTTCCTTCCCTGTAAGTTTTATAATCTCAACTAATTTATCCTCAGTATAAAAAGCTGACTGGCCTATAGATGTTAGACATTTGTAAACATGTATAGACTCTTATTACCAGAGGAAAATTTAATGTAGGAAAGTTTGAAAATCACCCAAAGATAATCAAAGGACATGCGATAGAATATACTAATCTATTCCTCACTGCTACTCAATACATGTAGCAGAGGGTTTCTTGGTCCCAGGCGGCCAGAGGCCCAAACCTACAGATCTGCCCCGACAGACCCATAGCACTCGCCTCTGTTGCTCAGGCACCCAGAAATGACTCAGACGCTTATATTAACTTTATGTTGTTTGGCCTATGGCTCAGGCACATTGATAGATAGCTCTTACATCTTAAATCAACCCATTTCTATTAATCTGTCTGTCACATGGCCCGTGGCTCACCTGTGTTCCTTACATGTTGCTCCTTGGGTGGTTTGCTCGATCTGCCTCTGACTCCGCCCTGTTTCTCCTATCTATACTCTGATTTCTCCTCTTACATCTTCTATGGTGCCTGTCATGGCCCAAAACAGCTCCTTTATTTAAAGATTGAAATTCACAGCATACAGAAAGGCATTCCCACATCAAATATAAGTAGAAAATTTGTTCATGTTAAAAAATCTACAAAGTCTGAAATTTAGGGATAATGCTATTAAATTGGGGTAAAATCTAGCAAAAATTATTCTTAAATATGAAAAAATAATGTAAAATCATCTATTGGTATAACTGTGAAGATAATTTTCATAAAATAAGTCAGTAACATGATTTTACATATAAAATATGTAAAAGAATAAAATTTTTAAAATCTTTTTTAGTCTGCTGCTAATTTTCAAAGTAGTATTTCTGAGTATTATTAGAAATTAGTATTTATATTTTATGTGATGTCCAACAATAAAAACCAAGAAATATACAAGAGTCTGTAGTAGGAGGTTTCTGGACCTGACTTTCGGGCCTAACCTCAAGGTATAGGCCCATAGACCCGCAGACCTGCAGTCACACAGAGACACACAGATGCTTACTATAGTTTTAGGCTGTTTGGCCTAAGGCCCAGGCATATCACTTGCTAGCTCTCTACCCTTCATCTAACCCATGTCTCTTATCCTTTTCAGCCATGGGGCTCGGTACCTTTCTTTAGAGCAGCATAGTTGTCTTCTGCTTCTGCAGGCTTCTCTCTGGCATTCTGCCCTGTGCTTCCTGTTCTCAGAGTTTTTCTTAGTCTGGTAGCCTCGCCCACACTTCCTGCCTGCCTTTGGCCAATCAGTACTTTTTATTAAACCAGTGTGTAGGACAATTATTTACAATGAAGCAACACAATACCCCTATAAGAGTCTATAAACATTTGATGATAATTACTAAGGTGATGATACTTTAATTTATTGTGGGAAAATCATGTTTATATATTAAAAGCATTGATACTGAAATTATATGACTATTTTAACAATTGATTTTTCTTATGAACCATTGTATAAAAAGAAAAAAAAGGAAGTTAGAGAAGTTATTGAATTTTCATGGGTTATTATCATTATTAAAATATATAAACTATTATCAGCTGCTATTTACAAAAATGGAATTCTAATTTAATAAAATGAAATACATAAAAATAAAAATCAAATTGTAAACTACTTGAGATACAATATTTGATATAAAATAAATATATGTGAAAAAGACCTTTAACCTTACCAGATGGCATGAGCAATCAATTCTAGATAAGTTGCACAAGAAACTGTCGTAAATATTAAAATATAATTATAAATATAATACATTTTGACATAACAGCCTTGTAATTTTAATATATTTTATAATCTACATAAAGCATTAGCCATAGTAGAAGCAATTTATAAATTCAATAAATTTAACAATAGAATTAATAAAATGGACCAAAAATTGGAAGTGCACAAATCAACCTTATGTCTAAAGTTCCATTAAGACCTTTATGTTAAAAGGTATGTTGAGAAGTTGGGCAATTTAACTGAAGAATTATAAAGGGAATACATAAGGTGAACAAGCATATGAAATCTATTTAGCTTATTGCCTTAGAGTAGCAAATGAAAAATTTTATTCTGAGTTGCTGTGAGCTATTAATTAGATGGAAAATATATAGATAGTTATAGATAGGTAGATAAATAGTAGATAGATATTAGATAGTTAGCTAGGTAGGTAGATAGATAATAATAGATTAAGTAAACAAATTATAGTGATAAATGATAGGTATAAAAATAGATAATAAGTTATATATAATAGATGATTGATATTTTATTGAGAGATATGATATATAAATGGATAGATAGATGTTAGATATATAATATATTAAATAAATAAGTTATAGTGGTAGAAGATAGGTATAGAAAAATAGATAATTGATTATATGTAAAAAGTGATAGATGTTTTATAGAGATATGATATATACATATCTGGATGATATATACATAGATGATAGATAGATAGATGATAGATAGATAGATAGATAGATAGATAGATAGATAGATAGATAGATTGATTGACAGAGGTAATGAGGTAGAATATTAGTACAAATACTAAAGGATTTGACAAAAATTAAATTTTAGAAGTGTGGATGATATATACATAGATGATAGATAGATAGATGATAGATAGATAGATAGATAGATAGATAGATAGATAGATTGACAGAGGTAATGAGGTAGAATATTAGTACAAATACTAAAGGATTTGACAAAAATTAAATTTTAGAAGTGTAAAACAGAGGGAAATAATTTATTCTATGACATTGTAAGTGAAGTATTCTTTATATCATGCAATTAAAGCTATTTCTTTTCTAACTACTGTTTCATTAAGGCTAGATAAGTAGAATGTCTTACTTTTTAAACATAAATTAAAGTTATGTGGGTTTATAATTTCTAAAACAGAAACACTGGGACATGCAAGAGAAAAATTAGTATTCTCCACATTATCCTTTCTTTCATCATTAAGCTTGACAATTATCTTAAGGCAGACGTATTTGAGTGCCTCAGGCAGCTTTATAGAGACTGTCCTTCAGTTCCACCCATTATTCCAATTCATCACTGCTGGTTGTCTCCCTAATCTCCAGCTGCATTGCCTGTAGGCTTCTATGACTCCTTAGATTCATTTCTGTTATCATAATCTAATTTAGAAATGTCAGAAACAAGTTACTATATAGTTTTAGAAAATTGTGAGAATCACATGACATAAATGATTTTAATATTTCTGGATTTGAATGACCCTGGAAGTGTCCTCATATTTTCTCTTGATGCTTTTCTGTAACTGTTTCAAAGTCGGATAAAGGATTTCACGTAGCTATGCTTGAACTATTACATTAAGCGATGATAGGGTGGTAGAGTAGCTAATACAACTGAGTTGGTGTGTTTGACTCAAACCAAAAAAAAAAAAGGAAAAAAAAAAAAAACGAAACAAAACAAAATCACACTTGTGATGATAGCACCACAGCATTACTTGTGGTGTTTCCTTGACTTCAGTGACATAGTGAAGTACTCTGTGTCACCATGAAATCCAGAGACTACCTGACAATATGGGGAGTGTCTTGGGTATAGTATTCAGTACTTTGGCCAAAGGTTGTTATTAAATTAAACTGATACCAGATGCTATTTAGAATCTGAGTTTTAGCCAGGTATGGTATGGTTCATACCTTTAATCCCAGCATTCAGGAGGTAGAGGCAAGTGGGTCTGTTGTATAAATAAAGGAAACTCAGGGCCAGATCTCTGGGAAAGTAGGAGATATTAGAGAGAGTAAACACCGCCATCAGATCTTACCCAGCTGTCTTCCAGCTTCCTCAGCCTGGCTCAACCTGGCTTCTTCCATCCCTCTGTCTTTCTATGCCTCCCTTAAATACTATCTTTGCTCATTTAAGGCATGGACCCACCACTGCCTGCTTGGAAGCCTGGAACTCCTTCTGTAAACTAAAATGACCTCCAACTCAGTTTGAATTAAAGGCGTAGGTCACTACTCCCAGGATATTCCCTGTGCTGGGATTAACGGTGTGAATCACCACTCTCTGATCCTCCTAGACTGATTGTGGGTAGATCCCGCTGATATCTCTGAAATGTTTTTATTATATTACAAAATATCCCCACATGGGTCTCTGTGTGTTTAAGGCTAGCCTGGTTTACAAAGAGAGTTCCTGGACAACCAGGGCTATTATACAGAGAAACTTTGTCTTGAAACCCAACCCTACCCTTCAAAAAAAAGAAAAGAACATAATCTGAGTTTTACACATACTAATGGCTGTAGTTTAACCTGTAATTTTCTGTGCAAAATAATTAATTTTAAAAGTCAAGTAAAGATAGAAATGTATTTGGAAAAGCGGTTTTCAACTTTTTTTTTTTTTTTTTTAAATTAGATTCGTTTGAGAACTTTGGGGTTTTAAAAGATCAGTGACATCACCTAAGAATGGTCTTACAACCATTGTTTGTCAGCATTTGAGGTCCTCAATTCTTTGGATTTGGGCTATTTCCATGATGGGAATGGATCCCTTCCTGTTTCACCAGAAGTTCCTTAATGATATGCAAAATTTGCTATATGTTCATTTCTCTTGATTTTGTTCTTTGTAACTACACCATGAAGCAACAACTTTCTACACAATTAGCTTAATTTAAGGGTTTAAAGAAATGTCCTGAAGTGTTGAAAATGTTAAGTAGGAGATTATTTTTAAACATCAAGTATTTGTAATTACTCATGTTGGGTCAAGACACAGTCATGTGGAACAAAAATTGAAGTGTCAAAATATGACTAATCCATTTTATTTAATCTGGTCATTAATACTTGTTTTTATTGACATGTATTTGGTGTAATGTGCAGTTTTTTTGTTTGTGTGCATATTCATAACCAGGGCATATGGAGGCAAGATGACAGCTTGTGTTAGTCAGTTTTCCTCTTTCCCAATAAAGGACAGGGAAGGGAACTGAGGACTTCAGGCTTGGTGGCAAGCATCTTTATCCACTATGTTCTTAAATAAAAATATTTAAAATAATAAAATGGAAGATGGGAAGAAACAAAGGAAAGACAATCCTAGTTAATCTCAGTAATTAGAGGAAGATGCTGAGAAAGAAAAGACCAGATAATTCTCACTGAAACAGAGGTTGAGAAGTAAGAGACTGAAAAATATGAGGAAACACACACACACACACACACACACACACACACACACACACACACACACACACACACACAACGCTGTGGTATAGGATTGTCAAAGAACTGCAAAATAATCTCTAGATATGGCTATTACATACTTATTCTTCATCATATTGTCTAAGACTTTTACTCAGCGTAACACCAAAATAAAAAATGAATTCAGTTGATATGAGAATTTTATGATGAATTTACTTAAAGTCTCTGTAAAGAAAATGGATAGTAAAGTACTTGTTCATCTGTCTGTGGTAGGTCTGATGCTCAGATAGAGGAGGAGAGAAAAAAGAATGGAAGAAGAATGAGGAAGAAGAGGAGGAAAAGAGAACTTAGGATACAAACATTGGTCAGGACATAATCAAATATGCCCACACCATCATTGCCTGACGTCTTATCTACTTATCTTTAGATACTCATAACCACATGGCCATGAGTTTGTATTGACTCATGATGGCTTGGTTTCCCAATAAAGGTGTTTCTGGGTCTTCTCCATGGTTTACCCTCTTCACACTGATATTGGCCAAACTTCATTAGCCTCTGACTCTGGGAATTTGCTTCATGGTTTCAGTGCAGAATAAGAATTGCAGATACTTCAAGGTTCACTGTCTAACGTTTTCAAATTTCATAGATAATTTCATAGACATATTATTCAGGCTACTAAGTTTAAAGCACAATGCGCGTAATAACAATTGAGTCTTAATTACGTTAGATTTAGGCAAAGATGCTAGTTAGTACTTCTGCCCTTCAGCTTTAGCGAAAATACACCTTATGAAATGCAATGAGAAAAAAAAGGAATTGGATTTGTTTTATATTGAAAGAGAGACTACATATTTTCAGTATTGTATTTTAGTTGTCTACCAAAATGAGGAATGTAAAAAAATGAGGGAAAGAGGGGAAAAGGGAAAGAAGAAAAGGAAGGTAGGCAGATGTTGGGGTAAAAGAAGGAGACGGAGGGAGGAAGGGAGGGAGAGGTTTATAAAAAACACATTTTTGTGAGATCATCAAGGCTGTCCACATGGCAGCCATGACCAGCCAGCACACTAAAGAGTGAGTTTACCACTAAGCAATGTCTACTTCACACCACCAATTCCAACTGGGATATCATGCATCTTATTTTATCATAAAGCATGATAGGATTTCATGACAAAATATTCACCACATTTCTACACAGTCTTTTATTTGTTATTTTTTTCTAATGCCTTGCACTTTGGGGCTTTAATACTTATGTTGGAAATAGAGATCAAGCATTTCCACAGAAGATGCTCTGTAGAACAGACAGAAGGAGAATTTTGCTAATGATTTTAAATTTATTATTCTTCATATTCAATCTATTTTAACAGGTAAGCTACATGCATGTGAACAAAGTAACAAGCAGAGGAATGATATAAGGTCAAGCACCTCAAGAGCTTTCCAATAATGATATTTCATAATAGAGATAATAACAATGGACACAATGAATGTCCAATGTGATTATGAACATGTCTTCTCTATTGGATTTGTCTTCATTCTAAACTTAGTCAGATACATTGGTTCCTAGAAAATAAAATTTTAACTTTCAAGCTTTTCTACAACTAGTAATACATAATATTTATGACAGTAAATGGAAGTGCAATATATTGGCTCCTGGAAATCGTTCATCCTTGTATAGAAGGCGGCTCTTAGACACTTCAGTATCATCTTATATTAAAAAGCTTTGGTATTAATATTGATTTCTCCACCATTTTTGTTACCTTGTGTTAGTTATGTAACATCTCTAGAATCTACTAAATGCCTCACAGGCACACCTTTTCATGTTAAAATGGGAATATTTACATGCACTACCTCCTACAGAGACACAATTTAAGATAAATGCATGGTCTTTATTACATAGCTCTCAGAGCCCAAATGCTTACTAAATTCAATTATTACCCACTACACAAAGGCATGCCTTCTCACTTCTGGTGGATTTGATATTTATAAGACAATTTAAATAGTGAAGCCTTTAGAAAGTGTATTGCTACCTGTTCAAGGCCATCATACACTATGACTTCAAGTGACAAAAATACTTTTCCCTACTCTTCTGCTTCTGGTTTCATACTTTTGTACTCAGTGTTTCACTGTACAGACCTGTCTCACCTTAAACTCAAGTGATCCTCTTGCCTCAGCCAACTGTATTTCAAAACTACAGATAGGTACCATTATCAAAGAGTCAATTTTTTCTTTATGTGAAATTTTTTAGTGGTTTCTTCTTGGAATCTGCCTGTACCTGGTGTATGCATGTAAGTGTATGGATGTAGAGATCAGAAGAGGACATGGTGGGCAGCTTTATCAATTTCTGCCTCATTTTCCAAAACACAGTCTAGTAATGAACTGTTCCACAAATAAATGAGACTCAGGGAAAGATCTCTGAGAAAGTCAGAGATACTAGAGAGAGTAAACACCACAGTCAGATCTTACTCAGCTGTCTTCCAGCTTCCTCAGCCTGGCTTCTCTTGGCTTCCTCCCTCTCTGTGCCTGCCTTAAGTCTTAAATACTCTCTTGGTAAATTAAGGTGTGGCCCACCACTGCCTTCCTGGGAGCCTGGAATTCCTTCTGTAATCTAAAATGACCTGGAAGTCAGTTGAAATTAAGGGCATAGGTCACCACTCCCAGGATACTCCCTCTGCTGGGGTTAAAGGTGTGAATCACCACTCTCTGATTCTCCTAGACTGACTGTGGTTAGATCTCCAAAGTGTCTGGAGCTTTTATTAAATCCCCACACTGAACTGACACAGGAAACAGGCCAGAAGCTCCATATACTGACTCTATCCCACAGCACTGAGATTGTAAGCAAATGTGTGGGCAAGTGCATCTTTTTACATAGGTGCCTGGAGCATGAACAGATGTTCCAATTCTCCCACCTCTTACACTTAAACCCATTGAATCATCTCATTAGTCCCAAATTGACCCTCTTCTCTGGGCTACAGTTTTCTTCATTCCCCTCAAACTACATCAGGATTGAATTTCCTAGGCCCTTTCTTAATCGTTGTTCATTACTGCGGTGTCATTTGTTTGCTATCTGCTTTGCTTATACTCAGCTTCTGAGGCACCACTCTTTCTGTTCCTACAGATGAAAATATCTGGGTACAGTGCAGTCTTCTTTATCCATGTTTTATGTCTTATCTACTCACAGAACAATATTTTCCTAGATCATCAAGAAAATCTCTTCCTGTATTCGAATCATTCCACAGCCTCCAGCCATTAATTAGCAATAGTGCCCATCTTCCCTTTTCAGGACAATATTTTTTAGTCTCTAAATGAAGATTTTCCAGTTGTCACTTTGGTTGCTTTGGGATGTCAAATTCTTTGTGAGGAGAGGGAGATAAACACTTTTCTACACACTAAAATTCTAACAGCAATCTTTCAAAAAATTTTAAACACCTTTAAGTGTTCTGGAAAATATAAACTACAGTAGTATCTGGCAATGTAGTTTTCATTTTATGTCCATGTCAAATCCTTCACCCTGAAAATAATTCCAAATCTGCTTTGCTGAATGAAATAATGGAGGGCGAAGAATTTAATGTGGCAATTTAAGAAATAAATAACCAGTTCATATTTTGAATTTTTTTTATCTGCCCTCTTTGACTGTTCTCACAGATTCAGTTTTCTGTATTAATGAGAGGAAGCAGACAAGTAGAATGTCTTTCCATGTCTGTGTCTACAGGAGCACTCCCTGCAGAGTTTACCAAGACGCCACTGTGCATAGCTTGGCTCCAGCCATTGGTAACTGCGTTCTGTTCTTCAGGTGCCTCTTTCTTCCATCTTCCATTTTGGTGGCCGAGTCATGTTTTATGAACTCTAAATGGCTTCCTCTGTCATTCCCTAGATCCTACCCCTAAGCTGGGAATAGTCTAGGTTCAATTTTATCAGTAATTAATACAAATGACTATTTTCTGCATGAGGCCATAATTGCTGTGACCTCTTCACACTCTGATTATTTTTATCTTATTCTTTTTCTTTATTTAGGAGACTTTTAGTTTAAATATCTTTATATTTGATAGACTCACCCTTTATGTAGGTTAAGTAATTATATAGATGATTTTAATCCATCACTTTCATCTCCACCCTATTTCTCTTTTTCAACTGCATATGTTCATTGCATATGGTCCTGGGTTTCACTTCTCATTCAAGCACTTAATATACTTAGAACATATTTTTCAAACCTCCTTATTTATTTTCTCTCCTCTCATTAACCCCCCTCAGTCCTATAAACAGTTTTACTCCACTGTTATCCCATAATACATATATGATTTTATGTATCTAAATGAAATATATTTATAAAAATATAAAATATAAAAAGAAAATACAAATAAGATAAACCACATTCATCTTTATGAACTAGATTTAATTTTCTCAGTCTCATAATCTTGTGTGAATTTTCCCACAAACATCCCAATTCCATTATTCTCAGTGGCAGAAGATAACACTGTCTATATACATTTTTAGCATTTTATTTTTGTTGATGTACACCTAACTTAGCTGTTGTTAATAGTGTTTGAGTGTTTACTCACTTTTATTCTAATGAAGATCATATGAGGTTATCCTGAAGCTAGAATCCTGGGTCTTATGAGTTGGAGTTTATTTGTGCATATCTTATCAGATTGTTATGACACTTGTTGTTCCTTTACATTGTTTTCCTTTTTGTTTTGGGTTTCTCTGTGTAGCTTTGGCTGTGCTAGAACTCACTCTGTAGACCAGGCTGGCCCTGAACTCAAAGTTGCCCGGTCTCTGCTCCACCCCCAAGTGCTAGGATTAAAGGTGTGTGCCACTACCACCTAGTGGTAATACTTATTTTCTACATATATAATTTCTTTTAAAAAATATGTTCTTGCGGATGCATAAAGTAATTTTACTTAGGGTAAATGACCTCACACCTTTTTCCCACTTCAGTCTCTATTCTCTCAGCCTATATTACACTTGTCAGAGACTGGTATATACCTTAAATTACAGCTGTATGCCAAGAACTCCAGCTTGTTATCTCTCATTTCTAAGAGCTTTACTGGTGTCTAGAAGTAATACAGAATGCTAATTATTTAATAATTTATGTTTTAGTGCTCTGGAAAAAATAAACCTCAGTAGTATCAAAAGTATAGTTAATTTCTGTCATATTAACCAAGTTTTGTTAATGCTGGAAGTATAATCTAACATCCAGTAATAACACTAACAAATTCAAATGTGTCTTTATCTATCTTCAAAATCATTTTTAATTAAACAGTGATTTATCCTTCAAATTAATAATCTGCTATTTTGAATGTGCAGTTTGAGACATTCTTCTACAGGATTTCACTGCATTAAGTGAAATAGAAATAATTGTTCCTTTCATTATATGTACTTTACTTTGACTATGAAGAATTGACAATAAAACTTTGTAACATTTTTATGACTAAATTATTTTGAGTGATTAATTAATTGTTCTACTGTTTGAGCATATTAAATTAAAACTGATAATGATTACAGTCTTCTATATAAACATATTGCTGTATTAAAAATGTCCAGATTTTTGTGTTTTCTTAAGAATATATGGTATTTGAAACATATAAGTAAATTTAGATTATATATAAATTAATTCACTAGTGAACACAGTTTGTCCAAAATCTACAAAACATATAATATGACCAATATAATTAGTTGTACATATTGAAATTCCAAGTCTTTAGTTCTACTTCCCTTTGAAACCTCGTCCATGAAGGATTTTGCCCTATTTTAAATATGCAAATAACTTTTCTCTAAAGCTTGATCTTTCCTGTGTCACAGCTTCTTCACTTGAAATTATTTTTCTTTTACCAATAATAGATTTTTTTCCCTCACAATACATCATGATTATGGTTTACATTCTCTATTCTCCTCACAGTGCCTCGCTAGATCCCTCCCATCCATTTCTGTCTCTTGTTAGAAAACAAACATCTAAGGAATAATAGTAAAATAAATAAAATAATTTTAAACAAAAACAAACAAATTAGAATAGGGTCCAACAAATCAAAGAGATTTAAAATTGCCAAAGGATGAAAACACAAGGAACAAATATAGACACCAAGATCCATTCATTCACACCCTCGGGAAGCCATAATATATACCCAGAGGACCTATATGTTAAAATAAAAAAAGAAAGAAAATGCTCTAACATGACTCCATGAGACAATGAACCTCCAAAGATGTCATTGTATAGGTTTTGTTTCTCCATCTACAGCTGAACATGCAGTCTACAGAGAAGTGCTCTGGCAGTACATGAAAGCTGATGCAAAAACTTGCAGCCAGAAATTATGCAAAGTGAGAGTCTAAATTGGAGGTCTTCACTGTGTCCCTTTTCTTGGGGTCCAGGATCCCTGTGAAAGGACGGAATGCTATAGGCATCAAAGCAGATGGAAAACAGTAGGAAAATCCAGTCATAAGGGTTCACAAAGAAGCAGCAAGAATGGGGCCTTCATGGGTCTGTACCAGGTCCTTTGCATATATGCTATGGATATTAATCTGGTCTTCTTGTGGGACTTTAACAGTGAGTTCAGCTTTGTTTCTGACTCTTTTGTCTGCTCTTTGGACTCCTTTCCCCCTCATATTTGGTTACCTTGTCCAGCCTTGATATGAGGACTTTTACCTTGTCTTATTGTATCTTGTGTTATTATGTTTCATTGTTGCCTGAAGGTCTGAACCTTACTGAAGGAAAATGGAGGGAGAGTGGGTTTCCAAAAAAATGGGAAATGGAAATGGGCTGGGAGGAGTGGAGGGAGGGGAATACGTTTCAAGATTTACTGTATGAAAGAATAATCTATTGTTTTGCAATAGTAATTTGTTACTTCTGTAAGACTTCCTTAGAGAAAACTAAATTTTTATTTGAAAATGATCATCAGTTGTAGATAACTTCTGGGTTATGGATGAAGATATGTGTCTCTTCCTTTCAGCTTAGGTCATTATTTGGTACAGATCCATGCAAACCTTCTGCATGCTGTCTCAGTCTCTCTGAGTTTATATGAGCTTTGACCATGTTGATTTAGGGGGTCTTGGGTTTGTGTGTTTGTGTGTGTGTGTGTGTGTGTGTGTGTGTGTGTGTGTGTGTGTGTGTGTGTGTGTGTATGTGCCCTCCTTTCCCTCTGGCTATTATATTTTTTCTACTTCTCCTTGCAAGGTATTCCCTGGTCCCTGAGAGGAGGGACTTTATGTGGACATCTAATTTATGGCCATGAGTTACATGGTCTCTCATTCTCTGTATAATGTCTGACTGTGAATCTTTGTATTTGTTCCCATCTACTATAGGAGGAGGAAGCTTCTCTGATGATTAGATGAGCAAGACACTGATCTATGAGTATGGCAAAATGTCACCAGGAGTCATTTTATTACTCTGTTCTTTTACTGGAACAGTAATATTCAGTTTTTCCTAGGTTTCTGGATTGTCTAGTCTCTGATACAGTATCAGGAATTGGATTTATCTCCAGTAGTGGGCCTTAAGTCAAGACAGGCTTTGTTTAAATATTCCCACATGCTTTGTGCCACCTTTGCACAAATATATATTGCCTACAGAATACAATTTTAGGTCATTGGATTTGTAGATGGGTGGATTTTTTTTTTGTTTTTTTGGTTTTTTTTGTTAGAATGAAGAGTATCTTTTTATACCAAAGACACTAGAATGTAGGGATGATGGCTACATATAGGTACAACTCAACTTTCTGTGTTCAGTGAGCTGTTTAGAAATTCTCTATAACATTAAGGCCCTGCCCTCAGATTGTGGAGAGAAATCTATCATATCAAGGTGGGTTATTTGTGGGTTCTTATCATACCCCTTTGCCAAACAACTCAGTTAACTTTAACCATTCTAGGTATTTTAAGTTTCATTTGGTGAAAGGAATGGCAAGTTGGGACTGTCTGCCATTATTTGGCCATTTAATTTAGATCACATTCATTTTAGGAAGCTACTACTGTATTAGTTTTCCATAGTACCACTCACAGACCCTTAAATTTAATTGTTTCTCCATGTATTCCCTCTCTCTTCCCCCTTTTTTCCTTTCAGTCCTACTTTGTGCCTCCATTCCAGGCCCTTATTTTATCCATATATGACTATATATTCTATTTACCCTTTTGAGAGAGATCTATCAGTGCCTCATCCAGCCCTTACTGAATACATAATCTCTGCAGTTCTGTGATTGTAGTGTGATATTAACTCAGCAGTAGCTAAAATCCATATATAATTGAATACATATTACATTTCTTTCTGGGTTACCACACTTAGAATATTTATATCTATTTACCTGCCTATTTTAGTTTATTAAATACCAAAATAATATTCCTTTGTGTGAAAAAGCCCCATATTTTCTCTATCCATTCTGCTATTGAGTGCCATTTAGATTGATTCAAATTTATGACTATAATTAATAGAGCAGTAATGAACACAGTTGAGTATATCATCAGTTGCCCTTAATCTAGTAATTTCTGTGGTCAATGAATGTGGTCTAGTTTAGTAGGTCTCCTGACAACCATTTAGCATTCGGAGGCTGCAGTGGTCAAAGAGACTGATGATGCACTATGTAAGTTAGACTTCATTGTGTATAAGGTCTGGCACATGCCTAAGTAGACATAGTGTTGATCTAGTACTCATGAATCCGGGTTCAAACTAAGAAATTCATGTGGACTCCATCATTTAGTTCATCTTTCAAGATGGTTTGTTATATAAGCCTTGGATGATGCAGTATTTTTATAACTTTTTATTACCTAAAAATTGAAGCATTTTCTCATTAGCTAAGTTTGCTTTGAGCATTAAACACCTATTATATTTCTTTCTGTATTTTCCACTTTCAGTAGGAAACATTTTGAGTTAAATCTGTATGGTCGCTTGTCCTTTTTGGTTATTAAATTATTCCCAAAGTGAGAATATCCTTGAAGCCTTCAGATAAATCCTTAGAAAAGTTATAGCAAAGTAGTTTTTTATCAATGGCATTTTAATGGTAATTTTTTTCCTAAAATATTGTATATATTAGTAAAAATAGGAAGGCAAAAATTTCAGGTAACTTTAAGACTACGTTAATATTAGTGAAAAAAATTAGGTAGAAAGGATATTTAATCAACTAAGAAGACACTTGAGAAAAAAGTGAGTCACTTCATAATTAGAAATATTTCAATATTCAAGTATAGAGATGTAATCAAAGTAGCTTAATATGTCCTTTATTAGTACTGTGAAAATTAATGACTTCAAAGATAACTGATTATATAACTTGCCTTTCCAAATATTTAAATAAAGCACCTTTTTGCTTTCTTTAAGTCTTCTAACTCCTTTGCTAAGGTTGAAGAATAGAAAAATACCTTTTCTAAAATAAAAGTGTAAATAAAGAAAAAATGGGCTTAGCATGTGATATTACTATACAGATTTTTTTGCTCACATTATCCAGAACATGAAATATTTCTCTCAAGAGAATGGCTTCTAGAAGTAACATAATTAATGTGTAAATGTTTTTTTTTTATTTTAAAATAAAAACTTAATCATAAAGAACTTGCAAATAAAAGAAATTATGCACTGACATTCCAAAGTTCCAAAGTTTGCCAATGTCAGCAAGCTTCCATACAATTTGAAGAGTCATTCTAAGTTGTTATGATTCACATTGGATTGTTGTGGACACATTCAGAGTCAAATATATTTTTATGAAATTTTCCAACACCAACATCCTAGGATCATGACATTTAAAACTATAGAAACAATAAGATTAACTACCTCTTCCTGACTAAAGTGTTAATTAACTTAATTCAGTCCATACCTAACACCCAATATTTATCCTTTCTTGCTCTTCTTTCTACATGTTATACAGTATGCACTTGCATATTTGTATACATACACACATACAGACACACACAGACACACATGTGAGTGCATCTATCTATGTGTTCCAACACCTACATATAAGTAACAACATGCATTTTTTTTTTCTTTCTGAGATTGGTTGTATATTTTAAGTATATCCATTTTACTACAAATTTTGTGATTTCAATTTTTCTTAAATCTGTAGTAATCTACTTTATACATGTACCAGTTTTTAACTATTTGTTGATAGACAAGTAGAATAGCCCATTTCTTTATTGTAATGAATAAAATATCAATAGACATGGGTTTAATTATAACTGTGGTTCGGTATAATGTCCCCTGGCTATACATTCAAGAGTAAAACAGCTGGCTCATATGGAAGTTCTATTTTTAATTTTTGAAAAATTGCCCCACTGATTTTCACAGGGGCTGTATTAATTTATAGTCCCGCCAACAGGGTTACTCACAAGAGAATAAGGATTATCCTCTCTTTCTGTCTTCCCCAACATTTTCTGCCATACTTTTGATGATAGCTATTTGGCTGGGATAAAGTTGTATTTCAAGGTACTTTTTACGGTGTTTGCTAGGGGTACAGGACACTAAAAAGTAGTTAATGAGTTACTGGCCATTTGTGTGTGTGTGTGTGTGTGTGTGTGTGTGTGTGTGTGTGTGTGTGTGTGTGTGTGTGTGTGTGTGTGTGTAATTAACCATTTACTTAGCTCATTTCTTCATTTCTTCATTGGAAGATATATTATCTTGGTATTGAGTTTCTCCATGCTGTGGACTCCATGCTGAATGTTTCCTTTGCTGGACAGAAGGGTTTTTAAATATTCATATATTAAATCATCTGTTAGCACATAGGGCTAGTTTATGAGCTTTTGGTCTTTTATTCAGAAAGTTCTAACATATCTCAATATCTTGAAGGTTTCTCCCTATATTTTATTATAGGAGTTTCAATTTTTAAATTTATTGATCCACTTTGAATTGATTTTTTTCAAGGTGGAAGATATGATTCTGATTTTATTCTTCAGCAGACAGAACTCCTGTTTGGCAGTACCATTCACTGAAAAGACTTTTTTTCCAATGAATGTTTTGTTTTTTGTAAAAAGTTAAGTGGTCATGGATTTGTCATTTCATTTTAAGTTTCTCTGTTCTGTTCTCTATTGTACCTATCTAGTTTTACACCAGTACCCAACTATATTAATTGTAATAGCTCTATAATATAACTTAAGGTTGAGTATCATGATACTTTTGTTTTGTTCTTGCTCCTTAGTATTGCTTTGCCTATTCATGGTGTTTTGAAGTTACAGTGTGAATTCTTACATTTTTATCTTACTGTATGGAATATGATATTAGAATTCTGAATAGTTATAATTTACCTCTGGAAATGAATTTTGAATTTTCTTCATTTCCATGATACCCATTCTGTCAACCCTGGAGCATGGCATGTCTTTCTATTGTCTACAATCTTCTGCAATTTTCTTTTCAATGTCTTGAAATTTTGATTGTGGAAATTCATATATCAAAGGTAAACGATTTTATAATTAATGCAATAGCCAATTAAATATCAAAAAATATATAAGGAAATATTTATTTTAGGATGGCTCATCCTTGATATTGCTGCACTAATTTTCCACCATGTAATTTAAAGCTGAATTAAGTTATATCTTCATTGCAAAACTACATTTACTATAGCTGTACATGGTGACTAATGTCTATAACCCTAATACTCAGGAGAAAGAGACCAGCGTTTGGTGAATTTTTGACTAGTCTCTGCTAATATAGCAAGACTTCAAAAGACATATAATGTCCATATCCTTACAAAAATTTTCTTCTTACTTTATGGAATAAAAATTCCATACAATAGTATATATGCAAAGGCAAATTTTGTTAAAATTCCTCTGACCTTTTAGTTTTGGGGTTTTAAAGAATAATTCTTTCTTTAAGGAATTTGAGCTTCAGTCTTATTCTTCAAGATGGACCCCTTACACACACTCTCTCTCTCTCTCTCTCTCTCTCTCACACACACACACACACACACACACACACACACAAATTTCGCTTACCACATAATAATCAAAACACTAAACATACACAACAAATAAGAATTTTAAGAGCTGCATTAAAAAGGCCAATAATGTATAAAGGCTCACCTATTAGAATTACATATAACTTCTCAATGGACACTAAAAGTCAGACGGTATTGGGCAAATAGTTTATAGACATTAAGTGAACATGGATGGCAGAACAGACTACTATACCCAGGAAAATCTTCAGTTAACCTAGACAGAGAAAACAAGATATTTTCTGACAAAACCAGATTTAAACAATACCCATCTACAAATCTGGCACTATAGAAAGTACTATAAGGTAAACACCAACCCACAGTTATATTCATGAGAACACAGAAAAAAGATAATCTCAGTACAGGAAAACCCAAAGAAGGAAAACACAAACATACTACCATTACTATCATCAAAACCAAAAAATAACATAAATTAGCAAACACTAGTTGATAACATTTCTTATAGCAATGGCTCAGTTCACCAATAAAAGACCACAGGATAACATAATGGATATAAAAACAAGATCCATCTTTCTGCTGCATGCAAGAAACACACCTCAACTTCAAAGACAATCATTACAAAAAAGTAAATGGTTGGAAAAAAATTTTCTAATCGTGTGCACCTAAGAAGCAAGCTGATGCAGCTATCCTATGTCTAACAAACTAAACATCAAACTAAAACTAATAAGAGATGGAGAAGATTATTTCATATTAATCAAAGGAAAAATCCATCAAGATGAAGTCTCAATCATGAAGATCTATGCTCCAAACACAAGGGTACCCATATTTGTAAAACAAATAGTTCTAAAGCTCAGATAACATATCACACCACATACGTTAATAGTGGGAGACTTTAATATCCAACTTCAGCAATAGACAGGCATGCTGAACAGAAACTTAACAGAGAATCACAGAAACTAATAGATGTTGACTCAAATGACTTAATACACATATACAGAACATTTAACCTAAACACAAAATAATATGCTTTCTTTTTAGCACCTCATAGAAACTTCTCTACAACTGACCACATACTTGGTCATAAAGCAAATATTAATAGATACAAATGATGAAATAACCCTTATATTTATCAGACTACCTGATCATATGATTGTATACATATGTTATCCCCAAAACTCAACAAAGAACTTCCTCCAGGTGATTAATTGACAATGTAGCAAGATAAAAGATTAACTGAAATAATCAATAGCCCTCCTATATAAAATGAGAAAACAGAATAAGAAATGAGGGAAACATCACTCTTTGCAATAGCCTTAAATAACATAAAATATGTTTGAGTATCCCTAACCAAAGAAGTGAAAGACCTGTATACCAAGAACTTTAAGTCTTTGAAGAAAGAAACTGAATAAGATATCTAAAAATGAAAAGATGTATTAGGCTCTTGGATAGGTAGTACCAACATAGTAAAAATTCAAGTCTTACCAAAAGCAATCTACAGAATCAATACAATCCCCATCAAAATCCCAACACAATTCTTCACAGACCTTCAAAGAACAACACTCAACTCCATATGTGAAAAGCAAAACCCAGACTACCCAAAACAAACCTGTACAATAAAGGAGGCACTGCCATCCTGATTTCAAACTATTCTATAGAGCTATAGTAATCAAAACAACTTGATATCAGCATAAAAACAAACACATGGAACAATGGAATCAAATCAAAGTATTTACATTAATCTACTCACCTACGAACACCTTATTACTTTTTAAAAAGAGGCAAAAAATGTACAATGAAAAAAAGAAAGCATGTCCAACAAATGGTGCTGCCATAACTAGATGTCAACTTGTAGAAGAATGCAAAGAGATCCACATCTATCAACTTAAATAAAACTCAAGTTGAAGGGGATCAAATATCTCAAAATAAATCCAGTTACACTAAACCTGATAGAAGACTAAGTGGGATGTTGTCTTGAACAATTTGGCACTGTAAACCATTTCCTATACATAATATAGAAAGCACAGACACTGAGAGTATCAATTTACAAATTTGACATCCTGAAACTGAGAAGCTTTTGTAAGGCACAGAATATGATAAATAAGAAAAAATAGTAGTCTACATAATTGAAAAAAGATCTTCACCAATCCTATATCAGACGAAGGGCTGATATCTAAAATATACAAAGACCTCGAGAAATTAGACATCAAATAACTGAATAATCCAATTTAAAAATGGAGTAGAGATATAAACAGGGAATCATCAACAGAAGAATCTCTAATGATCAAAAGACACTTAAAAATTGTTCAACACCCTTAGACATCAGGGAAATGAAAATCAGAACAATTCTGAGATACAATGTTACAATGCTAAGATCAAAAACATTGATGCTATCCTATTCTGGAGGAAATGTGGAGTTAAGGAACCCTTCTCCATTGATGGTAGGAAGACAAACTTTTATATTCACTTTGGAAATAAGTATGGTGGTTTTTCAGAAAATTGGAAATCAATGTATCTGATGGTCCAGTAATACCCAGAAGATGTGCATTCATACCACAGGACACTTACTTAGCTATGTTCATATAGGCATTATTTGTAAGACACCCAGAACCTGGAAACAACCTTGATACCCCTCAACCAAACAATGAATAAAGAAAATTTGGTATATGTTCACAATGGAGTATTACTCAGCTGTAAAAACAATGACATTACGAAATTTAGAGGCAAATGGATGGAACGAAAAATTAAATCATCCCGAGTAAGATAATCCAGACCTAGAAAGACAAACATGGTATGTACTGTCTCATAAGTAAATATTATATGTTAAGCAAATAATAGCTAGACCCCAAACTTCAACCCCACAGAAGCTAGGCAACAAGGAGGACCTTAAGAGAGACATCCATGGATTCCCTAGAGAAGAGGAAATAGGTAAGATCTCCTGAGTAAATTGGAACAATAGGCAGGGAGAGTAAGGTAAGTTGGAAAAAAAAAAAAAAACCATGAGGGAATGATATTGAGGGTTGAGTTGGGAGAGGGATTTAAAGGGAGAAAAACAAAATAGACATTTTGATAGAAGGAGCCACATGGGGTTTAAGTAGAAATCTGGTCCTAAAGAAATACCCGAACATTCACAAAATGACCCCAGCTAAGATTCTAAGCCATAGTGAAGAGGGTGCCTCAACTGGCCATTCCCTGTAATCACATTGATAACCACCCTAATTGTCATCATAGAAACTTCCTCCAGAAACTGAGAAGCAGGTGCAGAGATTCATATCTAAGCACTGGGTCAAGCTCCCATTCCATCTGAAGAGAAGGAGGAGAGATTATATGAGCAAGGGAGTCAAGATCATGATGAGGAAATCCACAGAGACAGCTGACCAGAGATACTGGGAGTTCACTGACTCTGGACTGATAGTTGAGGAATTTGGATGGAACCGAACTAGGCTCTATGAATATAAATGGCAGCTGTGTGGTGAGTGAAGTATATAGGGCCTCTGGCAGTGAGACTAGAATTTATTCCTCATGCATGGACTGGCTGTTGGAGCGCATTTGCTATAGAAGTATAGTTTTCCCAGCCCTGAATCTGTGGGAATGGGCTTAGCTGTGTCTCAACTTGAGTGCCAAATTGTATTGAGTCTTCCCGGGAGTCCTTACCCTCTCTGAGGAGTGGACGAGAGAGTGGAGCACAGGGAAGCTCAGAGGTTACTGGGAAGAGGAGATGGAAAGGCAGTAGTAGTTGGCATGTAAAAATAAAGTTAAATAAAAAACAAAGTTGGAAAATAATACTAGAGTAGGCAACATAGTAGGAGCAAAATGGTCCCGTATCAGGCAAGAGTCTGAGACAGTCCGTGCTCCACTATTCAGTGTCACACAAGAAAACAAAGCTATACAATCATAGAATATATGCATGGAACTTAGCTCAGACTCATACAGGCTCTCTGATTTTCAGTCTGTTGAGAGTCCCTGTGAACCCAGGCTAGTTGATTGTGTGAATTTTATCATGGTGGCCTCCATCCCTCTGTCTCATACAATCCCTCTTTTTACTCTTCTGAAGGATTTCTAAAACTCTGACTAATGTTTGGCTGGGGGTTGCTCCATCTGCTTTTATAAGTTGCTAGATGAGCCGTTCTAATGACAGTTATGCTAGGCTCTTGTGTGGAAGTATAGCAGAGCTCAGGTCATAATCATTTCATTGTCTTGTTTTGTTTGGTTTTGGCTGGAATTTTGGCTTGGTCTCTGACTGTCCTGTCTCTAGTTTCTGTCTCCAGGTAGTATCTGGCATGGGCTCCATGTCCTCATGTGTGTTTCAAGTTGGGTCAGTCTTTGTTTGGCCAGCCCCCACAAGTTCTGTACCGCTTTTATCTCATCTCATCTTTCAGATAGGACAAATTATAGGTCAAAGGTTTTGCAGTGGTATTGGTGCCCCGATCACTACACTAAAAGCCATACAGTTGGACAGTTTATGTTCTGTATCTCCCATTACTAGGAGTCTTCCCTAGGGTAACCCTCTTAGATTGACAGGAGTTCCATTGCATTACATTTCTACCTTGCTCCAAATTGGCCCCCAATTCCAGTCCTTTCTCCTTGCATCTGCCCTATTCCTCCTAGTCCTATTCCCATTTGTCCCCATTATACCCTTGAAAACTATCTTTCCAGAGATCCATGTGACTTTTCTTAAGCCCTTCTTGTTACTTACATTTCTCTGCGCCTGTGGATGTCACATGATTATCTTTTACTTTACAACTAATATCCACTTACAAGTGGATAACTAATATCCACTTACAAGTGGATAACTAATATCCACTTACAAGTGGATGCCTATTATGGCAAAGGAAGATTGCTTTTTACTGCTAATTTCATAATGTTATTTTTAACAGCAGAGTAATATTTTACATTGTGTAAATATACTACGTTTTCTTTATGCATTTTTTGGTTGAGGAATATCTAGATTGTTTCCATTTTCTGACTATTATGGATACAGCTGTCATTAACATAGTTAAGGGAGTGTTCTTTTGGTAGCTTTCTTCGGGTATATGTTCAAGGGTTGTATAGCTGAATCTTGAGGGAGATACATTGCCAGTTTTCAGATAAATTGCCATATTGATTTCCAGAGTGGTTGTACAAGTTTGCACACCCACCAGCAGTGGAGGAGTGTTCCCCTTGCTCCACATCAGCACCAGCATGAGGTGCCTCTTGCGCTTTAGGTCTTATTCACTGTGATGTGTATAAGATGGAATCTCAGAGTAGTTTTGATTTGTGTTTCTCTGATAAGAACATTTCTCCAAGTGTTTCTCTGCCATTTGAGATTCTTCTGTTGAGAATACTCTGTAGAGATATGTACCACAAATTTTTCAGTTTGATTATTTTGCACGTTGATGTGTATTTCCTTGAGTTCTTTATGTACGTTGGGAGCTAGCCCTCTGTCTGTTATATAATTTGTAAAAATCTTTTCCCATTCTGCAGGCTGCCATTTTGCCCCATTGATAATGTACTTTGTCTTACAGAAGTTTTTAAGTTTCATGAGGTCCCACTTACTAGTTGTCACTCTTAGTACCTACACTATTGGTGTTCTATTCAGAATGCTGTCTTCTGTGCCAGTGCATTAAAAGGCTGTTCTTCACTCTCTCTTTTATCAATTTCAGTGTCTCTGCTTTTTTGTTGAGATGTTTGATCCACTTAGACTTCAGTTTTGTGTAAAGTGATAGTGATGGATCTATTTTCATTCTTTTAGAAGCTAACATCCAGTTTGATCAGCACCATGTTTTGAAAGTATTTTCTTTTTTTTTTCATTGTATGTTTATGGCTTCTTTATAAAAGTTTAGGTGTCTGTAGGGGTTTGGTACACTTCTGGGTTTTTTACTAGAGTCCATTGATGCCCCTATGATTTTATGTCATATTAATATTATTATTATTATTATTATTATTATTATTATTATTATTACTATTTCTACTACTACTACTATTATAGTTCTTTAGTACATCTTAAAATCAGGGGTGGTGATAATTTCAAAAGTTCTTTATTTTACAAGATTTATTTAGTAATAGGTTTTTGTTTTTCCATGTGAAGTTCAGTATTTTCCACTCAAGGTTTGTAAAAAAAAAAAAAAAAAAAAAAAAAAAAAAAAAATGTACTGTAATGTAGCGCGTACCCTCGCCCGCAAGGACGACGCAACACCAGGCTCTTCTTTCTGTGGTTTATTCAGGACCTTGAAACTTCTGCTGCTGCTTCTCCCACTGGGGAAAACCTGCTCCCAACTATATACCCTCTGGACTGCTAGTCATGGGGCACCACGTGGGCCATGCCAATAGATCCAGGTGCACGAAAGCAAGCCACGAGCTTAGCCTTAGCCAAACAATGAGTTGTTTATCTCAGAGAGCTCTCAGGTGGAAGGTGGAAGGCAGAAGCCAGCACCATCTCCAAGGTGCGGCCACGCAGCTCTCTACACTGTAATTTTGAGTGAAGTTTGAGGTCTTCTGTCAATTAGAGAGTGTTGTCTCTATCCCTTCGGTTCATATGCTCTGCATCTTTTGTTGTGTTTCTGGCTAACATTTCCAGAGCTAACTTGAATTAAACTTGTAAGAGTAGATATTTTCTCTTAATCTAGGTCTTAAAAGAGAAGGCTTTTAGCCATTTGACATCTAGTTGGTTGTAGTTTTGATATATGTGATGTTCAATGGGTCGAAAGCAAATCATTTTATATAAAATGCACCTAGGATTTTTTTTAATCAAGGCAACATATTATATTTGATAAAATGATTATCATGAAACTATATATTATATAGTCATTCCTTCTATGTTATTGTGTTTCACATTAATTTTCATACATATATTAATAAATACCTTTATTTCCAGGAAGACTCCCATTAATCAAGGAAAATAATTTTAGCTACTCTTTGGGATTTTGTTTGCTGGTAATTTTGAGTATTTTATATTTGTGTTTACTAAAATATTGCTTCAGAGGTGTGTGTGTGTGTGTGTGTGTGTGTGTGTGTGTGTGTGTGTGTGTGTGTGTGTGTATTTGGCATTAGAGTCTCTCTAAAATTGGGTAGCTTCTCAGCCCCACAATCATTATATTTCAAAGTGTGAGATTTTTTTTCTCTCTTTTTAGTTTGGATATTTCCATTGATATTTCCCTTGGTGTGGAGACTTTTCTTTAGCCAAAACCAATATACTAAAAGGTTTATAAAATTGAACTTTCACCTCTTTCCTGATTTTTAGACATATAGCATTTCTTTAATAAATTTTCCTCTCTATATATTTCTGCTTGATTTTTTCATGTGTCATGCCTGATTCCTCCTTTTTCTAACTAGAGCCATTGAGCTATTTATTAACTTAAACATAGATTTTCTAAGTTCTAAATGTGAACATCTTCGACATTCAGTGTAATGGTAATATTTTGATTTTTTATTTAATCCTTTACTTTGTTTTTCAGTATAATTTGGTGGAAGTTAGACATGATGTACTTAAACAACAATAGTATATCATGAGATGATGACTTACCAGTTAAGTACACTCAATGCTCTTTCAAAGGAACAGATTTTGGCTTCCAGAATCTACTCCAGATGCTTTGCCCTACTCTGGTCGATATTTTACCAAATTACTAGAAATAGGTACTTTCATTTCTCTCTCACTGTCCCATCTCTCACTGTTTCTCTTTTTCTTTCTCTCTCTCTCTCCTTTGCCGCTCCTTGCTCCTCTTAGTTGCATACATACAACACACACATACACATACTTATATATATAAATAAAAATAGTTAAACAAGTCACCAAAATAGCAAATAAACCTTTAGAGGTGTGGTGATAGGACACAGGGAGAGAAGCCATTGATAGTCCCTGGGGTAGCCAGCCCTTCACGACACTAAGTCCCTGATACTGGATGCCTGGTAGTAATTGTTGCTCATATACTACTAAGCTTTGTTAAATACTGTCATCACCTATATAATTTTCATGTCCTCCTGATTTCAAATCCTTAGAGCACTGGCTTTTCCTATGACCTCTGTTCTCTGATGAGGAAAAGTTAGTGATTTTTTTTTTTACTTCCTACATGTTGAGCTAAAGCATAAATTTCTATGCTTCTGATATGTGAGCCTACAAACAGAAAGCTTTCCCTTTCTTTTTAATTTTTTTCTTGAAAATAAACACACGTCTTGTAAACACAGAGAAAGTATCAGAAATAAAGAATACCCTTTTGCTCATTCTATATTCATTCTGCATTTGTTTGAAATAGTGAATAGCTCGAAATTCATAAGAGCATCCCAGATTTCTGCGCTTACCAGTACCTTTTCAGCTGGAGCTTCTTAGGAAGAAATGGAGCCTCTTCCTAAGACCTTTTATTAGCTGGGGTCTGGCCACTTTAAAACAATTCAGGAAGCTTAAATAAAGGGAATAATAGGTGGAAGAAGTTTAAAGATACCATTATTTCCCTTTTACAATTGAACAATTAAATAGTGAAGATCTCTAGGAACTGATGAACATACTGAATCAGAAATAGAACTACACCTCAGCTAGAACCTAAGAAAGATTTTCTGAAGATTTGTAGTTTCAGGATACAGGGAACCCAAGGTTCTACATAACTTATTAAGCCACATTGTATTCTGTCTCAACTTGTGGTACTTTCACATAAGGTGTTGGAACTCTTATCATCCAAGTACACAGTCATAACTAAGTTGCAGATGGTGTACTCTGCACCATCCCTTACATGTTAAGACCTCTGAAACCTCAAGAGCTTTCTTATTTTATTAGATTTCCACAGATGTGATCATAGATCATATCATTGGGGGAAAAAGATACTCTTAAAATTTGCTTAGGCATTTAAAGTATAGCAGAAAAAACAGGTTAAAAGAACAAATTAAACATAATGATGTAGAACTATGAAAAACTGACCTTTTTAAAGATGGCAAAATTTATAAATGACATAATCTCTTAACTAGGTTTTGAAGTAATAAATTATATTAAGTTCCTGTCATAACTATATTAATATCCATTGTTCATGTTGTTCTTATTCTGCTGTTTTTTTCACCAAGTACATGTCATACTTTCATATGATTTCTTTTCCTGCATTGTAGTATTTCCAAAAGTACTTTTCTAAAGTCATCTGATAGAGATGTCACAATTTGCTCACTCTAGCATTTCTCTAAATAGAAATAAAGTCTGTGGACTCTGATTGTCCCTCCTAAGGCAGTAACTTATCTCTTCAAGGACACATTTACTGAAGAGCTGACTTAAATTAAATATTAATATTGATTTACTCCAAAAAAGTGTGCCCTAGTTTAAAAGGAACGAGAAATATTTCAAACATTTATATAACTTTTAGATATTTAAAGTAATAATTTAAGTAGAAATGTGGGATTTTTATATAAAATCTTTTACACTGTTTGAACCTATAGAATGTTAAATTAAATTTGAATTTAATAATATGATTAAAGATATGTATTTGTATATTTGTTTCATTATTTTGAATTAAACACAAGCTACAAAGTATCTTATCACAATTAAATTTGTAGATTGTAGATTATATAATTATTGTTCTATCCTTTTATCCTTTAATATAATGATTGCATTTTCACCTAGAGATTTAACTATTGTGTTCCTTTTGTCTCAAGTAACATATATATTTTATAGAAATAAATACTAATACTAACTTTAAATAAGTTTAACTTTATCAATATCATTAGTTGATTGTTCTATATTGAACCAAAATTTAAATATACTTCCAAAGGAAAGTCTTATATAGAAATAAACATTAATATAGAAAAATCATCATATTCAAAATTATAAAAATAAAAGTATTTCAGTCTGAATTTTATGGAGTGGTTAATTTCATTCTAATTTCATGGAAGAAATCATTGTCAAATATAGAAAAAACAAATTTAAAAAATTATAAAGCAGTGGCTTAAAGTTAAGAACTATTTTTTCAAGTAGATACAGAATTTTTGGCTGATAGAATTTAAAATTTGTATCTTAGTCCAGTAGGGTTCATCACACTATCTATACACAGGTAAAAGAATATCATATTATAACTCATACATATAAAGACACATATCATGTCAATCAAAAAATAACAAAAAAGGAACTATTCAAAAAAGTTGTGGTTTATAGTTTATGTTAGCTTGAATTTGTAAGTAAAACACACAGTAATGTTTTGCTTTCAGGCCATCTTATTAGAACTTCAAGTAAGCATAAAATATGAAATTTGTAATACCTAATTCAAAAAAAAAGAGAAATGTGGAAAGAACTAAAATTATTTTATTATTAATAAATAAGTCTGTTAAAAATTTACATAATGTGATTTACCATACATCGAGAAATGCATTTCTCTACACCATATTCTAATTCCTTAACACATTAATTGGAATATTATGTAATTTCATATTTAAGTCATAAGCTATGGGCTTTTCTATATACCATCAGCATAAATGATATGAAGTGGTACATATTACCAAGTAAAAAATGAACACTCTTATTTGAAAGATATTCTACGCAAATAATAGCTGTTGATTCTTAATATGTAACTCTATTGTGATATGCAAGTATTGTTGAAGTGATTGGTGTAAGTACACTTAAGATGATGTCATGTGGATGCATAAAATATCAATAGTTAGTTTAACACATTAGGTCCCATATAGAACATACCTGACCAAATCAACACTGTCTTCTAAATAAAGGTAAGATATATAAATTTGAAACATAGAAATATTCATTCTTGGTAATACCAAGACAAATAAGATTTTGAAGTTTTAAAATGTTCTTAGGAAAATGAAGATGAAGGACACACAATCAGTGCATCAGTTTTAATACTATAAACATTCTCTATGTAACTGTAAATGAGGCTTTGTTCATTTTGGAGTTTTAAAGATATTTTGCTTAGAATTGTTATATATTTTTGATAATAATATGTTCTTCCTATTTCTTGGAAAACTTTGATTACAGGCATGCATGACCACCCTGCTTAGCTCAACCCTCAAGGACTTAACAGCCTAGACAACAGTTTCAACACATGTGGATATTTATGTTTAACTCTTAAGCTGAGATAGCTATTTATCTAGACATTTTACTCTGATCTGTGGCATTACTTGTTTGTGAAAATCATAATAAATAAAGAACTAATTGAAATTTCACTGAACGTCTCTATCTTTAATAATCCTTTAGTGTAGAATTATCCTATTTTAATAATTCTTCTATGTATGTTAATTTAATTTTCAAGTGTTAAGAATTGACACAGGATCTAATTAGTATGCATCTTATTGACTAATTAATTTAGAGTGCATACATTCATCTTTATGTGGACTCATTTTTTTTTAACTTGTCTAATAAACTCTTAAACATTTAGGTTAATCTTTAAGTTCCCCTTTGGACTTCCTTCTTCAGCCTTCTTAGTTTGAATATTCTGTGAAATAGTTTGGATGCTTTAAGTTTAGTGTTAAGTAGTTTAATATTCAGAAATAAAACTCCGAATAAAACATTCATAGTGTCATTTTAGCAGCTATTTTGTTCTGCATTTATGCATTTACAACACTGTTCAAAGTTTCAGTTTTTCAACATTATTAAAAGCACTTTATTTGGTTTTTATTTTAAACACACTAATCAATGCAAGATATGGCTGTATTGTGGTTTGGGTTCCCATGTCTTAATGTCTGTTGACCTTTTCATGTACTTGCCTGACATTCACACATTATCTTTACTGACATGTCTATTTTAAATGATTCCCACTTTGATATTTTATTCTTTCATTGTCTGTGTTGCTGCTACTGAATTGTGGTTCTTTTCACATGTTCTATATGTTAATAACTTATGCATTATACATTTCCATATATATCCCTCCAGTCTATAGATTGTGTTTTTCTCTCAAGATTTTTCTTTTGATTTAACTAAACTTTTAGTAGTATTTTTCATTTTATACAATTTATTTTTAAAATACTTTCTTATTTAAAGATTAATTAGAACCATAAATGTGATCACTTTTTCTCTACATAAGTGTTAATGCCTTTCCAAATATTTCATCCATGTCCTGACAATGCAAAGCTTCACATCATGCTTCATAAACTCAATTCTAAAACTTTACTGAATGTACATGATTTGTTTAAAGGAAGGATATTTCTATGTAGATTTGGCTAACTTGTAATTCTGTATATTGACCTAGCTGGTTTTAAATTCATACAGAGATCCACTCCCAAGTGCTGAGATGAGGGGTATGTGGTACTTCATAAAGCATACACACATTTCTTCATCTCTCACATTGCACACATTGCTAACCAGTCTCCTATCTTTCAGTCTATTTTCCATACCTTGACTGTGCATTGGTTTTCTTATTCACTGGAAAGTGAACTTTTGTCTCATGCCTTGAGACTGAGTTCTATTTATTTTATAAGTTCTTCCCAGAGCAGAAAAAGTTACTTATTATTGATGTTCTATAAACTTGTTTGGGGAATTTACCAAAAACTTACTGACCTGTTAATTCTGTGAATTATTTCCTAGCTCCTTATTCATAATTTGAGACATCTCAATAACTTCTTATTCCTTTTACATTTGTGTCCTTGAGTATAGTATTCTCCTGATATTAAACTATTCAAAACATATTTTGAGATGGCTACAATAATAAATGAAGGAATGACTGTTTTTAACTAGTGTATATGAGAGAGACAGAAACAGACAAAGAGAATCATCATTCTATGGAGGTTAGGGTACAACTTTTGGTACTCAGATGTCTCCCTCAATCTCAGACTCCAAGGCTAGAGCTCAGGTTATTATGTCTGTGCATTGAGCACATCTGCCTACTCTGTCATTTTGCTTTCTCATGATTGTATGATATCTATAAAGAACTTTTAGTTGGAGCACTCTGGCCAATGAGGTCACAGAAATACAAAGACTGGACCAGGGTGGAACAATGTAACATACTGCTAACACCGAGAAGTAATATGTCAAGTCAAAAATCTAGGCTGAAGGCTGTGGTTAGTGAAATGTAGGTAAAGTTACTATGGGAGAGCAATTAGAGTATAGAACTGATGAAAATCTGAATTTATTTGGGAACGAGATAATCACATAGATAAATGAAATGAAAAATAAATAGCAACTGGAAGGTTATAGGAAATTGGTATAGACGGAGTTGTAGAGAGGTATATCATATCAACAGTGAGACTCAGGACTGGGATGGGACATGCAAGAAAGATTAACATTTTCATAGAGAACAGATGTGGGATAATGTACTTGCACACTGAAAATAATTTTTACTTGTATTGTTTGAATAAAACAGTTATTGGCCATTAGAGGCAGGAAGTAGAGGCAGGGCCACAAGACTAGAAGAACTCTGGGAAGCTGGAAGGCAAAGCAGCAGATGCAGCCAGACGCAGGGAAGGAAGATGAAAATGTTGCACTGAAGAAAAGGTACCAAGCCATATGGCTAAACACAGGTAAGAATTATTGGACAATTTAAGCCTAACAGCTAGATAGCAATGTGAATGAACTTGGGCTGGAAGTTTTTATAAAATTAAGCTTCAAAGTCAGGAGTTAATAATAAGTAACTGTTTTTCTTCTCTGGGGAATTGGCTGCTGGGTATTTGAGAGTTTCTGTCGAGACAGAAAATTAGAACTACAAACAAATATTTCGGTGTTCTGGCCCAAGAAATAGACAAAATCACTCAATCATTAAATTTTCTCAAATTTTGAGTATTTGTTCTGAGTTATTGCAATTCTCCATTGTCTTTGTTTAGTGTGTCCCTCATGTGCTAAACTTACTCTCCCTTATGCAGTTTTCAAAGAATAGAAACTTAATCCAAATTGTGAATCTTAGCTCTAGAGACTTTGGGAGGTGATTAGCATTGGATTAAACCCTCAGGGTGGTGCTTAATCTTCAATTAAGTATGAATGGCTTTATAAGAAGTCAGAGAGTTCAGAAGGCACGCGCAGGCACACACACACACACACACACACACACACACACACACACACACAAGGACTTCTACCTCTGACCATGTGATCTTACCATTTCTAGAATGTAATCCAGGAGACCATTACTAAATAAAAGCCTTCAATTGACTATGTACCTATCATAACTATGAGTCACAATAAATATCTTTTCTTTAATACGTACATAGTACATAGTCTGTGCTATGTGTTGTTTGGCAACAGAATAGAGAATAATACATCTGACATCATGTCTTAGAATTCAGATAATTTTCACTATTAGACCTGTATTATTTGTGCTACTTCATATGATATACTTTTATAATTTACTCAAGGAGTTGAAAGTAGGGCATGTGGCTTTACTGATCAGAGAAGCATGTCTGCTTTGTATGAACATGGCTCTGGGCTCATTCCCTAGCTTTTTTGATAACACACATTTGAAAATAGTTTGCAATAGTGTTTGCATGCACAAAAAGAGGAATATATGCAATTCTGTCATCAGAAATCATCCCTCCTTGTGAACAAGGAAAATGGTTGATTTTTTTTTTCTTCATACACTGGTATCTAATTATAATGTATTAAGTTTTTCTCCATTTAAGAATGTGCTAAATATTTTGATCTCTCAGATCATGATTCTGAAAGCATTGCCTTCATGTGACAGTCTTACCTTTTGATGTGACTATTGCTTTTATTACTGTCATTGTACCAAGATTCACTCTTCGGGAATGGTGGAAAGAAAAATAGTCAATACTCTTTCTTAGAAAATATTTAATACATGACGGTACACAAAGGGAGTTTTGTCCTGACTATTTTATAAAGATGTCTTTTACCCTTCGAAATGTCAGATTCTGACAGCTATGAACTCCTCACTTTGTTCAACAAGCTCTGACTCTGTGAAAATATCAAGTGTATACAAGGGGCTGACCTTTAAGTAAGTCTTGGCTTCTATTGCATATTTTAAATCTCTGTGGCTGAACTCCTCTCAATGGAGTTTTAAAAATATATTATCATAAATGCAATAGTTACTTTATAAATCATCACATAATCTTTCATTCTGTGTGTATCAGAGTAAGTGGTAGAAGCTGACGTGGGCTGACAGCTACATCATCATTTAATCATCAGCCAGGCAGTAGAAGGCTTTTTGCTTTCCCAAGATGTTTTCCATTTTCATCAGAGGTAGTTGTGCACAAGAGCAAATCAACCAAATTCAAGGCCTTATGTTTCTTTTATTTTCTCCACAAAGCCTGTTAAGTGTAAATCCTTTCAGATAAATCAATGCCCTTTCTTTACTTCCCAGATTCTTGTTAGCAAAATGATGAGTTTTGAGCAATAGCATTTGAATTTTCAACCACTGATGTCACACCATGTTTCAGAGTCTCAGTGGGGGTGATATTATTCCCAAGAAAGTGCAAATTGTTTTCTTAGAAAGAGACACCATAGATATTACAACTGTGTAACCTGCCAAAAATTGCCATATACAACCAGATACGTAATAGCTGTGGTGCATGAAGACTCCACAGGAAGAGGGCTGTGAATAGCCAAAGCATTCTGAGGGTTGGTGAGAAGACTATATAGGGAAATGGCTTTTCTTACACATGACAACTGATTTTGATTCCCATACCTCAAGAGGAAAGGAAGAGCTAAATTATGCAGATTGTCCTCTGACATACGTACACACAATGACAAGTGTATGCCTGTATTCACACATATACCTCATATATACATGTATGAACCAAAAATAATTAAAAAATAAACATGAAAATATTTTAAAGGTAAAGCCGTGTTGTACATGTTGCTTAGAGTGATTTTTTTTTAATTGAGAAATATTGTTGGTAGGCATTTTCACATCCAAGTTCACAAACCCGAACAGTGTTACTTGTTCAGTTGCTTTCTATTTCTATTGATGTCATACCACCATTATCCATTCTGTTGTGGTTGACATCCAGAGTGATTGTTTTGCTTCCTAATTTGCTTCGCTGTAGATATTGCTTTTTCTTTTTAGGTTGGATTATCTGAATTATACCATCATTTTGAAATAGAAAAAAAAATACAAAAGAAAAGAATGTGATTTGCCTTACTATTTATGTAAATATTAGAGAACACTTTCTCTACTTCCAAATGCTAGATACATATTATGCCATTACAAGTTTAAATCCAAGATTCAAAGAAAAAATAATATGTGTTTGCTTAAATTATATTTAAATGTACTCTCCTTTTGAAAGGAAATTAAAATAGAAGAAAATAGGACAAAAAACATTCAGTGACTCAAAATAATGGCAGAAATTGTCATAAAAAATATAATCAGTGTTTACAAGAACTCACAAGTCTACTATTGGAGCTTTACTATTTTAAATTGGAGCAGTAAATGAATCATTCAAGTGACAATGCTACCAGTGTAGTTCCTATGTGTCTAAAAGGATCAACCACCCCTGGCTGCTATCATAGTGACCATCCTTCTGGGCATCCTAGAATCAGCTGCCACAAAGACTTGTTGCAGTTTATATTCAAGCATTAATTTAATTAAGAACTAGTCTAGTAGAGTCTATACCCAATTTGTAAGTGTGTTTGTATGTATACATACATAAACACTCATAAACCCTAGAAATTGACAGTTGCTGCCTTCTCCAATAGTTGCCCACCATATTTATTAAAACGGAATCTCTTACTGATTTCATTGATTTGCAGTTTGGCTGTCCTGTCTCTGCTTCTTCAGTGTAAGATTATATAGACACTCTCCACCATGCCTGGCTTTTGATGTCGGCATTGGGGATCTAAATTCAGGTCTTCAATTTTTATATCAAGCATTTTGCTAATTAAGCATTTTTTGGTCCATACAATCAAACTTTGATTTGAGTTAATGAATGTTTAAAGTGTAATTATGTAAATAATCAGTTGGATTTCCTATTACATTGTAACTGAGGAAATATATATATATTATATATAATTATATATAATACCTTAGAAGATGAGAAACTGGATTTCTTCCAGACTATTATGGTTGAGTTAACCAAAACCACCTGAAAATTCTCTGGTGGGAAGATGTGATCACATCAGCTTAAGGCTTCAGACTAAGACAATCCAGCCTCAGGACCCGTGTAGATCATCAGATGAATTGGGATTCAGGTGTTACTTAGGGAAACCCAGACGCATAGCTCCTCAGTTCAGGACCCCTACAGGGCACGTCTAGAATCAATTGAGAGCCATGGAACACCAAGTTCCACACTGTTTTATTCCCATGTTCTCAGAGAGAGTGTGACAGTTTGTATCTGTGAGAATTGCCTTGAGATTCAACTTATATTGTGAGTGTTCATATACAATAAATATTAATCTTCTATATTATATATTGCAAGTAAATATTAATGCTATATCTGGTGACCATGTGAGTTTATTCTCCATGCTAGATGGGATACAAGCCAGAGGCCAGAACCCTGCAGCTCCAGGCCAGTAAGCCTGTGCTTTCAGATCCACCTAAAATGTAGTGAGCCATTTAAAATGACAACTTATTTCCAGCTTCTCTGGATAGTTGCTCTGGCCCCAAGGCTTTCGGTACTTTAGCAGATTTCTGGGAAAACCACAGTGATACCACCCCTGCAGCTTCTGCAGTTTTGTAGTTTCCACTCGGGACCTCGTTATCCAGCACACCTCACTGCCCATGTTGTACACCAGGAGCTGCTGGAACTGCTCTGTGTACCTGGAGCCATGCATGCCTAGGACTTGGGAATTGTGAAATAGCTGATATCATGGCCCTTTTGTGTTATGTTGTTCTGATTTTGTGAGAAATTACCTTTTGTATCAGTTATTAAGTATGGTTTGCATGCTGAGCAACATGGCCATATCACAGGAACCAAACATGATCACTTACTCCACAGTGCTCCATTGAAAGTGACTGCAACACCTGCTGGGCAGATGACACCATTACATATGGTTTGAGGTAAATGAATACTTAGCATTTTTTTCCCCACAACGGCTGACAAATTTACTTCTCAAGACTTCAGGAACTTTTTTACTGTTACGGTTGAGAATTTCTTACATGAGTATATTACTGAGGGCTTCAATCCCTCAGCCCTGCTACTTTCTGGCTTGATTCTACATTTATATTTTTTAAAAGGCCTGATACCCATTCTAAATATGAGGCTATGATTAGCACAATGGATAATTTAAAGTTGAGGAATGAGCAATTGCTGTCTAAAGTATGTAATATAGAAATTACAACAGATAAATTGGCAGGCAAAGTTGATTTACTAGAAACTGGCTATGACAAACTTTCATACAAAACTTCTTCCTCAGACATGTATATTAATACTACACAAGAAAAATGCAAACTTTACATTAATGCAGACTTTAAGTTAATGATGAGAATAAGAAACTTATTAATTATGTTAATGATGAGAATAGGAAAATTGCTGATTCTATGAGATCAGTAGAAAGATTGGCTATTCAAGAAACTCAGATCAAGGAAAATGATGGTCTCCAAGCTTCTGGAATGGAAGGACCCTGTTGCAATAATTGAGAAGAATATTAAGACACTATCCACCCAAAGCAATTTAGTTAACCTCCTATGAGATATTATGGTAATCAAGAGGTTCTGCCTAAGGTTGTAAACATGAAAGGGATACCCTCTTCTTTACTGGATTGTTTCCAATTAGAATTCAGATGAAGAAAATGTATAGGAAACCTCCAAAATTTGTGGAGTATAATTATAAACCAACCAATCCAAATGAGATATATAAAAGATATCAAGGAAGCCATATTACTCATCAGAATCCACTCCATGTGTGTAAAACAAAATCTAAATGCATGGTCAACAAAAAATAGAATAACTAATAATGATTGGATACAGTTAACATATGTTGTATTAAACTGTAGCCAACATTTGCAATGAGGAAATTGGCTTAGAGAAGAAAATAGGGTCATAGAGAATCAAGGGAAAATTAGGGGCTTTTGCATTTCTTAAGATCAAATCCTTGGTGAAGGCTCATTTGTTGATGTGAATATTTAGCCTACTTACAATTAACATACAATGTTGCTGTGCTGTACTTCTGCATTGAATGCTTGGGAAAAGATTTTAGAACAAGGATAGAAAATTGTGTCATATACCAAGGTCAGACAAGGTTTAAAATCTCATACTGACTTTCTGCAGTGGCTTACCAAAGCTACACATAGAACATCTATTGTGATGAAGAGAATTGGGTAGGCCAAGTCATTGCCAATGTTAGGGCAAAGAATCAAGGCATCACTTGCTTTAATTGTAGTAAACAAAGCCATATAAAAAGAAATTATATGCAAGGTACTTTTGGGAATAAGGTCCATCTTGGGAAAGATTCAAACAGAAGATCATTACCTCTGGGTTATGCAAATGATTTCACAAAGGCTGACATTAGATTAATAAATATAGGCCCACAAGAAACAAACAAGGAAACACTTTACTATCAGGAAATGCCTTTTGGATTTTCCCTGGGAAGCCTCAAGATATTAGATCTCAAAGCAGAGGAAGATTCAATCATTTAGAAGCATTCCATTGACTTGCTAATTTTTCAATATGCTTAACTTGTAAAAGCTCTTGTACCAGCTGATATAGATGCTGAAGTTTTTCTTTCATCAAACGTCATGGCTAAATTCAAATAGGCTTTTCTGTCAACCATTTCAAAGGTAGTGCTGTGTCTTTATGTGCTCATGCAGCTAGTGAGCTATGCTTTTGCACAAATGGAATGGCTGGTGATTGGTTTGCATAGTACTTTAAAATATTGTTTTCATAAACACAATTGAGTTTCTGGTTGATATCTGAGCATGAAGAGATTTTAATTTCGGTAATCCATTGTTGTAGAAGGTCACAGCCCCATAAATTCACTGCTATGTTAGCAATATATGACTTCAATCTTCCTTTCTGTCCTTCTGGTCCTATTCATTCAAGCCACACTCTTTCACCTTAGATATTTTTTCAATACCTAGAAATTTAACATTTATCTCTTTTAGAGACCATCTTGGATGCCATGATTATGGGGCTATGAACAAAATACACTGGCTCCCATGTTGACTAAGCCTTGGATATAAATATTATCTATCTGTATTCTCAATTTTGATCTTTTTGTATTTATGGAAGTCTACCAAATTATTTGTTTATTAGGTTTTCTTAATACTGCCAATTTCTCCCTTAAAGTTCCTCTATATCCAATAGTGTATAGTCCTTTATTCTACTCATCCAGAGAAAGCTGTTCCTCCACTGTGACTGAATATGATTGAACCCTCAGGACAAGCAGTTGTGGAGAGATTTCACTGCATCTTAAAAGAGATGCCTCATAATCAGAAAGGAGAAATTAAAAACCCAGGGAGAGATTGTATAATGCTTTACTGACTGAATTTTCTTAATGCTGATAAGAAAGGAACAACAGCTGCAGAGAGACATTGGGTAAAAGAAAAAAAAAAAAAAACTTCTGAGATAAATCAACCATCTACTTCAAGGATGTGCTGACTTCAAAATAGAAGCCAGAGTATGTACTTTGGTGGGGTAGAAGTTTTGTTTTTGTTTCCATAGGAGGAGAAAAGATATGGATACTAGTGAGATCTGATTCAAAAAGGAGATCACTCCTGAGGAAAATATGTAATGGCTCATTCACCAAAATGATAATTGGATACATGGTAAGGTAAATTCATTTAATAATGCTTGGGCAGGATCTCATTTTTGTCTTTACAGAAGACTAGTTTCAAACATCTTCAAGACCTTAAAAGAATGCTGAACACTTAGTCACCTAAAGCAGAAGGGGAATCACTTACAAAAGGAGTAAAAACAAAGAAATATAAGAACAAGAGGTATTAATATGTACTATTGGGTAATTTCTGAATTCTCACTGCTTTACATCTATATCTATCTAAAAAAAAAATGTGGTCCTGGTTTGATTATAAATAAAGCTTGCTTTGGAGTTGGAGTAAGTGGCTTTATCCCTCTCAAACTCAAGCACATTGGGAAAGAAAACTTGAGAAATTATATCTCATATTGGAAAAGCTACCTTGTATGGGACAGAAGACAGTCAGAATATATAGAAACCAATATTATTGTATTTTTTTCCTTAATCCCATTTCTCTGTATATATCCTCCTTCCTAACTTTAAAGTCTTCTCTGCATACAATTTTCTCCTGAAGTCACAAAAGGCATAAAAATCTTCATTTGCTATTAACAATGTTTAGGATATTTTTCTGTAAACAACAATTTCTCTTATCAGCAACTTCCAAAGCATCCTGAAAGAAGATAAGGCCCCACTACAATGATTCTATCTGGTGAAAAAAAAAAGAGATAGACAGAGGAAGAAATAATCTGGTGTGAACCACTCAGTGATTGCTTTGGAAATATAGACTATTCAGGAAAGTTTCAAGATAGCTTTCTACGATTATCCCTTATGTCACATTTTTAACAAGATCCCAGATAGACTTTCTTAGTACTCTGAGTAAAGTTATAGATGTTTATAGTCAGTCCATTAGTATCTATCCACTGTCTTAGCTTTTACAGAATCCTAAAGAGATGCTGCTTCCCAAAAATCAGCAAGAAGCAACTTTATGAAAAACTATGCCCCTCTCCTAAAAAGTTTTGTCCTCTGAGGGTTATGGATAATCATCATTCTCATAGGATAGTTATAAGTTAAAATTGGGCTGAAGGTAGAACAATAATATAGATGTGGGTGATCCCTTTTAAAGAAGAGATGGAGGAATATATAGAATAGACATATGTAGATTGTTGTATCTAACTTAAACAATTATTAGCAAATATGAGCCAAAGACAATTTGCACTGGTTCAGATGCTTGTGTATTGATAAAAGTGTGAAATCATCTTATATGTTTGATTGACATAATTTGTATATTGATGCAAATTTAAATTTGAAACTGTTTTACATGTCTAAGGTAATTTGTATATTGATACAAAATTGAATCAGTAATTGCCATACTTTGCATGTTTCTACCTATTTTTAAAGTATTTTGCTCACTGTTATATATTAAGCATATTACTGTCATTTCCATGGTGCAATTTCTACCTCTGTTTAATTATACTAGTCATAATATATACATAAGATGTTTTGTATACCTCTGTTTAGACATTTTGCATATGATATATGTTTAGGATACTATCATCATTTTGCATTGTACATGTACCTCTGGCTAATGATTATATTATAGACATACTGGAAGTCATCATTCAGAGACTGTACACCCATTTATTGATTGCTTAATTTTACAAAGTAAGTGTCCATCTTTAGGATGATAAGAACTGTAGGTCACCATTACTTAGGTTTACCATGTAATAGTCATGTTTTGTCCATGAGAGGCACAACAATTCCTGGCATCATTGTTCCTTTCCTAAGATGGTGTTGAGCATCAAGAACCCATCACTAGGGATTTGTCTTCCTTGGCAGACAATGACCTGTTGGGCAAAGAACTGCCCTTACCTTGATTGCTGTCAGCATGCACAGGATCCAATCCAGATGAGCAGGATGAAAGGTAGAGACTGCTGAAACCTGCCTGGACAGAATAAGACGGTTTCTCCAAAAATGCCCTGTTTCTGAAGAGATCTGTCAGATATCATAGGCCTATAGCCAGAATGGTCGATGCTCCAACTGTGCAGAAAAGTCATTGGTGATTGCCTAGGTAGCTGACTGAATCTATCCTCTCCTAAATTTTAGAAACTACTATCTTGTGCTTCCACCCTTTTCCATCTCAGGTCTTGATGGAGTTGAAGACTAGACAGTTAAGGTAACTACCATGTCATCTCTTAGCAAAGAACATTCAGGTATTAGATTTTTATTATTCAAGATCAGCAGCTTTGAAGTAATTCCTGTACCTCACCGCTTACCAATACTCTAGATACGTAAGATGTACCTTATATTTGTTGGTTTTTAGTTGTAGTTTGACCTTGCTTATGTTTTGCTTTTTCCTCACCCAGACATTACCTTATAATGATTCCTATTGTATATGTCTTAGTTTAGAACTTTCTTAATTAGACAAAGGGAAGATATAGTGGGATTCAGGCATTACTTAGGGAAGTCCAGATGCATAGCTCCTGAGTTCAAGACACCTATGGGGTGTGGCCAGAATCAATTGAGACCTCAGAAACATTGAGTTCCACCCTGTTTTGTTCCTGTGTTTTCAGATAGCAGACCAGCACCTGGTATGGGACAGATCATATCTCCAAGAATTGTCTTAAGATTCAATTTCTATCATGAGTGTTCATATAGCCCTCAATAAATAATAATCCTTTATATGATATATTGCTCTCTCTCTCTCTCTCTCTCTCTCTCTCTCTCTCTCTATATATATATATATATATATATATATATATATATATATATATATATATATATAAATAATTCTGATACTGAGATTCAAACCCCTAACCTGAGAATACTAGGCAAATGTTTTAACTTTTGAGTTTTCTCTTTATTCCTACTTCATAAGTCTTTAATCCTTGTTTATTTATAGGTCTATTACAAGGTAGTTTGCAATAATCTTATTATCAACAGTGAAGTAAAGAAATACCTCTAATACCTCTAGTGCTTTCTATGATTGGTGATAGGCATGATCTGATCCACAGATTATTAAATATGAGTTTTGTGTATTAGAAATAAATAGCAAGAATTCAAATAAGTTTTAATTATAGTAGACATTTCAAAATATATTAGTAGCTCATCCTTTTCTTTATTGTCAAATATATAGTGAATTCATACATTTATGTATGTAAACATGAATTGGTCAACTTATATTTGTCTATTACTATCATATATTTCTATGTTATACCTTCATTAAATGGGACTATGAAAACAATGACCATGATTATTCTTTTCAGTGAATTTATGTAAAGAAAATAATTTGCATCTAACATAAAAATACTACTTTTTGAGTTGTCTTTTTGTGGAAAATGTCAGCAATCACTAAACTATGAAACAACCACCCCCTTTAATGTATTTATGCCCCTACAATTTTACTTGCATCAAACAAACTCAATGAAAAATGAACTGAGTGTGTATTGAGCAAAGCTACATGAAGCCATGGAGATGAGAAAATTTACCTAATGATAGATTTACTTTACAGATGAAATAACTTTTACACAGACTGCAAAAGAATTCCAAATGCCACAAAACCCTGCTTAACTTACTGTTTTGAAGCCTATTTATATTATGCCTGATAGAAGGACGTTTTGCAGTAGAAGCATGTCAAACAGTGAAATGTGGTATATTGATAGACTCACCACTCATGAATCAGAAAGGAATGTTGAAGTCATCAGATCCACACAGACTCAGCTAAAATTTCACAATATATTGAACAACCAATTAAAATGGATTTGTTCTTCATTTATCAGGAGATTGGGGACATCAGTGTGTACTGTGTGTCTTATGCCTTTTGAGTTTTATGTTTTAACTTTGCTTCATCTGTAGTTATAATAAAAAAAATATTCTATAATCTTTTCCTATTTGGTCTTTTTTATGTGTGTAAAGTGCCTGGGTTTATAGGTGACTTGAAAATTCACATTTTTCTATTAGTCTTCCTATTTAGTAACAAAAGACACCAGTATATATTATTTGTTTTTAGTTTTCCTTGTTGTTACAGTTTTCCATCTCCATTGTGAATATAAATATCATAATGACTATAAGGGGCTTTTCCATAGATAATGATGAAGATGGCATACATATATGATTGTTTCTCATTAGCAATCACCACTTAAATTTATGAAACATGCCTCATTGAATCATCTGAACATTCAACACTTCCAAATGTAATTTTAAAATATGATCTTATATAAATGAGAAATGAAAACAATCTATTTTCATATGATGATAGACCTAGCTAAAATCTAAGATCATCATCTATAGAAATATCAAAACACATTGACGTGTAAATGTCACTTTCTGGTTTTACTCTACTTACATGTATTTGACATTATTTATTTAAAGTAGAGTTAATTCTTTCTTTCAAGAGAGGAAACATTTCAACTCTAGTAAATGCTTAGTTATAAGGGTGAAGTTATCAAATTAACTAATAGTGTGATTTACTAGAGAAAGTGGTGATTCATTTTTAAAGTGAATATACATGTTTCTGAAAATATGCCAATGGTAAGGTTTAAATATTGTATCTAAAACATACAGAAGAATGCAGAATGGCAAACAGTTTTTATTGGTCTTTTTTTTCTCCATGGTCTTGATTTCCAGTTTGAGAATTGAGCCTTAAAAACTCTATGGAGAATATATATTCCTATTGCATGTACACAGAGCATAAATATATCATAGTATGTTTAGTTATTACTAATGGGAAATTTCAGTCATTCTGGAATTCATAATATTCTTTCATCTCATGATAATCATAAATATATGATTTTACTTTCATTATTTGTTTTAAAATAATATTGTGAATTTTAAATGGTAACAGGGCTTTTGAAGAACAAGCATGACTTCTATAAGAAAGTAGCAAGAACATTTTGCTTGGAGAAATGTAAACAAATATCAGCCCTCTTATGGAACACCACCAATACACCAAAATATAATTTCAACCAAACTTTATCTTGGGAAACCAGTGTATTTATTGGTCTTGCAGAGGTTACTTAATGGAATAGTTCTGAAAGCATCCATATTTCCAAAAATCTTACCCCAGCATGATGATGACTTCCCCACAGATGAAAAGATGGAATCCTCACTTCAGAAAACTTTTCATAATACATACTCTAGATTACCAGACTGTTTATTGCTCTAAAACAGTGAAAGCTGGAAAAATATAGCCAACAAAACAAGGCAAACTAATATCTCATAAATAGCCAACTTCATGTAGAGCATCATATATTTCATTATCTGAGGCTTAAGAAAGGTCACATGATTAAAATTCTCATGAGTTCAAACTGTACAATCATAAAGAAAGTTCCACCTCCAAAAAAAAAAAAATCATCCATAGAGGCCTATCAACAAATTACAATAGCCAGCTTTTACAAATAATCTGAAATAAGCTTCCTCCCATTTGTTAAACCTTATAGGAGCAGAAGGATAAATTACAACAACATTTCTATGTCTTTTAAGAAACAAAGGTCACAGGGCTCCTGTCTTACTTTCTTGGAGCTTTATCAGAAGCACTTAGAACTCTATTGGCATACTTTCATTGTTGGACTGTGTTCTGACACCAGCCATCATGAAATTAGGAGAGAATTACATACAAATGATCTGGCTGTGCAGCTGAGAATGTCTGGAATCTCAGGCAAGTGCCCAATGACTTTTTCTTACTCAGTATCTATGAGCCTTGACAAACCCAATACGTGGTGTCTCTTGCAAGTAGTCCTAGCTGCTCTTAAGGTTGTGACTGCATTTTTGGGAGGATTTTATAATACAATAGGCAGAATGACTACAAATTTGGGGGGCACATAAAATATATAAACAACCAAATAAATCAATATTTTAAAATGTTTTATTAATGAAGGTTATTTAAAACTGCAAGTACTCTGCCTGCCTAGAAGTAGGTGATATGTATTTTATAGCTCAATTATGTTAGTGAAGCAAAGCCAAGTAGGCACTTACAGACTCTTCAAGTGACTATTCCTTAAATGTGAACTTGAATTATCATCTGTAAATTGGGAACAACTACTTGCTAATTCATTAAGAAGATACTTATTTGCAAGTTTCAGCAAATATAATGATGCTAATCCTCAACACAGCCAATATAGTGCAGTCGAAAAAAAATGCCCTGTCATATTGAATCAAGAGAAATGGTAAATAGCACTTCTTTCCTTGAAATTCATGCCCTCACATTTTGAAATATGGTCTTCTCAAAAAAATCACTCATATGCTGAGGAACCCTGGAAAATAAAATGCTTTATTGTTATTACAATATTCCATGTTTCAAATGTACCTGTGTCCAGTTTAGTTCGAGGATGAGGAACATAAGGTAATAATATATTATTTAAATTGTCCCATTAACCTTATCTAGGAAAGCGCAGGCTCCAGTAATTGAAAAGACTCACATGCCTTTGTGTACTAAAGACACATCATAAAAACAGGTCTATCACATTTCAATGTAGCCAAGTTTTCATTTCTCAAATTTACAGATCTGCTTTTGTCCTCAGATTACAAAGCAAAGAGATAAACATGTATGTAGTTTCTTGTTTTCAATATTGTTGAACAAAAGCTTTATGTGTTTTAATGCTTGTTCTCTCTACTGCTTATGTAGATGAAGTCAAGTTGTTAAGCATGTGAGTGGGTAAAGCATGAACTGGAAACTCTATAGAGGTTTCAAATTATACTGCACTTTACTAAAACGAAGCATGCCACATCTTTATCATGAACAGAGGCCATAATTGAGCCTCTAGGCAATCCTAGGGATTATCTCAGAAGTGACCACTAATGATATAACCAAATTTTATTTTACATACAACTGGTAATATCTCCATTTTATTCAAAAGAAGACACAAATTTTGGGTTGTTAGTCATTTCTCTCAAATTTATTTTTAAAAGCCACCATTGGAATCCATCACTTGCCATCTACAGTCACTTCCAGGACAGAACAAACCTTCTCAGAAGCAAATGTTATGTGTACATCTAAAATCAAATTAACTTTTAATGCATTTATAGGGCAATGTGATGAGTGTTTGCTCTTTTGCTTGTTTGTACTCACTCAGAGAAGTGGTATTATTTTGAGATCTCACACATAACTATTGCCACCACTTTCTGTTATATGTTATTCTATGAATATATTAATATATACCACAATGTTCTCAGAAACCAATAATTATGATTTGATCTCTGCAAAGTCATTGTTACACACTACAAATTTTATTTTGGGTTAATTCACTGTTGTTAGGGTTTTCTTTGGGCCACCAACTGGCTTACAAATAAAGACACTCCGAGTTATTATTAATTATGAATGCTTGGCCTTAGAGTAAGTTTATGCCTCTAAATCTTTTAACATAGTTTAATGTGTTTATATTTATCTGTTTTACCTGTCTTTCCATCTGGGTGTCCTACATATCTGCTTGGTCCTTGTCATGGCTTGCTGCACCCTGGCCTACCTTTTTATATTTCTTTCTCCCTGAGTCTAAATTCCTCCTCCTATTTAATCTCCTTGCCTGGAAGTCACCTCCATACCTCCTCTACCATTATTCACCATTTAACATTTTACTAGACCAATCTGGTGCATTATCAGGCAAGGTAAAAGAGCAACACATCTTTACATAATTAAACAAATGCAACTCATAATTACATAGTTAAGCAAATAATCATCAACATAAATAAATGCAACACATCTTTACATAGTTAAAAAGACAAAAATATTTGTATAGTTAAAGAAATAATCCACAACAGTTTACCTAAAACAATCCTTTAACAAAAAACAATCTTAATAACTGCAAAAAATCAGTTACTTGATAAAATAAGAATTCTCAAAAATACAAAGATAATTCCAGTGTAGTTAAACTAATAACTACAAGCTCAGTTTACAGTATCATCCAACTTTGTGAAAGGTTTGTAGTGTACAATATGGAATATATACATATATATCTCATAAAATACAGCTTCTTGGGGAAGGATTCGTACATATAAAGTTTATTGTCTTATTAAATTCTTAAGGAGATTTGTAAAACAAGTGACAGACAAAATATTGAATAAGAAAAGAAAACATTGTTCCCTAGTAAAAGATTGTATAACAATTATACAAGCCATATAGAAAATAATAGCTCTTATAAAAACCTATACCTTAATTTTTGTAGACTTTTACAAATATTACTCTGTATTTTCAACATAAAACCATTTTCTCCTCACCTTTGAAACCTAGAAGCCTTGTTTGTTCTTGATCTCTACTTCAGAGGAAAATAAATGTACTTACAGAGGCTGGTTTCTTTTGGGGGTCAGTAAGAGTCCATAATGTTCCTTGAACCGAAACTAAAAAGCAAAACATATCTTTCCTTCTAAGATTAGGAAAAATGTAGCTGGTAATATGAAAGCTCTCTTTGCTGTCTCACTTCTGCTTAAGGTTCCATTGAGATGCTTTTCTTACATTTGAGAAAATGTTTATTATAGAAAAATGACACTGTCTGGTGGAGCCATTTATATATTCACCAGGTCACAACCTAGAATGAAATACTTTTCATTAAATATTTTTTAGAGAAGTTGGAATTACTAGTATGAAGTATCACTTTTAGTTGAAGTTACCTTGTTAGATAAATTTTTGATTATTCACTAAGTGTCATCTTTTTCAAAGCCACATATAAAGAGTTTCATTAGTTCAAAGAAAATTAATGTAAAATATTTTTCACTGGTGAACACTATTTCTTCCTGGAAATCTGAAATCCAATTTGCCATCTCCACTGAAATAGTTTTATTTCTTACCATTTTTTCATTACTAGTTTCCTACTATTAATTTTTGTCTCTGATGTCTATCAAAACTACCTCAAAATGCTACTTTGTTAGTGGTGAATAGATTTAGGAGAAAGAATCCATTTTTGCCAAATAATTTACAGAAAAATGCTTATGAAAAAACTTTTAAATCAATGTTTTAATGGTGTTGGCTATTTGTTTAGCTGCATGATCTTTGTTGACTCTGATAAATCACAATTTAAATTACCAGTTTTACCAAATTTTAAAATTTATTTTGATAGTATTTAACCCTACTCACTAGCCCCTACCAGATTTCCACATGCATCCAATTTTCTATTCTCTCTCCTCCACAGAGTTCAAGCTGTGCTGCCTAAATACTCTTCAGTTTAGGCCTTCCCTGGAAAAGGTTTGCCTAAGAAAGTCACATCATTAAAAAAAAAATTCATTCTTTTCCAGCATCTATCAATGACCTTACCCGAGAGGGCAAGCGAGAATCACAATAATAAGATGAGAGATGAAAACATTATATATTTCCTCATATACTGAAGAAATTCAGAAAATTATAAAGATATACTTTACAAACCTTTATCCCACTAAACTGGAGAAACGAATAATTATATATGAGCTGCCAAGATTAAAGTCAAGATCAAGTGTAGAATAATTAAAAATATCCCTACCCCAAAGACCAAGGCCAGATGGATATTGCAGGATAAAAGTATTCTACCAGAATTTCAAATAAGAATAATCACCAATTGGTCATTAAAATAAAGAGGTGACATTTCCAATATTTTATAAAGGCAGCATCACTCTCATTCCAAAACAAGACAAAAAATCAAATAAAGAATATTGCATATTAATTCTTCAGTGAAAATAAATACAAAGATTCTCACTAAAATACTTGTAGGCCAAGTGGAGCAACACATCAGAAAGATTTCTTATCATGATTAAGTGAGCTTCACATACTTATGCTGAAACATTTAGAGTTTGGGGATTATTAGTTATTGGGCATGAAAATATCTCACTAAGACTATTACACTTTGTAAAATACCTGAATTCATAAAAAAGATAAAGATTTTGACCCTGGGGGAACAGAAGATTTCATAAAGAAGAAGCCCACGAGGAAAACTTAGGTTAGCACAAAACTGAAATATTACTAACATTACTCCACAGCCAATTTTAGCAATAACAGGAGAGAAAACCCAAGCATTTTCTTCAACAATATTCTTAAAATTATTGGAGTAGAAAAATCATGCTCTAAACTCATTATAATAAAAAATAATTCTATTTCTCACTTTGTAGAGAAGGCATGCCACAGATCTTACTACTCACTTCTAATATTTAATAAATTTTGAAATTTTTGTTATGTTTTTTGGTTATCTTGCAAAATTAATTTGAATAAGAATTTAAATAACTAGAGAGACAGGGAGAAATCAGTGTAGACATTATCACCCAAGGTTTATAATTATGTGCAATACCAAATAGTCTTAAGAGTAGGTTGTGTAATAATATGAAGACAAATATCAATGTAGTCTTTAATGTGCCACAAACATCTTTCATCCAACATTAATGCTTCCCCAAGAAAATGATTTTTTGTTGATATTAGGCTCCCTTAGTAAAAGACAGAAAGCAAGGTGTGGAAGGAGCACTAGGAAAAGCTTTCAATTTGCTCTGGATTTAACTTACATTATCAATAAAAAATAATATGTCAAAGTGATTGTGCTTACTCATGATAGATGGAGACATCTTCCCCCTAAAAATAGGAGATTTACATTTAAAAAAAAAAAAAAACCAGAAAGCAAATGCCAAGTTAATATTACCATGTGACCCGGATGGTGAGAAAGAGATGATAGGCAGAGAGAAAGGGAAAGAGAGAGAGACAAAGACAGAGACAGAGACAGAGAGACTGACAGAGAAAACATCTTATCCACATTTTCTAAGTTCTTATTATTGTCAAAAATTCCCCAAAGAATTCAGAGAATAATCTGAAAAATTTGCAGAGATTTTATTAGAGTAAATATACAAACTCCAGCACTGAGAGTGAACAATGTCAGAAAGACTAGTACTCCTGGGAATATGGGCCAGTGCTTTACATAAATAGACTTTACACAAGGACTAGCAAGATTATTCAAAGAGAACAGGTGGAATATTCCAGAATGGTTGTATTGGGTTTCCAGAACAGAGCTACTCCCTGTTATGTCCTATCATGGAATTTGGGAATATGTTGTAGAATATTACTTGAAGATGTGTTGAATTTGTTCATGCTGTGGAACATTTGTTAAATAATGCAAAAATGTGTTGTGTTCTTTTATGTTCTATTAGTTTAACTCTGTGAAGCTGTATTACTTTGGTTCTGCAAAACATGATTGGTATAATAAATTTCTAAATGGTCAAGTGCTAGGTAGGAGAGGGATAAGTGGAGCTTCCAGGCAAAGAGAATGAACAAACAGAGAGAGAGGGAAGGAGAATAAGAGGAGGAGATGGGGATGCCTGGGCTATCTAACCAGTCACATACAGCCAGACACAGAATAAGAAGGAGAGAATCTATCTATCTATCTATCTATCTATCTATCTATCTATCTATCTATCTATCTATCTATCTATCTATCTATCTATCTGTCCATCTATCTATCTATCTATCTATCTATCTATCTATCTATCTATCTATCTATATATATATATATATATATATATATATATATATATATAAATCAATAAAAATAAAATCTCAGATGTATAAGGTAGATAGGATAATTTAAGAAAATCTTGCTAGAAATAAGCCATGCTAAGGTCAGGCATTTATAAAAAATAATAAGTCTCTGTGTGATTATTTGGGAGCTTGGCAGTTGCCCCCAAAAGTGAAAAGAAGCATAATAAAACAAAATGACAGGAATATGTTGTGGTGGTAGGTGAGTGATGCAATAGCCATTATGGAAATGGTATTTTGCTGAACCAAAGACAGTTAAAGGGTGTGGGGTTTTTGTTTGTTTGTTTTGTATACATTATTGGACTCAGCTGGTTTAGTATTTGGGGTGGGGCTGGTCTTGTTTTCCATAATTGGTTTAGTCCTGTGCTGCTCTGCTTTAATGCTGTTTTTGAGGTTTCATAAGACATTAGCCCCCATTTAGTTGCCCCTTCCTCTGCACTATATCACTGGCATAAAGGCCATAGACAGACAGTAGGTAAAGAATATCCTGGAGCATCCATCAGAACTCAGGCATGGAATGAGACTTTTGATCATGAATACATAAGTTCCCAATGAAGACATCTAGAGAAACAGAATTGACATAATTGACCGCCAGTAAGAAAGGCCCAAATTTACTGACTACTTCCTTATGAGGTAGGTGAGATGAGGTTAAATGTGACGGTATTTCCATAGCCACAAGTTTAGAGCCCCAAATAAGAAGGCACCCAGAAGCAGGCAATAGTTCAGGAACTGTCATTGAGCTCCTTGAGATGTGGTAATTCATGAGTAATGTATAGTAGAAACATGCAGTTGAGAATACACAAGTATTCTTAAAATTAATGTTTGGAAGGGTGATGTGCAAGACAAATTCTTACAGATTTGATTGGTCAGCCTGGGCTCATCTCGTGACTTTTTTTCAGGAAGTGTAATTTTACCCATTACATCAGCTCTACAGTGCCTGGAAAACTTCTTCCCAATCAGGAGCTAAACTTAATAATTTAAGTGTAGTTGAAACTTTCTGTAGTATTTTCATCTCAAGACAACAAAGTATATGAAAAAAATTGAAAAAGAAAGATAACACAGGACATGGATGAAGATGGGAACCTTTTGAATAGGATTGGCTTCATATGCCCAGTTTCTCATAGGTCAGTACAGTGCTTAGCTAAGGCTTATTGACATCTAGAGTTGATGAAAACATATGACAGTGACAGGGCTGGCAATGTTTCACAGGAATGGGTTCCTCTAGAACACAGTTTGGGCTGATTGCAATTTTTAAACTGCTAAAGCACAGTAACTAAATTAGATAATAAAGTGGCTAAAATTAATAGAAGGACTCTCAAAATGGGAATAAGTTGGTGTGGATTTGAAATATTTTCTATTCCAGCTCTAAAATTTATGGTACCACTCATAGAGAGTATGAAAACTAGATTGTCAGCTAGTTTGGTGGCCCAATCTCATAAACCAGTACTTGAGAGGCTGATGCAAGAAGACTACTTTTAGTTCAAGGTAAGCTTGACCTACCTAGTAATTTATAGGTCAGGTTGGGATACAGGATGAGACCCTGACTCAAATAAGATCAATAAACAAACAAACTAGAAAGAAAACAAGATAGATACATGATAGATGATAGATACAGAGAGAGAGCCATGATATAGATTTCTTTGTGAAGAGCTTAAAAGTCCAATGCAATACATTTACTAAATGCTAATTTCACTCCCATGTTTCTTCAGAAAAACATGTTAAAATGTTTTAACTCTAAGAATTATAATGTATTGATAGTATTTGGTAAGGTATTATTTTATAATTTCCTAGTAATCAGCATCCATGATGAAATTATTTTTAAAATTTAGTGCTCTTACAATTACATTCTAGTATTAAATGGATATATTGGCTATCTTATTGTAATTGATTTGGATAGAACAACACTAAAATGAGGTCTGAATTCTGCTATTCCAGTACATGCACCAATATTGCAAATGCTCTAGGTCTGAGCATTATACGTTTTGTAAAATATACTTTTTCTAAGTAGGCACAAAAACCTCACCTCAGCCATTTCAATTCTAATATTGAACAGCTGACAGATTTCATGTTAATAAGTAAAATCAAAACGTAATCTGAGGCCAGAAACCAATATGAGAGATTATAATAGCTTCAAATAACATTCTACCATACTTACAAACAAATTCTTTAATCTACGGAGGAATAAACAGTCTACTTTTTATAAGTCATAAGCTAGTCTCTACCATGGGGTAATAATTTTAATTAACATGTAGCATGAAATAGGTCTCTGAAAGTTAAGAACCACAAAACTATAAAAGAAGCAAACCCTTTTGTTGAAAAAGTTTCAATTCCCATGATAACATCTCATTCACAGCCTAATTGTAACCCAATTAGGAAAATTAAGATAAGTAGAAACAGCTGGAACAGAAGGCACTTGGAGTGAAGTGTACCCTCTGCACTCATTATTTGATGGAGATCATTACCCAACTCCACACACAGCACAGGATATTTAATGTGATTGCACTAATTTATATCTGAAAAGAATAAGCATACATTATGTAAAGAAACTGAATGACCTATTAGCTGTTACTCTTTAAAGTCTGCCATCTACTGATTCAAATACAGTCGTGAGATGAGCCTAGGAAATGTGTGTTCTCTTTAAGTATTTCTCCTTTTGATTATGTCATCATAGCCATATAATGAGCTCAGAAAAATAATGTTGTCCATGGCAACAACATGATGAAGTGATGTTTTCTATGCTATCACAACAAAGAAAATATAAATTTGGCTTTAATTTTCTATTGGTAATGGAACAGATATAATTTTGCAAATCAAATAAAACATGCAGCTGAAGAAAGTGCTGCATTGTTAAAGTATGTTGTTTGGGAATACAAACTATAAAATTAAAGGTAATGATTTCATCTTTCAAGACCTGCTATTCTTGTGTGCAAATGATTGGTAGTAATGGTGTTTAATCCATAGAACTTATGACAGAATAAAATAAAATAAATTTATGTAAAACAGTTAATTTGCATCTGGCCAATGTGACTGTTCAATAAGTGTTAGCTATCAAGAGGTACTGAGATATAGCACTCGACTGTGGTTTGTGTAATCAGTCCTCACTGCAATGCAGATTAAATACTGCTGTCCTTCATAGGACATCTAGCATGAACATACATCATTTCAGAAGTTTCACTTAGAGTTTTGCTAAGGGAACTATGAAAAGAGGCACCAAGAAAAATGTGATAGTATTGGTATCACAATATTCCAATCACAGGCGTTAGAAGTTACAATATAAACTATAGGATTCATAAATACAGTGTTAAACATTCTTAATATATTTCTATTTTAAATAGAAATCCAAAGATGTGCTGTTTTCTTGACTGATGTCATGTTTAATTGCTTTCAGTGGCCTTTATATTTTGACAGGACAACAATAATAAAAATTATAATGCAGTAGGAAAACTGCTATTTGAAAATTGCAGTCTCTAATCAGACACCCAATTTACAGAAAGTAGCATCTAGGTTAAAATATAGACTGTGTATGTTTGTCTATGTAATAATTTCATCCATATTTTCTTAAAAATCAGGATTTTAAAATAACCTACAAATTACAAGGGAGTAAATATCACTTCATAGAGCTGGCTAGTGGTTCACTGAACTCACTGGTATAAATTTTATCATTTTGTTCAATTTGATAAGGATGGGAAAGGCTGTTAGGATCTAATAGCCAAGCACTGGTATGATTTATTCTGGACTGATAGCCACTTTGTGGCATAACCATACAAGAGCTGAAGGGAATTCACAGACATATTGAAGAATATGCTACCAACTATAATTTTGTAATAACAGGATAAAAGTAAAGATAAGAAAGATATGCTCACTGGTACATTTGTAATATGTATAACCACAGGATAAGTGCACTAACATTCTGTTTCTGATATGGATAATCTGAGATGCAGAAGAATAAAGATAATGTATTCCTCAATATGACCATATTTGCATTAACATAACCCAAGGTAAAAATTCACTCCTTATGTTTATGCTTTGGGACAATCTTTTTAAAATTTATATTTCCAACACGTGCAGTGTATGTGCATATATAGAAATATTCAGCTACTTAAAATGACATTGAGGAAATTCTGAATATATTTTGTAACTACTGAAAATAAAAAAATAATAATGTATAGCCAACTAAGCCTGAGTAGTTTTAATTTATTCCCTGAAGGCCTGATTATAGAATATTTTATAGTAATTATAAAGGCATCAATTAATCAACAATATTTATAAAATTGAAAATGAGTTACTTTGCAATTTTCTTGATAATATATTTCTATAAAGCAATTCTAACCCCTGAAGGCAAACAATAACATGGGAATATGAAGAATAATAAACATTATATGCCTTTAGAAAATGAAAGGATTTGCCGATAATATCAAAGAATTTTATGGTATCTGTCACTTATTAAAAAACCAGAATGTGTCAATTAAAATGTTGTTAGTTTTCAAGACAAAATACAGAACTTCTGTCTGATAATATTTTAATAGGAATCAAAATTTCATTTCATGAAAACTGTGCTCATTGTCCACATTTATAAAGCTTACCTGTGGGAGGTTGAGAGATGGTCAGTGGCAAAGCTGCTTTTCAAGAGGACCTTGGTTCAGTTCCTAACAACCCAAGTATGCAGTATGCAGTTTACAACTGTCTGTAACTCCTGTTCCAGGGCATTTGACACCTTATTCTAGCTCCTTCAGTCACCAACATGCATCTCTCTCTCAATCTCTCTCTCTCTCTCTCTCTCTCTCTCTCTCTCTCTCTCTCTCTCTCTCTCTCTCTCTCTCTCACACACACACACACACACACACACACACACACACACACACAATTTTTAAAGCCTTAAATATGTAGTATTCAAATAGAATATTTTAAGGTATTTTAGACCTCTATCGTTTTGTTAATGGCACCACTAGTACCACTAAAGCCCTTTCTGGCTAAATATTTTCATATAACCTAACCTTGTTCACTTTTCCAAACACATATAGACTGAAGAAGATAACAAAGCAATGTTCTGCAGATTTTCCAAGAGGTCAAAAGCTGACTTGTGTAGATCTCACAGATCTTTGTCCTGGAAAAAGACAAAAGCTTCAGAAATCAATAGAGGAAGAGTGGGCATTCTCACAGCAATAGAGTCACTCTCTTTAAAGTCAGCTACAACATTTTACAGTGCACGCTCACCATCTGTCTCATGCCATACTCCCTCAAGACTTTCAAAAGTTCTGTGTATTGCTCTCAATATACATCCAAAAATTATTCTTTGAGAATATTTCATTAGTGGATTTATAAATGTAGTTTTACTTCTGTGGGTGATTTTTTGTGGAATTTGAAAGCTGCCCATATCTTTGCTGTGATATCTCTGTTCAGAGAATTGTTCACCTTCTATTATACTAATTGACTCCAGAATATCTTGTAAGCTCAGTTATTATCTTAATTCATGTAGGACAGGGTGGTTGTATTACACTGCAGTAACAACCTCAAACCTCAACCTAAAAGCACTAAAATTAGTATTTACCTGTGGCACATATTTGATTTGAGCAGGTAGGAGATTCAGCTAAATTCAGTTCATTATGCCAACTGAAATTTGTCCTATTTCATTCTTTATATGTATTCATAGCAGGTAGTATAAAAAACATAACTGAGTCCAGTTTTCACGCATCCACTCAATGACAACATGCCACCTCTAATGAAATTTATTCATAAAGTCACTTCAATATACCTAACTTTTACAAAGGGCATTTTGAATATAGTTCCATAGTGTGGGGAAAGTGGTGGGGGCAGCCAGCCTGTTCTAACAGTCACTGTTGATATAAAGGATGTGTAGCTGTCGTATGTATTTCTATACTTCAATACTGTGCAGCTTTCAGAGTCTATATATATTACATAACTAATCTGTACTAAATAATGTCAACATTGCTCATTACAAAAAAGTGTAACATATTACCGCTGTCCTTGAAGAGAGTAGGAAACCAATCAATCAAACATTGATGACATAACATACACATTTCTAATTTACAAAACTACATTATGCGTGGAAAATAAGGAATTTGAGGTGAGTTGTCCTTATTTACTTCTAACTAGTAAGAAAAAATTTATTAAAATAGTGAGCAATTTACAAGTATTCCAAGGAACAGTGTTGAACACTCGGGGCAAAAGTCAGAACATAGACTGTGTAACAGTCCTGGCTATTATGGAACTAGGTTTGCAGACTCGGCTGTCCTTGAACTCATTGAAATCTGCCTACTTCTGCCTCCCAAGTGCTGGAATTAAAGGTGTGTGCCACCACCTTCTGTCTGTTTGCCACCACCTCCAAGCAATGGCAATATTCTAAACACTGAAGTTCAGGTTTGTAAAACACTAATTAAAATATTTTAAGAAGGAAAGTCTAAGCATTTGGTGCTTTTACCATTGTATGTAATTCTGATAGATAATACATTATTGATACATTTGTATGAATGTGTGTTTTTTGACAAAAGTCTTGACATGACTTGTTATAGGGACAGAAGATAGTGAGCTAATTATTAAAGTATCAAGTATATTAAGACTCTGAATCTTAAGACAGGGCTTGATCTATAATTCAAAAGACACCATGTAAAACATAAACATGGATCTCCTAATTCAAAACTATTAAGAATTTTGCCTTTATGGAACAGTTTCTCAAACCAAGTATGTGGTCTTCTTACAGAAATATTTTTAATAACCAGAATATCACATGATCATGATAAGCAACGACAAATGGAATATTATAAGTGAGAAGATATAAAATGTTCATTAAATTGTTAGCAATATCTTTCTGGGTCCATCACAAAGAACAATTTAGAAAGAAAAGCCTTATATGAAGTAGAGAGACTTCCGTAAAGACTCTAAAATCATTCAGATGTCAGCAAACCTTAGCAAAAACTATGGTAATAGCTAAGTATGGAGTATGTTACAGGATTTCAGGACAGGTAGCTTTAGTATGAATTTAAGCGACGGCCATAAGCATGGGGTAAATTACAGGATTTATAGGACATGTTTGGAAGAGAAAACACAGAATAATTATCACAGACTTGATGTCAGTAACCAAATGAACAGATTTAAAAATTTCTATTTAAACACAGAAGAAATGGGACAGGATTATGGAAGAATGTGCTGTCTCTATATAATTATAAATTACAGCAATCAGTTGCACATATGCTGTGAAATCAAGAAAAATCTACTCCTAAAATAGAAACTAGGAAGGTTTTGATGTTCATGTAAAAATTTGAAATGATGGTGTTTTGAGACAACTCTGAGTGATGTATACCACAAACAGGAAATAAAGCTGAGAATAGAATCAGAGAAAAAAACTAACATGGAAGTTGTAGACAGAGGGAATCATATTTAATATAATATAAGAAAAACAGCAAGCATATGGGGGAGGAAAAGCAGGGTCCACATACCAGGACAGATATTTCATGAAATAATGAACTGTTGAAATACAATGAATGATGCCAGGTCAAGTATTTCAGAAACAGGTCAGTCTGCAAGAAAATTTCCTATTTACTTAACTGTACAAGCTCAATAAAAACATGTATTTTAATATACAAAATATGTTCTTCCGTCATTTATTTTACAAACAGTAAAGTGGATAAATTGATTTAACTTACTAGAATTTTCAAAGCATATCTCTGACTTGGCACACGTGAGCTTTAATGTGAGGCTCATTTTCACCACCTTGCGCTCTTCTTGGTGTTTGTCTTCACTTTAGAAATGCCATCGCGATGATCACATTTACACAGAGGAATTCATGATAATTTTATTATAAGTCTTTACAGACTCTTTTTTTTTAAGAATTTATATTTTTCTTCTTGGTAATTGTTGTACATGATAATCATTGACTCATTTTTGAGCTAACAAATAGTTCCTAAGTTTTACTCTGCATAAGCAAGTATAGATAAAATTCTAGGTTCCCCTCTAAATAGTTGTCATGGTGTTTAACTTTAAACAGAAAATAGAAATGAATACTATAGCACGTCATGAAACAAAATGACTTAGAAAGACAACATTATGGAGTATAACAATGGTAAATAGAAGAACTTACATGGGTTAGATGTGAGTGGTAATGGGTCCCAATAACCATTTAACCCATCTCAAGGATATAAATGATAATTTATAATAGACACAGTTCAACAACACAGATGTGAAAACAGAATCATCTAACAATGTGGTTAGAACTGGAAAATCAGAAGTAAAATTACACACTTGTCCCTTAGCTTAATTAATAGGAGAATTACGTGATATCAAGGGAAAATATTCATTTGTTGATGAAAAATATAATGGTTTGGCATGAAGTTCAGAGATACAATAAAGTGAAATGTAATAATAAAGAATCCGCAGAGTGCCTAAGGATAGTGACCTCCTTGATTTCTTTTAGGAGGGAGCTAGTTCTTGATTGTGGTTGTATATACCCTGTTGCCAGCTCAGTAACAGTAGTGGTTTTGATATCTGATCAGAAGGTGAACATTGTCATTGCAGATTTTGGCTCACAGTAAGTGACATTTGCATTCACATTCTGAGTTTAAAAATACATAAATGCAATAAAATTAAAAGTCTAACAATAGTTTTTGTTCTTGTGGGTGTTTTTGTTTTGTGTTGTTTTGTTTTGTTGGATTTCCAGAAAGGGTTTATCTGCATAACAGTCTAACAGTCCTAGCTGTCCTGGAACTCACTCTGTAGAGGAGTCTGATCTCAAACTCACAGATATACACTGGCATTTGCTTCCCTAGTGCTGGAAATAAAGACATGAGCCTGCCACCACACTCAGCCTAATAATAGCTTCTATACCCAAAGTTCTCAGTATAACTTTCATTGTGCATTAGGTGTTAAAATATTTTTTAACAATTTTAAACAACCATCATCCCATCGCTTCTTTATTTGTTTCAAAGTTAAGTTTATATTGCAATGTGAATCTCAATCCAAGGTGCACAGTATCAACCAGTTGTCAAAGATTCAACTTGTGCACAAAGTTGCTAAAGGATGAAAACTACATATTTTATTAAACATTTTACTGTACAATTTAAATGCCAGAGTTTCTGGATTTTCCTTTGTGTACCATAAATGTGTGGACGATGCTTTTTTTCTGCTTTGGTAAATTCTCATCAGCTTCCTTGATTAATGTTTACCGCATTTCCACAAAGAGCATGCCACTACACCTGGCACTGAACTTAATCTTTTCTCCCAGCTGATGAATCAGCACCCTTAGATGAAAGGGTGACCTAAAATGTGAATACTCCACAAAGAGAAAAAAAATGCTTTCGGCTAAGATAATTCATTCTCCTTTTCAATATCTTTGTCCTTAAGGAGAAGGCAATCAAGCATTGTCTCTGCCTTGCCTCACTTCAGGAAATGCTTCGTTAGCACTCTTCCTGTAATCGCTCCCCCTTTATTTTACTCTTGATGTCCTTTCTCAGGAATTATAAGTAGACAAATTTCTTGCAAAGAATAGGATTGATTATATCGTTCTTTTCTTTCAAGAGAAAATGCCTGAGGACCACATAATGCTTGATACACCATTGGTTATCAATTAATGACTTATCAATTGTTAAGATCTTTCCTGATCTTTTCCATAAATTCAAGTGGGAAATAATTTTTAAATTTAGAGCAAAAAGGAAATGTGGGACTGTGAAAAAAGTGTAGACAGGGTAGATCTTACAAAGTTCCTTTATAAACTAAAAATAGAACCGTATGAGTCCTCAAATCTTATATGAATTCAAACAAAATGGAACTGTTATGTTGGTGAATCATATGTGCTCCTGGATTTGTTGTAGGTTTATTCAAAGTAGTCAGTTGATGTTCCATTAGCTAAGCAGGAATGAAGCAAGAAATATACTCTATATCACATGGAATACTATCCAGAAATTAAAGGGAATGCAATTCTCTCATTTGTAAAAAACGTGATGAAACTGGATGTCATAGTACTAACAGGAAAATATATTCAAAAGATAAATGTCATTTGAAATCTTCAAAGGCTGATATCATAGAAGTTGAGAACAGAGTTTCTAGAGGCTGTGAAGCATGGGAACTGGATGGGAAAATGATTAATGGAAACCAAAAAGCAAGGAGCTTTGATGTACTATTGTTTGGCTGGTTGACTTTGTGTGGTAATGTTCTGTGCCTGTGTCTTGAGCCTCAATTGCCCATTAGAGGTCCTCATTGATACTGGCAGGTTGTAGAACTTTGACAAGATGAAGCTTACCAAGGTCTCTTCAGGTCTTATCAGTATGCTTTCTCTGGGGTTGGGATGATGCCAGCTTTCTTATTTTTAGCTTTCTGTCCATGAAAGGAATGGTCGTCCTCACCACTCGCTCAGAACCAAGATGTTTCTAAAACCATGTACCCAGTTGGTCTTAAATTGAAATCTCTAAATACTAAGCCTAAACAATCCTTTACTCTTTATAACTTAATTGTCTCTAATATTTGTTAGGGACAACAAGCTGGCTACAATGATTTGCATTCAAAATGTTATAGAAATAATTATGAAAGCTTTCACAATGAAGAAAGATAAATACTAAAGAAGACAGATAAATTTCACCTGGCCTAATATTATATAGTTATGTGTGCTGGATGTTTTTAGTGTCAATTTGACACAAACTAGTCATAAAAGGAAGGGGCCTCACCTGAGGAAATGCCATGGTGTGGATCCAGCTATAAAGTATTTTCTTATTTAGTGATCATTAAAGGGATGAAGAGCCCAGCCCATTTTGGGTCATGCCATCCCTGTACAGGTGGTTCTATGTTCTATAAGAAGGTGGGCTTAGAAGTACAAGGGAAGTAAGCCAGTAAGCAGCATTTTTTTTCATTTGTTTTGTATACCAACCATAGTTTCCCCTTCCTCCCGTCTTCCTGTTCACTTACTCACCTCCCATCTAACCATTCCCCCACCCATCCACTCCCTTATGGAACTAGCAAAAGTCATCCTGAGTGGACAATCCAGAGTGAGAAAGACAAATATGGTATGTTCTCATTCATAAGTAGAAATTAGAAATAAAGCAAATAATAACCAGGCTGTAATCCACAGCCCCAGAGAAGCTAGGTAACAATAAGGACCCTAGGAAGGACTCTTCAATTTCATTGGGAAGTGGAAATAGAAATCTCCTGATTAAACTGGAAGTGGTGAGGATGGAAAGGGATGGGGATATGAGAACATGAGGGATACTTTTGGTCAAATTGGTAACAGGAAAGAGGAGAATTGTATTGAAAGACTTATTTTAACAGAGGAAGTCATTTTGGAGTTAGAGAGAAATCTGATGCCAGGGAAACTCCCAGAAATTCAAAAGCTAAGACACCAAGCAATGATGGAGAGGGTTACATGAAGTGACTGGCCTTCTCCTGTGGTGATATTTTCAATATAGTAAAAACAGCTCAGTCTGTATAACATGGAACTCTTAATCCCAGGGTCATGGGTTCGAGGCCCATGTCAGGCACCAAGTGTTGAATGAATAAAGGAAACTCAGAGCCAAATCTCTGAGAAACGCAGAGATATCAGAGAAGAAACACCAAAATCAGATCTCACTCCACTATCTTCCAGCTTTCTCAGCTTGCACTGGCTTCTTCTGCTTGCTCTGTCTTTTTATGCCTGTCTTAAATACCTTCTTCACTCAGTTAAGGCATGTCACCACCACTGCCTGCCTGGGAGCCTGGAACTCCTGTAAACTAAAATGACCTCAAACTCAGATTGGACTAAGGGCGTAGGTCATCACTCTCAGGATATTCCCTGTGCTGGGATTAAAGGTATGAGGTACCACTGTCTGATCCTCCTAGATTGACTGTGGGTAGATCCCTCTGATATCTCTGACTGTTTTTATCATATTTAAAATATCCCCACATTCTCCTGTATCAGATTGATAACTACTCTACTTGTCATCAGAGGTCTTACATCTAGTAACTGATGGAAGCAGATGCAGAGACTCATAGTCTAAGCCTTAGTCAAGCTCGGGGAATACAGTTGAAGAGAAGAAGGAGTAATTTATGATTGGTGTGTGTGTGTGTGTGTGTGTGTGTGTGTGTGTGTGTGTGAAGATCTTAATGAAGGAACCAACAGAGATAGTTGACCTGAATGAGCTAGTGGGGGATCACTGATACTGAGGAGACAGCTAGAGAGCCTGCATGAGACTGACCTAAGCCCTCTGCATGTGGGTGACAGTTGTGTAGCTTGGTCTATAAAGCTCCTAGTAGTGATATCTGGAGCTGTTCCTGGTGCATGAGCTGCCTTTTTGGAATCTATTCTCCATGATGGGATACTTCACTGAGGCCTGATGCACAAGAGGACTTTGATTCTGCCTCAACTTGATATACATGCTTTGTCAAGCCCACAGGAGGCCTGCCCTTTATTTATCTTCATAACGTGATAACTTGAGGATGAATAAGGAAGGAAGGGTTGTTGTTTAAAAGTGACATGTTTATATATTAAGTTGACAAAAAGTCAGTTGTACTGGCTGGTTTTGTAGGTTAACTGGACACAAGCTAGAGTCATCAGAGAGAAAGGAGATTCAGTTGAGAAAATGCCTCCATGTGCTCCAACTGTAAGATATTTTCTCATTTATTGATCATTGAGGGAGGGCCCAGCCTATGATGTATTGATGTGGAATGTCTTTCTGTATGCTGTGAATAACTATTGGTTAATAAAGTAACTGTCTTGAGCTATCGCAAGGCATCTTAGAGGCACATGAGAAATCTAAGCGGAGATGAAAAGAAGAAGGAGGGCAGAGTCAGACAGAGGCAATGCAAGTTGTTCCCCAAGGAAGCAAGATGGAAAAGTACCGGTAACCTAGGAGCTACATGACAAGATACAGATTAATAAAAATTGGTTTAATTAAGTTTTAAAAACTACAAGCACTAAGCCTTGTCCATAGGCTGAATAGTTTGTAACTAATATAAGCCTCCCAGTGGCATTTTATAAGTGGTCATGGGACCGAGGGTGAAAGAGTTTCTTTAGGATCACAGGCCTTGAAGAAATCTTTGGCTACAAATGGCACCCAATATAGGGCAGTGAAAAAGCTTTTACAAGATTCTAAACATACAGATTTGAAGCTACACGGGACTTCTTAGTCTCAGTCTCAGAGTGAGTAAGCAGCTTCCTCCCTCCATGGCTGCTGCACCAGTTCCTGCCTCCCAGATCCTGCCCTGTTTGAGTTCCTGTCATGACTACCTTCAGTTATGAACAGCAGTACTGTAGTGTAAGCCTAAGGTACCATTTCCTGTTCAACTTGCTTTTTGGTCATCTGGTTCTATGGTAAGACAAGTGTGTACAAAGTGCAAAGAAAACAGCTTAATTATTAATACACGTAGGACTTATACATCAATTAAAATTTAATTTGATTTGAAATAAAATGAGACAGCAAATTGTCTTCTTTTTAATGGTTTATTGAATCTTGTTTCCCTACTTCTTAGTAAAGATCAAATTCACATTACTCATCCTCTACCAAACAGACTTCTAATTTAATCTGCAATCTTTCCTACTATTATTATAAGAAAATATCCTACTGCAATTATAAGTATAAGCTAGATCCAATAGCCTATGCCTTTATTACCAACACTTAGGAGGTAGAGTCAGGCACATCTCTGTGAGCCTAAACCTGTCTGGCCTATATAGCAACAACTTCCAGGACATCAAGTAGGGATAATGGTATGTGATTTGTGTGTTTGTGTATGTGTGTGTGTGTGTGTGTGTGTGTGTGTGTGTGTGTGTGTGTGTGTGTGTATTAGAAAAAGAGAAAGAGAGAAAGCTGTAAATTGCCAGAACTACAGTGATTATCGTCTAATATTAAATGACTTGCACTGGCAAGGTATATCCTAATGTACATAAAATGTTACGATTTCCCTGTACCAGAGCAGAGAAAGAAGAAAAATAATATCTATAAAATTAATTGTTTAGAAATACACAATTCCCACAAGGTCCACATGTGTTCTTTCTGATGAGGACTATTAACAAATGGTTTTACTGTCAAGCAAACTAAAAATTTCATATAAAGTTATATTTTCTAACTTCAAATATGTTATTTTCTTATAGGAAAATTAAAAATTTAGAGATAAATGAGCACTATGATATAGCTGTCTATAATTACTATATTTTTCTTCTTTGGGATAAAAGATGCTTCCATATAGATCTTTGTTACTAAGAATTATGACTATGCAATGTGAAATATTTAGCAGAGAATGTGGTGGGGAAAGCATATGGACCATGTGTCATCAGGTGCAGTTTAGGAATATTATAACCAAGACAAAAGCAAGTAAAGACTTTCTAAAATACGAATCTTATTTATATTTCCCCTGATCACTATAGGGATTGAAATCAAAGGTGACAGAAAAAGTACAGTAAATTATTGAATAATGTACAAATAATCTTCATGGACGGATTTCTGCCAGGGGCAAACACTGAGTCAGACATAGTTTGCTTTTCTGTTAAATTGAATATGCTAGGAGGGCACGAGACAGATCAGTCTTTTTTTTTTTTTTTTTTCAGATTTTCTCTTGGATCCTAAATTGTCAAATATTCTGGACTTAGTAATATGGAGATGGGCCATTTTGCAAAGGGGTTTATAATCATAGGCTTGGCTTCAGATAAGAAGTTGGGTATTGCCATATCACAATGTGACTTTTAAATCAAGTTCTAAGCTTGCTTCTGCCTCACTTTGTATAGTGAGGGCTTTTCAGCCCTTTCTATGTTCAAATTAAAACATCCTCTTCCTTGCATTCTGACTGTCTCATTGCTTCCATCCATCCACAGTTCTGGTTTGAGGTTCCTCTGGCCCACTCACTTTCGCCATGCCTTAATTAGGAGTCCTTTCACATCTGTTCTTGGATATGAGTTATGCACTCACTGGCTGCGCTACTTCATTCTGAGATGAGCTTGATTTGATTTCACATCATGAGGAATAAAATGTGGGTGTGTCTTAAGTTGCTTTGCTTTGTCTATGAAGAAGAGTATCTGAAAGAACATTTTTTTTTGCCATTATACATTTCAGTCTGATCAATTTATTGTTTATTATGAGACTTCAAAATAGGCTCAATGATCTATGTTTTCTTCTAACATCACTTGCTGTATAAGAAAAGAAACTGAATTAATACGTTTTAATGAAACATCCTTGAATTTGTAATAATTCAAAACATGCAAACTTTTTGGAAAACTGCAGAGATAGGCTTACTTCTCTTGCCTTTGCCATTGTACATTGGAAGGCTATCTGTCCCACTGTTGTTATGCCCAGAAGAAATGTCAGTACGCACTGTGCCAAAGCTGCCATTTCCTCCAATTACTGATGACATGGCAGGAAGAATTATTTCATCAACACCCACAGTTCATCATTGCCCATTCTCCACTGCCTCTGTATCTCACACCACAGACCTACAGAATCTAAATTCATTAGTTTCCATAAATATCTCATTTTCTGCCTGCCCTTTATTTCATAATGACCTTTCTTCTAGGATTGAATCAAAGCTTATGACACTGATCTGTAAATGCAATTTTGACACAACACATGTTTGACAGCCTATCTCTTGAGTTTTTTTTGTTTGTTTGTTTGTTTCTTTGCTTTTTTTTTTTTTTTTTTAAGGTCATCTTCTCCCAAAGCTATGCATGGAATTCGCCAAAGAAAAGCCAGGTCACTGTTATGGGTGCCGACTGGGATTCACCCAGAGGGATTGTTCTCTGCTCATGGGACTGAATAGCACATTCTTCATAGAGAAACATTTTAAATATCCAATCTCCTCTCGAAAAGGCAGTTTTATTGTTTAAGGTGAGGAGATAAAGTTGCCCCATGAATGCATATGTTCAAAAGACTGAACACGTAGACTGTAGCAACCTTTAAAAACAAAACTGATTTAAGAAAGTAAAATAACTAAGGTGATAGGATACAGAATTGTTTACACAATGTGGTGACTCCAGTCATCATCTCTCTCCTTCTAATCAGCCCAAGGGAAGAGAGCAAATGGCAGGTATTCATGGTGATTAATTACACACATGCCTCCCCAGAGTCACATAATGGTGATAGATGTCTGCATAGTGCTGAAGTCCTCTAATTAGGGCTGACTGAATATGGTAGATTAAAATTCTAAACATTAGGCTTTAGGGAAAAACTCCAGCCCCCATTCAATTTTCATTAGCTTGGAGTCACTTCATATATTCAAGTCATCTGAGAAATATTTATAGGTTCTCTGTGAAATTGAGCTGCATCCCAGGAATGCTGAAATCTGACAATAATTTTTAAATCCTTAAACAGAAAGCATTTGTGTTTTGTTTTGTTTTGTTTTGTTTTCTATCAGTGCCCTCTGTGCAGGGGCCTTACCTTCATAACGTTAATTAAAACAATTCAGAGAAAACAGACGGGGTGTCTTCTAAATTACCACATTCATTTGCTCCATTTCGTACTTGTAATGCCTTAATCTGGTTTCCTCTGAATTATAGATTTAAACTTCACTTTTTTGCTTTATTTACTCTTTTGAAGCCTAATTTCCACTTCTTAAAATGTTAGCAGTATTTCATAAAGAGAAACAACCCAAGTAAGTTTTTTTTTGTTTTGTTTTGTTTTTTTGTTTTAATATTATCTGCTATTCATCTCCAGTGTTTTAGCAAGGGAGCAGGTTTTATTTTACTGTATAAAATTATGAATCAAAGAAAATAATGCACCTGGTGTACTTGGTAAAGATTAGTAAAAGAATTTTAGTAGGACCCTCCGGGATGTACTAATGTACAAATGTAATCCACTAACTAGATTAGCAAACCTATGAAAGACAGCTACTGGTCTTGTCACAGCTGGCGATAAGGCCCTTGTAAGTCAGGTTTTAAACTCCCATGATTTTTCCGACGGACATAAAGGAGAAGAAGATTGTGCAACAGGGTTGAAGAATTTGGGTGGACAGGAAATGCCCAGTGAGGGCTCTTCATCTAGAATCTATTCGCACCTCTCCCGCACCTTCTGGCATAACTTTTCTTCGACACTGCTCTACTTGGGAAATATAGACAGAGCTGGAAGCAAAGATTCCCATTACAAACCTAATTCTGAGCTTAAAGACTTACCACTTGCCTGTCAGCTGAAATTTTAATGAAAAACTTCCTGGGCAAACAGGAGTAATTTGAAAGCAGGAAAATAAATGTCAAGCTTTGAGCTTGTACCAGAATAAAATAAGTAGCTTTTCCATGTGGTGCTTAGTAACGACATTGCACTGGAGGCTTTGGCATTGTTGGTGTCTTCCTGCTAGGTTTTAGCTCTCTGCTTCACTAGTCTTGTGTTGGGATGGGTGAATTTTCACTGTGATATCTTGCACACTCCCTGATTTCATGACTGAGATAAATGCATTTTAGGAAGTTTTGTCTGTATATTTTCTCACCCTGATGCCTTTAGGTTAGTAAAATATGAACAACCATTCACATCCTAATAATAATCCATTCGAACCATGTGCAGGCATATTTTTGTGGGCTTTAATCTTAAGTTGGTGCATTCAAGAGAACTGATCCCTACACAACACTAATTAAAATACAGTCTGAGGTATCCTGAGATTTAAGAAAAGGGAATTTACATGCATTTTTAGAGAAACTATGTCAGACTGAATACTTATAATTGACATTAATATTTTCTTGAGATCTTTATCCCCCTGATTCTTAGCCTGGCCACAGTTTCCAAAAGATCCTGTGATTGAAATATTCTTATTTCTTACTCTAAATTATTATTTTTTCTTGATATATTTCAGCTGTTCTTAAATCGTAAATTTGAAACGTATTCAGGAGCATTTTAATTTAATGCAATGACTATTGGGATAAAATCACAATAAAATTGCTTGAGAATACAGAAGAAAATATCTATGGCTTAACAATATCTTCCTTAATTTTTTTTAAATTACTTAAAAGTTTCTTTTTTTTTTACATTTTCCATAGCAACAAGAGTTATCCCTTCCCTCCTCTCACTCACAACCAGGCCCCCGCCCCAACATTTATTCCTTAGAGAGGGTCAGGCCTGGTGTGAGGATATTTTGTAATATAATAAAAATATTTCAGAGATATCAGTGGGATATACCCACAGTCAGTCTAGGAAGATCAGACAATAGTAACTCACATCTTTAATCCTAGCACGGGGAATATCCTGGGAGTGGTGACTTATGCCCTTAATGAAATCTGAGTTTGAGGTCATTTTAGGTTACAGAAGGAGTTCCAGGCTCCCAGGCAGGCAGTGGTGGGGCCATGCCTTAATGGAGCAAAGTGAGTATTTAAGACAGGTGTAGAAAGACAGAGGGTGAGAAGAAGCCAGGAGAAGCCAGGCTGAGGAAGCTGGAAGACATCTGGGTAAGATCTGACTGTGATGTTTACTCTCTCTAATATCTCCAACTTTCCCAGAGATCTGGCCCTGGGTTTCCTTTATTTGTGCAAAAGCCTGGCATATCAAGTTGAGAGAGGATCAAACTCCTTCCTCCTGTATCAAGGCTAAGCAAGATATCCTTCTATAGGAAATAGGTTCCAAAAAGCCAGTTCATGCACTAGGGACAAATGCTGATCTCAATGCCAGAGGCTCCACAAACTGCCAGAGTACAGAACTGTTATTCACATTCATAGGGCTTAGTTTGGTTCCACGCAGGTTCCTCAGCTGTCAGTACAGAGTCAATGAGCTCCCTGTAGCTCAGGCCAGTTGTCTATGTGGGTTTGCCCATCATGATTTTAACATTCAAATATCTGAAGTAAGCCATTTGATTCAAGTTTGCAGACCCTGGCTTGTGAACTTTTTGGAAATTTAAGATTTTCTGTATAACTGCTATCTTTAGGAAAGGTTTCAGCCTAAAATTTGTAGAAAACAAAATGCACCATGATCAAAAATAGTTACTTTGACTATAGATATCACACTTAGATTTCATGATAAATCACCAAATGAAGAGATAAGTAAGGACATTAACTACAGAAGGAGATTTCCTCTGGCTGTAGCCCTGTGTATTGGGTTGAAATATGCAAAGACTGTCTTACTTGTTCAGGAACTCTAGGTGATGATGATGATAAAAATATAAACTTAAATGACAAGCAATCTCTGTAACTTTCTATTAGAAATTATTACTTTGTAATTCAAGAACAATGCAAGCTGCAGATAAATGCTCTAATGCATGACTTCACTTTTAATAAGATCATACATAAAAAGTTAACTAATTAATATAAACTTGAGAAAACTTAAGTCGGGTGGTGTCAATAAAAATATTTATAAGCTATTATGAGGGTCACTTATACAATTTGAAATTTTATATATATAAAACTGAAACAGGGTCCAGTGTGCTCAATATGTTCATTGAATTCTTTTCCTTATTAAAAAATGTGGGCTCTTAGAAAATCTTTAATGATAAAATCAGATCAACAGCATTGTGTGATAGAAAAATTACATAGGCTAAAACACAAACTGTAAATGTAAGCATATCTGTGGAAATGTAGAAATTTAACACTACATCATGAGAATAAAACATGCAAATAACTGAATAAGCCTCCTGTAACACAATATTTTATTTCATCCTATATACCCAGAATGTTATTTTGACATGCTAGAAATATAAAATTACCTAGACAAATTTATTCTTTTTATCACAGTAAATTTTATATGCTACGATGTCTTTATGCATATAATACACTGGAGCCATTCCATATCATACCAACTGTAAAGCCTCAATAGCCAGTCATAGTCACTAGTGTATTGTATTAAAACAGCCACAATTCTTATAACTAATTCTTTAAATATGATTATAAGAGTACATCTACTATACTCTAAACAGATGTACCAATCATATATGCACAAGAGAAATGGAATGTTTCTTCATTTCTGGAAGTGGACAAAAGGATCCATGTGATGCTGATACTTACACAGAAGTTGGCAGCTGTGTCAAGCATGCCCGTTTATAGTTTTGTAGGTTCAATCCAATGGAATACCATGAAAGATATCTTTAATTTGCTTAATATTTTCCATATCTTGTATTCAGATACAGACTTTTATCACTGCACCAGTACATAGTAAATAAAGATGGATAAATAGAAAGAATACAGAAAAATAGAGATAACTTACTAATGAGTCTCTATGGTCCCAATTAAGAAAAATTTATAACATCTTTATGAACGCTTTCATTGATCAACTTAACTTTATTATAAAGTTATATGGCTTTATACATAAACTTATTTTCAAATTGACTGAGACTATTTGAGAGAAAAGTGCATATAATCCTTTTTGAAATTCTTGATATGAAGAAACTCCATCTCAGGTGTGGTGATTTATTTCCCTATAGATACTAGGTCCTGACAACAGTATAAAAATTAAGCTCAGAAACTCAATACAGAGAAATCTAATTTTCATTAAATGTATAAAAGACTGCTTTTCATTACAGGCTACAATTATGCCCTGGAGCACATGTGAGGTCTCAATTTCCATGCTCACTCAGGCTGTAGCCCTCACCAGCAATTCCATTGTGATGTTTGTTCCTTAAAAGCTTCTTCAAGTGGTGGGTTGTTTGCAAGACTGCAGGAGGGGGTAAGAAAAGAGACATAATTGATGGGAGGCATTTTGAGGTTAGTGAGAGACCTGGTGCCAAAGAAACTCAGAAACCCATAAGGATGACTCTATCTAAGAAGTCCAGAAATAGTGGAGAGGACACCTGAACTGGCCATCTACTATAATCAGATTGGTGACTACCCTAATTGTCACCAGAGAGTCTTTATCTAGTAACTGATGAAATCAGATGCAGAGATCCACAGCCAAACATTGGGCCAAGTCCTCTTGAACAGAGTAGAGGGATTGCACAGCCAGAGGGTTCAAGCTCACGATGGTGGGAACCCACTGAGACAGCTGATCTGAGCTCACAGGAGTTGTACCTTAGTGTGTCTGTAAGGCTCTTAGCAGTGAGATCAGGACCAGTCCCTGGGGACTTAGTTGGACTTTGGGTACTTGTCCCATGTGCTGGATTATCTTGTCAAACCTTTATGCAGGACAAGGAGCTCAATCCTAACTCAATTTTATCTACTATCCTTTGTTCAAGTCCACTGGAGGCCTGCCACTTTCTGAATGGAGATGGAGGAGCAATAGAAGATGAGGTCAACAGATAGGTTTGTGGAGGTGATGGGAGGAGAGAAGGGATGGGAAACTGTTGTCAGGATGTAAAATAAATGAAAAATGTAAATAAAATAAGTATAAAGAAATAAAGATTAAAATAAATTCCTAAAGCAGTAGTGAGCACTATCTTGAACAATGCAAGAGCGCTCCCCCTGGTGGTAAGGACAGGGGAGAGCTGGCAGGCTGACTGCAAATACTCAGGCCCAGAAAGAGCATTATGAATTGGTTCACCCAACATCCATCCCCTCCCACTGTGATCTGCTGGAGCACATGAAGGGGCCTGTCCTGAAGACCCAAAGATACAACTGTTACAGATATGGTTTCTTAGCCCCGGGCAGCTAGAGGTCAGACCCACAGACCTAACAGCCCCAGATCACTTAGCCGCCCACAGCTTCTTTGCCTCCCACCCCCAAATGACTCAGACGCTTATATTAAGTTCATGCTGTTTGGTCTATGGCTCAGGGACATTGCTATAGTTCTTACATCTTAACTCAACCCATTCTCATTAGTCTGTCTGCCACGTGGCCTGTGGCTCACCAGTGTTCCTTACATGTTTCTTCTTTGGGTGGCTGGCTAGGTCTGTCTCTGACTCCGCCCTTCCTTTCCTACCTATTCTGATTCCCCACCTAATTTTTCTATGGTGCTTGTCATGGGCCAAAACAGCTCCTTTATTTAAAGATTGATATTCACAGCATACAGAAAGACATTCCCACAACACAGGGCAACAATAGGACATTCAAGAGGAGTCCCATTGATGGCCCACCATTGTTAGTGTAATAGAAACAAGAGGCCTTGAATCAGACCAAAGACTCTGCAATGAACACTTGCATGCAAAGACATATGAATAAAATAGTCTACTGTGTAACTCATTATGTCACACTACAGCTTCCATGAAGAGGTTTTCCCTTTTTCTATTAAATTTTACTTTATTTTATAGATGAGGATTCAAGGGCAGAGGGTAGATCTAAAAGGAATGGAAGTGAATAGGATCAAGATGCATGATGTGAAAAAATATAATGAATAAATAAAAAGTTTAATAAAAAACTAATTAAAACATTAGAACTTCCCCCAAGAGCCACATATGATATTAATGAGGCTGGGAGCAACTCTCTTAGGTTTAACTACTATTTACATAAAACAAATAAAATTTTTTCTCTTACAATTCTATAGGCTAATAGACCAACTAAAGAATTCAACAGTGTCATATTTCTCTTGGAGCCTGTGGAGAACACTTCTGTGCCTCCTCCATCTCCTATGATTTACACATAGATCCCATCCTGTGTTTCTGTGTCCTTTTGCTTTTATAAACATGCACCCAACAGAGTACTCACTCTAACCTAGTAAGAATCCATCTGAGTCCCTAGCTTAACTCCATCTTCCAGGAGCTGTTTTCCAAATAAGATCGCATTCACAGGTATCAGGGGTTATGGCATTAATACATCTTTAGAAAAGGATGTTAGTAGATCCTGGACAGTCCCCAGGAAGTTACATTTGTACAACTTAATTTTATAGTATAAAATGATGTGACATCCATCATAGCTAATATGGTTAAGAGTGCTATTTGAGTAGGGTTCTCATATCCACTGTTAGCAATCATGATCAATTAGAAATGTGGATATGGCATTAATCTATTGGTTAAAGTACTATAGAGAATACTCTTCTTTCTTCTCTGACAAAGTGCCTAATAAGAGCAAGTTACTGAAGGATTGGATTACTCTTGTTGATATTTTAAAGAGTATGAGTTACAGTGATGGTAGAGGCATGATGGCAAGAGCTAAGGCAGCTGGTTGCTTATATACATTTCCAGAAAACAAAAAGATAGGAAAAATAAGCCTACATTTAGTTCATCCAACTTTCATTTCTTTATTCAATTTTGGATCCCAACTCACAAGCAGGTTCATTTTATATTCAGAGTAGGCCTTCTTTTCTCAGATAAATGTCTTTCAAAATTCCCTTGTTGATTCTAACAATTATAGGCATATCTTCTGTTTTACAACTTTGGTTGGAGTTGTATTAGAAGAAACTTCAAAGCTTTCTTTATACTTTACCTTTGTAATTCAACTTAGACAAACAGCTTTGGGGCTAGATTTTCCATGAGCATGGCTTCTAGCTTCTTGTTGAATGGGTTATGGGCTACTTTTTTCAAATGCTTTAGCTAAAGCCATTGGTTTTCATTTGGACCTGAAGATAGAAATCCACTGGTGGTCTGCACATGCTTTTTTTTTTTTTTTTTTTTTCTCCAATGTTTTATATCCTTCAGTCATGATACAATTCTCAACCATTGCGATTTCTATCATTACTAAGTCTCTCAAATATGGCAGGTATTACCATGGGGAGGTATTTCCCTTCTACCTGTATCTCTTCCAAGTGTGGGAGGAATGACGAAGTTAATACTTCAGAATGTCAGGAGTTAGTGTGCCTCTAAGTGTTTGTCTACCATTTGGCTAACCAGTGTTCAGTATCTGATAAATTATTTGTGGTTTTATTCCCAATAAAACATGAGTTTCCAAATGCATCCTGTTGCTCCTGAGATGAAACTTATGAGCAATAGGCTTATTTAAAGGGTCAAAGTGAAGGACACATATTTAAGGAAACATCAGGGAAACAAAGAAAGAAATGACATCCAGAAAAGGTTCTATTATTAAGACTTTAAGATATGAGAAAACATTGAGTCACAGTAAAATATGCTTTCATACTCCTTTCATATTTTTATAATAGAGGCAAGGCCGGTTATTCCTTAGACTTAGCAAGAGAATGGTGTATGCCTGTCATCTTCAGGAGATACTGAAACTTCTTGTGTATCCTCACAGCTTATTCTTCTCCTATTAAGTATTATAATTTCTTTCATAATGTTACAGTATTTATTGGACAATTGTCATTTTTTAAATATTTTTCCCTATTAGCACATAAACTTGGTTAAGGACTATTTTTGTTAACTTTCTTGCATCCATCTCACTGACAGGGCACGTGGCATGTTTGAGTTTCTTAAAAAAATACTAATTAAGTAAGTTAATGTTCCTTCAAATCATAGCTCCTTTTGTATTTATCTGAGCAGATGAGTGTGTCTGGGTATAACAAGTAATGGCTCCTGCCCACCCACCAATAGCTTTTTGCTCACACAAATGCTGGGAACTAGATTTCCTATTTTACCACCACCTATTATCTTAGCATTTTTATTGCTTCAACAAAGTACCATGAACACAAAGAAAGTGAGGAGGGAATAGTTTATTTGGCTCACACTTCTACATTCCTGTTCATCGGTGAAGGAAGTCACTCAAGACAGTAACTCAATCAGGGCAAGATCAGGGAAGTAGGAGCTGAGGCAGAGATCACGGAGGGGTGCTACTTACTGGCTTTATCCCCCTGGCTTACTCAGCCTTCCTTCCATGCTTCTTTCCTTCCTTTTATATTTCTTTTTGTAATTTTTTTTAATTTTAAATTTTTTATCATACTTTTCATGGTTCTCCTCCCTCCCTTCCTCCAAGTCCTCCCTCAGCCTCACCTTCAACCCCATAACTCCCCACCCACCCACCCACCCACCCATCTATTCCTCAGGGAAGGCAAAGCATTCCAAAGTGAGTCAGTTCCCTTTGGCATATCCAGATGAGGTAGAACTGAATCCCCCCCTCAGTATAAAGCTGAGTAAGGTGTTTCTCTGTAGGGAGTGGGCTCTGAGAAGCCAGTTCATGCACCAGGAATTAACTCTAGTCCTAATGCAAGAGGCTCCACCAACTGCCTACAGTATTCGACTGACATCTACATTTGGAGGGTTTCGTTCCTTTTCATGAAGGCTCTTCAGCAATTATTACAGAGTCAGTGAGCTCCCGATAGCTCGGGTCAGCTGCCTCTGTGGGTCTCCTCCTCATGATCCTGATCCCTTTGTTCATATGCTCTCTCCTCCCTCTCTTAAGCTGGACCAGGAACCCAACACTGTTTATCTGTGGATCTCTGCTTCTTCCTTCATCAGTTGCAGGATGACAATTAGGATGGTCATTCATTTGATTAAAGGAGAAGTCCTATTTAGGCACCGTCTCCACTATTGCTTGGAGTTTTAGCTGGGTTAATTTTGTGGGTTCTTAGGTGTTTCCCTAGCACCATGTTTCTCTCTAACCACTCAATGGCTCTATCTATCAAGATATCCATTTCTTGGTTCTCTCTCTCTGTTGCTCCTCCCACTCAGCCATCTTATTTCCTCATCATCTCCTCCTACCTCCCCTTGCTTATTGACCCATATGATCCCCATTTACTCAGGAGATCTTTCCTATTTCCCCTTCCCAGTGGTATTCATGGATATCTCTCTGAAGATCCTACTATTACCTAGCTTCTAGAGGTTTGGGGATAGTAGGCTATTTACTTTTGGCTTTATGTGTAAAATCCACTTATGAGTGAGTCCGTACCATGTCTATCATTCTGAAGATGTGTTACCTCACTCAGAATGATACTCTCCAGAATCCATCAATTTGCCTGCAAGTTTTAGGATCTTATTTTTTTAACTGCTGAATAGTAGTCCATTGTGTAAATGTATCACAATTTTTTAATCTATTCTTCTATTGAGGGGAATCTAGATTGTTTCCAAGTTCTGTCTATTACAAATAATGCTGTCATGATCATAGTCAAGCTGATACCCTTGGGGTAAGAATGTGCATCCTTTAGGTATATGCCAGATAGCAGTCTTGCACGATCATCAGGTAGATTGAATCCCAGTTTTCTGAGGAACCACCTTACTGATTTCCAAAGTGTCAGCCTGATTTCTTATAGAACCCAGAAATACTAGCCCAGGGGTTGTACCAGCCACAATGAGTTGGGTCCTCTACCATTGACCACTGATTCAGAAAATGCCTAGGCCTGAACCTCTTGGAGGTATTGCCTCAGCTGAGGCTCCTTGATCTCTCATGGCTCTAGCTTGTGTCAGTTTGAGACAAAACCAGCCAGCTTGAGACAATTAATAATGTTTGGAAGGAAAAGTTCCAGATTTTTGCTTTCTACATGATGTATTGGTGTGGAAGAGACTATTAATTTGATTCAGCTTTTACAGTATTTTAAACAAACTAATGGTTTAAAAATTCTGGTATAATTTTTTTTGAATAAACTGAAAAAGAGTATGGGTAAATGTGAAATATGAAATAAAAATTAAAGTAACCTAGAACACATAAAGTACTTTACTTTCTGTGCATTATTTGTTCATTTGTATGTGTACGTCCTGTCAAATATACTAAACCTAAGGGCAAAGCTTGAGGAATAGTCAAACACAAAATATTGCTGTTATGTCATTTATAAGGAATAACATCCTGTCTCTATTTTTTCATATTAATTTATTTTATGTGTAATATGTATGTAGTATGAATAGTGGTATATTTGCATATGTATGTGCTTGTGAGAGAGATGGAGAGAGGCAGGGAGAGGGAGAGAGGGAGAGAGAGATGTTTCATGCCATGATGCACATGGAAATCAGATAGCAAACTTGTATATTGACACTTGTCACTTGTGTCTCACTTTGGTTAAGTTTGGGTCTCTTGTTCATTGTTGCATGTGCTAGGCAATCTAAGCCACAAGCTTCCAGATGTATTTCTGTCTCTCTTACCTCTCTCACCATAGGCTTGTTGGTATTATGGATATATACTAAAACTTTTGGTTTTGAGCATGTTTTACTGATCTGAACTCTAGTCCTAATATTGGCAATAAATATATTTGTCAAACCTGTCACTCAGGCCATCATATGTCCTCAAATTAATATCCCCCATGGTCTGAAATCCTTATTAGCCTTTACTGTGGTGTCAATGGCATTGTTATAGGTGTGAATTTGGTCTGAAACCCTTAAATACATAAGGGCATCATAGTGTATTATTTTTAGCACTAGCCACCTCCCTTTTCATGCTTGCTGCACAGGTCTCTCTTGAGTGCTGTTAGAAAACAAAACAAATTCTCCTCATACTTAAAACTGGTTTATGTTTGTGTTTCTTTTATAGATACTAGAATTAGAATATGGATTCAGCAAGGAAGTTGAAAGAAAAAATTTCATTAAAATAGATTGAGCATACCTGTGACACAGAAAGCCTGGCAATGATGCACTGTATAACTGTTTTAGAAAATCATATTAAAATTTTGTTATAGTACAAAACTAGAAAATGTGTATGAAATTATAGACTTCCTGTCATTACAAGCAAATCAAAAAAGATTATTAAGTCAGAAGAGTGAAAATGACCATTCTGTTTTATATTTCCTGTGGCTGTACTGAAAGAATAGATAAACTTCTAAAATGCACTGTAATGCAATGACAATGTATTTGCTTAGCAAAATGTAACGTCAATTTTTATATGGTTAGCTGACTGTAAGATATATTTAGTGAATATTGAACAGTTTGTCACTAATATAGTTCTTTCTACTGTCTTCTTTGATAAATAATTTTTTTTTTATAAAACTAATACCATGGTTCTTTTTATCAAAGACTAGTGATTAAAAATTTGAGTTTTGTCTAAAATTATATTGGATTCATACAAAATTTTATGAAATTAAAAATGTATTAAGAATATACTTCAAATGATCATATCACAAGTAAATGCAACCATATGAGCTTACAATTAAAATAATTATCTTGGCTGTGATCATCACTTTATCTTGTGAAGAGTCACATTGTTGGTCCTAAAGACAATGCTTTCATTTGGCAATCAAATTAATAATGCTTGAAGACATCACTAAGTGTCTTGAATTAAAGCATGAAGGACCATGAAATCTTATCTGAATAGACATTTGATAGATTTCTGAAAACTCAGTCTAATTAAAGATGTTTACTTGGGGTAAAGTCAAGAGTCAAGAATTAAAAAACATTAAACTTACATAATAACTCTAACCCCCAAACTACCTGTTTTTTGAAGCTCAAGTTTGCTGGTTAGTCTTATAGACTACCCTTGATAAACTCAACACTCAACAGACCCCAGGCTTTTCTGGAACCTTTGATTTTAGTGCAAACAAACAAACAGGCATTGAGGGTATACATATTGCATTGGATTATTCAAATAAGAATGTGGAGATGCAAATATTACCCTAGGACTATCACAGCAAATTTTCACAAAGAATGAGGCTTAAACAAAATGTGGTTTTCCCTTGAGGTTTAAATGTGACGGTTCCAATGCAGGCATGAGTGTGTTTGTGTATGTGTGTGTGTGTGTGTGTGTGTGTGTGTGTGTGTGTGTGTGTGTGTGTGTGTGTGTGTGTGTATGTGTGTATAAAATCAGTTTGGGTTGGGACACCACATAGCCACTTATTAGCTATCTTTTTCATCAGTTGTATATCTCTGCAATAGTCTTCATTTGTTGCAAAAAGGAGTTTCTTCGTTGAGAGAATGAAAGGTACCATTAAAAATGACTATAAGGATGAATATTTAAAATACGCTAAGACATTATATTTGTTTAAGAATTGGTAGTAGTAGCTTCTTCTCTATGGTTTATGATCTCTCCACTCATGGGTAGTTTGCTTATTTTATAGTATCAGTATTAGCTTCCTCCTGAGTATAAGGCCTTAAGTTAACATGGTTATACTAAAATCAAAGGTACCGCTGATGCCACATTGGAGATATCTAGCCAGGCCTTTAATTATGGTGTTAACCTACACTTGTCTAATTGCTAAAGATGATGCCCACTTTTGAAATATTTCTTAAACATTTTTACTTCTGTTGAAAACACTTCGATAAGATCTGTGGCTCTTTTTTTTTTTTTTTTCAAGTTACGTTGCTTGTTTTCTTTCCTCTTTTTGAGGTTGTTAGATATTCTGGATTTTAACCAGCTCTTGCATTTACAGCTGACCAAAATCTTCCACTCAGTGGGGTTCTTCTTCACTGGACTGATTGTTTCCTTGGTTGTACAGAAGCTTTTAGTTTTATGAGTTTTGCCAATTATTGCGTTTATTTTCTCAGACAATGAAGTTCTATTCAAAAGTTCTTTAATAAACTCACTATATCCTATAATATATTTCCAGGGTTGTTCTAGAAGTTTTAGCTTTTGAGATTTCTAATTAGAGTCTTTTGTCTACTATTGAGTTTATTTTTGTGTAGGGTAATTGTTAGAAGTCATATTTTAGTCTTCCATATGCAGAAAGCCAGTTTTTTTTTCCAGCAACAATTGATGAAGTATATTTTTCTGCTAGTATATTTTTTGGCTTCTTTGTCAAATATCAATGACCCTTTAATGTATGATGTCATTTATTTTAACATTTATTATTTACATTTTGTCCACTAATTGGTTTATTAGAGAGATGAATTCAAAGAGATCATAAATTTCATAGAAGACTCTTCTCAAAAAATCTGTCATAGATTCACTAAACTATTATTGAATGATAAAAATATATTTGGACATAACACAATAAGCACTCAATAATGTTCTTTAGGATTGTGAAAATAGTCTTAATTTTGCTTGTGTCTCTTGAATTTTAGATATCTGGTCACGGTTTGCATTTTATATTGAACCACGATTTTCCTTCTAATATTTGTCCCAATGAGATATTCCCGACAAACAAACACATTCATGGTTTCCACTACAGCTTTCTATCTTATTTCTAGACATTTGTTTAACTCACAGCCCTTTCTCCAGGCAATCAGAGATGGGTTCCATAACTTAATGTTAAGCATAAATAACCTGTTTTAACACTCAATTTTAAAAGCTTCAGATACTGAACCCTGTTCAATTACTGAAACAGACACTCTTCATTTTTTTCTTCCCTGAGTAAACTCAAGCAAAGCAAACAGAGAGCCCTTTTGTAAAGTATTTTCATGACTTAACCATTTACTGTATTATAGATTATATGAGGAAATTGTGTTTAAGTTCTTATTATAACAGATAATGTTTTCTATGCCTCAATCATTAAATGAACTTAAGACTGCTTCTATAATGAATGTTCTGTCAATGTTTATATCATCATAAACCTTACCTTCACTTCAGTTGTGAATGAGATAAAAAATAAAGAGAAAATAGTCTTCTGATTCTGAACTGTATACTGTTCATTAAAAATATTAATAAAATGTAAAATATTTCTGGTAACTAGTAGACAGAAATAATGTCATTTCAGGCCATAAATTTATTTACATTTGTATGTTAGTAAAATAACATAAAACGCCTTAATATATTTTTGAAGCCTCTTATATTATTCTTCATTAAGCCTCTGGGATATATTCGGCTCTAAATTTATCATGAATTCTAATGTTCTAGGGGGACTTAGCAGGGAATTCATAACTAAGGTTGGTGCAAAGATTTATACTTCCAAATGGATTCTGATAAGTGCAATTACTGTAATCTGGAAAGTAAATTAAATGCGTACTCACTTTGGAACTCCTTGCTTTTCTCTTTTGAGAACAATGTGCCCTATTATTTTTCCATTTGTTATTTTTAAGTAAAGAAGAAGAAGGGATTTATAAAATAGCAGAGACATGTTAGGACAATGAAATTGAAGATATTCTAAACATATACAAGGATCCTAGAGCTTTTCCTGCCTCCAAAGTTCTAACACAACACTCTTCCTGTTCTCCAATATGTCTGTTCTGTCTCTAGTTGAGGCTGGTTTCATACACAGTTGACTTTATTTCCTCAAGGATAGCTGAAATTCATTTCTTTCTTTACCTATAATAATAAATTCTGATTAAAGAAATATATTTTTGAGTCACTTGATTTACAATACTTCCTAGGTGTGTAACACATTCTAAATAACTTTCATGCCTGATTCTGAGACATGACAAAAGCTAGTTATGGTACAGGAAAAATCAAATATATATGAGTCTGCTGACACATGTCTTGCTGTAGAATGAATTGTGTTCTTGATATAGGGAATCCTTCCCACAAAGCCAAGGTGGTTGTATGTGTTTTGATGATTAAAGTGCTAAATGAAGCTAACCTAAGCACTGACATAACCCTTGTAATAAGGGAAATAGACACCACTCTTCTCTGTCAGTGCAAAAAAAGAATATGGGTAGCTATATGTACTCCCAGAAAATAATATTAAAAAAAAAATAACTCCAGAGTGTGCAACAACCTGATCTCTGATGATCTGCCTCCTGTAAACTATGAAAATAAGGTTATTGCATTTGTTTTTAAATTTAAGTATCCTATCCACAGTATTTCTTATGAAAACTCTGACAAGAATTCATTGAAAAAAGAATAAAATAAACATGTGAGGAGAGTTTTAAGTGAGATAAATCTTTCAGAGAAGCTGGCTGTGGTGGGGAATAGGACGTACTTCAGAGAATGTCTGCAAACTAATCCTTAGAATATGTGATGGGCTACCTGACATGTACAGAATGTACAGATGAAATAAAGTTAAGGACATAACAGTTTAAATAATTTATATGGGATATCTTGATGAGCTTGGAAGGTTCTATGAGAAAAAAGTACCTTGTTGGTTTCCAGAGAAGTGGAAAACATAATGCATATGTTTATGTATTAGCCAAACTCATTTCAGACTTTACTTCTCTAATTGAATTTTTTATTATAAAGCATACAATTTATGGTAATTTGTTATGTCAGCAAATAAATGAACACAGTGGCCTTTGAGCTGGCATTTGAAGGCAGAAAGAACAGTCAAAGAGAAAACAATAAACTGAGCTTAGAAAAGCAGCTCTATTGTATCCACATGAAAAGTATTTGTAGGCTCAGGTAACTGCAGGAGATTGTCTATATGGGGTATAAGGGTAAGATGTAAGCCAGGCATGAGGAAGCTCGCAAGTATTGCCTGAAAATGCAATTTGACGATGAGGTAAGCCTTTCACTGGACTTGATGGGGAGGTTTAGTTAGGTATATCATACAAACAGGTATATATTTCAGAATACCAATAGACAGGCAGAATGAGAGACAGTGTTAGGGATGAAGAATGAAATAAATATATTAAATAATCAAAATACAATATCTCATTTAGAAGAATAAGTTTAAGGGTAGTCTTATCACCTACATTGTTTATCCTTTTACGTACTCATAAGCAGACACTATAATTTTCTATCTTTTTTTTCTGCGTTCAATATATTTGTGTGATGGGATTTAGAATCACCATGGAAACAAACATCTAGGTATATCTGTGAGGGAATTTAGGCTAACCTGTAAATATGGATGATACATTCTATGACTTGGGCTCTAGAATGAACAAGAAGAAATAGCTAGTCTGAGAACCTCTACACATTTTTCTGCTTCTGTTTTCTTACCTCTATAATTTAGTCACTATTATGAAAGTGTACAGAAAAATGAATTTTTTCTTTTTTTGATTGCTTCTTGTGTGTTTGACCAGAGCAACAGGAAGAGTAAATAACATATAAGACTGTATTATGAAACAGGTCCCTTGTGATAAAGCTAACCAGGTAGTTCTTCAAGTTTGAAACAAGTTTGTGAAAGAATGTAAAAGGATTTAGAATGTTTGGCCTGAAGAGTCTTCAAGCACTGTGAGCAGAGTTAAAGGCTACTCTGTTGGGATTTTGGAAGACTAGAATGGGTAAAAAAAACACACACAATAGAAACCTACTTTATGAGGTTGGAAAGGAGAAAAAAAATCCACCAGAAACCAGGCTAGAAGTCATTCTGGCTTGATACATTCTGATAAATACCTACTTGATCTATACTTCCTGAGAATTAGAGTGAGCATGAATATAAGATAAATATACTAATTTGTCAGATGGCTGATGTTCCAAAACAGGACAAATAGCAATCTGGTTATTGAACCCATCTACTTCAACAGGGAAGAAAAATGGAGCAGAGTGATATGGGAAATGTAGAATTTAGTGAGGAAAATGTTTACTCTTCTAAACAAGGATGCTCTGAAGCCATTGCAGTTGCTATGCCCCTAGGGTCATGAAAGAGGAAACTTGGAACTTTTCTCTCCATTAAAAAACAGGAAAATTGTTCTGAGGTAAAATTCTACCAGCTGGAGAACCATATAAAAATGCAAATTTATTTTAAAGGAGAGTTTCTGTAACTGTTGAGTTTCTGGCCTGGACTAGCCCCATAGTTTGTACCCATGTGCTACTGCTTATCTGGATCACCAATCCCAAAGTCCCAAAGAAACACACAGTCACATATTAACTTCCTGCTTTTTGCTCTATGGCTTAGGCACATTGCTAGCTAGTTCTTCTTCTTAACTCAACCCATTTTCATTAATCTGTCCTGCCACATGGCCCGTGTCTCACCTTTGTCTTTTAGATGTTGCTTCTTTGGGAGTCTGGCTCATCTGTGTCTGACTCTGCCCTTTTTCCCATACCTATGTTCCTGCCTATGACTACGGTGTTTGCCAAGGGTCAAAACAGCTCCTTTATTTAAAGACTGATGTTCACAGCATACAGAAAGATATTCCCACATCAGGTTACTAAATTGAGTACACTATAGAATCAAATGTCATATCGTATATAGAGTGTCTAGATTAAATCATTATTAGTGGAAAGATCCACTCTAAATATGGGTGACATATTTCATGGGACCGACTCCTATGTTAAGTAAAAATAGAAGGGTAACCGAGTGCTGGGACTCAACTCTGTCTGCTTCCTGACTGTTGATATAATGTGACCAGCTCCCTCAAGTTCCTGAAATCAGAACTTCATCTTCATGATGGAACCATAAAAAATAAAATAAAATAAGCTTTTCTTCCAGTAGTTGCTTCATGTTAGATTTTTGATCACGGCAACATAAAATGTAGCTATTACACAGAAACTTCTTTACACACACACACACACACACACACACACACACACACACACACAAACACACACAAATGCTCATGATTTCTACATTTTATGACACTGGTTAAAGAAATAAATCACATTTTTTTTTTTAATCTGAGGAGATTATTTCAAATATTCACAAATGAAAACCCTTATTATCTTTAGAACAGATGGTAATTTGTATGGAGTAATAAATAAGATGCCTCTTTAAGCTATGGCTGCCCTCTTCAGGATTGTGTTATCAAGCATCAAAAATGTATACAGTTAATCTCTGATATGGGAATGTCTTCCTGTTTACTGTGAATATCAATCTTTAAATAAAAGAGCTGTTTGGCCTTTAGCAAACACTGTAGCCAAAGACAGGAGCATAGTTAGAAGAAAGAGACAGATTGAGTCAGGGGCCTAAAGAAGAAACATTTAAGGAACACAGGTGAGCCACGGGCCAAGTGGCAGACTAATGAAAACAGATTGGGTTAAAATGAAAGAGCTAGCTAGCAGTGTACCTAAGCTGATGTGGGAATGCCTTTCTGTATGTTGTGAATATCAATCTTTAAATAAAGGAGCTGTTTTGGGCCATGACAGGCACCATAGAAGAAGTAGGAGGAGAAATCAGAGCATAGGTAGGAGAAGCAGGATGGAGTCAGGCAGATCAAGCAAGCCGCCCAAGGAGCAACATGCAAGGAACACAGGTGAGCCACGGGCCACGTGGCCGACAGATTAATAGAAATAGGATGATTTAAGATGGAAGAGCTAGCTAGAAATGTGCCTGAGCCATAAGCCAAACAACATAAAGTTAATATAAGCATCTGAGTCATTTCTGGGGGCCTGAGCGGTGGCAGCGGGATGCTAAGGGGTCTGGCACAGCAGGTCTGTGGGTCTGGGCCTCTGGCCGCCTGGGACCAAGAAACCCCACTGCAACACTAAGCCATTGTCAAAACAACATGAAATTATTATAAACATCTGAGTCATTTTGGGGGCCCTAAGCAGCAGCAAGTGGCTTGGCATTCTGGGATAGCAGGTCTGTGGGCCTGGACCTCTGGCCAGACGTGATCAGAAAACCTAATGTAACAAATCTTCTCTATATTTCCATAAATCAGGGCTATATATTTACATTGCTACTTTTCCAGTCTGAGACTTCTTTAAGGTAGCATAAATCCCTTTAATCATGTATAAACAGTAGTTGCTCAATAAATGCTGAAACAATTATAATTTATGACAGATTAACGAAAGTTGTCAGTTCTATATTCTTTATATTCCTAGAGATTATTTGGATTGTAAAATAATAATATTATACAAATGTATGATTGTGTGTATATATGTGTGGGTATGTAAAAACTCCAGACATAAGGATACCAACAAATGGCAGATTTTTACTAAGAACAAATATTGGAATCATGATGAGATGTAATAGTGCATGATTAAATGAAGGTCAATAACTTGCTATTAAAGACACTCTAGGGATGCCAGTCTTTTACATAATATACAGAAAGGCTACACTATTTTATTATTTTAAAAAATGGGCTCATAGCTAGAAAACAGTTGTCAAAATGAAAAGGGTAATTGTTTGAAATTCTTTATTATCATAATTATTAGAAGTTTATGACTTTGACTAATTATTTGTATGTTAATTACTTCACTACTTAACTGTTTTATGTATTTATATATTTGACAAAATAGCTAGATTTGTTCTGTAATTAATGTAAAGCATTTTAATGTTTCCAGAATCTACTCTATCAGCAGTAACATCAGATTTATGAGTGCTAATCTCATTAATATTAATGGAATTTTTGTGCATAAATCTTTTTATGTATCACTGATGGAGGAGAGCTTGGGGAAAACGCTAAAATTCTCATGTGCCAAGGACATTAGCAAGAATGAATGGTATCGAGGGATAGAAATCTTATTAAAGAATGATCATCTAAATTATGCTCAGAAGTTGTAAGAAATAATTGTCATTATATCATGGAGAAAAAAATGCTCTTTTGTGAGAATAGAAACCTATTTCAGCATCCTTTCTTTTTGGAAGAAATAGTGATGACTGCAAATTTTGCAAACACAGGACATACATTTTAGGAAAAATATTTCTGACAGCTATTTGATTGAAGTTCATGTATATCATTTTTAAATTTTGTTTTAATTTCTATTATTTCAATTAAACTCAAAATCTCCAGTAAATACTTACTTTAAAGCCCAAGCCCATTTTCAATAGCTGTGTCTTGCTCTGCTTTCAAGTGTCACAACAGATGTTGCATTTGTAATAGCAGAGATGAGTGACTTTACTACCACAGTATTCATAATTTTTATCAATAAACATGGTTATCATTGGCTGAGCAGGATCAGATGTTCCTAAGGTCCATCTAATTTAACATGTAAATTGACAGTTCAGGGCACAAGCATCCACAGAGGTGTTAATTAAAAATATTAAGTCAGCAACATGTAGGAAACATAGATTTCCTATTTCATGCTTTTTTCCTTTATATCAAATTTTATGAATAAATAAACACATTTTATTTAATCTTTAGTAGACATACCAAATATATTTGGAATATAAAAACTCCCTTGAGGAAATGAAATTAAAGGAATAAAGAAATAGCCAGAACTCTGTCTACTTCAATAGTATTTGTAGGATATTAGTTATACATTTTAATAATCTGTTCAAAACATTTAGCCTCTACACATTATGTTTAATAATAATTTAGTATGACTCAGAGACATACTTAATATTTAATTTATACATCAACTGGTATTAAATAATTACAAATTAACTAATAATAATAATGATTTTAAGTATATTGTATTCAGCACAAAATGAATTACAGGACTATTTAATAAAAGACACATGAGAGATGAAAACACATGAAGTGCTTTGCTATATAAGGATGAGGGTTACTGTAGTATGAGGTTTCTGGCCCTGACTTTTGGGCCTTGCCTCAAGGTTTAGGCCTGCAGACCCGCAGACACACAGACCCACAGATCCACAGAGACACACAGATGTTTACAATTGTTTTAGGCTGATCGGCCTAAGGCCCAGGCATATCACTTGCTAGCTCTTTACCCTTAAACTAACACATGTCTCTTATCTCGTTCAGCCATGTGGCTGGGTACCTTTTCTTAGAGCTGCATAATTGCCCTCTGCTTCTTCAGGCTTCTCTCTGGCATTCTGCTCTGAACTTCCTATTCTCAGAGTTTTTAGTCTGGTAGCCCCGCCCACACTTCCTGCCTGCCTTTGGCCCATCAGCGCTTTTTATTAAACCAGTGGGTGGGACAATTATTTACCATGAAACAACACAATACCCCTACAGGTTACATTTTTTTAATCACCAGAACCCCCCCAAAAAACTGGGTAGGTGTGTGAACTTACTTGCAGTTTCAGTTTCAATATGCAGGTGACAGAGAGAGGGGTCCATAGACAAGGTGGCTAGCTATGATAGCCGAACTCATGAGCAAGAAGCTCTGCCTAAATCAATAAAAAAGGGAATAGTCAAGGAAAAATTTTTGTTAGCTTTGGGCCTACACACACACACACACACACACACACACACACACACACACATTAAAAAAATGATATTTTGACAATAGGCAAAAACCCAGAGGGCTGAGATAAAAATCAAATCAATTCAGACTGATTAAGATTTTGAATTTTATGGTAAGATTTTGGCAAGTATTCTAAAGTATTCTAGTGTCTAGGTTATTGAATTGTTTCAAGTTGAATGGTGGCATGGGGATTTCTGGTTTGTAAAGAAGTACTCCCCTCTGCAGTGGAATAATCCTCTTGTACATTGTAAAGAGTTGTTACATGAATTGGTTTAGTAAAATGCTTACTGGTTAGTAGCCAGGCAGAAAGTACAGATGGGGTGACCAAAGGAAGAAGAGTAGAGTCAAGGAGACACTATAAGCCACAGATCACATGACAACAAATAGATTAATAGGTATAGGTTAATTTAAATGTAAGATATAGTATATAATAAGCCTGAGCCATTGGGCAATCATTTTTAATTAATGTAAACCTCTGTGTGATAATTTGGAAAGTGACTTCTAAGTATTTGAGAGTTACAGTCGAGACAAAAACTTCAATCCATTTACACCTCTCAATATGCAAAGACGGTCAAGTGGGGAATTATTACATTTGCGTAAATGTTCTTATGCTGAACAATAATGTGTATCACTGAGACTTTCCACATAATCACTTATAAACATGGAAGATTTCTTGATGGTCATATTCTAGCTGGTGTAGCAATCCAAACATTTAGTAGTTTAATGCAGTATTTAGGCATCTAAAATATTTATAACCAGATACTTTATGTTTAATACAACTTTGTAAACATGTATGGACAAAAATATTATAAGTAGATAAATGATTTTACATAGTTAATAATTGATAAACATATAACTGTTGAGTCCTATTGTTAGGATAAAAATAAAGCTTTTACTGATGCTGTTCCTTTCCTGGTTGCTGAAACAGAATACCTAGCAAAAGCTACTTAGGAAAGGAAAAGTTTACATGTCTCACAACATGAGGGTGTTTGGTCATAATGGGAATTCCTAAAGGCCAGAGCATTTTCAATCATGAAACAGAATGTGGATGCTGGTACTCAACTTATTTTCTCCCTTTTTTTAGGTCTATGAGCTCAACCCATCTTTTGGACTCAGCCTTAATCAACTTGTCAAGATGGGCAGAATACAGTCAAATTCTTAGCCAAAGTATAACTCAATAGTCTTTAATCTAGTTCCTGATAGAATCCTTGTTTCTTTCTGTAATCCTGTGACTCAGGACCCTTTCTTAGTCTTCTCATTCTGGTCTCCCGAACATTCACCTTAGAGCCTACTCAGTCCTCTTAACAGGAGGAGTCTCTGGCTTTTCTAGGTCAAAATTCTATACACTTTTACACTCAGGCCTTAAAACATAAAATGAACTCGTAATGATATTCTTCAATACTCGTAGATAAATGTCCTGCTCAGCCATCATTGTCGAAGCTTCCTTCTTTAGTAGATGGGAACAAATACAGAGAGCTAGAGACCCAGGAACGTTCAGTTCCAAACCAGATGTTTTCACCAAATCCCTCTTCCTGAGGCTCAGGGAATCCTGAGCAAGTGGACTCGGAGAAGTTAAAAGCCAGAGAAAATTAAAAATACCAAAAATAAAGGCCCTCTAAATCACTTTTCAAAGCTCATTTGAACGCATAGAGACTGGAGCAGCATGCATATGACACACATGGGACACACACACACACACACACACACACACATACAATTTATCATCTATCTATCTATATCTACCTATCTATCATCTGTCTATCTATCTAACTAACTTTATTTATGTACACACAGACACACACACACACGCACACACACACACACACACACACACACACACACACACACGAGTTATCAACACATCAGTTCTACACTGATTTGTCCCAATTTTCTATACTATGTACCTTCTCATTGTTGTGATATAATGTTTGACAAAACCAAGTTAAGGAGGGAAAGGCTTACTTTTGAGATGTCAGTTTAAGGCACACTGGATCATTGTATGGAAGCCATGGTAACAGGAGCTTGAAGCAGGCAGTCACATTATATTCACAAGCAAGACTAATGTAGTGAATGATGGTGTACATTCACTTTCTCCTTATATTCAACCAAGGATCCCAGCCTGAGGAATGATTCTACACACTTTTGGGGTCAGTCTCCCAAATAGATGAACCAAATCCAGAAACTCCCACATAATCATGCCCATAGGTTTATCTCTTAAATGATACTAAATTCTTTCATTTGAAATTTCAAATTCTAGTAAGCATTAGTGTTGTATTTTAGTTTCTCTGGGTCCCGGTTAGCCAGAGATCCGAGACACACAGACCTGCCGTGCCAGACCCCTCAGCTGCCCAGCCGCCAGGTCCCCAAAAATAACTCAGAGGCTTATATTTATTTCAGGCTGTTTGGCCTATGGCTCAGGCACATTGCTAGCTAGCTCTTATATTTTAAATCAACCCATTTCTATTAATCCACGGGCCACGTGGCGGCCCGTAGCTCACCCGTGTCTCCTTACATGTTGCTCCTTGGGCGGCTTCCGCGCGGTCTCCCTGACTCCACCCTGCTTCTCTTACCTGAACTGACTCTCCTCCCACCTTTTTTATGGCGCCTGCCATGACCCAAACCAGCTCCTTTATTTAAAGATACAGTACGCACAAATGTATTCCCACATTTCCCCCTTTTTCTCTAATCAAAAAGGAAGGTTTCAATTTTAACATAGCAAAATTACATATAACAAAATAGCCATCAAGCAAGAATTATAGTTACAATATCTAGTCTACTTGCACTTAGCAAAATTAAAGAAAACATTCTATCTACTTTATTTTTATGAATCTAAAGTTTTATATCTAATATATTTTTTAAATGACTAAGAAAAACTGTACATATAACTATCTAATCTTCAACTACATCAAAGACCACAGAAGGATATAATATTTACCCAAGTAAACCAGAAGTGCAAACGACTTCTAAAATCTAGAAAGGACAGAGATGACACCTATCTGCCTGGACAGTCACCCAAAGTTCCTTTATAAAGTTGGGGCATCCGTCTTCAGCCTATAGGCCTTGAGTCTCTTTTCATTTCAGTGAAGCAGGAAATCCGCTCTGTCCATTCTGGCACAGTTCATCTGTTGCTTCTCCTTGAGTCCTGAAGAATGTCTGACAGTTTTCTCTGTAAAGCAGGAACCCGAATGATGATCTTGGCTTGCTCTGCCAAAGTCCAGAGGTCATCTTCTTATGGAACCTGCATGTCCAGTTTAAACAGCATACTGTCAAGCAGTCAATATAAAAACAGTTTCTTCTCCAGTGGCTTACCATTACCACAAATAGATGAGACTCTATATGGAGTTTCTTCAATGCCCATTTTCCTGTTGAAGTAAATTAGTGCTGCCAGGTATAGACCTGTCTCACTGTCCAGAAAAGTCTAAGCTCTTAAAATATTTTAAATGCCATATTCTGTAGGTCTTAGAAGTATTTGAAGATTATCTATTTAATTGAAATATATCTTTGTATACTTAAAAATCTTAACTAACCTAACTATAAGTTTGATTATCAAAAGTGACTATTAACCTTCATTTCTTAATTATACACTACAATTTTAAAACAGTTACATGAACATCATACCTTAAACAAGAATAGAAAAACACATATAGCATAACAAAATTGACCTTAAATTTGTATCAATAAACCAAAATCTATACCAATGTAAAGCATTTTGAGATTAACAGCTGATTACCTGTAAATTCAATAATCTAATTTTTTAAAAAAGCATTTACATACCATATCCCCCGTTTTTTCTTAGAAAGAGATTGACTATGACCATTAACCATTTATAATGAAAACAAACATTTAGAAACAATATTTGGGGAATTTGGGCGAAGTTATTCATTACTACTTCCTGCTGATTAAGGGGCGTTGAAAATCTCACGGTTGTTGAGACTGGGTCATAATCTGCAGCTGTGAAGCTGATCTGGCCATCTCTTCTCATCAGAGGTTTTTTCAGGGGGTCTTGGTTGATGAAACCATATTTGCCTGGAAGCAATCCACAGGTTCTCATCCTCTGTGGAGACAAAAGCAGAACTCTTCCGAAGCAATAAATCCTTAGACACAAATTTTGAAATCAAAATACCTTTAAAAAATATATTCTTGTTTAACTTAGTAGCCTTGGTATTTGCAATCCATTGTCTTTCTGCAGTTAGCTCATTAACAGTTAAAAAACTAAAAGAAAACACAATAACAACCAAAATCCAGATTTTGTGTCTATTTTCCATCTTTACGTGGCTTATTATATTTTTATCACTCTATTTCTCGCTTTAAAAACTTTTTCTAACCTCTTTATTTTCTCTCTGAGGCCTATGTACCTTTTACAAACATTGTAACCCGTTTACAGGTTTTCTTTTTATCTGAATCTGTTTTATTGTGAATCCTTAATCATCTTCTAACCTTAAGAGCTTTTAAAATACATTCTCCAAAAAGAAGCACAGTTTTTGCAAATTAGGCTGAATCACTAAGTTTTCTTAAGCGGACTGTAAACAGAGCACACCCAAGAAGGTGCTGCCACGAAGAAAATCTGTTTCTCTTTTGTTCCAAATAAGCAGAAATCTAAAATCAATCACATTACTGAGTCTTTTGTTAGTTTTCAGGAACCCGCCTGATTGTAGCTCACACTGCCTGTCGCCAGCCCGCCGCTGGCGCCATTTTGAGTGTGACCTGGACCATGCTTTGTTTGTACAAAGACCCGCTCCACACACACAATTTGGAAGCTGCCTTTGCTCAGTTTCTGCGATCTAGAACTCTTTTTAATCTTTATCAGGCTCTAAGTGGATAATCGGCCCACGTTGGATGCGCCATCTGTTGTATTTTAGTTTCTCTGGGTCCCGGTTAGCCAGAGATCTGAGACACACAGACCTGCCGTGCCAGACCCCTCAGCTGCCCAGCCGCCAGGTCCCCAAAAATAACTCAGAGGCTTATATTTATTTCAGGCTGTTTGGCCTATGGCTCAGGCACATTGCTAGCTAGCTCTTATATTTTAAATCAACCCATTTCTATTAATCCACGGGCCACGTGGCGGCCCGTAGCTCACCCGTGTCTCCTTACATGTTGCTCCTTGGGCGGCTTCCGCGCGGTCTCCCTGACTCCACCCTGCTTCTCTTACCTGAACTGACTCTCCTCCCACCTTTTTTATGGCGCCTGCCATGACCCAAACCAGCTCCTTTATTTAAAGATACAGTACGCACAAATGTATTCCCACACATTAGCCTTCACATATATATGCTTAAAAATAATCTGTTATTCTATAATGTTTGCAATCATTTCTGTCTATTACCACTAAAATATATTTTCTTTAACAACAGAGTTCAGAAAATTTATAATTTTGTTTTTCTTATAAGAAAAAAAAAAACCCAGAAACTTCTATTGCAATAGTAAAGCAGGACTATTCTATTTATACCAGTTGGGAAATATTTTGTTTGCTTACTTCCCACACATGATTCTTCCTTTGTATTTGAAAAGTTTGTAACACACCAAACATATCAAATAACTAAATAAATAAGTATAGGCTGTAAAGCATGCCACAGAGCTTAGTAAGATACCACACATGCTTGGGTCAGACATCCACTCAGGATGGGATTTTGAAACAGAACTGACATTTAATATTTCTACTGTGTGGGCTCACTTTATAAGCTTTTGTTTGTGGTGAGTAATGCTTGTACAATTATTCAGAACTTGTACCTCCTTGACACACTCATCAATAAAAATGTACAGTATCCTACAATGATTTAAAATTAATATTCAGTGACACCTACAAGTAAGTCATTAATTGGTGGACTGACACTTTGCATGCAAGGGGCATATTATATGTCACCTTTAATTTACTGCCATGGAGAGTTCCATGCTGACATTTTTGTAAAGGTAAAGCCATTTTATATTCTATGCTCACTAAGAGCATAGCATGTCTTTTAATTTCCAGTTTATCGTAGGTTTGATCTTAATTTTTTCAAAGAAGTTTTTTTTTTATTTTTTTTGCATGAGCTACATTAGCCAAAGTTGTGGATGTTTATTCATAAATTGTAGGTGCACATTCTCCATACTGTCACATCAGAAATAAGAAAATTCTGAAAGATGATATGTATTATTATTTACACTGTTTGTTGCTTTTTTCATTTTGAGGAAGGGACTCTTGTTTACCTAGCCAAGAATTCTATTTGTATCAGAGGGTGTCCTTTAATTTCTTATCTTCCTCTCTCCTTCTGACAGCTGGCATTGTATGCACCACCATATCCATAGCATTCAGTGGTGGAAATTGATACTGGACTTTATGTGTGCTAGGCAAGTACTCTTCCATCTTAGCCACCCCACAGCCGGATGGTTCTAATTTATTTAAGAAGAAAATATTAAGGCATATGTTACTTATTTTGTGAGTCTCTCTAAACAATAACTGGCAAATTAGATATATATTTAAATAAAGGTTAGTTTAGTTATTTCAATTACTGTTTGTTGCTAGTAAATACTACTGAAATGAAACAAAGATACTATTGTTAAATAAGGGTTCAACTACTAAGTATATGACAAACAGCACATACAATATTTCTAGAGTTGTCATTTTCTGACTAGCATGGAACTAACAATAACATGCTTTTAAGTTTGGTTGTTGTAAAATATAAGTTCAACATTTCAAAATTCTAAGTATTTTGGAAATGATGACCACCAGTCAATACAATATAAATAATTTTCAATTAGTGTTAATTTCCACTGATGTCTAGAATTTTTATTTGGTAAATTTTCTGACTCTAATCTAAAGCAAACCTTCAAAGGTACTTAAGTTTTCATGGTATTTCTTGGCTATTAACAACTAAATCTATCCATCTAATTATCATCTATGTAATACATATTTATATGTATACAATACATACACACATAAATAACTGAATTTTATATTAAGTATGTGTTTTATGTGTTTGCTTTTGAATATAATGTACATTTTCCATCCAAGCAAATATTTTCTCATTTTGATGCATATGATTCTCAGATCCTTAATTAATACTCTTATCTCAGAATTACACTTTTAATTGCTGTAGTGATATATTTTATATTTAATAAAGCATTCAGGAATATCAGAATACAGATCCAACTCTTCTAGCCTGTTTTTGTCTTTTTCTAGACAGGCTTTTCTGTGTTAACAATTCTGGCTTTCCTGAAACTAGCTTTGTAGACCATACTGGCCTTGAACTCACAGAGCACATCCTGCCTCTGCATCCCAAGTGCTGGGACTAACAGCACATGCCAAAGAGATGGCTCCTCTGAAATTCCAGACTACTTTTATTAAATATAAAATATATTGCCACAGATTGTACTAAAGACATGTTTATAGTAATAATCATAATACATTTTTGAATTTACATATATGTAACACATATATGTAAAATAGAGGTTAAAATTCTCCTTATTCTTAGTATTTGGAGAGAATGATGATCGGTAAATGTGGTATTTTCAATTGGTGTTAATTTCCACTGGCAGCTAGAACTTTTAATTGATAGATTATCTGACTCTAGTCCAAAATGAACATTCAAATGTACTTGCTTTCGTGGTAATTTTTGGCTATTAACAAAATGATTCTTTATAAAACAATTAAGAAACAGATACTGGCTATCAGTTTTTATGACATACAGAAGATTTAGAATATATTTTAATATATATTCAAAATGTCAAAATCAATATATGCATAATTTTTGCATAGTGTTTCTTCATTTTATGATTTGCTTCTTAATGTATATAAGATATATTGATTAAATAGCTTAGCGTAACCTTATGCTGCAGTCAGCTTATTTTCTAAATCAGGGTTAAAATTTACCATCTCACATTTGCTTTCAACTAATACAGTGCAGGATAACAGAAGCAGCCCGAGTCAGACAGAAGCTTCACCAATAAGATGACGTGAATATGAGAGAGAGAAGTCATGCAAGAAAACTTTGATTACCTTTTTGTCAGAACACAGTATTAGATGAAAGGAATTCGCATGCCTAGGATATTTTTAGTGGTGCTTCAGATATTTAATTTAATTCAAAAGGGCTTTGAAATGAGTTCTGCTTTGATGTGAGCACATTATTATAGGGATCATAACCAGACAATGGTTGTATATTCAAAGCAACTAGGTTTCTCACCTGCAATAATGGACATGTGTGGACTAAGACTTTAGGTAGAAGCTGCTGCTGTTCTGAATTCAGAATTATTATGTAGCTGCATGTGTGAAAAGCCATTTATCTTATGATAGTGTCCAAGCCATTTTCCTTTGAAATTTTATTCATGGCAGTTATCCTAAAAAAAACTGGAGTTGGTTTTCGTTCATTACTCCATCCATGAGATAATTTCTATGAAAATGGGAGCTGTAACTTAATTATTCCCTTCTATATGACCAACAACCCGAGTAGACCTACCTAGTAACAGCTTGTAGGCAAAGGTGATATAATGTAGAAGTGAAGTGCGTTTCTAGTATGTCATGTGTTTCTGCATTTTAAAATTGTAGTGAAACTTTATTCTATAAAGTGAAAGCAAAGACAAGTATAAAGTTATCATGTTTATATTTCATTTGACAATATTTCTGTGTAGAGCCTATTTCTGCAAGCTGATAGGCTCGGAAAACAATATATTCTCTACTGTGTCAATGAAATCATCAGTTTGGGCTATAATCTTAAAATTTGTACATAATTTGGGCATGTTAAAGGAGAATGAGCATATATATAATATTATAAATAAATATATACAGTTTTCAGAAGTCCATCTTCATGGAGGCAGCATCATTTATCTTTTATATTCACCTGCTAGTATTGTTATTTTCAATTCACAGCTTTCCAAGAGAAAAAAACTTTAAAATTGATGAATCTGATAGCAGATTGATATGTTAATTAATAACTTAGCAAATGCTGAGGGTTTTGGAATATTGACTATTCAAAGGCTCCATTTTCTTCTTTTTTTGCAAATATGTATTTCTCCCATAAAATATTGTGATTATTGTTTCCTCTCCCGCTGTTTCTCACAGTTCTTTACTACCTCTCCTTCTATCCAGATAAAGTGACTTTCTGTCTCTTCCTAGAAAACAAGCAACAAAGGATAACAATAATATATATATATATATATATATATATATATATAATATATCAACATAATATAGTAAGAGGAAACAAAGATAAACACATCATAATTGGAAGAGAATGAAAAGTACCCATGAGAAGGTTCAATAAACAGAGATACAGTTGTTTGCACCCTCAGACATCCCCCAAGCCGCTAAAATGAAAGTCATAATATATTTGCAAAAAACACTGTACCTACCTCTTCTTCAGGGTTCTTTGAGTCCTAAGGGGAAGATTTGGTCCTGTTAAAGCTGGATCTTCAAAGGAATCTCATTCTGCATGATATCTCGTTGTGGGTTTTTGTATTTTTTCACAGCTGCTGAAAAAGGAAGCTTCTCTGATGGATGCTGATCACAGTCCTGATCTTTGAATATAGAAGAATTTCATGAAGAGTTATTTTATTGTAATGTTCCTTTAGTAGAACAGTGATATTGAGTTTCCCCTAGATCCCTGGGCTCTGTAGGTTTTGGTTCTCAGTCACCCAATAGGGTATTGATTTTATGTTATGGAGTGAACCCTAAAACTGAAATCAAATATTGGCTGGTTACTCCCACATGTTTGTGTCAGCAGTGCACTACCATATCTTACAGATAAGTTACCATTGTAGAGCAAAGTCTTTGTAGCAGGATTGGTGTTTACTTTTCTCCAATGGTATGCTGAATACCTGTACCAAAATCTCCAGCACATCAGGTATCTCTTTTTGTGACAATACTATGCTGATTTTTTTATTATTATAGCTCTGTAGCATAATTTGATTTAAGGGTTAATGATATTTTCAGCAATACTTTCATTATTCAGAACTTCAATTTTTAACTACTCTGAATCTTATGCTGAAATTATGCTGAAAATTGACCTTTTAGTATCTGTGAAGAATTCTTTTGGACTTTTGATGAAAACTGTATTGAATCTGTAGATTGCTTTAGGTACCGTGGCCACTTTTACTATATTAATTTTACTGATCGATAAACATGGGAGATCTTTCTAATGTATATCTTCAATTTCTTCAATTTTTATTAGATTTTTTATAAGATTTTCAATTGTTAATTTGGAGTTACCACAAAATATTTTATATTTTTGAGTTTATTGTTAAAAGCATAATTGCCCTTATTTCTTTCCCAGTCCATTTGTCATTTGCACATAGGAAGGCTACTGATCTTTATGAGTTAATTTTATATCCACCTAATTTGCTTAAATTGTTTACAAGTTGTGGATTTTCTTTTCTTTTCTTTTCTTTTTCTTTCTTATTTTAGTCTGCTTGTATGGTGGGTGACTTTTATCCGTTTACACATACTGAACTGAAAAACCAGCCTGACTTCATCTTAGGTTTGAAAGCCATTTTCTAGTAAAGACAAACTAGGTTCATTCGTGTTATGATGCTATGATTAAATCTCTGTTTTGGAAAGTTGGGCTTGCCCTACTTGTAGCATTAATTATAAATGGATCAGTTCTGCCTGTCCCAGGAGTAGCAAACTTATCTTTGTCTTAGGAGGTTATTAGGACTACTTTGTTATCACACTGTGCTCCTGTAAACCCACCAAGGGGTCTGTCAAGGTCCATTTGGAAATGCTCTACCCCTTAGCTATAAATTCCTAATTTCCTTACATATGACCTGTCCAGAGTATTGACCTCACAAAACCATGCTTTAGAGGGAGGCAGACCATATACACAAATAAAAGACTGCTAAAATTTATCTGGCCATGATGATTTGGATCAGTGGTATTTTAGTCCCGTCTTTGGAATTAACAGAACCATCTATGACTCTCTGGGATAAGTCTACCTAATGATGACAGGTTTTTTGTTTTGTTTTTTTTTTTTTCTTTTTTATGTGCTGTTGGATTCAGTATGAAGATATATTATTGTGCAATATTATTGTGCATTTTTGCATCTATCTTCATAAGGAATATTGGCCTGTAATTTTCTTTCTTTGATGGGTCTTTGTTTGTATTGGGTATCAGAGTAAAAGTGCTCTCATAAAACAAATTGGACAATGTTATTTCTGTTTAATATTTTCCCAACTTCTATTTTGTGGAATAGTTTGATGAATATTATCATTAATGTTTCTTTAAAAGTTTGCTGTAATTCTGCACTAGAACTTTCTGCTTATACTGTTTTTGATTGTTGTTGTTTTGTTTTTTTGTTTGCTTGTTTGTTTTTTGGTCACTAGCTGTTAATACCATTTCTTTTTCAGTAGGGATCAATTTTGGAGATGCTGAGAAGAAGATGTATTCTTTGTGTTTGGGTAAAATGTTTTTAAAGACTTGTTGGGTCCATTTGGTTTATCAAGCCAGCATTTCTCTGCTTAATTTTTGTCTTGATGACCTGTCTATTGATAAGAGTAGGGTATAGAAGTCTCCAGTTATTAGGTTGTGAAGGTCAAATACTGTAGTAGTATTTGATTTATGAAATTGGGTGCATGGATGTTAAGAATTGAATTGTCTTTTTTATGGATACTTCCTTTGATGAGAATATAGTATCCTTTCTTATCTCTTTAGATTAGTTTTGGCTTGAAGTCTTTGTTTGATAAAAAATAAATGATTCTATCTGCTTGCTTCTTAGGTCCATTTACTTGGACTATCTCTTCAATCCTTGAACCCTAATTTGATACCTATTCTTAGAGATGTGTTAGAGGCTGCATTCTACTATAGCCTGGCAGCTCTCTTTGAGCTCAGCAATATGGAGGACTCTCTTCCCTAACATAGGGCACCCTGCTCTCTACCTTACGTTAATTGGAGACTGTCTCTAGGTCAGTATGTCTGACTTATTGTTAGTAAGACCCTTGACATAGTTCTCTACAGATACTTTCCCTGCTGCCCATATGGTAATTAGACATTATGCTAGTAGCTTTACAGTAGGACCGTGCTTCCATATGCGATAGCTAAGATTTGTACTAGCAGCATTATATAGGAGCTTGCTGTTTAATACAAATTAAGTGATGACCCAGCCACTGACCCCATCCTTTATATCGCCCCTCACTGAAGCTGTCTCCAAGAAGGCTATCTCCACAGTGTTCACAGGCCATACAAAGTTATTTGTTGTTGCTGCTGCTTCTTTGTCTTTGTGAACTGGTGGCCCATGGACCATGAGGAAAAGGGGACCCCACAATTGAAATTTTTATGTTAGAGTTTCCCTTTTAGCACATTAGGCATGACTGGATTTATAGGCATATTGTATAAATTTAGCTTTATCATTGAATGTCATATTTCTTCATTTATTATGATTGAAAACTTAAATTTTTCTGGAATCATGGTCTAGGCTGGTACCTGTGGTCTATTGAAGTCAATAGAGCATCTGACTGGGCCTTTCTGACTCTCGGTCTCCACTGAGTATTTCAGTGCTATTCTAATCAATCTGCCTGTGTGTGTTATAAGTCTTTTCTCCCATATTTATTTAGTTTAAGTGTTTATAGTTTTAATTATTATGTGATGAGGAAAATTTCATTTTGTCTTCATCTATTGGTGTTCTGTATGATCCTGTACTTTAATAGATAGCTCCTCCTTCAGGGTCCACATGTTTTGTTCTACGGTATTGTTGAAAATATTGCTCTGTGGTTTTGAACTGATTTCTTCTTCTTTCTCTATCTCCATTATTTGTAGAATTATTATTTTTTAGCATCTTAGATTCATTGAACTTTTTTTTGCCGTGAGTGTTGTAGTTTTAACATTTTTAGATGAAGTATCCATTTCTTCTACCACATTTTCAGTGCCTGAAATTCTCTCTTCTCTCTTGTAGTTGTGTTAATGAGTCTTAATTCTGACCCCTTTCCACTTTATATATATACACACACACACACACATATATATATATATATATATATATATATATATATATATATATATATATATATATATATACATATATACATATATATATTTCCAGATTTCACTCAGTTTGAGGTTTCTTTTAGGTCTTGAACTTCTTCCTTCATTTTCTTCCACTGCTTCAATTTGTTTTTATAGATTTCTTTAAGAGATTTATGCATTTCCTCTTTAAGACCTTGATCCTACTCATAAAGACTATTTTAAAGTCTTCATCTTATGCTTTAGTTATGTTAAGATATTCAGGGTTTAGTGTGGTAGGATTGAAGTCTCCAGAAAGAGTTATTTTCCTGAGAGTTATAAATTGTGCTTTTATGCTTGTATCTGGGATTAGAACAATTTAATTCTAGATAGGAATATTTAGTATTGTTTTGGTGGTTTTTTTTTCCCCCATTGGTGTATGTTTCCCTGTTTGGTTGTTAGGAGACTGTGTTGGCTCTGTGTTGCCTAGTAGAAAATTTTTCTGGGATCCTGGTAAATATGACACTTAGAGTTCCAGGTGAAACATATTCATAGAAGAGGGTAAGGTGTTGCATGGGAGAGAGGGAAATTTGGTGTTCCACCAGGGTCTGATTAGTTCCCTCAGAATGAGAGAGAAAGTAAGCAGAGACTACAATAGGGGGTCTGCTACAGAGCTGGAGATGAGTCTGGAGAATTGTATATGGAGCAGAGGAGAGATAGTGAAGATCTGAAGTTTGCCTGCCTGATGCCAGCCTACTTGCTTCTCTGGCAGGCCTGGCTGTTTAACTCCCAGACAATGCCTGCTGGACTTGCAGTTTTGGGTAACAAGATGAGGAAGTCTGGAGGAGAAGATCTGCTTGATCTACCAGAGATGAGGTAGAAAAAAAAGGGAAACTGTAATAGGTGGTCTGCTATGGAGGTGGAGATGTGGCTGGGTGATTCGATTCGGGGAGAGGAAGAGAAAGTACAAAATTTACACTTAGGCTAACTTCTTCCCTGGCCATAATGGCCTTCAGGTTCCATGGAGCATTTAATGAAAGGGACAGAGATAAGGTGATGAGTTTTGGGTTGAAAAGGGTTTTATTTAGAGGGGAGGAAGATCTGTGTGACCTCCCTGAGATCAGGGCAAGGAAGAACGCTTTGCACTACAGGTGATCTGCTGTCTCGATGGGAGTAGAATGAGGGCATTGGATTTGGAGGAGAGGACGGAGATGTGATAATCTGCTGTTGGTCTACTAGCTTCCATGGCTACATTAGCCTGAAGGTCCCTAGGGAACGCCTAGGGATTTGGGAGCTGGGATAAAGTGGGATAAAGTGATGTGTCTGAGGAAGGAAGGTGAGGAGAGAAAGTCTACATGATCCATTGGAAATGAGAGCCGAGAGGAAAGGACTACATCCTTGAGTGATGAGACTTCTGCTTACAAGCACAGCAGCATGCCATTGATTAAGACAGAGTGTTAATTTGTTAAATTTGTAATGGAGGAGAAGGAGGGACAGAGCCATTTTGTATTTGTGTTAGGTGCAGTTCATTACGCTCTAAGTAAACATAAACAGAGTTTCTCTCTGTGTTTCAAGTGCTATGAAAGACTAGTTGAGGGTGGCTATATCTGTAAAGGATTCTCAATTGGTTGATTATTAATTGACTGTGATAAAATATAACTGTTTGTAAACTATGATGGGTCAACTAAGTTTACAAGTACATAAATGCACACAGTTATTCTGATTGAGATCACTTTTATTTTGCAAAGCAATAATAAGGCAGAGTATACATTAAGAAGTTAGGCTTCCCATCATCAAAGGAGATTCTCTTACCGAAATAACATGGAACAATTTGTTTTCATGAGCAAAGTTTGGACAAGAGGCTTAAAGCATGCATTCTTTTTCAGAATTTATGTCCAGAGTCTTTTAAATGCAAGTTCTTTGTCTGTTTAGATGCCCAAGTCTGTGAATAGAAAAGTAGTTTAGGGTTTTGGATACCCTAAGCAGTTTCCATAAACCTGGTACTAGTAAACAAAATCTGACTTAAATTGGACCATTTGGTGCTTCCTGGGGCATCTAATGAGTCGATTATTTCTTCCCACTACAAATAAGAGCAACGGCAAGGAAATAAAATTGGACTTTAGTGGAATTTAAGTGCTTTAGAGCCTCCAGTTTTTCTTCTGTGGTCAAGAATTTTTAAAAGATTTCTATAGTGATACTTTAAAAAAAATAAAGCAAAACTCACAGGTAACTATGAAAAAGACTAAATTTAGTATGCAATACTTATTCTTTTGGCTTTATATGGAGCTATATTACAATACTCCCATTAATGTAGCCATTTTAATTCATATAGACCAATGCTCATTCAAGCAAAGCAGCTCTTCTGATTAAATCTAGAAGGTTCTTGTCACCATTCACTTGCCATATAGCACCAGCTCAATTTTTGGAACAGAAATTCAATTCACTTTTGGTAAAGCACTTATTTAATTTATTATAAGAACTTTCCCTGTGATATTTATTAGAACATTCTACATCCAAATGAATACCTTAATTTTATATGATTTCTGTCAATAGCATAAAACTTCCTTTTTGATTAAGAAATCATTTGAGACATATTATGGGCCTATATGTTATACTTCTGTATTCTTTTGAGAGATGAGTAACAGTTCTGAACTTTTGAAATACTGCCTTTAAAGTGGTATCCTAAGGAGAACAGTAACAGTATTTTATCAAAGCTACTTGATAATAAAAAGAATATTTGTGAAAGGCCAATTGAGGGAAGTACAACTCATGTGATATCTCCTTTCTGATTCTAAGAGCATGTATTAAAAGAACATGGGATTTCTCTGAAAAAAAAGTTTTGAAGAACAATATTTAGATCTAATTTATTTACTGTATCTTTTAAAAATGGATCTGAGTGAGTTATGGTTTATCTTACAAGTTCTCGTGTTTAATGACTAGTTTTATTTAATGAATGAAACATAGGATGGTGATTAGCACACAGATTTATGGATTACCTTTCACTGTCTATGAAAGTTTATTCATCCATTAACTAGTGTAAGAACAGTGTTCACCCGAGTTTCCCTTGCACTAGGTGTCTTCCTGGCTCTGAAATGACTTCTTTTCAGTTGTCTCTTCCAGTCCCCTTCCTCCCTTCTCATTCCTACCTGATCCCTCATGTTTCCATTCTCACCCATCATTAGTCCACTCGCCAAAACTCTTCCATTCCCCCTTCCCAGGGTGATCCAAGAGTTCCCCTATGAACCCCTCTTATTTCCTGGCTTCTTTGTGTCTGTGGATTGTACCATGACTATCTTTTACCGTACAGATAATACCCACTTATAAGTGCGTATATATCATGTTTGTTTTTCTGGGTCTGTATTACCTCACTCAAGATGAGGTTTTCTAATTTCATCAATTTTCCTTTGACTTTCATGATGTCATTGTTCTTAACAAATTTACACTCCACTGTGTAAATGTGATATCACAGCTAAGACTCCCCAGAAAAAGAGGATACTTAACCTGAATTGGCCACGTCCTATGACCAGGTAAAGCTACCAATGGAGAGACTGGGACACCAACCCAGTCATATGACCTTCAACACTTACATTCTGTTCAGCCTGTAGGATATACTGGGGTAAGGGTAACATAGAGATTGTATAATGGCCAAAAAAATGTCTGGTCCAGCCTGAGACCTATGCCACAAGAGTGAGCCAATACCTGACACTTTCTGTAAGTCCAGGACCCAGGGACTGGATGGCCTAGAGACCTACAATAGAATGAAACTTAAATGGAGAAAAAAAATGTTAATCTAATGATGCCTAATGATATTTCGGCATACTTGTAGTTTGGTACCTAGTCTGATCCTCATCAGAGAGGCTTCATTGATCAACTGATAGAAATAAATGCAGAGACCCCAACCGAACATTAGACATAGCTTAGGGAGTCCTGTTGTAGAGAGGGGGAAAGGATTGTAAGAGCTAGAGGGGTGAAAGACACCTCAATAAAACCCACAGTATCAAATATCCTGGGTTCATAAGAACTCACAGAGACTGAACTGACAACCAGGGAGCATACATGGAACCGATCTAGCTATGTATGAAAGAGTTGCGTAACTTGGTCTTCTTGTGGGACGCCTGACAATAGGATAAGTAGCTGTCCCTGACTCTTCTGCTGGCATGTGAGATCTATTTCTGGTACTTTGCTTCCTTGACCAGGGAAGCCCTAACAATATAAGGGGAAGTGCTTAGTCTTACTGCAACTTGATATGCTATATTCTATTGATATCTATAGAAAGTCTAAACTCTTCTGAATAGAAACAGGAGAAGTAAATCTAGGGTACAGAAGGGAAGGAGAGAAGGGAATTGGAAGAGAGAGGGGAAGGAACACTGTGTTTGGGATTTAAATAAATAAACAAAGAAAATAAAGAAAAAGAAAACAAAAGAGGAACGTATTCTCATTCCAGTGTCTATCTTGACCCACTATCAAAATAGTCCATGGATCATGACCTCATGCATTTCTTTAGTGTTTTATTTTTAGGATCATAACTATTGGAGTTACTGTTTTATTGTTTCAGAGATATCATGATTATAGCAAATCTTATAAAAGAGAGCATTTAATTGTTGGCTTGCTTACAGTTTCAGAGGCTTAGTCCATATTTGTCATGGCAGGGAGCATGGTAGCAAGCATGGTGCTGGAATAGGAGCTGAGCTATACATCCTGATCTGTATGCAGAAAGAGAGGAGAGACTGTTGAAACCTCAAGGCACAGCCACAGTTACACACTTCCTCCAATAAGGCCACACCTGCTCATCCTTCTACTCCTCAGATAGCGCTGCCCTCTAATGACCAAGAACTCAAATATGTGAGCCTATGAGGGGAGTTCTCACTCAAACCAGTAATAACTACATACAGTTGAAGGAGTATAATAAAACGTGTGTGACACACACATGTATTTTATTTTATATTTTTATTAATTCTTTGTGGATTTCCCATCATGCATTCTGATCCCACATTTCCCTTGTTTCCTCAAATCTGTTTTCTGCCCTTGCAACCTCTCTCAAATCAAAACAAAATTCTAAAGAAAAATGAACAACTAAGAAACAGAAAGAAAGAGAGAAAGGAAGAAATAAAGAAGATAAAAGGAGAAAGAAGATGATAAGGAGGGGGAGGAGAAGAAGAAAAATAAATAAAGGCAGAAAGAACAAAACAAAGAAAGACAGAAAGAAAAATCTATAGAACTGAGTGGAGCTAAGTTTAGCCCTTGGTAAAGTTTTGTTTTAAGTGGAGTTCTTTTTCAGAAGTGAGTCTGTCCTGTTCTCTTCAAGGTCTACAGCTATGATGAGGGGTGGAACCATCTCTTCCCTGAGGGGTAGGGCAAGCTTTCCTGCTGCAGTATCCAGCAAGGGACAGGGCAAGCTATCTCAGGGCCAGTGAAGATTAATGGCCAGTCCAGCAAGGTGCTATTCCAATGACCTCTGTGCTAATTCTGTTGCTGTAGGACCATGGATCCAGACATGGCCCTTGACAGATACTCAGACTTGGATGCTACCACAGCTCCAGCGTCAGAATGGGCCACCTAAATCAGCATGATCCCCCAAGCAGAATAACCCAAACACTGACCCCAGGTCCTAAGTGTCTAAGTTGACCCTGGGCATCTTAAGAGTCCTCAGTGAAAACTCATAATATATATATAACACACAGGAACCCATAGAAAGTCGTATTTGGGTTTTTCTCCATCTCACTTTTCCAGTCTCCGTGTAAATTCACAGCATACACTGCACTTCATTATTATGCTATCTGTTCTTGCACAATTGTTGGTAAAATACAAATTTTCCTTTGTGAGAAATATTCTTGTAATGAAAGATCTGTATGTTTTCACACTTAGTTATTTTGCAGTATTATCAAATACATTGACAATGTTAAAATTTCATGAATTTCATTAAATAATTTCCAAAGGATATAGTCCAGAAAACACACAAACAATACAAACATTATGATGACTTCTCTCAAAATGTGAAACTTACATTGCATACATACCAAACACAGAATCCACATGAGTTACTAGTGACTCCTTTTTTTCTAACAATCAAAAACTGCTAAACTTTTTTAGTATCAAGATTTATTTTAGCCCCCTAAATTTTTTGAAGTAATGTGATCCATATTTTTTTTACCTTGACTATTTTATTTCATTATCAGTGAGATTCATTGATACTCCTTAAAGGATATAGAGACAACTACTTTATGCTATCACTGTATAGTATTCCACTGTGAATTAAAAATTATCATCCATTCTATTATCAATTCTAAGTGATGCTATGTTGGAATTTTGTACTGAAGGAAAAGTGAGTACTATGGAACCTTTTATATTTAAGCTTTTAAATATTTTATTTAGCATGTTTTGCCTTAAATTTTATTTAAAATATGGCTGTAAGTTTTTTTTTAATATGATTATGAAGATTTTTTTGGGTAGAGTACTTTTTTTTCTGGCGGGCAGTATTTCAATTACTTCATTCAAGCCAAGTATCTTTATTATAAAAGAGCACATGACGTGTATACAGTGTGTGTGTGTGTGTGTGTGTGTGTGTGTGTGTGTGTGTGCACATTCATATATATGTGAATGACAGTTTTTCCTTTGAACATTCTTTTGTTGACTTTCTAGGTGTTTTTCTCTTGTAGGCCACACCCCTAAAGCTTAGTAGTTGTGTAAGAACTTTGGTGACATTTGAGAAGCAATTCCTTTTCTTTCTTACTCTCACCCCTGAACACCCAGTAAAGCTCCTGTCTGTGGCCTTTTCAGAACTCTTGTATTAAAGAAAACATATAACAAGCCCTATTGTGACAGTTTATTAGTATAATGTCTCAAGGTTCAACTCATTCTTTGTAATGTTATAAAGTCACTCTTAAAGGGACCTGCACTTCTTTGAATGGAACTTGATGTCTTTTGCACATTGGTGCTGGTTGATCTGCCCTTGTCTCTCTTTAGATCTGTAGGCTGAATATCACAATGATTTCTTGCATCTTTGTGTTAAAAAGTGATTCATTTGTCCTGAAGTGTTCCTTGCTGTCTACATTCTTCTCTTTCTATCCCAGTGGGATAGTAACTTTATGACTTTAGATATTTGCATAATTGTACACAATGTATTATTAAAAGTTTGATAAATGAACTGTTCTATCCACAATTCCACTTCATCTATTCATTTTCCTTTTCTTCCTATCTTTTGAAAGCCAGTATCCACAATGATTTATCAGAAGTTAGAAAGGGGTCTAGAAAATATTTTTAAAGAGGGAAAGATTAATTTTGATTGGTTTCTAAGTGATATTCATACAGTCAACAAAAGATAAGGCTTGAGAGGTTTTTAGTTTAGTTTATTTATTAGATAGGTTATTTTTAAAATTCCAATAATAGCATCCCCAAATGAACAAATATTTGAAATGTTGAGGACTCATAAATTTGATCTACCTGCTCTAATAATTTTTTATTATGTTGGAATTGCTCAATTTATTTAATTTGAACAAGATAAAGCCTTGATAAATTTTTATAGAAAGCAATGGTTGTACACACTAGTCAGTTGTCTGTTATTATAGGAAATAACTAATATAATATTTTAAAACCAAGAATTTTTTCCTTTAAAACAGTTTTAATTCCAAGGTCATGCATACTTTCTCTATTTTACTAATAATAACTCTAGAAATAATATTAATAGCATTAATAAAATCCTGACATACAGGATGAGTCATTTTTAATAAAAATTAAAATCAGATACTTTAAAGAATGAAGCTATTGTGAGAACTAACTTTGTCAATATTGAAATAAACTATGCCTCTACAATTAAAAAACATTTGATTTAAACTCAAGAAGAGATAAATCTATCTGTAGAAAAGAATAAAAAGATCAGAAGTAATCCTCAGTACATGCAGAATTTTGTATATAATATCACACCTCTATTCATTGGGATAAAATAGACATTTTCATAATTGATGCCAGAACAACCATGTAAGTATGTATCTATATAGATGAAGTTTTATTGATACAAACTAATGGCTTGAAGACCTAGAAGAAGAAAATCCATGCAATTCTTAAAAATATAGGTGACTTACTATTTAACCATAGTATAGAGATAGATATTCTGTGACTTAAAAGTAAAGAAATAATAAATGTCATTTATTTAATTACATAAATATCTCACAGTAAAATGCATCATAAACCAGATAAATGTTAATTGACCACATAGCAGACAATATTCACTGTTTAAACTGTAGACACCAGGATGGTTGACAGACGGCTTGTACAAAAACTCACAAAAAATAAACATTCATTTTTAATCAAATTGTCAGCTAAATATGGTTACTGTGAAGTTAGAGGTGCGTGAACTACCATAAGATAGGATGACATCACTTAAGGATGAGAGAAAGACCTAGATCCACTGTATGTATGATATTGGAGGTATTAACACATTATTAAAACAGGAGAAGGAGGAGAAAGCACCATTAAGAAGCAGCAATCCATTATAGTGTTACCGGTGTACACCTTGTACTCTTTTCTCAGTTAAGTATTAAGAAGTGGCTAAAATGTGAGTCTTAATCTGAGTCTAGCATCATATTCCTAGAATCTCAGCAGTCCAGTCTGAGAAGGAAAATCTTCAGTCTGAGATACCTAATCTACATAGCAAAACCTCTCTCTCAAAAATACAAGATCAGAAAACCGAAGTGAGCTTCATGGAATTAGAAAGGCATGAGGAAATTGATGTAATGAAGCAAACTAGTGATGAGAGTTTGCCGCTGGATCATTGCTGTTTTGTATTATAAAAAACAAAAAACAACCATTATTATTCCTTGAAGAAATTAATGATTTCTAAATTTAATTAAACTAAATTAATTTGTAAAACATTTAAATTATGGCTTCTATAATCAGATGTACCAACTGCCTCATTGTCTTCCACGCATACTATTCTCTGTGAATAATTAAGTGACTTCTAGAACTGAACTATTTAGCAAATAATCGTTTTTTTCTCTGTTGTAGAGAATCATAAAAATGCAGCTTTTCAGAGAACAAAGTCTATTTTTAGATGAAAACAAATCCTAAAATAACAATGGCTTACTAAATAAGGCCTTTTAATTATGAACTAGCACTTTTTCAAAACTGTTCAAATTAAATTTTGAATGAAGAATATAAATTTTCTGGCTGCTCTCAAATCTATGCTATTCTCTACTTGGCAGCTCATGTTAAAGCCAGTAATAACAGATAGAGTGCCTACTGTGCCTGACACACTCTTTATGGAATGTACAGAGATTAGAACAGCAGTGACTTTTTCTAATCATTAACTTGAAATGATTGATCAGCAGCATGGCTGGAGCGCTAGTCATTTAAATATACAAGCACTCTGAAGTTTCTAATTTTGGAAAGGAATAATTGAGTAAACAGCCAAGCTAATCATTGTGGATACCTTGGTGTCAAGACAGGCAATTTGTAATTTTGAAAAACAGTGGTATGAAGTAAAAAGAAATCTCATCGACTTAATGTGATTTGTTTCCTGGAATGTTATTTAAGAGGTAACTAAACTTGAGTCACTTTGATAGAGATTGACTACAGCAAATAAAAGAGAGTAAGTAAGCTGATGTACTCTGAATCTGAAGACGCCGGCCATTTGTACTTGTCTATTCAGGAGGCAATTAAACACTTGAGAGGTGTCTTCATATTTATCATCTCATAACATTGATCAGACATAATCTTACCCATTCAGGCAAGCTGATGAAACCATGTTTATACTATGCATGTGGATTGGAAACAAAAGTTTTTTTTTTAAGTGTCACATTCATTCTAAAGTTTAAAAAATATGGGAAAATTAGAAAACGTTGTTGGATTCACTTTTAAAAGACGAAAATATCTGTGGCAGAAACAAGTTTTTTTTTTCTTATAACTAAAGTTTTCAAGAGTTAAAATTTAGTAAGTTGTCCCATGTTTAGAATATATATATTTTTGTCTATGTGTGTGTTCATTTATTTTTAAGTTAGATGAGATCTTAAATATTCCACAGGTCCTATGTCTTCTCTGCATACGTTTTATTTTTTATTTATTTTTATTTTCTATATTTACTTATTTATTTATTTATTTATTTATTCATTCATTCATTCATTCATTCATTCATTCATTCATTCATTCATTCATTCATTCATTTATTTATTTATTTATTTATTTATTTATTTATTTATTTATTTATTTATTTTATCTGTCTTGCTTTTATATTCGGCCTGTCATGTCTAGTCTAGGATAAAGGAATCAGTTAAATGTATTGATGATGATGATGGATTGTGAATATTTCTGGGATCTTAATAGGTTTTTATCCTAAATGAATGAATATGAACCACCAAAATACAGAATAGTGAACTCAAAGTCAGATTGTAATGTTAATGGTTGTGTTCAAATAATGAAATTAAAGAATAAAATTGGTCATAACATAGATCATCAATCAATGTTTATGGAATAGTGGGTTATAAATCTTGGGAAAATAACATAGAGCAGAATTAAAACCTCCCAGTGAAAATAATCATACTGTGTCTTGAAAGACAGATAAAATTTAAATATTTTGCACATAAAATAATGTTAGTTATAGACAGTATAGTTCTGTTAAAGCATTGCTGACATCAACATTGTTACATGAGTTAATGTTTAATTAATACAAGTTGTTACTGAAGAATAGCAAAGGGATCTCATGTGAACTATTTAAATTTTCTAATTATAATGTGTAGTTGAATAAAAATACAAAGTTTTGACTTGGGACAGGATTTTGTTTGGCATCCAAGGCTGAAATTTCATTTTAGGCAAGAATGGCTTTAAATTTGTACTAATACTCTTACCTCTGCCTGTAAAACTCATAGAGTATAAGTGGTGTGCCCTGACCAACTATTAAAGGCTCTTTATAAAGGACATTGTTGTGATCAAGCCACTTACCCCTAAAACATCTCAAACTTCCATTCATGCCACCCCTTTTAGAGCTCAGCAGACTGTAGAAATGTGAGAACCCTGATTGAGACACACTGTACATGAATATAAGATTTGGTTCTAAGCCAATCAAAAATAAGTTACTGAGAAAAAAACAAGTTATGGATGTTTTAAAATTATATGAAGCAGGATTATTGTAGATAGTATTTATTCCATGAGGATATTGTATTTTGTAGAGCTCCTTTAATAATAGGTTTAATGACTTGAAAATTATCTCATTGTGGAGACAATAGCGGTTAGTGGTCAGGTTGTCACAAATTCATTATTTCTTGAAGAGTTATTGAACAAATTATTTCTAAAATTATATTAGATTGTTCAGAAACACTTCACCCCAAAGGAAAATGGAAATTATCATTTAGGTGGCTACATAGAAAATTGGTTACAGAGAACTTATCACACACACTCACACTCACAGTCACATATATGAAGAGAGGTACAGAAAGAGATATCTGAGCTGATAAGTTTAATTTGTTATTTTTATAGTATGAGAAAGTTATATGCTTAGTGCTTGATCATATGTAGTCCTCTGAATTATATATGTAGGTTGTCATCTACTTCACAAAGTATCTGAATTTCAAAGCCATTTTTATTTTAGAAATATTACTATTAAAAAAACATTCAAAATAGAAAATCGTTCGCACATGATAATTAAACATACACAGTCTACACACTCCAAAGAACTTCTTTAGAGTTTGAGTGGTTAAGCTGAGGAGCTTCACATTGGATCCTATATTTTCACATTCAGTGTATTTTTATGTGGTTATACACCACCCAAAACAATAACTATATGACAGAGTTATAAACAGAAAACCAATAAGCATTATGGTTTTATAACTTGCGTCAATTAAATATACTGACACAGACATATTTCTTTCTGAGATGTATCTCAATTCTTTAAAAGTTTAAAAATGTTTTTCTTTGTGTGAGTGCTTTGCCAGCACATATATCTGTGTACAAGGTGCATACATAATGTCCAAAGAGGCCAGAAGAAAGTATCATGGCTCTTGGGACTGGAGTTGTGGTAGGATTCAGGTGTCAGCTGATAAGGTCGGAAGACACTTATCCAGGGTCTTGGACTCCTGAAGGGGGAGTGGCCAGCCCATTTAAAAGGGGCTGCTGGGATCTTGGGGACCCTCGTTTTTTGGTTCCTGATTGCTGAAGAGACCGGTTCACCATCCATCGTCCATCACACGTTCATCATCCATCGTCCATCACACGAATAATCCAGTCTATCAGACACCTATATAAGCTGTTACCTTTATTGTGAGTGTTGGTTTATATTTCAATAAATATTAATCTTTGATTGGTGAATTTTAAGAGAGATTTCTACCCTCATGGAGTAGCAGGTAGAAGTGAGTTTTTAATTGTTCTCTTCTGCACATTTAAACAGGTCGCAGAGGTTGCTATGTAAAAATGTTTGCACCGTAGAAAACTTATACCATGAGAAAAGATCACCTCTAACACTTCATGTTTTGCCTTCTATTTTTCAAAATGTTTAATAAATGATTATGATTAAATCTTTCTGATGACCAATAGGGAGGCATCATGTGACATGGAAATTAAGACAGAGTTCACTGTCCATAGAATTTGATATTTGGCCTTTGTCCTGGGTTGTTCTGTCAGGACTTATATCAATATTAATTTTCCTGGCACCTTTCATGTTATAGTCACATTGATACTAGGAACTTCTTCATGATCACTGACATAAACTACTGAGCTGCTGTTAGTGTGGATTTAATGTAGTGAAGAAAATTGACCCCACCAGAGTGTTATCTTGTGTATGCAATAAGTTTTTAAAATATACTTTAATTTAAAAAAATCACGTATTTTTTTCTCCTCAGTTCTTTCAACAGTGCTCTCTTAAATTCTTCTAACTCCCCCAAGTTAATATCCTCTTGTTATTTATTTTTGTGTACATCATGTGCACGTGCATACATGAATATAATTAACTATAAATACAATGTGTGAATCTGGTTTTGTTGTTTGTGTGTATAAGGTTTTAAGTCTGAAAATTAGTAGGTATTCAAGATGAAAAAAAGATATGTATTTCTTACACTGTCTCTGTCTAAGAAGGTAGATTCATGAAAATTGACTTCTGTTTAATTTCTAGGGAAGTGTTTACATGCACATATTTAATGATTGTAAATTTGTAGTAATATATATACACTCTTATACCCTTCACATATGTTCAAGAATGCCTGTTGAGTTCTTTTTATAACAGCTTTCTTAGCATTTTTAAACCTGCTGGATTGAGACTATAGAAAATGGATCACATGGAGGTAAAGTGTGAAATTGCCACTTTGTTATAACAAAATCAAGACTTGCTTAGTCTGATGATTACTGTTGCTTGTTGGTCCTTTATACAGTGGAAGACTACCAACATTTTCTCTGCTTTACATTTGCTTGAAGAAGAAACTTGTATACACTCTCTCTTATTTTTTCAATGAAAAACTGAGTACAATAACAATTTTCTTGCAATATACATGTGATTGTGACCATCTTTCCCTTCTGTTTGTCCCTTTGCTAACAGGAACTATTGTCACGGGCAGGACAAGCAGAGCTTTTAGGTCACAGTAGTAGATGTTCTAAAGAGTGACATCATTGTTTAGCTGTACCCTTCATGGAAGAAATATATATATATATTTGTGTGTTCTTCTATGCTTTCTAAAGCTATGCTGCTTTCGGCATGGCTGCAGTTGTACTCATATATGTATAAAATCTAAAATTATATGTGGAGGCACCTTTATTGGGAGGAAACACTGTAGTCACTCAGCCAGAAAAAGACATGACTTGGGTTTGTACAATGTGCTTTTCATTTAGCTCCTTGCCCTTTTTTGAAAGTAGTGACATACCTTGTGAAAAGTAAGCATAACTATAAAATAAGAAGCTTAAAGAGAGGTGTGTTTTTTTCTTTTCTATCTTAGAAATTATTTTATAATATCATAAACTCATGATGATAATTGAATGAAATATATGAATATAAATGTTTATGATTTACATGGTAAATAAAGTAATTAATAACAAAAAGCAACATTTAAGAATAAATTAGAAATATAGTCTCTACATACACCTGTATAAATAAGCTACCCAAGCCTTGGCTTATAAGAAATGAACGTTGTCAGAATAATGATTAGCTTGTCTTGTGTCTGTGCTATGCACTACTACTTTATCTAAAGATAACATTCTAAGTCTGGTGTGCCTATCTGAAGAGATACAGGTCATATTGAATAATTTCAATTCTTCTTATGATTTCTTGTCCTGCTCTTGTCCCAGTGTCCTCTGCAATCATGTTTGCTTCCTCTCCTTCTGCTGAAGGTTCTGATTCTAACCTGGTTGTTTCTGGTAAGTCATATCTCTACCTCATTGGTACTTCTCTTAGTGCCATGCCTATCCAACATTCCCCAAACGACCCATTCTCTAAACATGAAGTTGTTTTAATTTCTCAGAATATGCACCTCTTAGTGGGGGATTCTTTTTCATCTACTAATTTTTCTTAACTTGAATCTACGTGTTAATTCTGGACAATAAAGACATTTCCTGCTTTTTTTCCCTCCAGGAATGTACTAGGTGAGTTTTCAAATAATTATGAAGAGAGCTGATTATGTGTACATTTGGTACTTGATAAAACAATTAGACTCTAATCAGGAGTTTTAGTTTTAAATGAAGTCCTAGACAAAAAAAATGCTAAATAGAAGACAGTAATGTAATGATTTTATACAACTGTGATTAATTTGTGATTTATTTATGGGCGCTTTTCATTCAACAAGACGTGTTGCATCTTTTTAGCCCATCATAAAGCTGTATCATAAACTTATACTCATTGTGGAAGTTCTGCAAAATAGTTTTATTATTAAGAGAAAGCAATGCTTACTTCATTTAAGGTATTCAATACAATACATAATAGATTTAATCTTTTTCTTTCTTAAACAGGGAACAAAAGGATGTCATTATATTCATGTAATTTCAAAGTCTAGTGAAATGGTAAAAAAAAATATAAACTAATGAAAATGGTTTTAGGTACTATATCTCTTTCATTCAATGTAATTGCAATAAATTTCAGTATTTTCTCCCAAATTGCAGTCTGCCTGTAGTGCACACTTCATTCTTTGCTCATAACTTAATCTCGGTGATGATTTCTGTGATGCAGAACTGATCTTATCCATCTCCTAAGTTATATAAAACAATTGTCTCTGTCATTCTAAGGACAAGTTCCCTATTGTGTCACAAAATTTGTTGAAGACTTTTACCTCTTTCCCTCGTGCATTCTATTTTAAACCTTTAAATTATATTAAACCACATTTTTCTCCCCTCCCTCAAAGTATTTGCTCATACTATTTGTTTTGAGGTTCAAACTTGCCCCAGGTTTGTGCAACTAGTTCTGACTAACGAGTAAAGGCATAGCTCTGCTATTACCTTCTCAGTAACCCTGTAAGAATCCTCCTAATACCTCATGCATCTCTCCATAAGCTTCTCTTTAATAAATGAATAAACTGGTAAAATTTGCAAAGAATATAAATTCCAAATACTTAACTTTAAGTTTTATGAAAAGAAACAACAATTGTCTCTGGTGGTCCTAGGATCTAGCACCAATCTAGCACACGGGGATAGTTGAACAATACATAAATGGATGGACTAACCTAGCATTAAACCATAGAAATAAGAATGTGCAATACAAGTGCTATTTTCAATGTAAAAGTTCTGTCCGTTGCGATAACAAAATCTCTAAGAAAGTGATCTGTAGAGTTAAGACTAATTACTTTATGTTTCTAAAGCCTATTTTTGCTGTCTCAGAATTATAGGATTTTTCAAAGAATGACAGAATAATTTTCCATAAGGTCTGTCACAAATGTAATCAATTTCCCAAAGTATTATTAAAACCACTTCTGCTCTTATACTTTCTCTTTCATTTCCTATTGTATTGTTAGATGAGAGTTGAAATTATAGAGAAAAAATGTGCATGAATAATGACTTTCTTCTCATGGATATGAAAATACAAGCCTTCAACAAGAATAATACCCTTACAAAGTCAAAAGTAGAGAAAAAAGAACCTTTAAGTTATACCACTGAGATCTTGAATACAAACAAACTGCATATTGAAATTGGTCTTTTACAGTATGTTATTAATGCAATAGTGTAATGTCTGCTAAGTTCTGATTTTATTAGACATTAAGTGGGAGATAATGAGTGAACATATAAAACATCAAGAATATCATTTGGTATGCTTATATGAATATGAGTTGCCAAGCCACTCACATATCACAGTGGAATCCAAGAATTCTGAAGAAATAGGTTTGTTGCCTTGAGCCTCTAATTTATGCCATTAATTTTCTAATTAAATGTGCTTCTCTCACTGCATTCTGTGCTGTTACAGTCTCATTTAACACTAAAGCAGTTCAAATTACTTTATGTTTTGAATATTTCCATTCATTGATATGCATCATACAGCATGTTCTTTTTCTTTCCAACACAATCAGATAAGAACATGCTCATTTGCATTCTGCACGGCTTGGGCAGCAATCTGGCTCTTCTTGTCAACATTCCATGATGATAAACTCACATGACTCTTTCTCCAGAAATCGAGAGATATTTATAAGCTCAACTAGCAAACATTGCCAATATGACTCTGCCAGTGTTGCAGCAATTGTTTGTAGCATTTACAAAATGAGTCATCCCTCTTAGACATCCCAGCCACACAAGCTGATTGCTCATTGTGCTCACACAGTGAAGATAATCAGCAGCCTATACAGAAAGCAAGGTTAACTCAGCTTTTGTTACAGTCAGTGAGGTGGCAGTGTAGTTTCTTGAGATTTCTCTACCTGCATTGCTGTCATGAGTTTGGTGTGACTCTCCCCCATAATTACTAGCTTACTGTTTATCTTTTTAGAGCAGCAAATACTTGGTAAGATGATAAGATGAAAAAGAAATGAATTTGGGACTTCTTCAACCTGCATCAATTTTCTATTCTTGGAAGATAACCGAAGGATTAATAAAAGGAAAGGAAAGGAAAGTTATAAATTATGACTTCTACACCAGACATGAAATTTTACAAACCAAAAGGCCTCCAGGAGGTAGGTTTTGGATGTACAAGAAGATTTTAAGCTGAACAAAACACACAAGAATGGGTCTAGGGAGATGAATCAGCAGTTAAGACCACTTGTTCTCGCAGAAGAGCTGGGTCATTTCCTAGTAGGCACAGGTTTGCTGAAGAGATTCTGTAACTACAGTTCCATGGTATCTCATATTTTCTTTCAGCCACTGTAGTCACAGCGCATATGTTGTGCGCCTACATGAAGGCAAAACATTCATATATATCAGACTAAAAAAGTAAACTATAAAATGACCAACAAGCATATATTTTTGCATATCTACATATGGACCTTGAATTTCACAATACTGGGTATCTATCAGGAAGCCAGAACTTTACAACTATCATGTCTTCTTCCACTCTCAATTGCTTCCTTTGTTTCTCACCTAACCCCAACCCAGCTCTTTTATAGAATCTTCTAAATTACTTAGTAAAATAAAATAATTTTACTTTTTAATTTTCTTACTCAAATTAAATTGATGTTATCTGAAACAGACTGAGCATATAAAATTAGCATTCTGTGATATTTTACGTAGTATGTACATTATGAAAAATTCATACCAATAAAGCATTATCTATTTTTAAAATACTTATTTTTTTATGGTAAAAACACATATACAGTGCATGTTCTATAATCTTAACACTAATCTTATAGCACACTGGAAGGTCTTACTATGATATATATATATAAATACATATATATATATATATATATAATAATATATCATATACATATTAGTATCTACCTGTCAACCTTTCTCTATCCTTCTTCATTTTTTTCCCTATTTTCTGGTTTCTGCTTTCAACCCTCAATACTTTTATTATAAGTTAGAAATTCCACATTCCACATATAAGTGAAATCATGGGGTAATCTGTTATCTGTTCTTGGCATATTGTATTTAATCTAATGATCTCAGGCCATTCATGTAATTGTAGATGACAATTTTTCCTTTGAAATGCTTAATAATATTCTGTGGCATATATGCACTACATGTTATTTACTATAAGTCAAAAGGCATACCAGTTCTCTTTATTCCTTGCATTTGATTAATAATTTCACAAAGAACAAAGCATTTCATTGACTCCTGCACATACCAATTTCATTTTCTTTACTTATATGCCCAGTAGGGGGATTGTTGGCTCATATCTTGAATTTATTTGCCTATTTACAGTGACTTTTTGAAGAACCAATTTTCCTTGGTCTTTCATGTATGTTGACATCAGACAAGTCTTAGGAATCCATGATAATGGAAAATATAACATCTGAATCAGACTACAGTATAAGAGAAGAGTCTGTAATATATGTAAATGAAAAGCACATTTTTGTATATAAAATGTCAAGACTAATATATTCTGTTTTGTGGTGAAATAAATAAAATAATTGGCATGGCAGAAAATTAAATAGAAGAAAAAGAAATATACTTGACAAGCTTATTCAGAAAACCTTGAAAGGGAGATTTTATGGAGAAAAGATAGTGTATCAAGCAAATTTTATCTTTAAAGACAAATATTTTATTCCCTTAATAAACAAAGATAACTAATCAAAGGAATGATTACATTCACAAAATGTCGAACCCTTTTACAAAACAAAAAGAAGTGCCTCTAGTAACTCACAAGGCAGGCATATTTTAAAAAAATAAAACCATGCCTAAGCACATGTTTAACTTTCAATGACAAATAAATATACTAGCCATTTCATATAAACAAGAAAATGCAAAAACAAAGCAAATATCAACAAAGTAGATCACCAAGCAAATACAAAGCTTAACGAAAAAAAAAAAAAAAAAAAAAGTTCTTTCCCACACATATCTTCCAAGAAAATAAAATAGGGGCTTATATATAACAAGTTTGAGCTAGGCACAGTGATACTTAACCTGCATATTCAACACTTGGAAAACTAAGATATGATACCACTAGTTTGAGTTCAGTCTGGGCCTCAAGGTGAGACTTCCATCAAAAATAAAAAATAAATAAATAAATAAATAAATAAAAGTTTGAGTTTATTTGGAAGAAAAGTAGATCAAATGTGAAGACAAATGACAAAAACAAACAAACAAACAAACAGACAAAAAAAAAAGTGTTTCCTGATACGTACCTACTCATAAAACAAATCAGAAGTTCTTTATTTTGAGATTTACCTTATTTTCAATTGTGTGTCTGTGTATGCATGTTTGTGAGTTTGTTTACATGTGAATTCACAGAGTGCAGAATGGGGCACTGAATTCCCACAGCTGAAGGTACAGGGAATTGAGAACCCTATAAAGGTGTCATGTATGGGACTCAGGTTCCTTGCAAGAACAGCATATGCTGTAATGAGAGTCATGGCTGAAGCCCTGTGAGTCTTTTATAAAAAGTTTAAAAATATATTCTAAGTAGAATTAAAATTGGAAACTACCCTTTATTTAAACCAACAATAAACACATTGAGAAAGAAGCAATGGTTACACTCTCTAACAACAGCTTCAAAGAAAATAAATTATGAAGGATTAAATCTATCAAATGGATGAATGACTTCTGCAATGAAAGCTTCAAACCTCTGAAGAAAGAGATTAAAAGATTAATCTGTAGAATTAATAATGTGAAAATGACCATCCTGCAAAAAGTACTGTACAGATTCAATTAAATACCAAACAAAATACCATTTTTATAAGGGTAGAAAAATCTCTTCTAAAATGTAATCACAAAGGCCCTGAATAACAAAAGCAATTATGAGCAAAAGGAATAATACTTGATGGATTAGCATTACAGAACTTTGTCAATATTATAGCACTATAGCAATACAAACAGGTGGTGTGGTCACAAAAACAAAGATGTAAACAAACAGGAGAACCAAGTGTGCATATGAACACATATTAACTATACCTATCTAATATTTGACAAGAAGCCAGAAACACGCTGGAGAATAGACAACATATTTAGCAAAGGATGTTGAGATCTTCATATGTAGAAGAATAAAATAAGATCATACCAATCACCCTGCACAAAAATTAACTCAAAGTCAATCAATAATTCCAATTTGAAAACTGAAATATTCTAAAATATCTGAAAACATGGTGCTTCAGAAAAAGGATTTTTCTGAGTAGGAGACATCTTGCCCAGGGATGGAGTCCACAAGTGACAATTGGGAACTCATACATCTAAAGAGCTTATGAACAGTTAAAAAACAAACGAGCAAAGAATAATACCACAGAATCAAAGAAAATCTATGCCAGCTATACATATGACCAGAGCATTAACATCCAAAATATGATGCTGATTTTGTTGTTGTTGTTTTTGAGACAAGGTCATACTATGTAGCTCTGCGTGGGCTGGAACTCGCAGATAAACCCCCCCCCTTCTGCCTTTTGTGCTTGAATTTAAAAGTTTGTACTACTACAACCAGTTAAAAAAATGTCAAGAAAACTAAAGACCCAAGTAAAATAAAGAAGTTTTGGATCTAAACAGAAAAATCTATGTATCTATATACATATATATATATATATATATATGTAATATATTGAATAACATATATATATATGGGTGAGAAGTTATTCAATAAGTGTTCATTATCCTTAGTAATAAACAAAGTACAAATTAAAACAACTTTTAAATTTTTATCTTACCCCAGTAAGAATGGTTAAGATCCACAATTCAGACAACAGCAAATGCTGGAGGAATGTGGGAGAAAGGGAACCCTCAAATATTATTGGTGTGGTTTTAATCTGGTCTAGTCATGCTACATGAAAATAACTCGACCATATAATACAGACCCCACTTGTTGGCATATATCCAAAAATATTTAATATCATATTTCACAGATACTTGCTCAGCCATGTTCGAAATAGCTAGACAATTGAAACAATCTAAATATTTTCAACAGATGAATACATGACTTCAACAAATAATCATGAGGGGCATGGGAGATTAAGAGGGAAAAAGGCACAGGAGGAGTTAGAAGGAGAAAGAGGAAGGCAAGGTGTTATATAATTATATGTTAGTTAACAAAATAATAGCTATTTAAAATTCAGTTAAAATTATGAAACACATAATATAGATATTGCTACAGGTGTAAATGAGCATGTAGTGATGTGAGTTTATGTGTATGTGTCAGTAATTAAAATGAGATGATGAATCTAACAGGGATCAAGAAGAAGTATATGGAGAGCTTGGAGGGAGCAAATGGAATTTGAAAAAGTAGTGTGATTTTTTTTAATTTAAAAAACTAAGTATTAAATAAGAGTTTCATTCCTTTTTTCATAAAGCAAATTTCTTGTTATGTGTCTTAATTCATATTGGTTCACAATAAATGATATTAATATACACTGGAAAGATGTCTTTAATGAAAATCTAAAATTGTATTGTCATATATCATTTAATGGCTTATGTAATGTTTTGTTTTTTGCAATTTATATTTTTTTATTAATAGAATCATATACTTTAATTCTAGGTATAGCATCTAGTTTTGAAATCTACACTGACAGAAATTATCCTGAATATAACTTAGTTGTGTTTAAAAATATTGAAAGCTAAATTTCTATGAATCAATAAAAAGGGTGATTTTATTTCTGTTTTGTCTGTATTACATTCATTTTAATCTACAATTTTACTTTAGCAAGGTGTATAAGATGTGGAAACTACAATAGGAGGTTGGATAATGATTATGATCTCTGATTGGTCAGTCAGGATTTCCCAGTCTCTGTATCTTGGCCATTTGTCTTATTTTCTCTCAACTTAATGTTTGCTAACTTATTGTCTACAGAAAAAAATCCAAATATATAGGTTTGTTGGGTTGCTTTCTGGTGTCCTTTTTCTAAAATAAGAGGGGGTATTTCGGCTAATATGTTTTTAGTATAGAATTTTGAGTAAATTTTATTATTATTCAATCAATATATCTTAGTAACTCATGTTACTAAAACATTACTATTAAAATATGTGTTTCATAAGAAGTCTGCAAGAAAACATACCTAAGGAAACCTACATTAACTTAAAATTCCCGGTATGATCTGGAGTTCATTGGGGAATCCAATGGTACCAAGGAAAAGCTTATCTTATTGTGATTACCTTTCTTAATTGCTTTATTCATTTTTAATATTTAGTTTTTAATTCAAACATATTTTATAACTAAACTATTTATACTTAGAAGTAATAATTTGGAGATGTTTTATCAGAGTAAAATCATTAGTATCTTCATTAATTTGAGTTAGAAACCTATTTTCCTTTTCATATCTTCATGATACTATATTATATAGTTCTTAAAGAAATTATGTTTAAGTATTCTTAAATAAATTATGGGTAAGTAATATTTTAAAACATTGATATTTAAATTCAAGTTCTCCAAGATATGATTAATGTTATTTCAAATTAACTTTTAAGATATAGAGATATGGCCACGTCTTTCGATAAAAATTGTTATTTTTTTCCTTGCAGAAAACTAAATTGGTATTTTGAAACAAAATTTTTGAGATTAGGATGCTAGAATTCTAGGATTAAATATTAAATTAGTTATGATCAGCTATAATTATACAAAAATATATTTTAGTATTTCTATATATGGAAAAATCATTTACCTCCTTAATAGCAAACACAAATATTCTGTCACACTTAGAAGAAAATAAAGATGAAACTTATTCTTGTTGATTTATGTAAAATAAATCAATTAATCTATATTTATTAATTTTACATATCAACCCATCTAACTGTAGGCCTCCCCAGAAATTGGATATTTGTGAGAAAGTATTATAAACCAACTTGCTGAAATTTTTTCAGTGGAAATTAACATTGGAATTGTTAGACAGAGTGAAACAAATGGCTGCCTTTAATAATATCAAGTCTCATGGACTCATTTGAAGGCCCATATAGAATTCAAAGTTGAACGAGAGGAAATTCCTTGTTTCCTACTGGTCTTTGAGAGGAAACTTTGATCTTCTGTTACAAACTCGAACTAGATCTTATGCATTGACTCTTGTAATTCTCAAGCTTTGTGTTCACAGCTTTTGGATTGCCTCATACCCTATATAATTACATAAGACAATTATGTATACTTCTTTCTTCCTAATACATACACATTGTATTAGCTGATAAAATGTTACAGATCTAGACCTCAGGATGGAAAACTGGGGAGAGACTTTCTTTTATATTTACCCAAACCTGTCACTACCTGGGTATTCCTATTAGGGGATATTTAAAAATGTTAGAGCCTGCCCTTTGCCTTTATAGAAGGCATTCTCATGAAATAGATTTTTTTTTTAATGTAAATGTGAGATAGAATCAGAGACTTGGAGAGATGGCTAAGAGGTTAAAAGCACTGGCTGCCTTTCCACAGGACCTGAGTTCAATTTCCAGCAAATACATTGTGGCTTACAACTATCTATAATAAGATCATGTGCCCTTCTTTGACATGCAGGAAAAACACTGTATAATAAAATAATAAGTAAATAGATCATTTAAAACAAAACCAAACAGAAAACCCAGACTTCAAATTTTTATTCCATGCTTTGTTGAGAGCTGTAGGAGACCTGGCCTTTTCAGAAGAAAGGCAGAGTAGGAGAGCATTGGGGATGGGAGGAAGTGTGGGGAAGGAAGGGGAGGAGAGAAAGGAAGGGAAAATGATGTTGGGATGTAAAATAAATACATAAATTTAATTAATAATAAAGAACAAAATTAAATTAATCATTTATCTTTGAATACAGAAGACCTGAGTTAAACTTGTTGATTAAATAAAACTTCAAAGCTTTTTAATAATTAGAAGTTATTCATCAGAGGAGCTGAGCCTTGTAAAGTATGCATTTTCTCATTAGTTGAATATAAATATGAGTGTGATGCAACTTCCTAGTCTGCTTGTATGAACACTGAGCTTGTCATTGGATCCCAAATCCTAATTCCCATCACTTTTTCAACACTTGATTTATCCGTGACACCCAAGCTGTTTTACCTAGTGAGAAAATGACCACTTTTAATTCAGTGTTAGGTAGAAATCAAAATATCAAATCTGAAAAAATGAAGACTTAAGCCTATGTTAAACAAACAAAAACAAAAAGAAACTAATTTTAAGAATTTCAATAGAGTTAATTATTTGATGGCTTTATTTTTAATTAGGAGCTTTTTGAATTGCATAAATGTAGCATAAATCTATAATGCTTCCTCATTAGCAAGAAAGCAATTAAAAATAACCACCACTGAGCAACTGCCCCACTGTTTTTAGATGCCTAATTACAAAAGCTCTTTAGGGCAATGTGAATGTCAGCTCATTAGAGCACAGTTTTTATTACATGGAGCAACAAACTACAGCCAACATAAAAAGTGACATCTTAAGCTAGCCATTCATCAAGACAGAATATGTAACTCAATTATTATTTTCAGGTATGTTGATGACTAATTCTGGGTGAAGTTTTTGCTGAAGGGAACAAGGTGAAGGGTAACAAAGGAGTATAAATTGAAGTTATGTCAAAATGTGTAATATGGTGAATTCACATTCATAATTCAACCAAAATTAACATAAACCTCTATTTTAGAATGATCACGTTTTTCTTTCTTTTCCTCATTCTCCAAGAAATACACTGTGAGGGGGATTTTGAGTTTTTGTTCATACATACAAAGTGAGTTAAAGTACATAGTAAGGACATATTCAGACAAAAAGGCCTTGAAATGGATCACAGTATGTTTGAAAAATACATGTATCTTGGAAGAAAAAAAAAGGGTAGAGAAAGTCCTTTAAAAAGGAACAGATTACTGTGGTGTTATATTTAGGAAGTGGCCACCTCTGCCAATGCATTCAAGGGTATTTACCACTTTCTTTTCTATTAAGTTCAGTATACCTGGATTTATGTTGAGGTCTTAGATCCACTTGGATTTGAGTTTTGTGTAGGATGATAGATATGAATCTATTTGAATTTTTTACATCCTATCATCCAGTTACGCCAGCATTGTTTTTTAAAGATACTATCTTTTTTCCATTGTATATTTTTGGGCTCTTTGCCCAAAATCAGGTGTTCGTAGGTGGGTGAATTAATGTCGGGGTTTTCAACTCAATTCCATTAACCCAGAAGTCTGTTTTATGCCACTACCAGGCTGCTTTTATTACTGTAGTTCTATAGTATAACTTGAAGTCAGGGATGGTGCAATGGATGGAGACAGTAGCAAAAGCTAAGCACCAGTTCAAGCTCCTGGTCTAACAGAAGAGAGAGAGAGGGGAGAGAGAATATATAAGAAAATGGACCAGGTTCATGAGGAAGACACCGACAAACACAGCTGACTGGAGCTATTGGGAGCTCACTGACTCAGAAACAATCCAGAGGAACCTTCAGGGAAAGGAAATAAACCATTCAAAGGCTGTCAAATGGCATGGTAAACTTGTGTAGCCTCATGGAGTAGAATCAGACTATGTTCCTTTTGCATGAACTGACATTTCAGTGCCCATTCCCTACAAAGGAACATCTAACGAGCCTTAATACTAAAATGAGGGACTCTGACCTACCTCAACTAAATATGCCAGACGGAACTGACCCACCTTGGGACTGCTTGTCCTCCTTGGGGAATGGAGGGAAAGGTAAGGTAGGGGTAGCCTGAGGGAGGACTGGAAGGGATTGGGAGGATGGAGGGAGGGAATCAGTGGTAGATATGGAATAAAGTTTTAATAAAAAAGGAACAAAGGAATAAAGTAATATAAATATAATAAGTTACATAAAGATGAAATACAGAGAGTCTGTATTATTTTTTTTTATTTAAGATATTTTTGCTGCTAAGAGACCTTGGATTATGAAACTGCAATAGAAAACAATGTATGTGATTTTAAAATTACCTTGACTTCAAAATTTCAGTCAAAATTATTTTACTTTGGTGGAGGGGTTATGCTTTTATTTCCACAGAAAATAAGAAGCTATGGATTCATTCTGGGTTAAGAAAAAGCATTTACTTGAGGAAAAAACCCCTCAAATCCTCACTCCAGGAAAAAAAAAAAAAAAAAAAAAAAACAAAAAAACAAAAAAAAAAAAAAAAACAAAAACAAAAACAAAAAAAAAAACCGTAAACCTAGAACTAAAAGACACATGTTGTATTTCTTACCTGCTCAAACACAACAAAAAATATATTTGGCTGACTTGTGTATATGTTATAGTCTATACTTGTATTAGTGCAAATATATATGTTACCTTTAATACTTTATGTGTTTTAATAATAATGACACAGACACCAATGAAAATGAATTGTACCAGTGAATCAGTATACAAAATAGTCTCAAGGTTGCTGACAGAGATTTGTCATCCTTAGAAAATACTCCAGCCAAAATTTAATACTAGAGCGGAAAGTCTGAACCACAAGGCAAGACCAGAAAGTCTTCCCAGAAACCTAATCAACACAGAACAGTCCTTTAAAACTTTTGCTTCACAGATTAGTCTCTCAGATATTCTAGGTTTGTAGGATCAGGATTGATGCCACAATATTACAGAGAAACCTCTGGTGACTGTCCAGACATCCAGATATTTCTGCCATTTCATAATTTTGGAAGTTTTCTACTTTGTACTTTCTGTTTATTCGGGTAATTTTATATTTTTCGGGGTCCTCAATGGAATTGAAGACTAAATAGTTATTGTTTCTTTTGTTGTAATAGAAAATAAGTTAAATACAGATGGTTAAACTCACCAAGATAGGATAGATAATTGTATTTTGTCTAATTTTCCAAATGCAAATGGATTAGATAGTATTACTGTAATTCTTACTAAATATTTGTAACTAAATAACTTAAAATTTAAAAGCTAGTTAGCAATAAGCCTGACCTATTGGCTGAGCATTTCTAATTTCTATAAGCTTCTGTGTGGTTGCTTGAGATTGAGCAATTGAGACAGAAGAGCTGTGATTGCACACTATGGGAGGAAATCATGAGAGAAGCTTGAGGCATCTGCTTATTCTACATCTGTAATAAGGAACTTCAAGATAATGACTATTTGTCCTCTGCTCATTTTCTCCTTTTCATATACTGCATTATCCCAAAGAGTGGTGCTATCCATAGTTTTGTGCCCTTCCAATTCAGTGTATAAAATCAAGATTCCTAAGGAATTCATAGATACTCATTTCTCAAGTGACTGTAGATCATCTAATACTGACAGTTAACATTAAGTATCACAGAATCAACTTTTAATACCTTTCACTTTTATATGTTTCCTAAGTACAATAATTTTCTATAAAAACCTAATTTCAACGGTGGACCCTAGCCTCTAATGCCACAAATGTTTTCACCACTCCAAAATTCCACAGATATATGTTAGAAAAGACAGTTTGAAAAAATAGCTTCAGAACATCTATATAAATCACTAGTTGTCAGGCAAATCTAGTTTCTCACGGTTATTGTGTCTGAAGAACTGACAGACCTTCAACATAATTATTCTCTACCCTAGACCTTGGTTCTCTTCAATGTAAAATGAGAATTGTCGTTCATGGTTTCTAATGTTCCTTCACTTTTGACATTTGATGACTTTATTCTAAGATATCAGGCCTTCTAGACTGTCAAAAGAGTCACACTCTGTTTTTGTACTCATTGTGAATTGGTTTGTTCTGCTAGCTCAATTTCCTTTAGCTACATTTAAAAAATGATAGGAGCTGAGGTCTGTAACCTTCTGATAAAAAAGTCCTCTTAATGTTCTGTGAAAGCAACAAGGGACCTTATGTCTTGAGAGATAATAAACAGTTTCTCTGATTGCTAGTAGAATAGGCATGTCCTAATAAGTCCTATCTCCCAGTGGCAAACATTTTCTTGTAGATTATTAAGTGAAAATTTTCCTGTTGTCCTAGAATTGAGCCAATGGTTCAAAACTGAGCTCAACACTACTGAACATTCTAATATCTAAGGTCAAGTGCCATGAGCACGTCAGAACAACCACTTTTCTTCAGTATTAATTAAGAGGATTCACAACTAAGCTATTCTAACCTCTGCCTTCTCCTCATATAAAACGTCATAAACCACTTAGTATCCATAAGTGAGATTTTGAAAACAAAGTGCTCAATCTAATTCATTCATAAAAATTAACAGTTCTTATGAACAGTGGCATTGTTCTTACTCTTGAGCTTAATGTTTGCTAACTTGAGTAACTAACTTTACACACTTAGTGTCTTGGAAAAAACAGACAGTGGTCTCATCATTTCTGACAATACTATCAAGGATTGTTATTATTGACTTCTATTACCCTTTTATGTGATACAAAAAGGGAGTTTAGTATTTGAATTATGAAGTATCCACCTCTAATGTATTAAGTTTTTTGTTTGTTTACTTGTTTGCTTTGTTTTGTTTTGGTTTTGGTTTTTTGAGACAGAGTGACTCTGAATAATAGTTCTGGCTCTCCTAAAATCACATTGTAGTGTAGGCTGGACTTGAACTCATTGAGATCGGCCTTCTTCTACCTCTACCTCTTAAGTAATGGGACACTTTTTTTATGTGAAAATGTTACATCCAACTGAAAAGTACTGCTCCTTAAGCAAAGAACTAAAAATTAGGAAATGTTCAACCAGAACCAGGTCTTGAACAGCATTATCAGAACCTTTGTTTTCTTAGTCTCTTATCATATGCTCTATCCTAATGTAGACCTAATGAACATAAAGAAAAAGAGGGTATGTTAGGATTACTAAACATTCCAGAGATTAGTTCACAGAGTCATAATCATATCCTGACCAGATGAAGGGTAAATATAAAATTTTGAAGTTGGTTGAGAATAAATTTTAGAGAAAAAAGAGAAACGATCTTTTACTGTCTCTATTTTTTATTATATTCTAGATTTCCTCATTTCTTTTTAGTTTTTATTTTTAATTTTCTTTTTCACTTTATTATGTTTTATAAATTGCTCTTATTATCCATGTATTCTTCTGTTCCCTCTCCCTTCCCTCCTCCACGTCCCTCACAGTCAGCTTCAGCCTCCTGTTCCCCATCTATCCATCTTCTCGCCCCAAAGGGCAAGAAGTCCCAAGGTGGGACTGTTCAGTGTGGCAAATCCACTCAAGGCAAGTCTGATTTCCTTATCCCAATATCAAGACTGGGTTATGTGTTCCTCTGGAGGGAATGGACTCCAAGGTGCCAGCTCATACACAAGAAATGTTTGATCCCACCCCTCAAGACACCACACTGCCCATGCAAATCAACAGTTGCCTACCCTTGGAGGGCCTAGCTCCTTTCCTAATGGTTCCCCAGTGGCTTTTCTTGATTCAGTGAGCTCCCTAGAGCTCCAGCTAGCCATCACTGTGAAAATTTCTTCATAATCCTTATCCCCTTGCTCATACAGACTCTCATCCCCTACTCTTGGCTGGATCAGGAGCTCGGCCCAGTGCTCAACAGTGGATCTCTACCTCCATCTCTATTTATTGTTGGATTTAGGTTCTGTGATGACAATTAAGGTAGTTAGTCATTTGAATATAGGGGAAGTCCTGTTCAGGCAGCCCCTCCACTATTGGTTGGAGACCTAGCCATTGCATCCTATGAGTTCTTGGAGGTTTCCCTAGCACCCAGTCTCTTTCCAGCACCACCTTGGCTTCCTCGATCAAGATATCATTTCTTTGTTTCTCCCTCTTTGCACCTCTCACTCTTTAGATGAAAAAGAGAACACGTCTTAACCATCAAGATGAAGCTGTTGTAATAATACACAGGAACAGAAATTCCAGAAGTGGGCAAAGAAATATGAAGTCACTGTAATATTAAAGAAGGTTTCTTCATTAAAATATACTTATTGGCATTTTTTTTTAGGAAAATCATACACATGTCCATTAGGAGATAAGATTCTCTAAAATTTAAGGAAAAAACAAAAGAAACTGAAACACACATACTGTTATCTCAATTTTTATATCTGGGGTCTCAGATGGAAAAACAATTGTTGCTTTGTATATGAGTACAGAATAAAATTTTAAACTTATTTTTTTTTCAGTTTCACTAAGATTATTTTTCTAATTTGGAAGATACATAGTGAAATTAGAATGTAAATGAGAAGGGGATCGTTTGCTAAAGCATGGTAAACCTCACTATTAAAATCCTAAGCCTTCAGAGCTAGAGATTCCCGGGAGTTAAGACCACTAGTTGATTGCAGAGAACTCAAATTTGTATCTAACAAATGTACCAGGAGGCTCACAACTTCTTATAATCCCAGTCCCAAAGGATCAGATGACATCCTTTATTCTCTGTGGGCACTCATACTCACATACACATAAACTCAGGCACATGCATACAAAATAAACAAAATAAATTAATTGCTGTAGTAAAAACTCTAAGTTCAAAGATAATAATTCCCCTATTACTTCTGTCTTTCAGACCTCACTTGTATTTCAATTTTTCTTAGCAAATAGGTGAATGTGTTTGATATTTAACCTGCCCTGGGGCATATGGTCATATAGTACTTATATTTTAATAATAAGAAAATCTTCAAGTACATTAGCTGAATAAACAACTTTGTCAGTAATCAGCTTCTAAAGGAAAATTAAGTAAATATGATAAAGTACTCTAACAATAAAACATTTCTATGCCTTGAATTTGGTGACACCTTGATTCAGCAAACAGAATATTTTTTATCTCAAATGTTCAAAGTTTAGTCGCTATTCTAGCTCCATAAAATGAGGCAAAACATTGTCTAATTTCATCCTCTAGTGTGTACTAATTACTTTAATAAAGTATGTACATATAAAATAATCAACAGAATGATATCTGAATATTAGTATGATCATTTTGGCTAAGTGTTTTAATCATTTGCATATATGGGCTGTGGATTCAATCAACTTTTGAATAATATTAGAACTAAATAAATACAGATCCTTATCTCATTTAAGTGAGGACTTATTTCACAGAAATATCAGATCCATTCTAATTATTTCAGAGAACTTTTGCTGAAAACTTAGAATGTGTTATGTTGAGTAAATATATGTTAATGTTAACATTGTAAACATAGTGAGCAGAGCCATCTATTTTTCTACATTATGCCATTGACATTTATTGCTTGGCAACTAATAATATGCTTTTCATTTTTATTCACATCAATTAAATATGTGATAAACTGATTGCTTAAGAAACCAAGAATGTTGCCTTTCTATTTAAAGTAGAAGCTGGGAGGCTATAAAAACAGGCCAGATAATTCTGTGCTTTTGATATAAATACTTAAATATATATCCAACATGAATTTGAGCTATGATTATAGTACAAGGTAATGATAAAAGGAAGAAAAAAAAAGCTAGACAAAGCTAAGTTTTCAAAAGGAGTGTAAAAATATAAAGTGACATGTATCAGTCTTAGCTAAGAAGGTCATTTTGCAAAATGCCTTACTATGGAATGGCTATGTAAATTAATAGAATAGGACGATATATTAAGATAGATAAGAAAGCCCAGCTTCAGAGGGAACCATTGACAAGGAAGCTCTTCCCAAAGAGATAAATCTCAAGTAACTACACTTCAAACTGATGGCAGGAGGATTTCATAGTGCTGCCTATTTGTTATCCACTCTCTTCTGTGTCAAAGCTTTCTCTTTTCCTAAGGAGTAGAATTGTGTATATTTTTAGACTTTTTTCTTTCTTGCTTGGGTTGTTTCTGTTGACTTTATGTCATAATAAACTTTCAGTTACAAAGCTACCTGAACTGAGTTTTTACAAGTCACTTTGTTCAGAAATCCAAATTCAGACTTGAGGGTAAAGAGGATGAAATGACACAGATTCTATCGTAATATGCTTCTGACCACTTCATAGTGCTTAATACTAGGTAGATGAGTGGGGCAACCTTATACTGCATATGTTATATATGAGGATCTATTATTATCATTGTTATTGTTATTATAGTTTATGCATAATGAATATAGCTTTTATGGATTTAAACAAGAGACCAGGTGCTATAACCCTTGCAGTCATTACAACTCAATAACTTAAAAATTTTGTGAAAAGAGTTTTATTGTAAAAGAGCTATTACCAATTATTTATACACTATTATATTTTTGCGCAATAAGTGCAAAATTTAGTATATTTAACAAAGATTGGCCTGCTACAGCTTTCAGATTAGCCCTGCTTGTCAAATACAAGCATAAATAAAGTTGAGGTTTGTTAATTACCAAGTATCTTTTTCATACACGACTTCATCTTTAATTATTTTTTATGGTGTTGTATATACCCATTTACTTATCTATTACTTGAAGACATCCCTACCATCTGGATACTTCACAAAGCCAATTTAATAGTTACAACACTGTTAAATTTAATAAGATATGTGTTTCATCTTTTCAAATTACTGGCACATATCTAAAATAACCTGATGGAAAGTTAAGAGTAAACTCTGTGTATAAGCCCATTAAAAGCACTAAAGCCTAGCCCTCATTACCACTTAGGAATAATTGCTTCTTTGCATTAGTGAGAAATTCCGGGTGTTGCACTGTCTTCTTACAGGATGGACTGATTACCTAATGATAGGTTTTTCAAGGTTTTTCTAAAGTCCGCATTAAACTTCTTAATTTTTAATTAAAACACTGATAAACTTGATGCTATTAAATTTTCAGTAAAAGTAATTTTTGCTTTTGTCAATTTAACTATTAAAACCAAAATATATATTTTCCCCTTAATATTTCTCCCACAGATACTCACATGTCCATAGTCCTGAAAGCCTCTCAAATCTATGGTCTCTTTTTCTGTTAATATTGCACACACACACACACACACACACACACACACATATATAGTATATGTATATTGTATATATAGATTGTATATATAGATATATGTATATGTATGTATGTATATGTATATATGTGTGTCCTACTTAGTTTACTTAATATTAATCTTGCTTAAATGTATATGATTTCAGACCTGATCTCGTGGAGTAAAATAACTCATTAAGTTGATCAGCACTGAGAATAATTAATAATAATAATTAATTAATTCTCATCAATCATTAGTTGCCTATAGATATTTTTCTGAAAATAAGGGTCCTGGAAATTTTCCCCTTTCATTTTAGTATAACTATCGATATTATCTATGTTAAGGCCTGATTTAAGAAGATATGGTTAGAATGTAAATTGAAACTAAAACTTTTATGTAATAAATAAAATTCAAAAATAATAAAACTGTGCTGCCCTATGAAAACATAAGATATTTTACCTTGCAAGTCATTTTTTTCTTAATTCTTAGGCATTATAGCTTCTGACTAGGAGATCAGTGGCCTCCACCCCTTGGCAGTTTTCATAGCAACTTCTCCTACAAACACTAGCCCTTGGAAATAAAAAGACTTTTAGGGTGGATCTTCAGTACAGATCCTCAGAGTCTCCTTTTAGATGTGTGTCATGTTCTCATCAAGGGAGATTTACCTTCTGTATCTGGAGGGCACCAAGTGTAACAGCAGTGGCCTAAATTCTTATTAGTCTCTTGGACTCCATTGATAAATTACTCAAAAGAGGGTGTCTCTTTTCTGTTATTGTGGTTCTGTTAGATAGTTCCTGACTCCTGTGGAGACATTTTTAGCCCAAAAAGAGGTTGTCTCTTTTCTGGTATTGTAGTTCTGTTAGATAGTTCCTGACTCCTGTGGAGACATTTTTAGCCCAAGTGCCATTACTTCAATTCATTTGAACTATATGATTATTTATTATATATTATATATGTGTGTGTGTTCTATATAATTTTACAGGTATACTTTCTTATAGATAAGTTTCTACAAACAATGAAGAGCATGAGTACTTAATGGTCATCAATAGATCATGTAATTTAGGAATTTAAGAATTTTGAGCAGAACTTAAGTAAACTTGGATCTCTACAAGAAGTTCAAACAGTAGCATAAGGTAAAATTTTATTCTGCAAGGCACATTTATAAATGGCTAGGATTCTATGTGAATCTTGTGAGAACCCAACTCTAAAAATATCTTAAATTCCAGAAAAAGAACAAGACTTTGAGAGTAAAAGTATTCACTTTTAAAGCATTACTTCCTGGCATGCTTCTGAGTTTAACTGGAATCGGAATTGAAATCTAGGCCATCAGACTGTGAGTAAGTATGTGAAAATAGTTTATCACCAAATATGTGTTTTTAAGTTGCCCAAGTCATCATTTTGAACAAAACTATCAACAATATATATATATCCAGTGAAAACTGCAATTTTATAATAGATTGCAGGTAGTTACAGCATGTCTAATAATTAGATTAATGAGAGGCTCAAGACTTATAACCTCTGCTACTGTGTTTGCTCCTTAAACACATGACTCATGTGGAAAAATCAAAGATCTGATTCATTACAGGAATATCTGGTCTAATAGAAGGGTGCTGATGGATAATTTATAATGACTGGCTAGTGAGGACCTAGAAGAGAAAAAAAAAAATCCCATCAATAATGAATTGAGAAGTACTAGCATAAATAAACACATAGAAGAACAACTTGACAACCAGTCAATGATAGCCAGTCTTTATGTAACAAGCACAAGCTAATAAATATAATAAATCACATAAAAGTATTTAATGTCAAAAATCACATGATCATCTTATCAGAAGCAGAGAAAAACCTTTAACAAAACTGAGTACACCTTCATGACAAAAACTCTTGTATGTATAGGACTATGTGGAGCAAAGCTAAATGTAAAACAAGCTGTATGTGAAAACCCCACAACAACATTATCCTAAATAAAGAAAGCCTTGAAGCAATCTCACTGGAATCAGTAATGAAGCATGATTATCCCCTATCAATACTCGTTTTGAACATTGTCCTCAAAACAATGTCTAGAGCAATAAGAGAAGTAATTAAAGAGAGAAATGGGGAAAAAAGTCAAAAGCTTCCTATTTACAGGTGGCTCATAAAAATGAGATATCCCAAAAATAATATCAGAAAACTACTAGAAACATAAACAATTTCAAAATTGTGGCAGAGAATATAACAAACTTCCAAAAAATTGCTAGCCTTTTTATACACCAAAAAGAAAAACAAAGATAAAGTGATTACAGACACATTCCTATTTTTACTAGCCTCAATTGAAATAAAATATTTAAGAATAAGTCTAACCAAGGAGATGAAGTACCTCTGCAATGAAACTTAAAACACTGAAGAAAGATATAAAGACATTAGAAAATGGAGAGAGATTCCATGCTCATGTACTGGTAAAATAAATATTGTGAAAATTACCATTTAAACTAAGTACTTACCAATTTAATACAATCTCAGTAAAAAATTCATGTCATTCTTCCCAGAAATATTATCCTAAAATGCATACAAAAACACGAAAGTCAAATATAGACAAAATAATCTTTACAAATAAGAATATTAGAAGGATTACCATCCCCACCCTCAAGATATATTACAGAGCTATAGTGATTAAAAAAAATTAACTACCAGCACAAAAATAATCATTAGATATCTATTTGTAGAAAGTAAAACTATACTTGTTTCTGTCACCTTATTCCAAACACAACTCCACATGGACCAAAAAACTAAACAGGAAATAGGAATCTGTTAGAAGAAAACATAAATGATACCTTATTTAATAACTTTAGAAAATGCCTTTCTGAATCAGACCATATTTGCCTGGAAATTAGAGCCAACAACAAGTTGAATATCATAAGCCATAAAAGGTTTCTGTCCAGCTAAGTAACTAACCACTCAAAACAACAAAAATCAACAAACCAACCAACAGCACATGCTGGATGGGGTATGACTTAAAATGATTCCTCATTGGTGGGATTTCAAATTGATGCAGCCCATAAGAAAATCAATGTGGATAGTTTTCAACATCAAAAATAAATCTGACATATAATCCAGCTATACCACTTTCAGACATATGTCCAAAGAACTCAACATCCTACTTCAAATAGGCTTGCTTAGTTATCTACTGCTGCTCTAATCATGGCAGCAAAAACATGGAAATGATCTAAATGCCCATCAACTGATGAATGTATATTAAAAATGTGGTACATATATAGTACAGAATACTATTCAGCTGTAAAAAAGTAAAAATAAAATAAATCATGGAGTTTGCTTGTAAACTAGAGTAGGTTTGTATTGACTGAGGCATCCTAGACCCTCAAAAACAAATATCTCATGTTCTCTCTAATCTAAGCATTCTAGTTCCAAATTTTCAGATGAAAATATATGTCATGGAGAAACTATAAAAATAATGAAATTAAAAATGGGCAGTGGCCGAGTTAGCAAGAGAGAGGAGAATTGCAGGGTATGTGTGATTTGAATGCGGAATTGGAAACACCTGGTGTGTCTTCAGGGCGTGGTGATGGAGATGAATCCAGACTAAAGAGAGAAAAACATGAGGTAACAGTAATGATGGCTGGAAAATCATAAAGCATTATGCTATTATTTATTTACCTAAATTTATATATCATGTATATGTTTATACACTTCATGGAAGAAGGTACATAATAATTAGAAGAGAGAGAAACAGTAGGTGACCAGATAAACACTATGACAGGTAAGTTACATATATAAGTTGAAAAGCAATTAATATGGCATGCACAAGGTTTGTGTATAATTATGCTAAACAAAATACAACATGTAAGGGAGAGCTAGCCATAAAATCCCATCATTAGCTGAAAAGCTATTAGCATTTGATTGCTCCTAGGAAAAGAAAAGTTAGTTTTCTTTAAAAAATGTTAGCTCTTGTAGCTGATCCTCATGTCAGTCTTTCTCACTGGAATTTCTTTGGGAATTCCAGTCCACAAATAAGGACATGGAGAGTTTTTATTAATTATGAAAGCTTGATTTTTAGCATCAGCTTTTTCACAACAAACTCGCAACTTAAATTAGCCCATTTATATTAATCTATTTTCTGTAATGTGGCTTTTTACCTCTCCTTCATCCTGTGTGTCTAACGTCTCAGTGTCTCACAGGTGTTTCCTGTGTACTTAGATTTACTTCCAGTCCCCATCTCTCCCTGGAATTCCCACCTATTCTCTCTATTGACCTCTCAGTTTTTATTGACCCAATCACAGAAATAGCAATACAGATTCACACAGTGTACAAATATCCCACAACGTAATCCACAGTTCTGAGGTGGCCCAACTCCCCCAAATAGCTGGGAAATAAACTAGACTTAATAGAGAAATAAGAGAATAAAAATCAAAGTTGATGATTGGGGGGAGGGGGCAAAGTGCAAAAATGCATATAGAGCTGGAGTAAAAATAGATCAAATACAGCATATGGAATGTTTAAATAGTCATATTTAAAAATAAGTTCGTGATCAAACTGAAAATAAAATTAAAACAAATGTCCAGTCTCACATACACTTTGGAAAGATCTATTTGGTATGTCACATATTCTGGGGGCTAAAAATAAATTTTATTGATCTCTAGCTAACTTTGAAACAGTGGAATTCTATCTTCCTCTTTATATTGTAGCTAGAGATCCAATTGGCCATGTCTGCTCTCATCTCACTTATTTCATGTCTGCCGTTGTCCCCTACTTCAGTAAACATTATATATCCTGGCCAAGTAGGTTATGCAGAAGCTCTACCCCGTATTTTTTTTCAACTTTCTAAATGACTAAATAATCCTTTCTTGTTTTGTTTGCAACAATTGCTAGATTATTTGAAATATTTTTTTCTGAGAAATGTTTAAATTTTGCCTTGACAAATTAAAATTTGTGATATGTTATACAGACTTTGTAAAAGTTATAATTAAATGGCTAAATGTAAAGACATAATAAAGTCACATTAATAATTATAAAGAGTTTAATGATATATTACCAGTTATGTATACGAGGTTTACCAACCAGCAAACTAGAAGCTCATGGTTGCAGATTTTCAGAATTACTAACATTTATCAGTCAGTGTTTACAAGATGTTCAGCTGGACTTTTCTTTTTTATGCTGTTCTTTTCTTTTTATTTTTAATAAAGGCTTTCTCTGTGTATCCATCGGTGTCCTGAACTTGACATGTAAAATAAGATATCTTAGACCTCAGAGATCCTGCCTGCCTTTGCCTCCCAAGTGCTGGGATTAACCATGCATGGCTGATATTTTATCCTTAAGTAAAGTATTATTATTGTATCCAACATCTTTAAATCAATGTTACTAAAAATAATAATATTGGGCTTTTGAATTTAACCAATTTCATCATATTTAAATGTTCAAAATAACATTTTATGACATTTTAATACTAAATTAATGATACATAGATATTAAAATTATCTATGTATTATTTCTGTATAATTATATTTATATTCAAACATATAAAATTTAAATCATGTCACAAATCTAATTATGGAACCCTACCCTAAACCCTACTCAACATTGAAGTCATACTGCCCACAAGAATCTACTTTTCACAAGATAAACATTTATAGGAATGTAGTAATTCTTTATTTAACTCTTATTTACTCTTTTAAAAGTAAATAAAATTCTCTTCTAATAGGTAATATAAGTAATGTTCTGCCGTTTCCACAATTAGCTTTGGTTGTCTACTTGCTACAAATTATGATCACCTGGGTAAAAGGAACCTCAACTGAGACATTGCCTCCACCAGTTGACCTGTGGAATATCTCTGTTTCTAACTGATCTAGGAGAGTTCAGCCCACTGTACGGTACCATCTCTGAGACATTTATCTGAGCTTGTGTTAAAAGCTTGTTGAGGAAGACAAAAGAAGCAAAACAGTTTCAGTTTCTCATGCTCTGCTTCATTTCCTCCCTTGAGCTGCCACTTGGCTTGCCTCGCTTATGGACTATAACCTATAAGTCAAATAAACCTTTTCCTCTCAATGTTTATTTTGATCAGAGTGATTATCCAAATCCCAGAAAACAAAACATGACAATTATAATTTTATTAATCATTTACAATTATCCTCAAATATATACAGTGTGAAGTTTTCTGTTACCAAACTAAGTTAAAAACTTAAGTCGGAGACACATACTATAATGCTGGTATTTTTTTGTCAAAAGAAAATTAAATGTGATGAACCCTAGCAATTCACTTATAGAATCAAATTTAGCTACTTTATGTATTATTGCAAGATATTTCATAAACAAAAGTGAAGCAAAAATCTGTTGCATATACTTCTTAAACAGTTTACTCTCTCTAACTCAAGTGGATAAGACAAGAAGAAAACCCTCATAACTATGGCACATTGAATGATTTCCACTCAGTAACTGGAGATGGAAATATACATCTGTGCTGCATCCTACATACCCTCTTGAAACCAAGTGCAACTGATAAAGCTGTGCCAGAAGATAGTAAGCTGACTTCTCTCCCCAGTGTTTTTCCCGACTATACCACCTGTTCCAATGAATCAGTAGAAATGAAGTAATTCTGATTCACACCATTACTTCAGCCTACCCCTGTGCTCTACTAAACACCTTCAGTGATCACCTTATGTGACATGACATGTTAGTTCTTCAGTAAAACAAAAAGTGGGAATATTTTTTCTAAGAAATATTGTATAAAGTTTATTTTGTAAACTTTCACCTGAATTCTAAAGAAGTTAGTAATATTATTGAAATAATCAATATAATTTATTATGCCTAAGCATGCTTAAACACTGTGTATGCAAAGTACTCAGAATTAACTACTCTCTAAGGAAAAAATCATAATCAATATTAACATGCTTTGAATACCGGAATGTACTATGTTCCTTTTTTCCTATGATAAATGCATTTTTGTATGAGATGTGGTGACCTAGTCTAAGACCGTTTGTTAGAAATGAGGCATTGATAAAGCCCTATCTGTCTCTCTGTCTTTCTGTCTCCTTTCTCTCAAACATACAAACATAAACAATGATTAAAACAACCCATGAGTATAGAATGATAATATCATATTAAGCCTTTGTGTGTCATTCTTAATTAATAATACCAGAAAAATATTCTTCCTTATTCAGTTCTTGCCAAAGACTGAAGCAAAAATGATTAATTTCTATTTTCTGTGCTGTTCTTTATATGAAGAGGTTGGCCTTTTTCAGGCCATCTGCCACTCTCTTAGATTAGACTTCTTTTAAATTAGAACAGAAAAGACTAAAGATCTTTAGTAAGTCAAGCTCACTCTTAGTCTTCATTTATAACCTTTCAATTATATTTTTATAAAGTTATACACTAATAGGCATCAAAATTTCTAAAAACTTTAATAATTTGTTGTTCCATCGTATTGAAGATAGCTCTATATAGCAGCATCCATGTTTGTTTACAGATACCCTCAGACTATGAATGACAAAGAGTAATATCAAGAAGGCAAATTTATTAAGTGACAATATATATTGATTTAAGTTGCCCAATTGACTGGCCCAAAATGGATGGTTAAAGGTAGAAGATAGACATGAATGTAACACATTGTAAAACCGTGCAATAAATACATGTTAGTGGTCAAAGGAGCACAAGAACTGTGTGTTTGAGTGGTGGCCATCCAAATAGAAGTCCATGTGAACATCTGTGACCATCTGCCTCATGCTGTTTGGTGAACAACTATGTCTGTGCATTTGGGGTTTAATACACTAAATCATCATCACATCTAAGGACAACTAAAGCAGGAAAAGGACAGTGAAGATAAAAGGGAACTATTAGAGTGAATGAGAATAACTAAGCATAAGGAGTCACATGGAAAAAGAAAATATATAAAAAGAACCATTTCCTGTGGGGATTAAGTAAATTACCCAGAGAAATGAGAAAAAGTAGGATGGAAGAATCTCTAGGACAAAGTTCAGTAATCACTAGGCACTGATGAACATAAAAGACACTGAAAAAACACACCGAGATCCTTGAATGAAAGCTGTAGAAACTAGGAAGAGGAAAAAACATTCAAATGACCAGAGAAAAAATAACTTATGCCTGTGAGACAAAAAGAGAAGATATGACGACCAAACAGTATAGTCACAAGAAGAAAATTTATCAAGCAATATAAAGCATATAGACTTTGCAAGGATAGCACATATATAAAGATTAAATATAGGCATTTTAAGATGGAGAAAATAGAATGAAAAGTGAAGGGAAAAAAGGCATATTTCCTTACTACAAAACATAATTAAAATAAAACAAGTAATGTCAGGCAGAAATAGTATTATGTTGATCAGGAATTGGAGCTGCACACAGGGATTAAGAGCCTTGAAAATGGCATTTTCTTTTGTCTCAGAAACTACACTCCTACATATTTTTTAAAAGAGAAAAAATGTGAATCAGTTCAAAGACATCAAATTTTTATGACAGTGCCAATAATGGTTTACAGTGTAATACAACAAAACCGAAAATTTCTAAAAGACCATCAACATGCAAATGTGTAAATTACTATGGAAGAGAGACCATATACATATGCTGGAGAGCAAAGATCTGAATGTAGAAATCCATTGACTTGAGTTCAAGGCCCAGAACCTACCTAAAGGAAGCAGAATAGAAACAGTTTTACAAGATTGTACTCTGAACACATATGTGAACTGGCATTTATTATCCACTAGCAAAAAATAATGATGGTGATGATGATATAATCATTATACTATGGAATACTATTCAGGTAAGAAGCTATACCTGTAAAGTCTCATCAACAAGACCACCCTAATGTGAGCTCAAGAAGGATGACCCCAAAACACATGTCAAACTCAACAGGGAAAAACCTCAACTTGACATACAGAACTAACTAGAGGCAACTGAATAACACGGGAAGATGAGAGAAGTGGCCCTCTCTTGAAAGAGCACACCAATTCATTTTCCCATGCCAGTCGGCCTCGAAATCATGTATATTTGTGAAATTATATGGACTCTACAGATTATATTTGAGAATATACAATGTATATAGTATAAAATATTATTTAAAGTCTTTCAAAATACTGTGTATTACAGAATCACTTGATTTTTTCCCAAGTCCTATATTCCTGTGTCATGAGTTTAAATACAATGTGAAGAGGAACAGTTAACAAATGTTCAGTAGGAAAACACACACCTAGCACACAAATCAAGGGGAAAATACAGGTATCAAATTATAAGAAGCCCTTAACATTTCAGAAAATCAATACTTTAGTTCAATCTGAGAGGAAAGGAATCTAAAAGAGGGAAGCTTGTTCTATAAAATACATAAACACAGCATCCAAAGAAAATAATATGGAACAAAAATATTTTACATTAAGAACACACAATCATTAATGTGCATCTGTCTACCTGAAGAAGACTAGTATGTGTTACCACTATTCTTTCATCCAAAATTATTTCATCTCCACTTTAGGGGAGAGAAACATGATTGTGTTCTTCTGTGACTGATCACTCTAAGAGACCTTAAAGCGTCCTTTCTTCTCATTTGTCTCCAAGCCATACTGAAATTAACATGCAAATCAAATGAGAACATCATGTCTCCTAATTAAAATGTTGTACTTGTTTAAAAATATCCAAGAATGACAGACGATAATGCTTTAAATAGCTCTTGCATAGAGTGTGGGCACATGAGTCATGGCCACTCCAATAATTTATATTTCAATTCACAGAGAATAAATAATAAAGTAAATATTTCTTTTTTCGCCTCAGATCTGGTAAACCAAATCTATTTTAAAATGTTTTATTCTCAGTGGCACAAAGCCAAATGCCCATGCTATATTTTTTTTTTTTGGTTAAAGGCATTTTTTTACAAGCAACTGAAGCCAAGTACTCTTACCTAGAATAAGAATGTTCTTGTCTGTAAGTACCTCACAGTGTCTATCATCTGAATACCTGAGCATTTCTGATGGGCATCATACACAAGCAGCAATCACAGCAATCAAACAACTTTGACTTTCTCCTTGATCTCAAGTTCTCTATAAGGTGTGGAAAGGACAAGCAGAGATAGAGTGATGACAATTGTGTATAGGTGAATAGAGTTACCTTTGTAATCTGTGCCCTTCCCTGTGCAATGAGCAGTAGTATGCTATATGATGGTTATATATGTTGCCCAACACATTTACAGTTGTTTTATTTTCTATTACTCTCCAAAATATATCAAATCAAAAACAAAACAAACAAACGAACAGAAGAGAAAGGCAGCAATGAGTTTTGGCGAGCCAAAGAAACACATCAGATATGGGATGAAACCTAGATTTGCTGTAGTGCCACAGGCCAGCCCATTTCAGCCAACACACTCAGAAAGATGCAGAGATTAAGTATGCTTTAAAAGGGGAAGGGGGCTGAAGAATAGGGCCAACTTTCTAGTACTTTAGCTAACTAAACTCAATACGACCAAGAGATGTATACCAAGTGCACAGAATAAAACAAAATCACTCTGAGAATGTTTTATAAATAGTATTCACTGATCTTAACATTATAGTAACTGTAGCCAAAGTACTTGGCAGAAGGTAGGTAGCAGTCAGAAGAGTTCAAGGTCATCCTTAGGTACATAGCAAGTTTGAGGCCAGCCTGGGTTATATGACACCTTCCATCTATATATATATATGTATCATATATCTATATCTATATCTATATCTATCTATCTATCTATCTATCTATCTATCTATCTATCTATCTAGATAGATAGATAGATGATAGGTGATAGATAGATAAATAATATTAAATAAATTCAAGTAAATTTTCAATGTGAGCTGAGTATAGATGTTTTGTCTATTAAAAAATTTAGTTTATCTAAGGCAACAATACTGTTATAACAAATCAGAGTATACACACATATACAACACACACACACACACACACACACACACACACACACGGAGGGGGTGGGAAGGAAGGGGAAGGAAGGGAGAGGGAGAGAGATTTGGAGAACAAAATTAAGAACACAGAATTTCATGAAACCCAATAACACCTCAGAATTCCTATGTTTCTGAGTTGACCTTAAAAATCTTAATTTCTACATTATTTACCTATTGATATGTTATAATTAAAACATATTTTTGAAGGAAGAACTAGGATATAGGAAATAAAATCAGATTTTAAAATAACTAGAAAATTAATTTTGTATGTAAATTGTTTGAGATAAGGGAAAATTCAGTCTTAGACACTCTCAGCTTGAATTCTATATTTAAATTACATTTAAAATTTAATGGCACATTCAGTTATGACTCTTAAAATAACAATATTAGCAAAATGGCAAGATAACTAATGACACTATTAACATTTTAGGCACCATGTATCATTCACATTATAATGAACATTTTTAAAGTGTGAAATATTTTAAGACTTGGAATAGCTAAAGCAATCATGAAAAAGAAGATTGAGACATCATAACTCCAGTCTAAAATTATTTTTAAAAGCTACAATATTAAAACTGTCTGTGATAATAATATACAAATAGACACACAGATCACCAAGCCCAATTAATAGCCCAAACTTTCATAGTCAAGATATTGGATAATCTTACTCAAAGATACCAATATGTCAATAATAGCAATGGAAGAAACATTTTTTTCTAAATACTTAAAATATTACAATGTTTAATCACTGGATCTTCACATACTAAAACAACAGTGTATTTTCATACTATACATACATAACACAAAATGCAATAGAGACATAAAGACATAAAGTAAGAGCAGAAGTCAAGAACCTCCAAGAGGAATTTTAAGTAAGGTTTCTATTATACTGGTCTTAGTAATGAGCTTTTTAATATTATACCAGGTTCCATGAGAAGGGGAGGGGAAGGAGGAGGGAGCTAAGGAGAGAGAGAAAGAAAGAGAAGGGTGGAGGAAGGGAGGGAAGGAGGGAGGATCACAAGCAAGATCTGGATAAATGATTCAGCAATTATGAGCAATTGTTCTTGCAGATGACCTATTAAATTCCCAAAAGACACATGGAAGCTCACAACTGTCCATAAATACAATTCCTTCTAGGAAATCCAATGACCTCTCCCGACCTTTAAGGCAACAGGCACACGTGTGATTCACAGAAATATACAGTCAAAATACACACATAAAATAAATAGATGTTTAAAAAAAGACACCCAAATATATATGAAAACTGTTTTTACTATGCAAACTACAAAATGAATAGGCAAGAAAAGTAAGAAAATATTTGTACATTGTGTATTCAATAAAGGAGACATCAGAGCATGAAAAGAACTCAGAGTTCACTAGTATAAAATCAATGCTCCAATTCTATAAAGGAGGTTAGTAGTCATATTTTTAAATATACAAATGACAAGAAGAATAATGAAAAAGCAACTCAGTACCACTAATTATAAAAGAAATGTGAATTACAGTCTCACTGAGACATTGAAATGACTGTTACCAAAAACAAAGAGGTAAGTGGTAAAAAGAATGTGGTAAACGGGGAATCCTTGTACAGTTTCTGAGAATGTAAACTCCATAACCAACATAAAGAACATTACACAGATTACTCAAATAATTGAAACTAGAAATATATTTTTTTTAACATTTCAACTTCTGGGTATATCCTCAAATGCAGTAAAATCAAAATGTTAAAACAATGTTTGCATTCTCATGGGTGATTCAGCATCATTTACAATATTCAGGAAATAGAGCCTACTTGAAGTACTTAAGCAGATAAATGATAAAGTAAATTTGATAAAGTAAACATGCATGATGTTTTAAGATAAAAATAAATTTCATGCTATGAAAAAGATATCAGGAAGGTATTATAAAAAGTAAAAAAATCATATATGATTTTGATAACTTTATATTCCATAATAATATAATTTCATTAATTCTGTTTGAAAATTAAGGTAAATATATTTTGATGTGAATGTTTCAGAAAAAGCATAGAGTCTGAAAGAATGAGAGACAAAGATAAAGATATACACAGAGAGACAAGGACTAGTGTTTGGAGTAAGGTAATTTGAATAGAATTGTCCTCAATAGGCTCAGATATTTGAACACAGGTTTTTCAGTTAGAGGAACATTTATGAAAGTGCTATGGCCTTGCTGGAGAAAGGATTTCAGAATTCATAGCCTGGCTCTACTTCAAGTTTATTCTTTGATTGCTTAATGTTTGTGGCAGAAGATGTCATCTGTAAGTTTTCTACTTCAGCCCTCTACTACCATACCTCTCTAGATATTATGGACTCTGGAACCATATGCCCAAATAAACTCTTTCTTCTGTATTTTGTACATTGCCATGGTCATGCATTTTATCACACCACAGAAAAGTGACTAATATGTGAAAAAGGGAAAGAGATGTTAGGTAGTATAGTGAATTAAATCAGAATAGCCCCCATAGGCTCATATACGTGAATCTTAATGCTTGGTCTCTAGTTGGCAGAAGTTTGTGAAAGATTAGGAGTTATTGCTTTGTTCAATGAGGTGTGTCACAAGGTATGGACTTTTAAGTTTAAGGCTCCTCCTCCTCCTCCTCCTCCTCCTCCTCCTCCTCCTCCTCCTCCTCCTTCTTCTCTCTCTCTCTCTCTCTCTCTCTCTCTCTCTCTCTCTCTCTCTCTCTCTCTCTCTCCCTCCTTTCTGCCTGGTGTCATGCTCCCTAAAATGATAGTCATATACTCACTCACTCGAGTTAATAAGTATGCACCTAATTTAATGCTTTCTATTATAAATTTCCTTAATCATGATGTTTCTTCAGGGAAATAAATCAGTAACTAAGACAGATAAAAACAATGTATTTATGTCCTCTAAAAGCTAATACCATGTGAATGGCATAGTTAATACTCACTTGGGGTCTGGGAAAAGTATTTTGTTACTTTAATGAAAAGTATTTTGATTATTTCCTTTATTGTAATGCTAAAATATCTGTTTTGTACAGAAGCAAAATAGTTATTTCAACCATCTATAATTATATTTCCAGATAGATATGAAAATTGGTGTAATTTTCAGCATTTTGTGGTGAACACTCTAAACCTACAGAGTATAATTTGAGTGTGGCTTTTGTGGCAATGGATTATGAGATTATGCAGAGTTTCTGCCCTGAAGCTTTTAGCTACTACATGTTTGAAACCCCATTTTCAATATTAAAAGTCTCTTGATGTGAAATACATTGTTCATGGGCTCCAAACAGAATATTTTTTATATTCTTGTAAACAGAAATGAATGTAGATGAATTAAGAATAGAAAGTATTATTTCTACATAAAATTCTGTTCTAGTTTTAATAAATGACTCATTAGTAAAAGAGTTTTATGGTAGAGATATGAATGACCCTTTAAAATTTGCAACTGGCAGAATATCCTAACATCAGATAAAAATGACATTTTTGTGAAGTGTTTTCTTAAGATTAAAACATATTGGAAAATATAGATAGCTATTTATTCTGATTAAAAACATGTTTAGTGAGATTTTGTAGAGTTATTTTTTGAGAAATACATATCTATTCTTCTTGACACAAATACGGTCTATTTTATTTTCTTCTAATACTTTCTAGGATACAACATGACAATAAACCAGAAAATGAAAAATTGGATTGATGTGTCAATTATTTAAAATCCATTTGCTAATTTTACAGTCTCCATTAGTCATGGCCAAGAGTGTTAAGCACCAATTCACGTTAATGAACATGTCTAGGCTAATCTCTGACTGTTGCTAAAATATGTACTGCTTCTAAGAGACAATGCAATAATATTGTAGGAGTCAGCAAATTGTGTAAACTAGTTCATCACTATATGAAAGTATCAATATGGCATTTTTACCACCACAAAATTTCAGTATTCAAAAGTTATTAATAATGTACTTGGGAAAAGTAAAATCTAAAATACATAACTTCCTGAAAATTTACTATAGTTAAATTGTGTGAGATTCTTTCTGTATGCTGTGAATTACCATTGGATAATAAAGGAATGCCTTTTGGCCTATGGCAAAGCAGCTTATAGGTTGTTTGGAAATCTAAGTATAGATAAAAGGGTAAGAGGGCAGTGTTGGGAGATACTTCCAGCTACTGCCCAAGGAAACAAGATGTAAAAAATTAAAAAAAAAAAAAAAAACAAAACAAAACAAAACAAAAAAAATAGATAAAGCCACTAGGTATATGGCAAGACATAGATTAACAAAAATACTAAGTGAAATTGTAAGAGCTAGCTGATAATGAGGATAAGCCATAAGTCAAAGAGTGTGTAATTAATATAAGCCTTTGGGTGATTATTTGGGTCTAATCAGTTGCAGGACTGTAGGTATGGTCCTGGGATTGACAGGCCACAAACCTCTGACTACAGTTAACAATGGGAAAACCTTGATATTTATTTTTCAGTTGCATATTAAGGAGGTGATAACTATACTTTAAATATTTGTCCTTATCACCAAAAGCAGATTTAATCCTCACCCTTCCCCTCAAGGAAACTTTAATTGGCAACAGAAAACCCAAAGCAATCAAGATGTAGACTCCTGAAGCTTAGTCCTAATAGATACACCTTTAAAACAACTTTTATACCTAAGCCTCAGGAAACATTGTAAAGGAAGATGCAGAAAGATTGTAAGAGCCAGATGATTGGGGACTTTGCTGAGAGATTGGTGAACCCTAGTTAATAGCAGAAGCCACACTCATAAAGTCTCACCTACTTGGCTGCCTAAACATGAGCTGATGAAGGATGACACCGATAGACATAGCAGAGTTGACATGGGAAATACCATAGGCCTCCTCTCCACACAAAGAGCTACAAGAAACTAAGAAACGAGAAAGGAGGGGGAAAGTATAGCAATTTGTTTACACATATATGTATATAAAACAGTTAATGAAAAAAGAGACCACAACTGTGAAAGAAAACAAGCTGTGAAATATGGGAATATTTGGAAGGAGAAAAAGGAAGAGAGGGATTAAGTAATTATATTATCTCAAAAATAAAGAAAGATACTTTTCAAAGGAATAAAAAATAAAATTAAAGCACAAAATTACATTTATGTCAATATTAATATAAACTCTTAAAAGAGATGATTATATCCCCTTGATTTTTTTCTGAGGTACACTTCCACAATAATCGCTTTTTCTTCTATAAATTGATAGATTACAGTATATTATCTTTGGAACATGGTTGTTGGTCATTATAAGTTATGGATCATCTATGTACTCTTGGGGAGTTTTGAGCATATGTGATTAATTCAACAGGACGGTTAGTGGATTCTGCTGAGGTAGTGTGCTCAATCACAATCATGGGTACGTTTAGTACATTTTCCTAAGTCTCTTCTTGATGGTTCTATACTTGATTGTTTTCTTTAATATTAAGTGGCACAGAATATTGAAAAATTCTGAATGATGATTACATAAATAATTTTTTTAAACAAGTCAACTCCTAGATAAGTATTTTCTAATATAAGTTGATATTTATATTTCAGAAGATCAGGTGTATTTTTTAATCTTAATTATATAGAGATTCAGTTTAATAAAGCTTACACTCTAACAGCTCAATATAAGATTCTTCCCCTCTATGTTTAAGATAGTGTTTTAGTTTTGATTTTATTTGGTGACTTGGAATAGACTCCACTTATTTTTCTTACATAGTATAAAGTCTCTGGAATCATGTGTTGCAAGAATCCTAATTGATCTTATAATAAAAAATAGAGTCAGTATTGGGGCAAATGTGAAAAGATTAGAGAGACAGAGGAACACGCCATAGCCACTTCTCACCTCACCGACCCCTCAGCCAAAAGGGGAAGATACTGTCTTCATGAATCCTCGGACTGGATGAAGAATCAAAGGCAAACACAGATAGAGATAGAAGGGGCCGGGGGGCAAACAGCTGCCTCCTTCAGCTATACATTTTTTGCCTTGCCCACCATACCTGCCCAGCTTTAATCCCACACTAGTGCTGGGAATAAAGGTGTATGTATTCCCCAAGTACTGAGAGCAGAGTCATGGAATCCCAAATTCTGGGATTAAAGGTCTGTATCTCCACCACTGCTTGGCTGTGTTTGGCCTTCAACTCACAGAGATCGAGTGGGATCTCTGGCTGTGCCTGCCATTTCAGGTATGTGTTACCACTGGCTGATTTCTATGGCTAACTCTGTGCCTGGCTCTATTCTCTGATCTTCAGGCAATTGTTATTTAATACACAATATATCACCATTTCCCCTATTTTCTTAAAAATAAAAGATGATAAGTAATATAAGAAAAACCATATATAATAAGTACAATAACTATATACAACATATATAGGCAGAATGTCTAGTCCATTAACAATTAACAAGTTCAGAGAAAACCTTCCATTATTTATCTTATGTTGATGAGTCCAAAGTGTTGTAGTTAATTTACTTTCTATTTAACATGCATTATCAATTTAAGACTATCTTTTATGTCTCTCAGAAGTATACACTTTACACCTCTTTAGTGAGTTTTTTTTTAAATCCATAACCATAAAAACTATAACTATCCAGTCTTCAACTCCATCAGAGACCTAAGAAGGAAATAATATTAACTGAGTATGCAGGAAGTGTAAGCAAGTGACTTCTAAAAAGTGTGAGAAATTACAGAAACAGCTAGCCTCCAGGACAGTCTCCCAAAGTTACTCTGCAAACTTTTGGCCCCCCTCTTCAGCCTACAGGCCTGAGATATCTGACAGATTTATCTGAGAAGCAGGGTTTTCTAAAGGGCTGCCTTACCTTGTCCTGGAAAAGTTCCACAGCCCTTTCTTTTGTATGCTGCTTGTTCCATTTTGGACATCATATTGTCACCAGTTGAGGCAAGAGTACATTCTTGCCCAGTGGCTAACTTTTGCCCCAAAGAAATTAAGCTTCATATAGTTTCTTCAATGACTATCCATCTTCTCTGGTAGATTGATGCTACCATGAGTAGACATGCCTCTTTATCATAAAAATAAAATGAACCTATGTTATTAAAATACCTTAAATGCTATATTCTGTAGATCCCTAAATTATTTGAAGACAACTTGCCTATCTAAATTATATCTTTGACTTTGATAACATACCTAATGTGCCTACAAGTTTAAGTGTAATTACTAACTACTAACTTGCATCTTTTATATCCTAATTAATTGGTAATGACAACTTTCAAGGACTAACAATTTGCATTACATTGTTAGTAAATTGTATAGGTACAATAACTTGAACAAAATTAGAAATGTATGTACAGTATTTTCTACCAAAAAAAATCCCAAATTAATATTAATATGCACACTTTGTATACAATATACAAAATACAATCTGATTTGAAATATTTAAAACCTAGGATTTTGCTTTTTAAAAGTAGATTCAATAATCTACATGTTTCATCTTATATTTATATTCCCCTTTTTAAGTTTTAGAGTAGATTCAGTAATCTACCCCTTTGTCCTATCATGTCTGTATCCCTTTTCTTCTTCTTCTTTTTTTAAACAAAAACCTTGAATCTAATCTCCTTGTTAATGGAAATGTGGGCATAGTTCTTGAGACTACTTCCTGATGACTGCGGATGCTGATCTTATGAGGATCCAGTAAAAGTTAGGATTATTGTCAAGCCCTGACTGCAGTAATCTGTGAGGCCAGATCATATTTGCCAGAAGCCTTGAAACTGTTCTGGTTGCAGAACTCAGAGAAAACTGTAACAGAACTGTTATAGAGTGTAGGATCATCTGGACCATGTATTCCCATTGAATATTTTTCAGGTGGGTCTTCCTCGATAAAAGCTTATTTTTTTAAACCTGGAATTAATACACAAGCTCTTGTTTTCTACAAAAATAAAAACAAAAACTAATCTCCAAAGTAACATAGCTTTTGACTTAAAATTTTGTAGTTAAGATATTTTCAAGGCATATAGGTTGGTTTAGTCCAGCAGCATTTATAATCAAATGTCTCCTAGCAGCTCTTCTTCCTTCCTCTGCAGTGAAAAAAAAACTCAAATACAGCACAATAACATACAGTATTTATACTCTCTGTTTATATATCCCATCTAATGTGACATTATTTTTTATTACTGTATTTCATTTTAAAGACTTTTATCTATCTTTTTATTTTTCTCTCTCCCAAGCCTATGAATATATTAAAAGATTCTGAAAACCATTTAGAGTTTTTTTTTTTATCTGAACTTTTATTTACTGTATAGCTCTATTTTTCTGACCATATGAGTCTTTAATATGCTAAATGGAGTGACTCAAAATAAAGCCTTAGTTTTGGTGTTCTGGCTCTGCTAGTTCCTTGCTCTGTGAGAACGTACCTTTATGGCAGAGATATTGGCTAGGGCTACATTTAACACTCCAAATCTGGGGAAATTTAGGGTCCACATGCCACTATGTAAAGCACCACCACTTCCTGTTCATGTACCGTACTGAAGTGTTTGGCAGCAGGGCCTCATAAAAGAGCCATGCAGTTGTTGCTGCTAATTCTGAGTCAGAAAGCCTCAGTTAATGTAGCTAGGCCTGTGCTTGCCTCTAACAAACAGAGCTCACGCCCTAAAAATGCTGCTACCGAAATCCATGTTTGTCTCTACTTTTTGTTTGTTTGATTTGTGTATGTATGTGAGTGTGTGTGTGTGTGTGTGTGTGTGTGTGTGTGTGTGTGTGTGTGTGTGTGTCTAGTATCCCTTTTTTAGTTTTCCTGGGCTTTATGTGGATGCATATGTTCCACGTTGGATACCATCTGTAATCGGTAGTTTATGTCCTACCAACAACTCCTAAAATCCCAGCATCTATTTCCCAAATAATTGACTCAAAGGCTTACTATTACAGTAAATGATGAGACATATTCCATATGTACCTTATATTCTTATCCCATGATTCTTGTATATGTTTAGCCATGTCAGCTGGAACCTTTTCTCAGTCTAGTATTTTCATCTTACTTTCTCTGTGTTTGGCTGACAACAGCATGTCTGACTTTCCTCTTCCCAGAATTGCCCTTGTCTGGTCAACCCACCTCTACTTTCTTCCTGGCTACCTACCAATCAGCATTTTATTAAACCAATATTAGTGACAACTCTTTATGTGCCTAAGAATGTTATCCCACAATATTGTCTTTAGGAAACTGTCATTATTTTGCTTTGGATTTAATAATATAATTCTTTTGTTCTTTGAAATGTCATATAATTTACATAAGATGTTTCTATCCTATCCGTCTGTTATTGACTAGCTCCAACTCATACTGGTGGCCCCACTCTATCTCTCTGACAACGTCAGGTCCCTTATTTTTCTTTTTTTAGTAAACTCAAGAGTTTCATCACCACTATTCCATGTACATAGGGGAGTGCTATCCACTCAGGTTTTGGCAACCTGCTAGCATCCATGGTCCCTAAAAATAAAGACTTTCTTTCTCTTACTAGCCATCCACTTTCCACAGCCAAGTTTAGTAACTGGGGCCCTCCTCTTCCATTTGTGTTGGGTGGATTATCACTGAATTGATCTTGTATAAATATCATGGTACTGTACATACCAGCCATGCTGCCATACTATAATGGCTCTGCTCTTTCTTCTTTTGGGGAAAACATTTTATTTTAATTTTTTGAGAAAGTAGAGATAAATTATTCAGAGGCAAGTATTAGTGGCTCTAGCCTAGAAGTGCAGATTTTAACTGCTGTAGATAATGCATCCTACCTTGGTAATGATTACGTATAGTTTATTAGTTATGGAATAAAAGAAATCCTTTAACAAACACAGTGATTAATAGTACATATAAGAAGACTGAACTTTCTTCTCTTGTGCCTCCCTCCCTCCTTAGAAGAGCCTTTGTGTCATTGTTCTAGTGAGAAGCTTGAAGGGCTTGATTAATAACTTTCTGATGTATGTGAAACACTGGTCATTGCATTGGTCTTCTTGAATTGCCTCTGGAATTAAAGCTTTCTTCTGGATGAGCTCAGACAAACATGATTTGGCATCAATACTCTTAACACATTTTATTATACAGTCTCTGCTCTGTGAGTAAGTCCAGATGAAGCAAATATGCCCTTGCTCACTTAACCTGAGACTTAATTTCTTCACCATATAGCTGAAGAGAATTTTTTAAATTCTGGAGTGATGTGGGAATGCCTTTTCTGTATGCTGTGAATAGCAATCTTTAAATAAAGGAGCTGCTTTGGCCCATGACAGGCACCATAAAAAAGTAGGAGGAGGAATCAGTATAGGTAGGAGGAGCAAGGAGGAGTCAGAGAGAGAAGGATCCAAAAGCCCAAAGGATCAACATGTAAGGAACCCAGGTGAGCCACGGGCCACGTGGCAGGAAAGATTAATAGAAATGGGTTGAGTTAAGATGTAAGAGTTAGCTAGCGATGTGCCTGAGCCATAGGCCAAACAACATGAAGTTAATATAAGTGTCTGAGTCATTTTTGGGCCAAAGCAGCAGCGGGCAGATAAGGGGTCTGAGGCTACAGGTCTGTGGGTCTGGGCTTCTGGCTGCCTGAGACCCAGAAAACACATTGTAACGCTGGAGTCTACTCTATCTAAAGAAATCAAATACCATGGCCCTTATCTTGGGGTAAAGGGAATTGTAGCAGCCTTTTGTCAGCTACTCATTTCCAAACAGAGCTTGCATTGTATCCCACAAGGGATCAGGAGGAGTCGATAATGAGCTAAATATTAGATTCTTACTGATCATTCTGACTTTCTCTAATTAGTTTCTCATGTTTTATGACTTCAGGACAATATTCAGAAAATGTGTATTATTTTTTGTGTGTGAACTGTTTTTACAAATTTTCTGCTTCTCTAAGGAGCATCACATTCTGCCATTTTTGAAATAAACTGATAAATAGAATTGTATTTGAAACTGGCTTCACAGTGAGCTCATTGGCTCAGGACTATTTGATAATTATTTTCCTAGTTTTCAGTTCCTGGTTGCCATGGACATATTTGATGATGAACAATATTTCTGTATTTATTAACTTAACCATATTTAGTGAAATTATGAAAAACGGTTAAATGGATTTGTTTGGCACTAGCTTTTCAAATAAATGTGAAATGTAAATGAAATACCATATTTTTATATGAACTAAATAGCTATAGTCAAATCCCTCTTTCTTACGTCCACCGAAGCTGGCTTAACTAAATTAGTAGTTAGATAAATTTTTGGAAAATTATAAACTTAAGAAAACATTAGTTTTAATTGTATACATTTTATCAAATATGGCTTCATTACCACACATTGCAGTAAAATATTGAAGATGATAAACTGGATGATGTTTATATCTTTCAAGAAATATTTCTTTTTCATTTGGTAGAAATAGAACAATTTGCTGTTTGATTTTGGGGGTCATGTTGTTCCCTGACTTACAAAGTCACATGTGGATTATAATAGTTCATGATGTTTAGTATTCCACATACACAGCAGGGATTAATAGCTGAACCTGGGAGATGGATATGGTTCAATAATACAAACCCAGTGTTCACTGCCCAGAGCCATAAAAAAGAAAGATAAACAATGAAAACCCAGCATATTGCTTTTAAGTGAGACATTTCTAAAAAGTCGGTCTTTATACTCTGTCTTTAATAGAAACACAGAGCTTGCCACTTCTCTTTGATAATTGCAAATGAATATTAAAGTAAACCACATCTATCTGTGCATGGGTGAGAAGCTATATCCATGTGTCTGCAACAACATGGCTGCCTAGATAAGCAAAATTGTCACATCTGCTATTTAGAGTCTCCTATTAAATGTTATCTGTTGCAGTTGCAAACCCTTTTTTCATTGGGACTAGCTAAATAACAGCTTTAAGGAAAGAGATCAAATGCCCCACAGGATGAGCACACGATTACTGTGGAAGATATTTTTGCTACTCATCTGAGAAGCTGCTCTCTCTATTAAGATATACTTTATTTAAACAGAGTGATTTTTTTTTTTTTACACAAAACCTTGAATTTCACAAAGTCATAGGTATTTAAAAGACAGGACATTGTAGTAGGGGGGTTTCTTGGTCCCAGGTGCCCAGAGGCCCAGACCCTGCCATGCCAGACCCCTTAGCCACCCATTGCCGCTGCTCAGGCCCCCAGAAATGACTCAGATGCTTATATTAACCTTATGCTGTTTGTCCTATGGCTCAGGCACATTGCTAGCTAGATCTTACATCTTAAATCAACCCATTTCTATTAATCTGTCTGCCACATGGCCTGTGGCTCACCTGTACTCCCTACATGTTGTTCCTTTGGGCTTCAGCTCCGTCTCCTGACCCCGCCCTACTTCTCCTACCTATGCTCTGATTTCTCCTCCTACTTCTTCTATGGTGCCGGTCATGGCCCAAAACAGCTCCTTTATTTAAAGATTGATATTCACAGCATACAGAAAGGTATTCCCACATCAGGACATATTGTGTAAGTTAGCTTGCAAATGTTTTAAAGATAATATTTAAAATAACAAAAGGAAAACAACTTTATAAATAAGTAATATATGTATCAAAAGCAAAACTATCTTTCAAATATCAGTATGATAAATATTTAAGTCTCATAAAATTTTTACCACATATTCAATATAAATCTATTATTTAAAATTTATAAAGAATCCAAAAAACTGGACCTCAAGAAAACAAATAACAGAATTTAAAATGGGGTACAGATCTAAATAGAATTGTCAAAATGGGAATCAAATATGCTTCTTTAAGAAGCTTTTAAAGAATTGTTCAACATCCTTGGCAATTGCAATGATTCACATCAAAACTACTTTTAGATTTCATCTTACACCAGTCAGCACAGTCAAGATCAATACAATAAATGACAGCTCATGCTGGCAAGAATGCAGAGTAAGAACACTCATCCATGGGTGGTAGTAGTACAAACTTGCATAGTCACCCCAGAAATCAGTGTGCTGCTTTCTCAGGAAGCTAGGACTGTATCTACCTCGAGATATACCACTCTTGGGCTTATACCAAAGAACTTTATATGCCACTACAGAGACAATTGCTCAACCATGTTCATTTCTGCGTTATTCATAATAGCCAGAAATTAGAAACAAATTAGATGACCATAAATGAATGCATGGATAGAAAAGGGGGAACATTTACACAATGAAATATTAATCAAGTGTTAACATATTGCATTTATAAAACTCACAGCTAAATGTATGGAGCTAGAAAAATTTTATTCTGAGTTTTTTAACCCAGACCCAAATGGACCACGTGGTATGTATTTGCTTATACGTGGATATCAACTGTTAAGTGTCAATGATAAGCAGGCTATATGTAATTCATATAACCACAAATGTTAGGTATGGCATAAGAGACTAGTGGGAAAGACTGGGTCACCCTAGAAAGGGGTGAAGATATTAAGGGTTGGAGATTGGAATGGAAGGATCAACTAGGGAGAAAGGGAATACAGGAAGGGGACTGCTAAAAATGAGTGCCATTTAAGGTATTATATGGAAACTTAATACAACAGAATCTCCCTAAAACATATACATATATGAAGATGATATAAGCATAGTTGCCAAATAACAGAGGAGATATAGCCTCACTTGGTCATCTCTCCTCACCAAATGACACTATTTCCTGAAATAGATTACAACTAATTGAGTGGTTAGCCGCAGGGTCCCCATGAGAACCCCCCAAAAGGAAGAAAAAGTATTTTAACAGAGTATGTCCTTTTAATTGGTCTCATAAAATAGATTAGTTATTATAGCAGTTGTCATTTTCTAAGTAGTGAAGAAAATATTTAGGATATTAGCTTTTCCAGTATAGAAGAACAGAACTGTGTAGGTAAATATAAGAAGCTACCAAATGTAGAAATTCCAAGATAATTTTGAACTGAGTTCAAGCTGTCTAAGTTCAGGACAGATTATGGAGTTATAATTTTTATTCACACATTACAGAAAACCACTACAGAGATTTATGTGAAAGAAAAACTGTATTTTTGTGTTAAAGAGTTAATTTCCAAGGAGAAGTCTGAGTTTCTTGTTGGACTGAATTATTTTGGTCAAGCTATTTTACCTGACTCTAGTAAATGTAAATATTTATTTTCTTTTCAATGTATTTGTTAAGGAAAAAGTGCAAAAAAATTAGTACAAGCCCCTCCAACTTTTGAAAAGGCAACAAGAAAACAGAAATATCAAATGAAATAATTGTTTATGATGCATAAGGTAAATTTTTGGTATTAGGGGAGTAAGGATATCATATGTACGATATCTACACTTGTTTTAATTAGTGCTTTATCATAGGAAGGGAGATAACATAAGCATGGCAACTCCTATAGAGGAAACAATTTATTGACCCTTGCTTACAGTTCAGAGGTTTATTAGCTCATTATTAACATGTCAGCACACAGGTAGACATGGTGTTGGAGAGGGAGCTAGGAGTTCTTCTACATCTGCTTTTCAGAAATCAGGAACAGTGAGTCACAGGGCCCAGCTTGTGCTTCTGAAACCCCAGAGCCTGTCTCCAGTTACACACCTACTCCAATAAGACCCCACCTCCTAGTAGTAACTTTGCAAATAGTCCTAAGGGGGATATTTTCATTCCAACTATCAAAATACCACATATTTTTGTATCATGTGCTGTAGAGATACAGATAATAAATTAGCAATAGAGCATTAATATTGTATTAGTGTTACTTTCCTTGTCATCTTCACTTAAATGAAAAAGTATGCCGAGTTAAAAAGTTAAATTCTTATTGCTGCTTGTTTTATTCTCATTTTTTTCTATTTTGACTGCTATTTTATGATATGGATAGCTATGTTCAGTAAATTTTTTCAAAGTATGATCTTTAAATTCAGGCCAACATAATGACATTCAGTAATTAGAACTTATTCCGTTTACTATAAATAGCTTTTCAAATATACAAATATATACACATGTGTGAATATCAACACTTGATAAAGTTCAACTCCTGGCTTTTACAAAGACATTTTACACTATGCTATAATAGTCACATATTCATAAAATGATAAATTACTGTGATAAAGGTTAATTCATTGCTCAAATTCAGTGAAGTCAATAGCAAACTACATTGTCCATGATGGCGCTTGGCAATTCAGGCAGATGTCTATTCATCTTAACCAACTAAGACTTTTTCTACAAACATCTGATAAAATGAATACTGCTTGAATGGTTGATAAATTTCATGTATGTATGTTTTATTTGTGTGAATATATACTTACATACATCTATTTTGTAAGTGGATTCTTCTGTTCCAGTTACAGCTTCCTGATGACAGGAAGAAATATCAGGAAACTGTAAGAGCCATACCATTGAACTGACTCATCTCTCTGAGATTTTAGATTTTTATAAATTGTGTGAGTTAAGAAATGGTTAGTATTTCAATACGTATTTTTTGTTGTTACTATTTTGATTACTTTAATCTCATGTGTCCTAGGATGCTCTCAGAATATGTGTAGAACTCAGAGGGTGATCTCAGACTTCTGAGTTTCTTGACTCTACTTCTCAAGTGTCTAGAATTAGAGTGTGCAAGACCACACTCATTATTTGGGATTGTAGGAATGGAATCCAGGGCATGGTAATCATTTCAGCAACTGTATACCTACCCTTACGAAAGCAAACTTAAGTACTATTAGATAATAAATATCTCAGTTCCAACCTGCCCCCTGTATACTAACATCCAGGGACTTAAATTAACTTCATCTATCTGATAAAAGAGTTTACAGATAATGAACTGAATATGTCAAGCTATAGGAGTTATCCTCAAACTTTAGGATGCCAAAGCAGAGCAAATTCTACAATCAGTAGGTAATTTTTTAGTTGTCTAAGTGAGAACTGAAGTGCACCGCATCACATTAGGTAACATTTTTTCTGTTAATAAGCATAAGGAATTCCATAAATGAACCTGGTATAATATTTCTGAATCATTGTTATCTTATTATTGTATTTTACAGTAAGAAACCATGATAAAATTTTGACAACTGCTCAGATTTTCTTTGGTATGTCCATACTCAAGGCTCATAGGGCCTAAATGACCAACTTGACCTGTTTCATCTTCTTGCCTTTGGCCATAAATGGGTAGATCAAATGCCCTTGGTCCATATTGCATAGTGTTTTTTGTCATTGAAACATGCTGTCAATATGACTACTTGATGAAATTTTGTCTACTTATATCATGACATTCTTATGACTCATATGTTTTAAGATAAAACAGTTTTTTTTTTTCACTGCTCAGAGTAACTACCTTTCTTTTTTTATTTGATATTCAGGCAGCCACAGTAACATTGAAACTCAAGTTTGGTGTTGATCATGCCTCTGCCCATGGCCAGGAATCATGGAACTAACTCCAAATAGTAGTAAACACAGGAGGAGTTGAGCTTCTGCCAGAGGCTGGTTGCCAGTCCAAATGTCCTAGTGTGTGACCATCTGCCACAAGAGTGAAAGGTTGCCAAGCCCTAAGTTAGAGTCCTCCTGTGTATCAGGAACTTCCTTGCCTCTTCCAATTGCCAATGTAGTGGTTCAAATGCTACATTTTATTGAATAAGGTGCTGAGCTATTGTGTTGCTATGAAAGTAACACTCAATATGACTTGCTTAGTTTCCTTTAAATTAAGTTTGAACCTCATTCACTTTTCAAGCCAATGCTTTTACAAAATATAGTGGAAGTATTGTTGCCTGTATATAAACAGGCAAATACTTATGAATAAAAAAAAATGTGTCTTTGTCAGAGAGAAGTTTAAAAACACTCCACTTCTTTCAATAATTGTTTCCATTCTAATATTCTACTACAAATAAAACATAATGCCCTGAAAAATGCTCTCAGGAGCCAACTGGAAATGATAAAATAATAATAATTACATTTCTTGCTACTTTTCCAATTCCAGTATGTTGCCAAATGTTTAGATGAAACCAGAATCCAATGAGCAATGAAGATGGCTTACCTAGTCAACACAGTTAACGTCAGGCCTGATGTCTTGACCTGGATACCAGGAAATCACATGACAGAAGCAGAGAACTGACATCCTGTCATTCAGGCCCCTAACCAACACAATGAAGAAAGAAAGAAAGAAGAAATGGAACAAGAAAATTTAAATCAGAATTCTAGAGCAACAAAATCTATTGTCTTTAAGGACAAAGAAAATAATTTTAAATAAAGTATAGATAATGTTGAAATGTCTTTATTCACATACCATGAATTAAAACATTTATTATAAAATGTGTTACTCAGGAAATTATTTTTCAAGAATGTATGCATAAGAAATTTGCTGTTTTTATCTCTGTTTACTTAATTATAAATGAGATCATATTTCACTGACAATGGAAATAAATAGGCATAACTAGTAATTTTTTGATATACTGAACTTCTTATAATCTATCTTAATTATAAATGTTAGTATTATATCAACAAGTAATTGGTTAATATTAGAAACACGTGTCCAGCTGGATGGCACATTCAATTAGTCCCAGAACTCAGTAGGCAGAGGCAGAGATAGGCATATCTCTGAGTTGAGGCCAGCCTGGTCTACAGAGTAAATTCTAGGGCAACCAAAGTTACACAGAGAAGCCCTGTCTCAAATAATAATGATGATGATGATGATATAAAAGGAAAGATATGTCCTACAAATAACACCCATTTCAAATTTGTATTAATATAATTATAAGGAAGCAATTATTTACAATGTAACATCATAAATCCACTATAGTTATATACTTGCAGTTACGATGTGAGTCCTCAGCATCTTCTCCCACCACTGTTTCTTCGCTTGCCATCATTGGCTCTAATCCCATGGAACTGTAAGCCCAATTCATCTCTTTCCTATAAATTGCATTTTTTTGCTGTTTTAGAACAGCAATAGTAAAGTCATAGAGAGATAAAACAATATTTGAAAGATACACTAAAAGACTGTTCTCAAATTCAATTAATTATATTCAATAATATTAAGAATAACTTTTAATTTTCTGTAATTGATTGTTTTCTTTGAAGATAAAATGCAATTACAGATTAAAATGCTATAGCCAAACTCCAGAATATTTATATTACATGTATAATTACTGAAATATTACTTTTTATAATAATTTACAAAGTTCGAGTACTCCAAGCACCTATTCTTGATAGTTCATAAGAAATCTTATAACAGAATTGAGATAATTTGAATAGATGAAACCAAAGAAACTGTAACAAATTAAAAGAAATTTATTACTTTTCAGAAGCTTTGGGGAACCATAAAGTGTGATTAAATATATAGACTTAGTTCTTCTAAATACAGGCTTAATTTGGGGGAAGCATAATAAAAAATAAACATCCACAGTATATTTGCATACTGCTTTAAGACAGAATCTTGGATTTAAAGGAATCACATCTCTCCTCTATGTCAACAAACTTTCCTTTCCACTTATAATAATTAATGAAGGGCATGAGAAAGTCAATCCAAGATGACAGACAACTTTGGAGAGCCATGGCATCTCAGCTCTCTGAGCAGACTGCACAGAAGGTGAAAATTGTTGTTTATCGTTTTAACTTAGGATGCCAAATTCAGGTCTGGCATGAGGATCTGGCAGTTAATGCTTCAGAGCACTTTTTATAATAAACACATAAACTGATCCAACTCTGAGAAAAATGTTTGTACAACCCTTTGTTTCTTTGCAGATCCAATATTTTCAGTATTTGTATAATCCAAGGAAAGTAGAAGTTTTCCTTCTGCTGACATTGCATACACTTCTATGCCCATTTCTCTTCCTACTTTTTACTTTCTTCTGTAATATTGTGGAGCAAAGCCCTGTACAAATTCTTTTTCTATACACATATCCTTAATGCATAAATTTATTTACCTAAAAATTTATGCTTTTTAAATCATTTTCTTTAGTATAATATAATTTATGTTTTTTTTTAAATGAAGCATTTGACAAAATGAAAGAGAAATAGATACTGGAAGTTACTGACAAATATCTACTTATCATATATGATTCACTTTGAAAGTTTGCAATCTCTTAAAGTTTGTGATATATGGTTTTTCTACTACTAAAAACCCAAGACAAATATTTACTTTTTTTTTTTTTTTACATTTAGGTACCTTCCAAGCCCTGTAGAGTATAAAATATTTATAAATTAGTTGATGTAAAATTTAAAAAGATGCTTTCAATCAGTGCTTTGTTGCTTTGTTATCAATATCATTAAAAAATTTATCAGCTATCTAAAGAATAACTGTATTTTACTTCATTATTATCTCAAGCTTCCTGGTCACCTAACCAATTAGAATGTTGAAAACTAAAATTCTATGGATAAATATGATTAGTGCTATGTTATTTAATCTTGATATACACTGTCTACATCTGTTCAAATTCTTAAACATTGTATTTAATATCACTACTCAAGATGTCTCTGAAACATTTATAAAATACAGATGAAATAAGATAGTATATAATAAAATATGTCATATAATGTCTGTTTGCTTGTGATTTATATTTAAAGTGATTAAGGAGACACAGGTATGTTGTATCTTTTAAGAAATCTTATTTAATTAAAGTTGTGAACCACAATGTTTTTTTTTCCCAAAGATTCATTTTATTTTATTTTATTTTTTGAGACAGAGTCTCATATAGCCCAGGCTGTCTTTCAATTTTCCTTTCCATGTAGCTCAAATTCTCCTAAAAGCAAGGATCACTGGCTTGGATTTCCACACTTCACTCAGATGAAACACTATTTAAATGAAACCAACCTGAATTCCTTGGGGAACTTTTTTTTTTTTTTTTTAAAAAAAAAAAAACCAAAAAAACCAAAAAAAAAAAAAAAAAACAAAACAAACAAAAAACAAACAAATGTCTGATGTCTCAGTAAAGCACATTCCTATATTAATACTTCTAATTTTTTAACCTCTATGAACCTTCAAAATACTTGCTATAGAATTCACGTCATAGAATTCATCTTCATAGAATTCACTTAATGTAAATGATGTAAAAACTTAACACATCTTAAATGTAAAATGACACTTCACTTCCACCTGAAGACAAGAGAGGGTTCACTGACTCTGAGAAACTGAGGCACACACTGAGACATCAGAGAAACTAGTGATTCATGTGCAATGTCTGTCCAGCCAAATGATAAGATGAGACCAACCTAAAAGAACTTCTCTCCTTGCTGATGTCCATAAAATCTTAGTTTATTCAAACTTATGAATATGCAAGTGAGCCAAATCTCTCAGAAAAATAAATGCAAAGCCAATTGTCTGCACTTTTTCATGAGATACAATTGTTTTCCATAAGTTAATACCAGTCAGTTAATAACAATTATATGCAATTTCCATTGTATGGAAATGGTGGGTATGGAAATGGTGGGTGATTTCACATAAAAAAGAACAAAACAAAAACATAGTTATCATTTGAAAAAGCAGAACAAAAATGTTGAGGTATCTAGAGTCATCAAAATTGACATTCTGTTGCATCAGTTTATGTTCACATTGAAATATTCTCAACCTAGAGGCATGTTCCCTACAAGGCAGTTCACTGGGCCTCCATCAGGTGGTTGACTTACATTGTCTAAGTGAATAAATTACAGACTTTTAAAACTGTTTTTGAGGATTCAAAAATGTGAAGACAAAGTAAAGGTAAAATGATTATAAGTTGATACAGTTAATGCATTAATCAATGAATAATATCAAAATTTATTAAAAGACATAAAAATTATGTAGTGGGGAAAAATCAATATAAAATGCAGAAATCAATTTCTTTATAACAAACTATGCATGTGCCCATTCTAATCTTTTTCATTTATTATTTATTACTTACTACCATACAAGGGCCTTAACATTGCACAATTATGTAAGTCAGGATAAATTTTAAATGGAAAGGGAACAAGAAAATACAAATTCCTGGGAACTCTTCAGTAGAGTTCCACAGAAACAAACAGCTAAATGAAATAGAATTTATTTGCTCAATAATTAAACTGTATTGTCTTCCTGTTTTAGGGTCATGGAAGATTCTCAGGAAAGCATCAAACGGACAGGTGACAGAAAACAGAACTGGACTCTAGAGCACTAATAATCCATAGAACCTTAAAGAACAACAGACACAATTTCTTATGCTACAGTAGATTTGGGAAGGCAGGTATTAAAAATCTTTCCTGAAGTTAGAAATATTATTGATGCAGTTCAATGAACATAAGGAGGTCAAGCTGGTGCTGGTTTGGAGACATTACCACTAAAATTTAGTCTCTTTGGTGCCAGAAGATCCCTGTCTTATCTAGTTGTCATTGGAGAGATTTCCTCCAGCAGCAAGAAAAGCAAGTCCAGAGACACAGAGCAGACACGGAGAGAGGAAAATCTAAATTGGATGTCTCCATCATATCCTGTCTTTCAGAGATGGGAGGAAGCCTAGTGGAAGAGGCAGAAGAAAAACTGTAGGAATCCAAGGGGATAGAGAACTACAGGAGAACATGGCCCTTTGAATGAACTAAACAGGTCTTCTATGAGCTCACAAGACTGAAGCAGCAAGCACAGGGGTTTGCAGGGGTCTTCACAAGGTTCTCTGTGTATATGGTATGGCTGTTAGCCTTGTGTACTTTTGGGCTCCTACAGTGGGAGAAGGTGTGCCTGTTCTTGAGATTCTTTATCTCCTAGTGTGTTGTCTTGTCCAGACTCAATATGAGGACTTTTGCCTTGTCTTGTGTATTGTGTTGTGTTTGGTTGTTGTCTCCTGGAGGTCTGTGCTTTTCTGAAAGGAAATGGGTGGGGGGGTGGATTTCCAGGAATTTCAAGAGAGGCAAAGTGTGGCAGTACTGGGAGGAATGGAAAGAGGTAAAACTATGTTTGAAATGTACTGTTACCAGAGAAGAATTCATTTTCAGTTTTAAAAAAGGAAGAAAAACTAAACGTCTTCGTAAATGGGGCAAGCATCATGACCGACATTCGGCCAATCTACTTCATTATTTCTTCTGAAGATCTTTTCAGTTTGTGTCATTATGTGATGTGTGAGGAGTGCATGAGAAATATTTTTCAGTATTAGAAACTCAGATTTCATTGTCCGCTCATAGAAATGGATAGGTCTGACAGTATAAGAACATTTTTAATAAATATTTAATAGAGGGTATTCCTAGTTTGAATCTATTATTGTGATAAACACCGAGCCCAAAATAGTTTAAAGAGGAAAGTGTTTAATTTGACTTACATGTGCCCATGTTATTAAATCATTGAGTGACTTCAGAGTAAAAGGGAGGTAGAAAGCCTACTGATATGTGTCACTGTGGCGTGCTCAGCTTGAGTTTCTATACAACAGAGGACCCCCTACCTGTCTAGGCATGGCACCAGCCACCCTGGGCTGCACCCTCCCACATGAATCATTAATCATCTTCTCAACTAAAGGCCCCTGCTCCCAAGTGCGTTGTTTATATCAAAGAGACAAAAACTAAGCAATGCAGGAAATTTCAACCACCAAGGCAGCAGGTCTACCCATAAATTTGATAGCCTGATACACCCTGGATGAGCAGAAGCAAGGAGAGGAAATAGAAATAATATTTAAAATCTGAGATTTAGTTTATTGTAATAATAAATAATAAAAATAATATAAATACAACTGTATTTTTGATGTGGAAGAAAATGTCAACCATATTATTTATGTAATTAATAGATTTTTATCTCCTTCACCAGGACCATATGACATAGACATTATGACTGACTCTATTTTACAGATGAAAATAATCACTGACCACAAGGAACACGTTCAAAGAAATTTTGTTGTTGTTTTTGAATTATTGTTTTGTTATGTTTTACCTGTGTAGCTCTGGCAGTTCTAAACTCATGATGTAGAACCAGGCTGGTCTTGAACTCCTGCTACTTTTGAGTGCTGAGATTATAGGCATGCACCACTACTGCCTGACCTGAAGAGTTTTTAGTTGTGAAGAAGAAGGGAAAAACATTACATGATGCGTATGAAATTCAATTCAGTCATTTCGCCTCATAGCTTTCTCTCAGAGATACATCAGGCAATCTGTGTTCTAATAACAGGTGTGCTTAACCATCTTTTTCTTTCTTCCTTTGGTCATTCATTAACAGAGATTTCCTTAGCATTACCTCTTGAAATCCACTGTGAACAGAAACTACTGGCGGTTGTCTAGACATTTCCTAACATTTGGTGGTCCTGAACACAGCATCAGCAGCAGAATGACTGAGGGCCATCTGATCTGAGAAATGTCCCTTGACCATTAAGATTCTATTTTTTATTTAGGTATAATCTTATTTACTTTTATTCTTCTCTCAAAGAAAATTTTACCTGATGTTGTGTACGTGGGGAATCTTAGAAGCATCAGAAACAATTGCTGGACACATTTAACATATGGAGAAAGACTTTAAAAATTGCCACCGTACTTTATCAAAATATAAATGAAAACACAATACCCATTATAATGATAAATATTTATGCTTATGCAATAATTTATTATAAGATCAATTTTAAGTACGAATTGGAGCACCTTCATCTATACGTTTGTTTTAATGATTGTGTTTAAATAGATCCATTAAAATATTTGTTGATTATAATAATTTCTTATATAGAGAAATCACACAAACTGAAGTTAAAAATGTCAACGTATTTCTTGAATGCCATGAAGCCAAATGGCTAAATGGACTCAGCTGGGCTGTATTTCTTTTGGAGGCTACAAGGTCAAATTTGTCTCCCTGACTTTTCTGGTATTTAGAAAATTCTGCCTGTATTCTGTGGATATTGAATCCTTCAACTATCATCAAAACCAACAAAGGAAAATTTAAAATCTCTATTTTATTTCCCTTCTACTTACAAACATTCTATGGTTATGAAAAGCATACAGTGATAATTTAGAGTAAGACTATTACTGTAGGTCCTTGGTATATTCTTATTTGAAAATTCTATTTTCATGAAGTAAACACATCTTCAAATTTTAAGGATTAAAACATTCAGCCATTATTGATAGCAAATTTTATGCATAACCTAGATACCTATCAAGAGCTCCTGAACAATGAATGCTGATATTCGACTTCTTTCTGAAATTTCTCTCAACACATCACTATTAAGTTTTTAAAATATTTTAACTGATAAAGATGTCAATTTTATGTATATTTAATAGTCTGCCACATAATGGTTTAATACTAGGATATTCACACACAGTGTTTAAATCACATATTTTTCCTCACATACCTTATTTGCAAAATGTATTTCCTTTGTTTTCTGAGATTGTAATCACACCATTTCTCCTTCCCTTTCTTCCCTTTAACCTTTTCTTATACTCACCCACTCTTTCTTTTAAATTCATGGCCTTTTTTTCTGTTAATTGTTATTTGCTTATATGTGTATATGTATATATTACATAATGCATAAACAACCTGTTCAGTCCATACAATGTTGCGTGTATTTATGTTTTCAGGGCTCACTGTCTTTATGGAACAAAGCTTTTCTTCTACGTTTATGATGTATACAGCACACTGTCACTTAGCAATATCCTTTGGGTCCTAACTGTAATTTAGTACCCATCCTTCCCTGTTAATCAACTTCTATAGAGTTAATTTTTTTAAGGTACTGTACTTATCTTTTTTTCCCTGGATTGCATCACTCATAATGCTCTCTAATTCTATGATGGAGTTTCACACCTCACCAGTATTTCTTTTTGTCCATCTTCCAAATTTCCTGTATGAATCTTTATTTTGTGCATACATTTAGACTCTTTCTATTTCTTGAATATGTCAGTAAATTGGAATACTCTAGGCAAGGGTGCACATATGTCTTTTAGATCAGTTAATTCCATTTCCAGGAATGAAGAAGCTCAGTGCTTAGGAGTGCTGGATGCTCTTAGAGTATCGTGTTTGCTTCCAAGCACTCATTTTCTCTGTGTTACAGCCAGCTTCCCAGAACCAGACACCCTCCTTTGGCTTCCACAAGCTAAAACATACTCATGAAGAAAAAAATAAATAAATCTTTTAAAATTTAAATGTTTTCTTTAGAAGCAATGAAGAGGTTGTTGGATCATGTGGCAGTGCCTTTATACATATTTTATGGGAACCTCAGTATTGTTTTCTGAACTAATATATCTTCATAGTGTAAATGAGTTCTCTTTGCCTATGTTTTTATTAGTAACTCATTGTCTTAGTCTTTATGATCGTATATATGCTTATTGAAAAGCAGTGAAATCTTATTTATCATTACATTTCAATTTTCGTTTTCCTGATGCTGAATTCACTTATTTGTGCTCTTGTTGACCATGTATATCATCTTTTGAGTAATGACTAAAAGGATCTATTAAATTTTGTTTAGTTTTCATTTATAGAAAGACCTATTTATGTCTGTATTTGTGTGTGTGTGTGTGTGTGCGTGTGTGTGTGTGTGTGTGTGTGTGTGTGTGTGTGTGTTCCTGCATGTATGCCTGACAAGTGTGCTTGCTGCCTAAAGGGCCAGAAAACCGTGTAGGATCCCTTGGAACTGAAGGTACAGGAGGCTCGGACCTGACCAAAGTGGATACTGGGAACCACAGCCTCGTCTTTGGAAAGAGGTGGGTGTTTTAGTCACTGTACCATGTTTACTCGGGGTTCTGCTGCTCTTTTCTTCATATGTAGATATGTTGATCTCAAATTTGCCATCCTTTGTCTTCTCTCTAGTGAATATAAACTGCATGTGGATTAATTTCTGTTTCTTAATTGTTAGTCAGATTTTTATATTTTTGTTATTGAATTGGGGGGTTTCTGTATATATTGTAAATATTAACTCTTTGTAGAGTGCATGGTTGTAAAAATTTTTTTTCTTCTGTTGATTGTTTTCCTTGATGCACAAATGTTTTTTATTTTAGTAGAAATAAAAATAGAAGAAAAAATAGAATTGTAAAGATCATGCAATTAGTCAATTTCTCTATCAAATATATTATATATAATATATATTATATATATGATTAATATATATATATTATACTGTATCCCCAGTCAAAGAAAATTAGGTTTGATGCAATCACATCTGTATTTTTTATTTTGATTTTTGTGTTCTTGAGCTCTTGCTCCCAAAAGTCTTGCTAAACCCCCAATATAAAACCATTTTCTTTTAGTAGTTTCATCGTTTCAATTTAATTTTCAATCTACTTTAAGGTGATTTGTCAAAATGATGTTAATATACATAGTTTGAGATTTAACTGTGGCTATCCAACTCTCTCAACAACTATTAAATAATTAAAAACAGAGCTTCTCAATACATAATCTCAGAATCTTGAAAATAAATGCCCATATATAAAGTTTATGTAAGAGCTCTCCTACATCCTATTGTCCTGTGTATTAGAATATAATCCCTTTTATTAGTGTGCTTTGAAGTAAGGTAAGTGTAAAGCTCCCTGTGTCGTTCTCTTGGTTCAAGACAGCTTGAGATATTTAGCTTTTTATGGCTGGGTGTTTAGTTGCTTATTTTATTCTTTTTTTCTTATTGTTATTTTTGTTCTTTTGTGTATGGTGCCTTAAAACATTTTAGAATTTGTTTATTTTTTTATATGACAAATGACATGGACCTTCTGGGCAATGTAGATGTGGATATATGAGAATTTCATATTATAATTTTGTGGTTATGGGTGTAGAATTACAATATTTATTCCTGATACATGTTCTCTAGTTCTTTCACTAATTTATTATAATTTTTGCTGTAGAGATATTTTACTTATTTGTTTTAATTTGTTCCTATGTAATTTATTGTTTTATTAATATTTCAAATGGAATAAATTGCTTTTCTGATTTCTAGTTCAGACAATTTGTTATTGTCCTGTAATGATAATGCTGGTAATTTTATGTCTTTTCTAAATTCTAAATTCATTCATTTCTTAATTTATTTGTTCATCCTAACAGGTTTTTGTAGCATCCATATATAAATGAATTTCATCTGAAGGGACAATTTAACACATTTTCTAGCCTGGGTAACATTTATTTGTTTATCTTATTTCTTTTAGCTAGGATTTCTGAAGTTATGTTGAATAAAGTAGGGGAAAAGCATCCCTTTCTTTTCAAGGTCTTGGATAGAAAGCTTACAAATTTTCACCATGCATTGTATTGTTAGCTGATGGCTAATGAATTTCGTGTCACCATTCTTTCTAACTATCACTGGCAGGAAATTGTTATTGTATTCAAGATAAAAAACAGTGATATTCATAACTGGAAAATTCTGAGGGGAAGGAATAGGGAGTGAAAAAGAATTAGAATTATTTTAATAAACCAATACTTTAGATATAATTGTACCTAAAGTAACACATTTTAAAAATACTTTCCTCTTAAAATTCCATTTAATTTAATTTTTATTACTCCACAATAAATGACTTCAAAACTTAATGCAAATGTAGTACCTAATATTTCCCATAAGCCTAGAAAAAGTTATCATGGGCCCTTGCTTATGTTCTCACACTACTAACAACAGGTAAAAAATGGAACTCCAGGCTCATCTGTGGTTTCACTTGTATAGAAAGTAGTCACTTCCACACTCCTTTAGTAATTGTTGAAAATATTGATTTGAAATTATATTGCAGAAGCCACCATTTTTATTTGTTATTTTTGTATGTCACAATCTGATCACCAATTCTCCAGTTCCCTGATGAGCATGACTTTCTCCATACACACAAAATTTCTCCATAATCAGAAAAATGTGATTAATTTTTCAAGCCCAACAGGAGATTTTTCTCATATACTCTTCCAAGCAGGAGTTCTGAAATCTTCCTCATGCTTCTCTAGCCTCTGATACTATAGAACATCATCTCATTCACAACATACCAGAATCTTTGCTGTTTTTCTGTTAGAAAGAATCACAGCTTCTGTCAGTATTTGAAGGTACAGAATACCTAGTATTTTTATAATAAGATAATAGATAATATGAATTTTTAGAGCTCACAACTTTAGGTTTAAAAAGAGCCAGTTAGAAGAAATACTTAATTGTAACAAGAATTGAGTATTTCAGTTCATAAGTAATTTGGATATTGACAATCTCTATAGATGAAAGATGAATGTACCTTTTATTCCCAATGCTAGCAATCTTTTATTAATTCATTTATTTATACACATGGTGGAATTCCTATGTATTAAAAACTAAATATGATGGGCATTGTCTACACTGAAGACATTGTCTATTGAAATACACAAGCATGTAGGGTCATCATTTAATACAGTACAATATATCGTATAATAGAGGCAGGTTTTTCCTAGGTGCAAGTGCAAAATTATTACTTAACATTCTAATTATTAAGAAAAGTTTCCCTGCAAAAGTTCATTTAGTTCTGAACTTTTAAGGACAAAAATTGAAACCAAACATTTTTTAATGAATAAAAACATTTATATTATTGGCTTAGCGTGATAATGTTAGTGTAAGTGGTGAATCTTTTATTAACGTCAGGAGAGGAAGACACTGAACACCTGGGAGCAAGCTGTACCTTACTCCCAGGGTCCTTGGAAATATAGACTGAACTTATATATAAAGATTCTTGAAGTGTAATATTTGAGGGATAATTAAAGAATGAACTATCAGGATACTGGAAGAATAACAGCACAAGTGTATATTAACATAATAACTTATTTGAAAAGTATGATTTCTATTCTTCCTGAATTTCTTAAGAATCCAAATGCTCTTTGAGACTATTGATAATAAAAGTGGAAAATCAAAAATTTTTATCTTACTTCTCTATTCTCCACAAAGGGAGATTTATTGAGAAAACAAAATCTGCCAGGTGACTTGACTGTCTGCTTTTGGGTAGTAGAGTATGAGATGGGGTACCCAGTGCACTAAAAAGATCCCGAGTGCATGGAAAGATAAGTGATTCATGCAGTTAGGAGAGGCAGAGCATGTGAAATGGCATTTCACAGATGTGTTATTGACATTCAAATAACAATATGTTTAGGAATATATAAGAAATTAACTGCCAGTTAACTCATGGGCAGCAAGTAGAAATAGTGTGAGGAAAGGGTTCACAGAATAATTCAGTATACATGTAGAAACAGAAAATTTCACACAAAGTATTGATATAAATGTAGAAATTGGGGGTAAAATATTTATCTAATAATTCTACTAAGTAATTAATTAATGTTAACATATTGACGTGCTTTAGTATACTTCACCATGTTTCTCATTGTTTATAACTGTTTCAATTCAACTTATATATTTACAAATAGACATACGAGTAGCTATACATAGAAAATCAGACTACATTAAAAGTTATTGAAATAGCCATTTTAATGGTTTTATATACACTTCATATATAAATATAGCTATTTCCTTAACTGATTTTATGAGTGATTCTTTGTGAATGTCATGCAATTGTAGGTACATATGCATAAATTATAATTTTTATTCTTTTGAGATGAGGTCCTCAATTTAGTATTATTTCGTTAAAAACAACTGATAATTTAGAGACACTAATATTTTCTATTATGCTTTCCCTCCAAATGATTGGGACAATTTATGGTTATATCACTAACAGAGATAAGAGTTGGCATTGTAGATCTCAGAGCTGTCATCTTGGCATAATATTGTAGCTGCACATCTGGATTCCTCACCAGTGATAAATAACACACTCTTAGTTTTCACACTCTGTAGAGTCTCCTCCCTGCCTTGTGGATGATTATGTAAATCATTTATAACAATAATAAACGTTGTTGTGCTTTTGATAACTATTTATTGCAGTGTTATAAGCAAGATTACTTTATAGCATTTGTATTTTTGCTAAGCTTATGTATGAAAATAAATTATCAATAAAATTGTGTCTGTTAATGTGTGTGTATTCATCTATGTTACATATAGGTGCTGTGGTTTAAACTTTGTGCCTTGAAGTATTTAGATAAATTCATTCTATAAGTGTTTCATACATACATCACTTAATTTTAATACACTTGAGGCAGGAAGTATTTTCAGCAATATATTATAGATGGGAATTTGAGGCACAGAGAAATTTAGCATGTTATCTTACATGTTGGAAACTTAATACTTATTATTTGGGAATAAAATACATAAAATCATAGGAAAATTTAGAACAATGTTTATAAATGATAGCAATAAGGAGAAATGAAGATTTTCTGTTTCATGCTAATAAAAATTTAGTACTGAAGAAAGATAATATTCTAAAAAAATTCTATGTAGCACTGTGAATGTAGACACCTTTTTGTGTACTTAGAAATTAATACAGAGTATGTGGACCTTATTAAATGTTCTGCAGAAAAAAAGAGATGAAAAATAATTATGTAGAATTGGAAACTATATGCAAGATGAATAAAAAATAAGAAATTAAGAACACACAATACCACATCACACCTAGTTTCTTTATTATTTAAATTGACATGATTTGGTGATATGTTATATATGTAATAAAACCAGTCTGAAATATCAGAAATCTACCTACATTCAATCCAGAAGGATCAGAGAGTGGTAACTCACAACCTTTAACTCCAGCAAGGGGAAAGAATACAAGTGGTGACCTATGCCTATAATCCAATCGGATCTGAGTCTGAGGTCAGTTTAGTTTACAAAAGTAGTTTCAGGCTCCCAGGCAGGCAGTGGTGGTGCCATGCCTTTAATCCCATAACTCCAGAGACAGAGATCTTTCTGTGTTTCTATGAGTTCAATGCCAACTACCAAATAGTAGTAGCCCACTCTTTTAATCTTAACCTGGATGTGAAACAGTTGGGTGAATAAGACATATAAGGCAGGCCTAGAAAGACAGATTCATGAAGTAGAAGCCACAGGAGCAAGGCTGAGGAAGTTGGAAGATAGCTGCTTGAGATCTGACTGTGGTGTTTCCTCTCTGATATTTCAGACTTTCTATGATATCTGGCTCTGAGTTTTCTGTAATACAACCTGAATTCATGAATAACATGATACAACTAAACAGTGACAAAGTTTTCTTTTTTACTACTGTCTCAAAAAAATACGTAGAAGATCAGCTATTTGTATTTTCTAGTTGTCATTTGAATCTAAAGAGTCAATACATCTGGTAGAGCTTCAGAATATGGAGTATGTGGGTATGGAACTAGAAACATTAGTCCTATTAGCCTAGCCTAATGACCATAGTCCATGACTGTATCAGATTAGTGCTTCAGTAACTATCTGCTGTGTAGGGGGAGAGTGTTCTGTGTCTTGGAATGCAGACTTATTATTGAAGGTGAGAGGTGAACCAAGAGATACTGAGTTCCTTAGGATTTTTGTTTAGATTGGTGTGCCCACAGTCTCAACAAGAAAGTGCTGTTTACTCAAGATATTATATTTCTTAGAAACAACATCCTTGAGGCTCAGTAAATTAAAAAATACAAAAACAAAACCAGGTACATTGTCAGGCAGAGACAAACAGAAATTCATTTAGAAAGCTTCATTTATAAAGGTGCCTGACTGTTCGCCTAAATGCCTCATTTTCTGGCCACTCACTTTATTTTCTCTTTCAGCTCTAAGCTTGCCAACTGTGTATTTATAGTGGGTGAAAGCAGCAGTTTACTTGAATTGTAAGCTAGCTCTTTAAAAAAGAATACTTCTAATTGTGTTCTACCACTTAGCTCCAAAGTTACTATAATGGTTTGTTGAGGGCACCACAGTAAATAAAAGGAACTGGATAATTTGAAAAGCAGCATGTATTTTTATTGTTTGTTTGTGTTTGTTTGTTTGTTTACAGTCCTGGAGTTTAGAAATTTCAGATCATTGTTTTGGAAAGTTTAGGTTTTTTTTTTTTTTTTTTTTTTTTTCTGTCAATGGAAAAACACTGCTCTTATTGTAAAAAGAACAATTGAGTTTATATTGGGTGACCATAGTTCAAGAACAAAGGTGTAAGGTACCTGTATTTCAAAATGAAAGGAGTTCTTGAAGTCATAGAGTATTACAAAACAAAGAAACTCACATGTTAAGGCAAGTTTAAACTACATTGGTGGATATATCAGAGAGCTTGTTACAGTAAGATTTGGGGGAGCTTTTTAAATTTGCCCCAGATGGTATCTGATGAGATTTTTATCGTTTGGGTCAGAGGTGGGTTAATAGACTCTAACATGTTTTTATTAGATTAGTCATGGGGTTTTAGTTCAGACAGAACACTGGGCAAGAGCTGGCTATTCAGGCTTTTGAAAATAATCTAGGATAATTTACATAGTTAGCCCTGGACCTGCAACATTCCAACCTCTTATGGCTACAGTTTTAAGCATCCCGTTTTGGCAGATGTAGCTTCTTCCTAAAATTGTAACTGATACTTTTCTGGTCAATATTTCTATGTTATCCATGGTATCACATGTATCTGTCTTCACATAGTCTTTCTTTTGTATTCTAAATTATTTTACTTATAAGGATACTAGTTGTATTAGAATAATGTTACCCTACTTAGTCTTAACTATCTATTTAAAGACTCTCTGCAGATACAGCCAGATTCTGAGAAATTAGGAGTGAGGCTTCAGCATGTAAATTTGGAAATTATATTGTTAAATAAAATATAGTTCTGGCTTATTTATTCATGTGAAATCCTAGTGGACAAAGACATTGCTTCTACATAGAATTATCCTTAATTCAGGATGCTGATGAAATAAGAAAATATATTCCCTTAAATTAATTAAAGCACAGATGTCAAAAATGGTTCCTAAAGAAATTCAAGACATAAAACATGCTTAAACTAGCATTTACATATAAGAACTTCCATATATTTCTAAATTACTCTATAATTCTAATCATGATGATTGGGGAGTTTCGGCATTAATATTCAAAACATATTACATAAAAATATAAAGATTACCTCAGGTGTTTTATCGTAACAGCAGGAGTAATTTATTATGATAAATATCTATATTTTAGTAAATATTCTATTTTTGGACATTGTGAAAAAATACTAATGACTAATGTAGGCAAAATTTACAAGAAGCAAAAGCATAATCCCACAGCAGACTAATTAGATTATAATATTTTACAAAATCCAAAGAATCTTCATGAAAGTTAAAGACAAGGAATTAAAACATGATTTAAAAAGAGAAATTATAAAGATGACCTACATAGGCTTTACAAATTTTCTCTTGTGTAGTGTCCTATTAATATCTCAAGACTATATTTCTCTATGTATTCAAACAATATATACTCAGCGAGTACAACCTGTCTCATACCCATACTAAACATACTTATTGCATTTCCTTTTTATTTTATTCTTTAAAAATGTATAAATGTCCTGCTTGGTAAGTTTAATCATTTGATGAAAAATAATGTAAATGAACTGTCAGATACTATTACTAAAGGATTTATGTGAAAAAAAATGTCATACCTTTGGTGCAATGAAACACAATGCATGATAGGAACAGTATAGGAATATATAATGAAATTCTGTTTCACTAAGGGAAACCCAGGGCCAGGTCTCTGGGGAAAGTGGAGATAATAGAATAAACACCACAGTAAGATCTCACCCAGCTGTCTTCCAGGTTCCTCAGCCTCACTCGTCCTGGATTTTTCTGCCTACTCTATCTTTCTATGTCTGCCTTAAATACTTTTTCTCCACCACTGCCTGCCTGGGAGCCTGGAACTCCCTTTGTTAACTAAGACAACCTAAGATTAGAATAAAGGCATAGGTCACCTGTCCCACGAAAGAATGAGACTCAGCGATAGATCTCTGAAGAAGTTGGAGATACTAGAGGGAATAAACACCACAGTCAAATCTTACCCAGCTGTCTTCTAGGTTCCTCAGCCTCAATTCCCTTGGAATGGCTTTTTTCTGGGTTTCAATCCTGTCTTTAATTATTCTTTCAGTAATTAAGGCGTGGCCCCACCACTCCTGCTTGGGAGCCTATAATTCCTTCTATAATCTGAAGTGACCTTGACTCAGTTGGGATTAAGGGTGTATGTCACCACTCCCAGGATACTCCCTGTGCTGGGATTAAAGGTTTGAATCACCACTCTGATTTTCCTAGATTGACTGTGGTTAGAGCTCTGGGACTTCGGGAGCTTTTACTAACCCTCACATAGACTGTGGGTAGAGCTCTGGGACTTCTGGAGCAATGAGATTTTACCCTTTGAAGTATACTGATACCAATAGTTACTCTATTCTTTTGCTTGTAAATTTTCCTGGATAGCCTCCCTTTTGCTTTAAATGTCTAGATATCCAAGGTCTTTTCACTTCTTGAAGATGGGTATTTCCAGTTTTCTGTAAAGACAAAACCAGAAACCTGCCCCCACCCTTTGTTTTATCTTACAATTTAAAGAATTGTACTATGGGTGGACAGGATATCAATTCTTAGTTTAATGAAGTTTTTCTGGTTCAAATTGAGTTTTTATTAATTTTGATGGTATCCATAACTTTTCTCCACCTATTGAAACAAAAGCAAAACACCTTCCTCACATAGAACATACTCTGGCTTCCATTCAGAGGTTAGTATATCTTTGAAGTAAACAGGCTGATTTAGTTCAGCTAATTTTCTGTAGTTCAATGCCTTTGAATAGCTGTTGTTCCTTTATCATTAGCATTGAGAAAATTCAAACTTAATAAAGCATTATGTTGTCTATTTCTGGGGTCTTTGTTATTCCTTTCTGTTTACTTAGCTTATCCTTTAGAGTTCGATTTGATCTCTCTATGACTGCTTGTCCTGTAGGATTGTGTGGTATTCCTGTAATATGCTTTATATTATAATAAGCAAAAAAAAGTTTTATTTTACTAGAGACATATGCTGGAGCTTTGTCAGACTTAATTTGTACAGGTATTCCCATGATGACCATAATATCTAGCAAATGTGTGGTTACAAAATCAGCCTTTTCTAAAGGCAAAGCAGTTGCCATTGAAATCCTGAAAAACGTATCTATTGTATGATAGACATATCTTAATTTCCCAAATTCTGTAAAATGAAATACATCCATCTGCCAGATTTCATTTCTATGTATGCTTTTAGGATTACTATCTTCTGGCATTGGAGTTTGGTTATACAAGGAAGAGATGGGACACCTTTTTACAATTTCTTTGGCTTGTTGCCACGTGATACAGAAATCTTCTTTTTAATCCTTTGCTATTGATGTGATACTTTTTATGTAATTCCGAGGCCTCTAGTACATTGCCTATTAATAATTTATCAATTTCATCACTACCTTATGCTAAAGGACCTGACAGACCCATATGGGATCAAATGTGTGTTATATAGAAGGGATTATTTCTATTCCTGATTATTCTTGTAACTGAATAAATAATGAAGTTAATTCTGACTCATCCTTAATAAAATCAGCCATTTCAATGTATAGAACAACTCTTTCTGCATACTGAGAGTCAGTGACTATGTGAAGAGGTTCAGTAAAATCCATTAATACCACCACAATAGCATATAATTCTGACTTTTGAACAGAAGTATAAGAGCTTTGAGCCACTTTACTTATATGTTTTGATTTGTAACCTGCCTTTCCTGATTTGTTTGCATTAGTATAAAATGTAAGGGCTCGAGAAATTGGTTTATCTCGTACAATACTAGAAAGAATCCAATTAGTTTTCTTTAGAAATTCAATTCTTTTGCTTTGAGGATTTTTGTTGTTAGTGTCTCTCAAAAAATTACTGCAGGCTCTTTGCCAAGATTCACTTTCTACCCATAATTGGTCAAGTTCTTCACTAGTTAAAGGTACAACAATCTCTGCTGGGTCCATTCCTGTCAATTGATGAAGTCTTAATTTTCCTTTAAAAATAAGTTCAGAAATATTTTCCACATATGTCTTTAATTTCTTACTCTGTTTATGGGGAGAAATATCCATTCCAATATAACATTTTTCTCTTTGCATTAAAATTCCTGTAGGAGAATGCTTAGAGGGCAAGATAACTAGAGTACAGCTAAGTTCTGGATGCACATGATCCACATGTGCCTCCTGTAATTTCTTTTCCACCAAAGTCAATTTTTTCTCAGCTTCAGGTGACAATTCTCTCAGACTATTTAAGTCCTTGTCACCATTTAAAGTTTTGAACAAATTACCTAGTTCATCATTTTTAATTCCAATAGTGGGTCGTAAGTTGGCAATGTCTCCTAGTTGTCTTTAGAAGTCATTTAAGTGTCTTGAATCTATTTCTCCTGATTTGTACCTCTGAGGTCTAATTTTTTTGTAGGCCTATTTTATAGCTAAATAATTAATGGAATCCCCTCTTTGCATTTTTTTTTCTGGGACATTCTGTATGTATTCCCCAAGCAGGCAAAATTCTTTTCACTTCTTCAAAAGTTTTTTTCTAAGGTATCAATATTTGAATCGCCCAACAAGATGTCATTTATATAATGATAAATTATAGATTGAGGGAATTTTTTACATATTTGTTCTATTGACTATTGTAAAAAATACTGGCACAAAGTAGGGCTATTCAGCATTTCTTGAGGGAGGACTCTCCACTGGAATCTCTTTACAGGCTGAGAATTATTATAAGTGGGCACTATAAAGGTGAATTTTTCTTTGTCTTGTTCTTGTAAAGGTATTGTAAAAAATAAACAACAACAGCAACAAAAAACCAAAAAACAAACAAAAACAGTCCTTTAAATCAATAACTATAATAGGCCACTCTTTAGTTAACAGAAAAGACAAAGGAGTCCCAGACTGTAGAGAGCTCATTGGCTGGATCACCTTGTTTATCATTCTTAGGTCTATTACCATTCTCTAATTTCCAGATTTACTTTTAATAACAAATACAGGAGAATTCCAAGGGCTGGTTGATTTTTCTATATGCAGAGCATTTAAATGCTCTTGTACTGGCTGCTGTAAGGCCTGCAATTTCTCTTCTCTTAGAGGCCATTGATGAAACCGTATAGGCTTCTTTGTTAGCCATTTTAGAAGTAGTGCTGTGGGTAGGTGTTTTTGAAAGATCAACAGCTGTTTTGCCTTGTTTCTCTATAATCTGAATGGTCTGTGACTATTTCTCATAATACCTTCTAATATTTTTTCCAGAACCATAAGCTAGTTTATGGCTTATTTCTGTGTTTGGAAGAATATTAATCTGTATATTCCACTGTTATAGTAAATCTTGTCCTCATAAATTATAGAAATGTCAGCCACATATGATTTTAACATTCCCCTCTGTCCTTGTGGTCCTATACAATCAAGCCATCTTGCAGTCTGTTTTACCTGGGATGTTGACCCAATACCACAAACTGAACACTTACCTCCTGAAGGGGACAACTTGGATGCCATGACTCTGGTGAAATTATTGATACATCTGTTCCTTTTACCAATAAACCTTTCAATAATAACATCATGTATTTGCACTTTTAATTTTGGCCTTTGTTATTGATACAAGCTTCCCAAAATATTCACTTTATAATTCTTCCTGGATTTTTTTTTCTGTAGATTTTCTATCACTCAATGTAGTATGTCATTTTAAAATAGGTTTTAATCTTTTTAATTGTTCTGGGAAGGTGTTTCCTCCACAATGGCAAGGTAAGATTGGGTTGGATTTGATATGGGGCTTTTGAAAGCCCCCTTGGGGCGTTTCCCAAGGGCAGAAAGTTACCTTGTCTGTTCCTTGTTGATCTGCACTCATTAGTCCAATGTCATCCTTTTCTACACCTTCTGCACACTCCAGAAAGGAGGGGAGTTCTCTTGGGATTATTCCTAACAAAAGCACTGTTTCTGGGAATGCCTTGTTTACAGACTCTTTTTATGTAAGCTTGCCTTTCACAATTGTAACATTTAACATTTTGACTTTCATTTATACCTCTAGAAATAAGCTCTCCTACCCAGTTATCATCACTCTCATAAGACTTACATTAATTGTCTCATGAATCAAATCATCTGAACGTGCTGACCTTGATTTTAAAGGTCTAACTATTTTTCTACATTGTGTATCACCATTATCAAAAACCAATGATTCAATTATTATTTACCTGGCTTCTGAGTCTGTTACCATTCTGTTTATTGCTGTAGTTAATCTGTGCAAAAAAAATCTGTAAATGTTTCTTTGGAGCTTTGAATTACTTTTGTCAATGATTCAGTTTTCTTTCCTATTTCTTCAATCTGGTTCCAGGCATTTAAAGCTGCCATGCGACATAAACCCAGAGTATGTCCATTGTATATAGACTGCCTTTCAATATCAGCATAATTTCCCTCCCCACGAAGTTGGTCTTGGAAGACACCTATACTTCTGGTTCTGTTTTGCTGTTCTGTTGTTTTAGCCTCCTCCTTCCACCATGATTTCCATTGTATAAGCGGTTCTACCTCTAACATAGCTCTAAACATATCTAACCAATCTTTAGGGGTGACCTGGTTACAGCATGACCAACTGTTCAACATTTGTTTTACAAATGGTGAGTGCATCCCATATGATACAATTGCTTCTTTAACTCTCCATAATTCTAACATTTGCACTGGAGCCCCGCTAGCTTCTCTTTCATCTTTATCATTTTTCATTTTTTTAAAGGTTACTGGGTATATTAATATTGCCTGTTTATGTCGAATTTTAGATGGCCTTGCTGAATTTGGTTCTTCTTGTTTGAATTTGAGCATCTTTGTGTTCTCTCTCAATGGGCATTTAAACAACTTTTTTCTTTAGATTTCTATTAATCACCATTTTAAGTGATAAAATAGAAATCAAACCAAAATATTCATAATAAAGAGTATGATAGACATTATGATAGTCCAATCTACCTTATTTATGTTTTCCTTCACTGGTTGTAATACCAAATTGTCTATTAAAAGATCACAGAAGGACCAAGTACTCACCATTGCTTTAAAAAAATTTATTCTTTTAAAAAAAATTGATTTATTCACCGATTGTTGTTAGTTGATGATTTAATGGATTGTGAAATGGGGCAGCTACCTAGTGTGATAGCAGCCCAAGGAGGGTTCTGAAAAGAAAAAGAAACAGCCAACAAGGAGAAAGGACACTACTTTCTGAAAGACTTACCCAGATGAAAACATGTGTGGCTGGTCTGCCTAAGGTTGGAGCTTAACTCAGAACAGAAAGCCTAGATACTGGTAATTACTCCTCTGGCCACCAGCCACTGGACACGTGTTGCTCTGGCTGGCAAGTGTGTTTTTTTTTGGTAGGGAGGAGAGGAATTTGTACCCCAAAGTTGGATGCCAAGTGTTGCACTAATAAAGGAAACTTGGGGCCAGATCTATGGGAAAAGCAGAGATATTAAAAAGAATAAATACCACAGTCAGATCTCATTCAGCTGTCTTCCAGGTTCCTCAGCTTCATTCCTCCTGGCTTCTTCTGCCTGATCTGTCTTTCAATGTCTGCCTTAAATACTTTCTCTGCTCAGTTAAGGTGTGGCACCACCACTGCCTGCCTGGGAGCCTGGAACTCCTTCTGTAAACAAGGATGACCTTGAACTCTTATATTGGATTAAAGGCATAGGTCACTATTACCAGAATATTTCCTGTGCTGGGATCAAAGGTGTGAGTTTGATCCTCCTAGACTGACTGTGGGTATATCTCTCTGATATCTAAACAGTTTTTATTATATTACAAAATATCCCCACAAAATTCTTCTAACTAACTGAAATATTACGGAAGCATTTCTATTCACTATTTTTGAGTTGCAAAGTTAGTAGCTTTTAATTCTGGACAAATAACATAAAAACCAAAGAAAAGAGAAGTTAGGGCATCTGTGAGGAAGTCTTTGGCTTGCCACAGGATACATGAAAAGTAAGCATGTTCATAAATTTAGTTTTAATCTTATAAAGTATAATTTTTGTTTTTTATTAAAATGAGATAAAGTAGTTTCCCAGGGGCCAAAGATCTGCTTCAGATGATTTACTGCGAACTGTAATGTGCAATACAGAGTTGAACAAGGCAATGGAGTAGAACAGCATAGGTAATTATATGATAGAAACAGATGAAATGAAGTGAAGAAAACTTTGACAGGATAAAATAAAAATTAAAATTTTAACAATAATATACGTTGTTCTTGAAGATAAATGAGATATGGTTTCCTGACTTATTGAGCAGACAATGGTGCCTTTCATAGAAGGAGCAAGTGTTAAATGTTTGGTAAGGAATATTTTGAGCTAAGTTGTAAATAGTCAATGTTGCTGGTACTGCCATGTTAAAATAAATTTAAAAAAAAACAGACAAAATATTTCTTTAAAATGTCCCACAGAATATGCAATACTCAGTATCTGCTTTCCATCTACTAAGGAGCACTGGACGTATATGTTGTGAACAATGAAGTTATGCAAGCTATATGGAAATGTTGATCATAAACTGTAGCTAAACATATTTGAATTATAATCAATAGATCATACCTAACATTACTAGGACATCATTAATTTTATTTTACAAATCAAAAAAGAGGTACAATTCAGCTAATTTAAAAAGTCTTTCTTTCGTCCTGATTTAATAAATATTTGTTGAAAAGCAAAGATCCTTTCTGTCACAGTCAATGCAAATAAGCAACAGGGACACTAAGAGATTTTAAGAACTAAATTTTCTTTTGTAATATTTCAGTGTCTTTCTTAAGATATTGAAACAATTGGAACACATGAAAATAGGATCCTTGAGTGTTTTAATTCTTTCTCTCTGCTCTAAATTTGCTGCCAAAGTTAAGCTTTTGAACTTCATTAAATATCAAAACCTTAAAGACAATAGCAAGGGAAAAAAGGATTTTGAAAATCAAATTGTAATTATGAAAAATTAACAATACGGAGTAGAAATTGGCTCAATGATAGAGAGTTTGCCAAGAGAGCAAGAAAACTCTGGTTTATTTATTGGTAGTAAGAAAAAAGAAATTGTGTACAAAATATATTTATTTATTGTCTGGAAAGATATTCCTAATTTTTTTTTTATCTTTGTGTATGTCTGATTTTGTAGAAAATCCTATTATGCTTTCATGTGATTCTAAATGAAACATAATTTACTTTTCTTTTCATATGTTTTCTGTAGTGATATTTTAAAAATTGAATAGATTGTCTAACTTCTTGTATTTAAGGATTAAAAAAAATATTATTTTCTCATGAATTTTTTTAACTAGTCTACTCTCCCAGTTGGCAAATTAATCAGGTATAATTGAATAAATTACTTATTTCACTCTGCAGTCTAAAGATGTCACTCATATAAGTATTCCAATTATCTCTGATAATTCACATTATGGAAATTATAAAAACTCCAGTGGCTGAGAATATTAAGTTCCTAACTTGCAGCTAATCCTGAGGACAGCCTTTATGTATTCTACCAATATAATGTTTATTTTTGAAACATGGTGCTTTAGGTAACAAATGGAATTTTTCTCTTTTATCATGAAAAAAATATTTTTATAGTTTTTTCTGCAAGAATTCAGTGTGTGTGGTATCCTTTTCCTATAACTGGGAGTATGAATTTCATGTTGAACAAGTAATTTCTACTTATTTGAAGTGTTGTTCAACTTAAATAAAGCAATTAGCCAAACTTAATTACTTTTCACTTTTGTTTCAATTATACAGTTGAAATATTTCTAATTGTTCAATGTTAATCATTCATTATTTATCTTTAAAAATCTTGTGTAATTTTTTTGTAAGAAGATGAATGTATTTAGTAGATAGAAGGTCCAATAAATGTGTTGATTATGCTGTCATTACTTGAATTTATTAAATTTTAGTTTAATTGTTCTTTGAGAAATATATACTATACAAAGTTTTTACAAAACCACAGACATTCCATACATAGTGAATAGAGTGGTGCTATAACATTTGTATATTAATGTAAATTTTATGTGACACTTACAGACCTATAAATCTACTACCTGCCATTCCTTATTACTCATACCTGTGGTTTAACTTAGCATAACACATTTACTAATTTTAAGGCATGTTGTTTCACGTTGGAGTAAAGGTTAAAGCATTTTAAATTGAGATGAAAAATAAGTTCTAGACACTTGCTTTTAGAAGTTTTTCACATAAAGTCTTGTTAGTTTCCTAAAGCAGACATTTTATTAACATCATCTTTGCATTTTAGGAAGTCTCTTTGAAACATCTTAGGAAGATACTAATGCTTTGACAGTGGACTAAACGCAGGATTTGACTCCTAGAAATTGAAAATCAGAAAACACTACACACACATCTCGCTTTCTTCTTTGGCCTGCTATCTAGTGCAGCTAAACATATTAATGTTTAGGCATTATCCTTTCAATTATTATGTCAGTGTCCACTTATTTAACTGTCTTTTCACTCATTCTCTTTTCATGCTATTTGTTTCCTTACCCTGCCCCTACGTCTCACGCCTCTCTGTCTATTCACCATGCATTGGTTACAATGTGTTCAGTCACCTCCTACTCCTTGTAGATTGTGTGTGTGTGTGTGTGTGTGTGTGTGTGTGTGTGTGTGTGTGTGTATGTATGTGTGTATGTGTGGCTAGTACACTTTTCTCATCATTTCAACCAAGATGTGGTGGCTTTCTTTTTAAATGTTTTCTCTTATATTCTTCCATTTAAAAATACCTTAAGTAATTTATCAATATAATAATACTTTAATTTGGTTTCATTTGTTTATATATTTATAGTTTTTAGAAAGGAAACGAATTGATCTAATATATTTCAGGGGCACGAGTAAATATTACCAAGGATCAACAGTAGTATTATCAGTTTAATCTCTGTAATTACTTTTGTACCCCCATATTAAGAGGTTCGTGTGAACTATACTCTTCTCTATATTTATGATAGTATTTAAGATATCCCTAATATAAATCAGATGATTATAGTAATTAAGGATATTAGCTCCATTTTTCATATTACTATGTGATTATTTAGAAGGTGAATTTTATAAATTGCTTAAAGTAAGAAAATACAAAATTTCCACAGTGTATCTTATATGCATTCCCAAATATGGGAAATGCAATACAATCATTTGTATTGCTTAACTCATTTGGCATTTTTCTCCAGTGTTCCTAGCTGAATTCCAGTTAAAATTATCAGTGAAAACTTGAAAATTCAGTATTAAGCATACTGGAGAAATAACATGGGAAAATTCCAAGAAATAGAAATGTACAGATGTCTTCAGCTGTGGTAATGAACTGAAGAAAGTAGCAGTGTTCTAATGCGGGAATATGCTAATCCTTTGAATGTGGCTGGCTAGGTTTTTTTCATTGTGGCTGATCAGCACAATAGCTTCAGGACAACCATCCTGATGAGATTGCTATTTGACTGTATGCTCTGAATTGCAAATTGCATTCTACATCAAATTCTTTCTCCTATTTTAGGTGCAGTTCAATTTGGATTGATAATGTCTCTACTCCTTTTTTTTTTTTTTTTTTTTTTTTTTTTTTTTTTTTTTTTTTTTTTTTTTTTTTTTTTTTAACAGTTCTGTTAACCCTCTGCCCATAGTGTAGAAAACTGGGACACCTTCGTAAAGACAGAAAGACTCTTCTTAAAAGACAAAATGGATTCTCTGAGGTATTAAATTTTCATGAAATAAACCTGTAGTAGAATCAATTAATTAACAAAAGGTGCATGAAAATAAATGATTATGTACTTCGAAGTAATCTTGATATTGCATGTAGTATGTATCATGAAATGACCACCCTTAGGAAATCAAGAATGATTTCCCTCAATGTCATAATCCTTTTTGCTTTGAAACCTTTTAGAATGTGGAAGAACTAAAAAGGATAATTAAATTATCTCATAATGTGGTATACAGAGACTCATCTATTCATTGGCAAATAGTTATATTTTTAACTTTGTTAGAAGTGGAAGTTCTTACTAGACTCATAGATTTCAGGTCTGGTTCTCCCGGAATATCTTTGTTCCCTTTGAGGACATGTCTTCCTCTGAGGGGCCAACAATGAGTTCAGCTGAACTAAATCAAAAATTACATGCACTGAATGGTCTTCCTTTCCATCTAACACACTTCTTTTCCTACTTGTATGAACTTAGATGCTTTTACTGCTTTCATATAAATAACCTGGCATCCTAACACAGATTATCAGGTATTTTCTACATTAATAAGAAAAAATATTATATATACTATTTAAAATATTAAATAATATGCCCATAACAATGTAGTTCCTTGTTGTAAAATCTGAAGTTATTACCTATGCTAAACAATGTTTTATCACAATTTTTTACATAGCAGTTTGGGGATTATATAAATAGCTTTTGATTCCCATGTTAATTACATAACTTATTTCACCATGATTTTTTTTAAAGACTCTACTTTTGAAACCTGCTAATATTAATTACAATTTTTCCTGATATTACTTAGGTAATCATGCTGCTTTTGTGTCCTATAGTTTTTATAAATTATGGAATAACTTTGGCAGATATTTTAGGATACTAATACCCTACTATATATAGCTTTTGTCTAAATCAACTGGAAGCCTATTTCTGCTTTATCTGCTAGACCAGTATTTAACTGAAATTGTCCTTTCTCCAAAGCCTAGTGCACTTGTTAGTATGTTAAAACCAGCATTAGATTTTTGGAAACGTCAGTCTCCCCACTCTGTTAATAATTATGATGTATCTCAGAGTAGCAACAAAGGATACTTCACCTTGAGATTAAACTCAGTTTGTAATGATTATTGTCAATTACATTAAAAAAATAGTAACAGTCACTATTCTATGGGAAAAAATGTGATCATGATCACAGTAGGTATCTTGAAAATATAAGGAATATCAGAAGGAACATTTGTCCAATAATGAAACAGTCTGCAGTAAGGTTATGAGAAAAGGGATCCAGGATAGACCTCTGTCCTAACATGGCATCAGTGGTGTTTCCATAGCTGTTTGTCTGTACTATCCCTAAGGAATACTGGTAATCAAGAAAGATATGCTGTGGGCATACCCAAAACATTCTAATTGACTTTGCTACTAGCTTACAGTAGTGCTGAAGTGGAAGAGAATACATTCACTCCCAGCTCTACAATATTCCTTAAAAATATATATCGTAGTTCCTTGGGGGAAATAGATTCATAGCTAGAGTCACATTAACTATCATATAAGGCCATAACAGAATGTTATCAGGCTTAAATCGAATATTAACAGTCTTCAGAGCAAGATTTACTGCAGATATAAAACATTTCAGGGTCTTTGTGTGGAGACTCAGTTTACTATGCTCCTTCATCCTGCCCCATTCCATTCCCACTGACTTCCTACCAGGCAAACATGATATGGTATTCCATTGTCTTAGCTGTAAATTGGTAGAAATTTTGTTGTGTTATTAACTAACTTGTATAAAATATCATAGAGTTTTGAAATCAGTAGCAATAATTAGTGAAAGTAACTGGTCTCCAGTTCTTCTATTTGACAAGCGACTAGTAATTATCTGCTTATGTGGCATGTAGAAAAAATTTTCCTCCCCTGTTCAAAAGATGAGAAACCAGAAACTGACTTCAAAGGCTATCTAGACAGAATTAGTGTTACAAGATAGGCTATAGGGCAAGGATTCTTTTAATTCTTTTGTTGGGGTGGGATAAGGCAAACAAAGGTTCATAATTTCCATCTTTCAAAAGTTTTAAAGTGAATGACAGTATTTATTTAATGTTGTGATAATAAATATGGTAAGTATACTTTAAAATTTTTTTTTACTAAATCTCTACAGTGTTGCTGTGTTCTCTGTGGTGACAGATTCTAAAACTAATGCCAAGAAAATTAAGAAAAACTCTGATAAGCAAAAGGATTTTATGTATATAGACATCAATTGGGTTGTTCTCACATATAAATGAGTAAGAAATAGATAAAGTTTAGAAAAATTGCATATTACTGTTCATTCTATAAATATTTGTCTAATACCTTGAGGAAAGAATTCTACTAGGTAAGTTATAAAAATAATTTAAAGTCCCATCCTTCAATATTAATTCACACAAAATGTTATATACATTCTCTCATTATTATTTGATTTGTTTATTTTGTTAGTTAATTATTTATTTTTCTTTCTTTATTTTGTTTTTCTCAAGATAGGTTTTCTCTGTGATATAGTCCTGGCAATTCTGGAACTCACTCTGGCAGGTCTTGAAGTCATTGAAATCTATGTGCTCTGACTCTTGAATGTTGAGATTAAAGGCATGAGCCACCAATCCCCAGTATATCCTCTCATTTTTTTTGAACAGTTCATCATAATTTACTTAGTGTTATAGAATATAAACATATATATGTGTATATATTGATTAATAACCATTACATTTTTAAGTGATTGTAGTGGGATTATGTTACACCATAAATAATTGTCCCATCTACTAGTTTAGTAAAAATGCTGATTGGCTGAAGGCAAACAGGAAGTGTGGGCAGAGCTATCTGACTGGGCCAAATTTGGAAACAGGAAGAACAATACAGAGATGTCACAGAAATGTAAGAGAACCAGCAGATGCAGAGGACAACTATGCTGCTCATTGCTGAACAGGATAAGAATCATGGGTTAGTTTAAGGGTCAGAGCTAGCTAGCGATATGCTACAGCCATATACTGATCAGCATAAAATTAATATGTGTCTGTGTGATTATTTGTGCCTAAGCAGCAGTAAGGCTGAGAGTGGTTCCAAACCTTGGGCTAGGCCTGAAAGTCTGGGCCAGAAAAAATAATACAACAAGTGATTCTCTTTACTTTAGAGCATTGTAGACCTCCAAGATTGCATGTAGTTTATGATAAGCATATTTGAAACTAAATTTTAACACTATTACATAGTTAACAAATCAGGGTAATTTCTAACTTGATTTGCCCCCAGTTCTCTGCTCCTCAATTGCCTTTTGATTTATGATGAATTTTTAATATCTGACCTGAGGACTAGACTCAAAATAGAAACTTTGCAGTGTGATTCTGACACAAATGAATATTCTTATTTGGTTACCTGTTGCTAATTGCTGACAATTGGTATTTTAAATCTACTTTACTGTACTAAATCCTTCATGAGATGTTGGAATTAAGTAAATAAAATATCAGGGTGAGAATACTTTACATTTATTATACTGATATGCATAAAGGCATATTTGTAGACTACTGTTTTGATCTTCACTTACTCAAAAATATACAAATAAGATAATTATTTATTTTTTTTAGTCCCTTTGCCAGGGTAAAATTATTGAGAACGGTCCACAGTAGGAACAGAAGAAATCTATAAACATGAAGAATCTGTCTTACATCAAGTCTGCCTTTAACTATTATTTATAGACTGCAGTTTCAATCACAGTTTCTACATTTTGATGTAGTTGCAGATTCAGTTGAACTCAGTCAGCAATCCTGCAGTCCAACACCCTCATCTCACACATGAGAAAACAGATCTTGAAGGTGAAGTGATTTGCTCCAGGTCACATAGCTAGTTAGAGACAAAATGACAAGAAAAACACTGAACTCCAGAGCTCAATCAACCTTTTCCACTGTACTATGTTGACTTCTAAAATGACACCAAGCCTTAACCCCCTAAACGTTTTAAGTCAAGTGGGAACATTTTGTGAAACAAGCAAAAAAAAATATATTGATATGAATTATTTTTGCCATTTCAATTAGCATCTTTTTTCTTTATAAAATATGCATATTATAACATTCTCATTATGAAACTAATATTACCAACAGTCAAGAAAATTTTGAATACTTATTAAGAACTTCAAATTAATAATTTATTGAATTCATAGTTTATTTTGCTCTATTTCTGATGAATTTAGACATTTCATCTTGTGACTATTTCATAATTAAAGGGATCAAATATGTTTGTATTAAGACTATCAGATGTTTTTTGCCCCTGTATTACTGTTTCTTATAGCTCAATAATTGCAGTCTACCTGTAACCTCGTATAGGTCCTGACATATGTACAGGATGGAAGTCAATTTGGCATGCAGAATTAAAAGGCTTTATTGACCTCAAGATGCCTTCCAGCAGCATGTAAGCACACTGCAGAACCTTTTGCCAAGCTCAGAGATTTGAATATTCCCAGTAGTTTGTAGATATTACTCCCCTAATAACACTACAATATATTTTCTAATCCATTCTTAATTAAGTTCTGTTTTACCACCAAAAGGGCTTTTAAAAATTAATGGCTTATAATGAAGAAAAGGGGCATGAAGATGAACATACAGTCCTGACCTCAAGGATCACTCCTTCTCATTGGAATCTACAGAAGCTTCTCCTAACAGAATAGCTTACTAAGTATGGTCAGTATGGTTATTCTAGTACTATGTAAATATATTATAATATGTATTACTTGATCATTACTTCTAAGGGAGATTTACTCTTCCATAAATGACAAGGCACAGGTTCCATTTGTGATCAATTTATCTTGTTCAGTTCTCTCTATCTAAATATTGAAATGAATTACTCTTGAGTTATTCAATGCTACTGGGAAAATGGTAGAGAACATGATGATTCTCTTTTTGATTTTCTTGAAGTACTAAACTTTAAAATGAGATCTTGAAGAATTATCAGCAGTCAAAAAAAAAAAGAAGAAAAAAAGAAATATTTTAATGTAAATATAGCAAATGCAGTAGGTTCAATAATCTAGCATGTTAATGAAATTATTATGAAGACTTGAGAATTTTGTATTTTGACCTTAAGTTATTCAGCATAACTTGCCATTTATTTAAGGTGTGTATGCCAACTGTTTTAGACTAATCATCCATTGTGCTAAATCCAAGATGGAGAATTTTAAACAAAAAGAATATTGTCAAGTAGTCTTTGAAAATACAAAACTATGTACTCAAGTAACATTAACCAGAGGAAAAATCTGATCTGTAATTCACATGCAACTGAGGCTCACCCCATCTTGTGTGAAGTTGCACAGTAAAGATGAAAGCTTTGATCAGAATTGATGCTCTGTACTATACTATGATGTCAGGAATGGTGATGCCTCTGGAGGTTCAATTATTTGAAGCCCTGTGTTTAGGCAATCCTGGGTTTCTTGTTTCACATCAAGTTAAGTATTGTTCCTTTAAGGTCTACTAAAAAAAAATGTGTTGGGATTTTTAAGGGAATTGTATTGAATATGTAGATTGCTTTTGATAAAATTGCTATTTTTACTATTTAGATCCTACCTATTCAGAAACTTTGGACAACTTGGCATTTTCTGATAGCTTCTTCGATTTCTTTCTTACATGACTTAAAGTTTTTGTCTAACAGGTCTGCCACTTCTTTGGTTAGAGTTACACCAAGATATTTAATGCTATTTGCAGCTATTGTAAAGGGTGATGTTTCATTGATTTCTTTTTCAGCCCTTCTATCATTTGTTTATAGGAGAGCTATTGATTTTTTGTGTTAATCTTGTACTGAAATTAATCATTATTGAAGGTGTTTATCAGCTGAAGGAGTTCCCTGGTATATTTTTTGGGTGTCACTTATGTATATTATCATATCATCTGTAAATAGAGATAGTTTGACTTCTTCCTTTCCAATTTGTATCCCCTTAACCTCCTTTTGTTCTCTTGTTGCTTTAACTAAAACTTTGAGAACTATAATGGTGCAAAGCAGCCTCATTGACTCCTTCAGCAGTCAGTTTTCAATGTCAGATATTCCATGGAGGAGATGGAAACATGGTGAGTCATTGTTATATGGCCTAAGAAATAGAGAAAGTCTACATTGTAATCACTTTGAAGCTGGTATGTCCATATCCATGGATGAACTTGAAATAATTCTAGGTTCAGATGCTAAACAAGAAATTATAACATTTTCTGGAGTTAAATACAATACCGACTGTTCATTTGTGACTTCCTTGAAGTGCTTTTATTAGTCACTGCAAATTGTCTCTAATTAATCTTGCCTTCTTTTAATATTCCATAGAGTATCTACCGTGATTATCAGCAATACAACTATGCATGACTCTTTTACTCACAATGGAATGTATAGTATTTAATTCTATATGTAATCCTTTAACCAAATTCAGGAGTGGAGATTCCAGGAATAGATCTTATAATATTTTATGTTCTTTCAGAACACCCACATGGGGTGGCTCTCCTGACTGTTAATCTCAGTTTTAGGGATCCAGCTCCCTCTTTCATTCTCCCAAGCATCTTTATGTATATGGGGCACATATAGAAAAGCAAGTTCATAATACACATAAACCTAAGTTATTTTTTAAATAGATGAACAATAATAAAATATAAGATGGATATAGGTGAATTTTGGTTTTCTTCTTTAAAATCTTAAAGAATGTATCATGTGACCTAACATCTCATCTTCCATCAGGGTTCAAATTAAAAAGATAAGAATAACTGTTACTATGGCCTCTTGACCTTCACTAAATCTGTGGAAAATGCTGTCGTCTTTTATAATGTCTTAATTCATACTCTCAAAGATTCCAGGGAGTCTTTGGCCATGGTTCAAACCATGTGGTTACCTTGTATCCAAGGAACATAAATTAGGCATATTTATTGATCCATAAGGAGTTTACCCTAGATAGAAACAACCAAGCATTTAAAAGGAGTAGGCTCAGCTCTATAGCCCTCCAAGGTGTAAGGGTCTTTTTGTCAATGTTTATTTTTCAATACATCTTGTAAAAACAGAGCTGTGATAATGATCAAGCACATTAATCTTTCTTAATTGTTCACTTTCATGCAATTTAGTTATTCTTTTTTTTTAATATTAAAGCTCATGTTTATAGACATGAGATCACTGAAGCTCTTACATATTCCACTTCCCTTCACCTTGCTGATGAAGTCTCCTTCTATGCCTTGCATCCTCACGCCTCTTCCTGACTGAGGTATCGGGATGGGAGGCCAAGAAGAATCAGTTGACTTTCCTGGAGACAAAGCTTTTGCCCTGAAACTTGAGAGACAACAACTCACTTGACTTCATAAAAAATAAATATTCTCTGTTTAATTTCAATAAGATTTCTTAGAATTTAAAAAATAAAACTTTCCTTAAAAATCAGACAATAAAAATGGTCCCACGCTAGTCATTAAATGTCTCTACAACCTCTATAGTTGTAGATACAATGTAGAGTCTGTCTTGCTCTCCCTTTTCAACAACTATGCTGTATCAATTATAACTCTTACAAATGTTGAACTCTTAAAAGAATGATAAACAAAAAAAATTACAAAGCAAAGAAAATACTAAAAGCTGCAAAGGAAAAAGAACAAATTACCTATAAAAGCAAACTCAATTAGAATAACACCAAACTACTCAGTGGAAACAATGAAAGCAAGAAGGTTCTGGTCAGCCAATACAGACTACTATACCCAGCAAAACTATCAATTGCCATGGATGGAGTTAACAAGATATTTTGCAACAAAACCATATTTAAACAATACCTATCCACAAATCTGGCCAAATAGAAAACACTAGAGAGAAAACTCCAGCCTAAGGAAACAAGATTCAAAAATGAGACCACTAGCAATTGATCATCCCAAAGAAGAAAAACCCAAAATAAGGAAATACACACAAGATACCACCCAAAATGACAGGAAATAACAATCATTAGTCATTAATATCCCTTAATATCAATGGACTCAATTCACCTATGAAAAGATACATCCTAACATGATGGATACAAAAACAGAAGAAATCTTTATGCTGTATACAAGTAACATACCTCAACTTCTAAGACAGACACAGGCTCAATGTAAAGAGTTAGGAGAAGACTTTCCAATCAAATGGTCCTAAGAAACAAGCTGGAGTATCCATCCTAATATCTAACAAAAAACATCAAACTAAAATCAATTAAAAGAGACCAGGATGAACACTACGTATTCATCTCATGAATAACTCACCAAGAAAAAGTCTCTATTATGAATATTTCTGCCCTCAACACAAGGGCAGTGTTTAGTAGTATATATATACTACTAAAGCTTAAAACTCACATCAAAGCCCACACACTAATAGTGGGAGACTTCAATACCCCACTATCAATCTTGGATGGGTCAACCAGTCAGAAACTCAACAGAGAAATATGGGATCTAACAGATGCTATGACCCAAATGGACTTTATATATATACATATATATACATATACACATACAAATTTCTCAGTATACCATGCAACTTTCTATAAAACTGACCATATACTCAGTCATAAAGCAAATATCACTAGAAACAAAAACTGGGAATAACTCCTTTGTATCATATCAGACCACCATGATTTAAAGTTAGAGTTCAACAAAAACAAAAATCACAGAAAACCTACAAATCAATAGACACTGAACATCTCTCAGTTGAACCAATCTGGGTCAAGGAAGAAGTTAAGGAAGAAACAAATCAAATACTTTCTAGAATTTAATGAAAATTAAACCTCAACATACCCAAACTTATGGGACCCAATGAAAGCAGTGTTAAGAAGAAAACTCATAGCACTAAATGCCTGTATGAAAAACCTTGAGAAATCTCACACAAGAGACCTAACATCACAGATGAAGGCTTTATAACAATTAAAAGTAAACATGTAGAAGGAGTATATGGCAGGAAATAATCAAACTTAGGGCTGAAGTCAGCACAATAGAAACAAAGAGAAAAATATAGAAAATCAATGAATCAAGGAGTTGTTTCTTTGAGAAAGTCAACAAGATAGATAAACTGCTATTCTAAAAACCAAAAGGCATAAAAAGAGGGATTATACAAATTAACAATAAATATCTTGGCATAATTTTAAGCAAAGAACTAGCAGAGCTGTTTGACAAAAAAAAAAAAAAAAAAAAAAAAAAAAAAAAAAAAAAAAAAAAAAAAAAACTTTAAGTCACTGAATAAAGAAAAAGAAGAGGATATCAGAAAATGGAAAGAGCTCCATGCTCCTTGATAGCTATGATCAACATAGTAAAAAAGGCAATTTTAAAAATGCTATCTACTCAATGCAATCCCCATCAAAATCCCAACACAATTTTTTACAGACCTTGAAAGAACAATATTCAACTTCCTATGGAATAACAGGAAACACAGGATTGCCAAAATAATCCTGCTCAATAAAAGAACTTCAGGAGAAATCACCATCCCTGACTTCAAGCTATGCTTTAGAGCTACAGTAATAAAAACAGTCAGGTACTGTCATAAAAACAGACTTGTAGATCAATGAAATCAAATCGAAAACCATGACATTAACCAATACATCTATGAACACCTGATTTTTGACAAAGAGGTCAAAAATATTCAATGGAAAAAGATATCGTCAACATATGGTGTTGGCATAACTGGATGATAGTATGTAGAAGAATGCAAATAGTTCCAAACCTATCACCCTGCACAAAACTCAAATCCAAATGAATCAAAGACCTCAGCATAAACACAGCTACACTGAACTTGAATAAAAAGAAAGTGGAAAACACCCTTTAATGTATTTGCACAGATGACTGCTTCCTAAGTATAACACCAGTAGAAGAGGCACTAAGAACAATGATCAATAAGTGGGACCTCCTGTAACTGAGAAGCTTCTGTAAGGCAAAGGACACAGTCAATAAGACAAAACAACAGCCTACAGAATGGGAAAAGATCTTCACCAACCCTACATCTGACAGAGGACTGATCTTGAAAATATATAGAGAACTCAAGAAACTAGAACCCACAAACCTAAATCACCCAATTAAAAACTGGGTTTCAGAGCTAAAAAATGGAATTCTAAACAGATGAATTACAAATGGCTGAAAGACATTTAAAAAATTGCTCAATATCTTTAGCCACCAGATAAGTAAAAATAAAAACAATTTTGAGATACCACCTTACACTTGTCAGAATAGCTAAGATCAAAAACACAGTGACAGCCTAAGCTGGAGAGGATGTGGAGCAAGGGGAACACTCCTCCACTGTTGGTGGGAGTGTAAACTTGTACAGCCACTCTAGAATGCAGTATGGTGGTTCCTCAGAAAACTGGGAATCAATCTCTCCATGGATCTAGCAATACCTCTGCTGGGCACATACCCATAGGATGCAAATTTTTACCCCAAATTCATTATTAGCTCAGCTATGTTCATAGCAGCATTATTCATAATAGCAAGAACCTGGAAACAACCTAGATGCTCCCCAACTGAAGAATGGATTAACAAACTTTGGTACATCTGTACAATGGAATATTACTCTGCAGTAAAAAAAAAAAAAAAAAAAAAAAAAAGACATTCTTAATTGTGCAAGCAAATTGATGGATTTGGAGACTATCCCCCTGAACAATATTCCAGAAAGAGAGGTATTGGATGTACTCACTCCTAAGTGGACTTTAGAGAAAAAAAAAAAGAATACCCAAGCTGCAAACTACAACCCCTGAACCGCTTGGTATCCGAAAGATCTTAAGAGAAACATTCAAAGATTCCCCTAAGAAGAGAATATAGAGATCACCTTAGCCAATTGGGATCATGACAGGTTGAAACCAAGAAAGGGTGGAGACAAATCATGAGAGCAGGAGATTTTTGATTAAGAGTAGCATCGAAAAGGGAGCAAAATACTGATTGATATCTCGATAAAGGAAGCCAATATAGGTTTGGAAAAAGCCAAAAATCCTGGGTGCTAGGGAAATCTCCAAGAACTCAAAGCTTGTCTCTGGCTTGTTCTCCAAACAATAGTGGAAGGGATGCCTAAACAGGACTTCCCCTGTAATCCAATGAATAACTGCCTTAAGTGTCATCACAGAACCTACATCTAACAATAACTAGAGGTGGAGGCAGAGATCCATGGCTGAGCATTGGACCAAATTCCTGGTCCATCTGAGAGCAGGGAAGAAGTGTCTGTATAATCAAGGGGGTACGGATTATAGGAAAATTCCCACAGTGATGGGTGGCTGGAGATCTGGGAAGTTCAGTGATACAAGAATAGACACTGGAGATCCATCGGGAAAAGGAGTTATATCTTCCAAGTGTAGACAACTGTTGACTGTCATGATCAGTATGTGGAGCCTATAGGAATAGGATCAGACTGTGTTCCCAGCACCTTGGAGCCCATTCTCTGCAGAGGAACATCCAACCTAGAATTGACTCTGGGATGAGGAAGGTGGACTTGCCTGGAGTGGATGTGTCATGCTGAGCTGACTCATCTTGGGACTTCTTGTCCTTTAGGGAAGGTTGTCATTGAATAGAGAGGGAGGCTGAAGGCTGACTGGGAGGGATTGGGAGGAAGTAAGGGAGAAGAATTTGGGGAGATACAAGGATATAAAAGACTTTTTTAAAATAAAAATACAATAAAATGAAAAATTCTGAATATTTGTTATTAAAAGATCATGACAGAACAATCATAGAAAATAATCTACATTTATAACTCAGATAAAGAAGTAATAAAATGCTGCAGATATTAGCATGCTAAAACCCTTTATAGATGGTCATTTTGCTTTTTTGATAATAAACTTAAGGAATAAAGACTATGATGTTCATTTAAAAAGAAAGTAGAAATATTTTCCATATATTCTTGTCTATGATCAGATTACCTTCAACTATTTAAAGTCTAAAATTTCCATTTATTAAAATACTAGAGAAGACAGATTTGATTATGCTTATACAGTATAATGGAAATAAACAATAGAAATAAACAAATGATATTTAAGACCTGTTTTTAATATCAAGATATTGGTATTAAAATCAAGTTTATAGATATATTTTTGATATATTTTTATGAAAATACAAAAACTTTATTAGCTATAATATATGTTTATGGTCTAATGAAAAACATCTATTTTGAGATTTTTATTTTGGTGTATATATGCATTTTTATGTGTGCACATGTATATTTATATATAAACGTGTGGGAATGTTGTGATGCATGTATAGATGTCTGGCTTGATATTAGAATATTTTCCCCATTTTCTCTCTGTATTACTGTATTTTTTAGATATGGTGTCTCAGTGAACAAAATCTCATCTATTTATGCTTGATTGGTTGGCTGTGCCTTTTGTTTCTCTTTCTCTCTCTCTCATATATATGTGTATGTATATGCATGTGTGTATGTTATATAGCATGTGTGTGCACACACATATATGTACACACAAACAGATATATAGACAGATATAAATGATATAGATGTACATATATGCACATATTTATATCTATGCATATATAACTCCATCAAGGTAACTATAGATATATGACAGCATGCTAAGTCTTTAAATGTGTTCTGGGTATCCAAACTTATATCATTATACTTGTTCAACAAGCACTTTAAACACTGAGCCATTTCCATAGCACAATATTTGTTATTTTTTAACTTCACCATAAATATTTGTCAAGCCAATGATGTATAATGATAAACACCAGAATTGTCTAGTTAAAGGTAAAAGCAAATGCTATTCTAGAATGTGTAAACTACATTTAATTATTAAGCTCACAGTCAAGTAAGATTATATTGACCTATGACTGAAATAACTGAAGGACTTGCTTCTCACTGTAAGTACTTTGTCTATCACAAGCTTCATGATAGAATTTAATTCATTAGCAGAAAGTCTTTTATGATTTCACTGAAAGGCATGAAATAGAAATATGTTTATGTGGCTTGGCTACAGCTTTCTTTAATAATGTATTTGATATATACACAACACTTGCAGAACAATTATGAAAACATCAGAAAGCAAATATCAAGGAAACAACTGATGATATCACCATGCACACATCCCTTCTATGCTTTGCTCTTTGTAATTAATCAACCACAGATTTATCAGCATTTTTTTAATGAAAGATAAAATACACCCAAAGTTTACCCTTTCAATCTAATCTAACTATAAATACATAGAATACAGATTTTTAAGGTTTAAATGTCTCATTTTCATGGACCATGGACCTCTAAATTCTATAACTAATCAATATTATAGGGTCATATTTATTGCTGCATCATATCAATAAGATAAACTTAAATACATATGCTTACCTCTATAGAAGGATAAACTTTGGCAGCAATAAAAGAAGCTGAACAAATGAGAATGTTGATTTCATCAACTAGAATTTTGTATTATATTAATTTTTCAGTTTGTGTTTTCTGTTACAAATTACTGAAATAAACTAACTCTGCTTTGAAGTGTTTCCCAATCAGTAACTTCTCAACATGATGTAGATTGTTAGGCAAATAAAGGAGATGTTACCATTGACATGAGCTGTTTACAGTATGGTTATAGGGAAGCTTATTTGTGAGAATTATAAAGGAAGATATAAAAGAAAAATAGTGAAGAGTCAGAATGTTGGTTTTATATGTCCTGGTGAAAGGCAAAACGGAAATTGTACCCGGACTTTTCTACTGAGATAGCCTCTTGGATAAAGGTTGATCTTGTGCATCTCTTCAAAGGCATAGAAGAGTGGGGGAGGGATTGCAAGAAGATCTCAAAGATCATTTTACCCAGATCTGTGTCTCTGTGTGACTCATACAACAACTCAAATTGTCAAAATAGTTAAGAGCTCTTTTAAAATATTAACAAATATAAGAGCATTTATCAAAATAGCACAATACATGGACAAGCCTATGTGAAGAGAGTTGATTCTATAAACACCAGAGTCATATAAAACGTAAATGCACAGCAAAAGATAAAATTTCTACCAGAAAGAGGACTCCACCATGGACTTGAATATCCCATTACTCATGACACACGACCCTTATGGGCATAACAGCTTTCTACCCTGACCATTTCTCAACACTATGTAAACAATAGATGAGACTCTGAGAGATGGAGGAATATTTTTAAGTTGACATAATTCAGAAATGTCCCATATTCTCTGCTCCAATACTATAATGCATCTCACTCATTCTAAGGAGTTTAATATTACTAATCAGTGGGAGTGTGAGATCATGAGTAACCAAACTAAATAAAAACGAAAGTTTGGTGTGAGAAACACAGTTTACCTAAGATATAGAACTCCATGGGGTACATGGATACAGCATAGGAAGCGGTAACAAACTAGCATATAAATATGCAAAATTGAAAACCTACCTTGACAATTTCTAGGTGTTATCCCTCAAGTTATACAATTTTCTTAATCTAATGAAAATAAAAACAAAACAATAAATCAGCAATAATGGCAACATTCATAGGAGGCTAGTTATATTCCAAGAATGATCTCAGACATATAAGTATTTTCATCTTATCTTAAAAAAAATGATTAATGGTCATCTATCTCTTTCTTTCCCTACAATGATTCCTCAAAGCTTGTGGTAAGAGGTGTGATACAGATGGCTCATTTGTCTGAAAACTTTATAGGCAGGTTCTTTACTTTGACAAGGTATAACAGTCTATTTATTATTATTAATTATTATTATTATTATTATTATTATTATTATTATTATCATCTACCATCTATTCTACAAAATGACTTCTTTTTTTAAGTCTTTCTTAGGGTTTCTATTATTGCAATAATGACCAAAAAGCAAGTTGGGGAGAAAAGGAATTATTTGGCTTACTCTTCCAGATAACTGTTCATCATTGGATGAAGTAAGGATAAGAACAACTCACACAGAAAAGAAACCTGGAGAAAAGAGCTGATGGAGAGGCCGTAGAGAGTGCTGTTAATTGGTTTGCTCCACATGGTTTTGATCTGCCTGCTTTCTTATAGAATCCAGGACCAGAAGCCCAACAATAGCACCTTCTACAAAGGGCTAGGAACTCTCCAATCAATTACTAATTAAGAAGATGCCTTACAGGCTAGCCTATAGCCTTTTCTTATGGAAGCACCTTCTTAATTGTAGTTCCCTCCTCTCAGAAAATTTTAGCATGTGTTAAGTCTACATAAAAGTATCTAGGGCAATATGTGGGTGCTGTAACAACCTAGAGTTATAAACATACTGATTTATAGGGCAGATTGACACTGTCTATGTAATAAAAGAATAGTAGTTTTATCCCTGTGTATCCTGACTTCCATCCTTGAATTCTTGGTTATATTTGTAGTACCAGACATATATTACTCATAAGATGTTGCTACTTTAATATCATGAACTATCTCACAACAATGGCTATTATTGTAGTTCTCAGTGTTCATAAGTGGGTAAAACTGTTGATGGCTTTTCACTTTTAGCAACTTGCATAGAATCTATCACTAACATGAAAACTTGTCAGCCGGTAGGAAGCTTCTAGGTCAGTACCATTTTTTATTTTTCTGCAACCAGAATATGTGATGTTTCAGAAATGGGCTCTTACCAGAAAGTTTTTGCCACAAAGTTCTTATGGGCAAATAATAGCAATGGTTACAGCCTAAATTCTGGGGTCTTCAGTATACACATGTGCAGTGCAATGAAGCAATGTTTCCGGGTAATAAAACAGTGATACACAAACATTGTACTCATGAAGTCAACAGCATCTATCTGCCAGCACTAGAATGACACAAGATGAAGCCAGTAAACAATCTAGAATGAAATAGAAAGTGACTCAGAAGGAAATGCTGAGTTTTGACAGCTTCTCAGTGAGACATTGCTTGTTTTATTGAAAGATATTATCCCTGGTAGGTTGACAATACCTCAGTGTTTGAGCCTACACCTGTGAATATACGGCATCATACATTGGACTAGTTTGGTTATTTTATTAAATTTTAAAAAGAAACACAAAGTTCTGAGAGGGGGTTAGGCTTTGTGGGTACATTTGATCAAAATATATAGTATGCATATATAAAATTCTTAAAATGCAATACAAATATTTGTAATCTAATGGGGATACTGTTTCTATTCTAATGTATGACCACAAGATTTTGTATCTTTCCCACCTTACATTCATGTGTAAAGCTCCAGTTCTGGACCCATGCTTCTTATTGTTAGGAAATGGGGTCTTCATCATGTATAACTAAGTACTTGAATATCTGTGGTGCTTGTAATACTTATAATTATATTGGTGATAATGAAAGCCATTACACAGATTGATACTACAAACTTGAGTAATTTTGTTTGATTTCGTTTTTGGCCAATATGAGTTAAATTGAATTGAATTGTACTGAACTGCAGTCTATGCTACTTAAACCTCCACTTGTGACTTTAATCTCCCACTACTGTGTAATTATGTCTAGAACTCAAATATTCAAAGATTCTTGGATCACTGCACATATAAATTACCACTTTCTCAAATATTAACTGTATTTATTCAATGATAAGCACAATAATTTTCAAACAAAACGTTCAAGAACTTTCATTGAAAATGAAGAAAAAGAATAGAGGCCCTTACATATAATCATTCTTTTGCATTTGGGGGGATAAAATGTTACATGATTCAAAGGTAAATGAATTGTTATTCTTATGTTATTTCTCTTTATGTAAGTTTTTTAAATATAAGAACAATATTTCAGAAAGAATAAGAATTCTTTGAAAAATGATTCAAGATTGCCTGAGGCTAAATCCTTGACTTTCATTTTCACTCCAAGGAAGAATTCTCCAGGCAATATATAGAAGGTTGTGTATGCTCACAACTGATCTCAGGTAGAAATGGTAGCATGAAAAAAACCAATAAATTGAACCAAAATGAGGTAATTTTTAAAAATGGCCCTTGATATCTTTATTAGAAAAAGGAAGACGATGATTCTTGTTAATCTATAATTCCTCAGAAGCCAATTGTATCTGGACCTTAAAGAGACTCCATGTCCACTCTAGCTGTAAGCACTGAACAGGAGAATAAAGATTTTATTATTTAAATATTATTTTATATTAATAAGTAATGTAGTGAATTAGAACAGTTGCAGGATTTATGAGAATAAACCACATTTTTGCCATTGAAATGAGGAAAGCAGAAGCAATGTGTTACTGCCACATTTTCTTTATTCAACAGGTTTATTTTTTTAAAAAATGACCATATATATATATATATATATTTTAATCAGGAACTTAAAGGCTTTTAAAAATGCTTAATACCAAGAGAAAGAAACAAATTGATCAACGGAAAATGTGAAGTTGAGAAACAAATTAGGAGATATAACTAGGCTCATTCAATGCTATGAGAAGGAACTATCTTAGGAGTTACCATGAGGTGAAATCCAGGGCTCCTGAGCGCAGGCACTGGTCAAACCCATATTCTTCTATGAAAGAGGAGTATAGTAGTATATCATACACACACAAGTTCTGTGCTCACAGATCATGACAGGAATCTCAGCAATGAACTCTCTACTTCCAAAGATATCTTTATCATTTTATAAATATTTCTTTTTTTCCTTTACTTTTATCCATACCCAAATTGTCAAATTCTTATTAGGGAACATCAAATTTTAAGATTTACTTTTATTTGTTTTCAACACCTTAATATATGTATGTATTGGAGAGTGTAAGACACTGTTGCAATGTGGGGTTTCTTGGCCCCAGGAGGCCAGAGGCCCAGACGCACAGACCTGTGCTCCCGCCCGCCGCCTGCTGCAGTGTTCAGGCCCCCCAAAATGACACAGACACTTATATTAACTTTATGTTGTTTGGCCTATGGCTCAGGCACATTGCTAGCTAGATCTTACATCTTAAATCAACCAATTTATATTAATCTGTCTGCCAAGTGGCCCGTGGCTCACCTGTGTTCCTTACATGTTGCTCTTTGGGCTGCTTGCTTGATCTGCCTGACTCTGCCCTGCTTCTCTTACCTATGCTCTGATTTCTCCTCCTACTTCTGCTATGGTGCCTGTCATGGCCCAAAACAGCTCCTTCATTTAAAGATTGAGATTCACAGCATGCATAAGGCATTCCCACATCATGACACCTTTCTATGAGTGCAAATAGAGGCCATAAGAGAGTATACTAGAGTTATAGGTAGCTGCAAACCTATGTGGCTATTTACAATTGAACTCATGTCCTGTGGAACAGCAATATGGGTTCCTAACCATCTCAGTCATCCCTATCAAGATATCTATTTCTTTGTTCTCCCTCTCTGTTGCTCCTCCCACTCAACCATCCTCTTCTCTCATGATTTCTTCTCACCTTCCCTTGCTTACTTTTCTGCATGATAACAATTTACTCCAGAAATCTTCTCCATTTCCCCTTCCCAGGGGGATCAATGTATATCTCTTTTAAGTACATTCTGTTACCTAGCTGCTTAGGGATTGTGGATTGTAGCCTTGTTATCTTTTTATTTTTGTCTAAAATCCACTTATGAGTGAGTATGCCATATCTATCTTTATGGGTCTGTGTTATCTTACTGAGGATGATCCATCCATTGGCCTGCAAATTTCAGGATTTTTTTTTCTGCTGAGTAGTACTCTATTGTATAAATGTACTACTATTTTTAAAATCCATTATTAATTGAGGAACAACTAAATTGTTTCTAAGTCCTGGATTTATAAATAATGCTCCTATTAACATAGTGAGCTAATGACCTTAGGGTAAAAATGTGCATCCTTTGGGTTTATGCCAATATTTTACATTAATTTTTATGAGGAGAATTTTTTTGTAATTCTCTTTCTTTGTTGCATTTTATGTGGCTTGGATATCAGAATGACTGTAGCCCCATAAAAATAGTTTGGTTATGTTCCTTCTGTTTTGATTGTGTGTAACAGTTTAGTATTAGCTGTTCTTTGAAAATGTGGTATAATTCTGCACTAAAACTGTCTGGTCCTTGGCTTTTTTTCCTTGGGAGACTTTTTAATAACAGCTTCTAGTTCCTTTAGGGTTATAGGTCTGTTTAGGTCATTTATCTGATCTTGATTTATTTATGATAAGTGGTACCTGTTCAGAAAGCTGCCTGTATCTTTTAGTTTTTTTGATTTAGTGGATTACAATTTTCAAAGTATGAACTAATAATTATTTGAATTTCCTCTATGTCTGCTTTTATGTTCTCCTTTCATTTCTGATTGTGTCAATTTGGAAACTTTATCTTACTATCTTTTGGTTAGTTTGGATAAGGGTTTATATATCTTGTTGACTTTCTTGGAGAACTAACTCTTTAATTCATTGATTTGTTCTCTTTGTTTCCATTTTATTGATATTAATCTCAAGTTTGATTATTTCCTGCCTTCTACTCCTTCTAGGTGAGTTTACTTCTAATTTTTCTAGAGTTTTTAACTGTGCTATTAAGTCTATTGTGTAACACTATTCCAAGTGTTTTATGTAGGCACTTAGTACTATGGATTTTCTCTTTACACTTTTTTGATTATTTACCGTAAGTTTGGATGTGTATATAAATGATTTTTTAAAAATTAGATTATTAAATTTACTTAGATCAAGAAATCAGCTGTTAAGCTCAAAATGTTTTACATTGATATATATTTTGGCTTATTGATACAAATTTTAGGTCAATTCTCTTATGCTGTATGTATTTTTCTACTCTTGTTTAAGATAAGATGTTTATGTAACTGATTTTGAATTGTAATGTATAATTAAGAAATACATGCATGTTAGATTTTTAGATATACAAAGATATTTTTCAATTAGGTAGGTAATCTTCAAATACTTCTAAGACCTACAGAATATGGCATTTAAAATGTTTTAAGAGCTTAGACTTTTCTGGACAGTGAGATAGGTCTGCTCCTGGCAGCACTAATTTACTTCAACAGAAAAATGGGCATCGAAGTAACTCCATATAGAGTTTACTCTCTTTGTGACAATGGTTAGCCACTAGCAAGAACCTGTTCTTATATTGAGTGCTTGACAGTATGCTGTTTAAACTGGACATGCAGGTTCTATAGGAAGATGATCTCTGAACTTTGAAAAAACAAGCCAAAATGGTCATTCAGGTTCCTGCTTTGCAGAAAAACTGTCAGACATTCTTCAAGACTCGAGGAGAAGCAACTGATAAACTGTACCAAAACTGGCAGAGAATATTTCCTGCTTCACTAAAATAAAAAGAGACTCTGGGCCTATAAGCTGAAGATGTATGCCCCAACTTTATTAAGGAACTTTGGGTGACTGTCCTGGCAGATAGGTGTCATATCTGTCTTTTCTAGACTTTAAAAGTCGTTTGCACTTCTGGTTTACTTGGGTAAATATATCCTTCCATGGTCTTTTATATAGTTAAAGATTAGATAGTTATAAGTATAGTTTTTCTTAGTCATTTAAAAGGTATATTGGATATAAAACTTTAGATTCATAAAGATAAGGTAGATGATAGAGTATTTTCTTTAATTTTGCTAAATACAAATAGACTAGATATTGTAACTATAATTCTTGCTTGATAGTTATTTTGTTATATGTACTTTTGCTATGTTAAAATTAAAACCTTACTTTTTGATTATACAGAAATGGGGAAGTGATGTGGGAATGCCTTTCTGTATGCTGTGAATCTCAATCTTTAAATAAAGGAGCTGTTTTGGGCCATGACGGGCACCATAGAAGAAGTAGGAGGAGGGATCAGAATAGGTAAGAAAGGAAGGGCAGAGTCAAGAGCAGATCTAGCTGAAGCCGCCCAAGAAGCAACATGTAAAGAACACAGGTAAGCCAGGGGCCACGTGGCAGACAGCTTAATAGAAATGGGATGATTAAGATGTAAGAGCTACCTAGCAATGTGCCTGAGTCATAGGCCAAACAGCATAAAGTTAATATAAGCATCTGAGTAATTTCTGGGGGCCCTGGTGGCTGGGCGGCTAAGGGGTCTGGCACGGCAGGTCTGTGGGTCCAGGTCCCTGGCCGCCCGAGATCAAGAAACCCCACTACTACAGTGTTCTGATAGGACAGAAGGAATTATTCCCATTTTTGATCCATTGTTATTTGCTTCATGACTGTGTAAGTGGTCAATTTTAGAGAAAGTTCCATGGGGATCTGGGAAGTAGGTATATTCCTTTGTGTTTTGGTGCAAAGTTCTGTACATATTTATTAAAGCCATTTGAGTCATGACATCTGTTAGAGCCCTTATTTCTCTGTTAAGTTCCTCAGTTACACCTCTTAATTTCTGAGAGTGGGGAATTAAGTCTCCCATTTAATATATGGGGTTTGATATAAGATTTAATAACATTTAGTAATATTTCTTTTACATATGTAGGTGACCCTGTGTTGGGGGTATTAATTTTCAGGATTGAGACTTCATCTTGATGGATTTTCCTGAGATGAATAAGTTCTGTTCATCTTGATCTATTTTGATTGATTTTTGTTTGAAGACTATTTTGTTAGTTATTATGATAGCTATACCAGCTTGTTTCTTAAGTTCATTTGATTGGAAAGTTTTTCACAGTTCTTACTCCAAGACAGTGTCTCTTTTTGAAGTTGAAGTGTATCTCTTGTATGCAGTAAAAAGATATATGTTTCTGTATCCATTGTATTAAAGTGTGTCTTTTTAATGGGTGAATTAATTACATTGACATTAATGAATATTAATGACCAATGATTGTTATTTCTTGTTATATTTTGTGCTTGTGTGTGTGTTTCTCTTCTTTTGGTTTTTCTTCTGCGGGATTATTTATTGCTTGTGGTTTTGTGGGTATATTTATCTCCCATACATTGGAGATTGTCCTCTAGTACTTTCTGTGGGGCTGGATTTGTGGATAGTAATTGTTTAAATCTCTTTTTTTTCATGAAGTATCTTGTTTACTCCATCTATAGTTATTGATAATTTTGCTGGGAATAGTAGTGTGGGCTGGCAAACATGGTCTCTTAGTGTATGTATAACATTTGACCAGTAGTCTGCTGTTATTCTATTGGGTATGCCTTTATAAGTTACTTGGAATTTTCCTTAGTAGCTCCTAATATTCTTTTTTTATTCTGTAGGTTTAGTGGTTTGAGTATTATATGGTAAGCAGGCTCTTTTGTGGGATCTAGTCAATTTGGTGTTCTGTAAGCTTCTTGTATCATTATAGGCATTTACTTCCTTAGATTGGGAAAGGTTTTTTTTTTTTTTTTTTTTTTTTTTTTTTTTTTTTTTTTTTTCTCTGATTTTGTTGAATACATTTTCTGTGCCTTTTAGCTGGCATTCCCCTCACTCTTCTGTTCCTATCATTCTTAGCTGTGGTCTTTTCATGATGTCCAATGATTCCTGGTGATTTATATTCTGATGGTAAAAAAGAGTCATGTTGGTAAAGCCTACAACCACAAGGATAAACTGCATTTGGCAGATAGGCACATGTAGTATGAGGTTTATGGCCCACACTTTTGGGCCTAGCCTCCAGGTTTAGGCCTGCAGACCCACAGACCCGCAGACCTGCAGACACACAGATGCTTTCAATAGTTTTAGGCTGAGCAGCCTAAGGCCCAGGCATATAACTTGCTCTTTACCCTTAAACTAACCCAAGTCTCTTATCTTGTTCAGCCATGTAGCTGAGTACCTTTTCTTAGAGCAGCATGGTTGTTCTCTTCTTCTTCCGGCTTCTCTCTGGCATTCTGCTCTGTTCTTCCTGTTCTCAGAACTTTTTGGTCTGGTAGCCCAATCAGCACTTTTTATTAAACCAGTGGGTGGGACAATTATTTACAATGAAAAAACACTATCTCACACAGGCACATGTCTCAAAAAATGCATTTTACAGGTATATAAACAAATAACAATAACTAGGCAATGAATAATGTGAAATAAACTAACTCCTATGGGGTATAAAACACATTCCATTAAAAATTTTATGTTATATGATACATTATTAGTAAAATTTTTTCCTTTATTGTTGTTTCAACTTAATATTTTCTAGAATTCCTAAAATTTTAGTTTATGGTCAAATTAAGAAAAAACAAATGTACATGTTAGGTTAAGATTTTACTTTCACACAATTGTAGACAGACTTTGTATCTGCTGTCAGCCACAATAACAACATGGAGGCTTCTTATTAATTCTAAAAACTTGGCTTTTAGCTCAGGCTTGTCTCTACCATCTCTTATAACTTAAAATAACCAATTTATATTAATCTATATTCTGTCACATGATATTATCACTCTTTCATCTTGGTCCTCCTATTTTCTCTCTCTCTAGCTGGAAAGTCTGCCCTTCTTCCCAGTGTCCTTTTCTGTTCCTGGAAATTCTTTCTAACCTCTGTTTAGCTATTGGTCATTCAGCTTTTATTATAACAATTATGGCAATACATTTCTACACAGTGTACAAATATGTCATGATATGCAATTTTAATTAGATAGTATTTAGAAAAGAGCAATTAGTAGCTAAGATAATAAAGCAGCAATTTCAAATTAGTAGAACAAATACAAAGAAGGATGAGATGATCATTAAAATGTAAAGGTGGAAATGTGCCCCATAAAATAATTAACCATGATGAAGTGAGGCAGAGAGAGAGAGAGAGAAGAAATAGAGAAAAGGAGAGAGTGAGCGAGCATAGTGAAGATTCATTGAGTCAATGAATAACTGAATGATTTTTTTGGAGTAAAGCCATCTTTGTGATGAACAGATTTAACACGTGACCACAGGGTAATGAAAAGATTGAAGAAAATCCTAAGCTAGTGAAGTCCTGAATGTTTATGTTTTTTGACATGAGCACACTTGTTAAGGTCTGTAATTGGAAAAACCTTATGACTCCATATGAGCCAGGCCCAAGAGGGTAACAAAGATTTCCTTAGCACTGAGTATGAATGCTTATAAAAAAATCGATCCATTTATGCAAATACTAGCAAGTTCATATTCCTCCTTCAGGATATGTATAATCCTAAATATCTTACCTCCATAGTTTTTGTAAAGAGAATTGCTGAGTGTCCCTGTAATAAACATGCTTATGTTTCAGATCGCAGCGGTTAGAAAACCCCATCTTACCCTAACGTCATTGTATATTTATCCATATTTCTGTGTTTTATTAACTCAATCACTCACTACTCCTAATCAGGGTTCTGAGACTCAAACTGCATTTGAAAGAGGCTTAGAGTAGCATATTTATAAACTTTCTAAGGAATCAGAAGCAATTGACATCTTTAGATATTAATTTATTCATATGTTAGTAACTATTATAACAAAATACAACAAAAGACTATATTGATTCAAAGTCTATATAAGTTTTAAATTTTATATGAGTTAAAATCTATTTTCTTCAAAGCCATCTAAATATTATTATTCTAACTTCATGGCATCAGTCTACACTAGTTGAAAACTGTTTTCTTAACTATATATTGTTTTTAAGTTTTAAAATGACTTAAAATTAAAATTACTAATTTTGAACTACAACAATCATGTCAAATGCAAGATTCACATCAGATAGGTTTTACTAGAACTTAACCATGTTGATTAACCTGATTCCCAAATCCATAGTCACCTTTTGTTAATTCAGCAAAATTTACTATGATATCCACAAGGATCACAATATTTGTTCTCTGATCCTTTATAGATATGGTCTTACCACTAATCTACGATAACATTAAATTATAAAGTCTAAAACTATTATTCTCATTACATATATATCTTGTTTTCACTAAATATAAAAATGTATAATAATTTTAAAATTTGTCCTATTGTTTTTATGCTATTCTTAAGAAATACTATGAACAAAATATATTAGTGTTATATTTTACTTGGATTAACTCCTTTCAGGAACGTGAAGAAAAGATAAAAATTGTTCTTAATTTTAGAATTGACAAAAAGATGTTGATGGCAGGTAAGAAAATTACCCAAGGTAAAAATCTAGAAAGTTGCATAGTTAAAAGTCAGAAACAATATTTTTCATCATAAATGCTTGCTGTCTTTTTTCATAGATGGCATTGTTTCCTACAAGTTGACTGACTTTGTATTAAAATTACTCTCTGTTCTAGGCACAATACTGCTCTAATGCTCAACGGGTGGCTAACAAGTCATCTTGCCCAATTTGTGATTAGTAGTAATTATTACGCATAAGTCAACTTTGAATTTTGTGTTATTTGTTAAATCAACCACAGTAATCAAAAGAGCTCTGTGAATATCTTGTAGTTCTAAAGCTATCTAATCTTTAAGAAACAATGACACTTTCTTACTTTTAAAATTTATGATCATTTGATTACTTTCTGATACATGTTGAATTTAGTAGTATAGTATAGCAGTATTGACAAAATGTTTTAAGACACAATTTTCAGTGGGATGTTTAATAAATATTGCATCATAGTTTTCAATAATAAATTTATCAAAGATAAATACCTCTTTTAGTTTAAATTTTCACATACTGATTTTTTTGAATCTCTCGAAGCTGTGATCAAATCCTATTTCAAGAAATAGTTTTGATTCACCAAAATTTTAGCTATTTCTATTAGAATAACTTTAGTTTCTGAATTTTTACTTTCTTTCTATTTTGGTTTGATTTGAGACAGGGTTTCTCTGTGAAACAGCCCTGGAATTCGCCCTGTAGACATTATTGGCCTCAAATTTAGAGAGATTCACTTATCTCTGCTTTCTAGGTTTGCCATCACTGCCTTATGAATTCTTAAATAACATCTTTTAGCTAATAATTAAAAATAGTTTGAAAATGAAAGTAGTATGTAGGTGAGTTAACCAATGTTACATTGTCTAAGAATCTATACATGGAGAAGTACCACTGTGCCAAAGTTAAAAGCATCATATGAATGAATAACATTTAGACTTAAAAATTGATGGGGTTTGCATAACAGTAGAACCTACACTATGATTATCATAATCACAAAAAAGTGTATACAAACTCAAAAAATATATGACTATAAAATATTGGCAGAACACTGTACAATGACATTATAGTATTATTAATAGTCATTCACCAAACAGTTAAAATTCTGACTAACTAAATGGTCTACTGCTGTATCTTTGGCTCAATGCATATCTCATTGATATCAAACATGCATTCACTTTCCAGTTAATATTCAGACTAACTTTACATATATTTTGTTGTTCTGTAGTGCCTTTTGTCATTGCTATATTAAATATTTATCTATCAACTACATACTATTTTAAAAACAATTTATAACTATTTCTTAGAATCAATTTTGCTATTATATAAGTTTAGTTTTTTCATTAATTATATACAATTATATGAACCATATATAATGTATCATGAATAAAACATTAAATAAATTTCCTAAGTATAGACTTTAATATCTAACATATTTGAAGGTTGTATTTAGACACAATGTGAATTAGGATACAGCAAAGAAACTGACTGTGGTTTTATACAGTGCTACTCTTAATGAAACTTTGAACTATCTCTTCAGAATCAGAACTCAGGAGTGGACTCTATATTTCAGGCTAAATATAACAACTAAGGGTGTGGATCATAAAGTGCAGTTCTCATCAAGGTTTTGCAAGGAATAATTAGAGGAATTATCCAATCAGTGGACTTTTAACAGCAGAATTTGGCATTAGAGCATAGGAGAGTGTATAACCAAAGATACTTGATTTTTGTTATAGCAAATACATGAAATTTTCTTATTGTAGCTTTCAAAGATTAATCAGAAGGTTAAACTTACTTTAGCAGTGGAGTATCTCCCTACTATACCTGAAACACTATATTCAGTACCTATTGACACACAAAACTGTAAGAAACATTAATCATGAGGATAAATAGTAAATAAATACAGAACTTTAATGCTATCTAGAGGAAAATAAGATATAACAGTAAAAATATTTCAAGGAAGACTAGACAGGGTTCAAAACTGCTTTGTACCCAACTGCCTGGAAGTAAGTGAGATGATACAAAAAACACTTAGCAACTTCCTTCCAAGTAAGGACTTCTGCATGGGAATTGAGTGATCATGGTTGCTCAGAAATCTTCCTTAAGATCAGATTAGTGGGGAAAATGGAATTTAAAGATAGACTCACCATCATTGACAAAATTATTGGAAGTAGTTTTTCTGCATGAGAGAATTGCTTTAACTAATTCTGTTTATTTATTTATTTTTGACTGGTGTATGTATGTATGTGTGTTTCTAATGAAGTTGACTAGTATGCTTTTAATTTCTGAAAAGAATTGTATTTTAATGGTGATTGTGTGAACTCTGTAGATTGTTTTATTGGTAAGCTGGTAATTTTTACTGTGTTTATTTTACTGATCAGTGAGCATGGGTGGTCTTTCCATTGTTTGAAATCTTCTCAAATTTCTTTATTCAGAGACATAAAGTTGTTATTATACAGGTCTTTTATTTGCTTTGTTAGAGATACACTAAGTATTTTATATTATTTGAGATTATTGGTGTCGTACCTTGGGCTGTAGTCTTTGTGGGACTCTGAAGTTTTGAGTGTTATCATTTTGGTAGCCGAGAGTGAACATTATCATCAGGTAGAGAGGGGGGACCGGTGAGGCTGTAGCCTGTGTGGGCCTCAGGAGCCCACAGAGAGCTGGATTAGTGGGAAGCGAGGGGGAGCTGGAAGTTAGGGATAGTTGTTGCAGTATGTGATTTTTATTGTAGTTTAGGACTTTTAGTTTAGTTGGCATGGATTTGAGGTTTATTTTTTAAAGCTGAACATTTTGTTTGTTTTTTGTTTTTTGATAGTGTTTAAAACATAAATGGACTTTTAGTCTTTTATGTCAGTGAGCATAGTCCAGCCCCATGTTGGGTGCCAGATGTGGTGGTAAATTTCATTTAAAATATATTAATATAGGATAAATATTTATTGGTAAACAAATTAACATGTATGATAATAGGCTATAACTTAGGAATATGTTTGAACAAGTGGATTGACAAGTGATGGATGTTGATTTAGTTTTTTAGAAGGAAGGAACAAATGGGGCTTTTAAAGATTTTAGTAGCTCCTCTTGAATGGGGCTGGCCACTTCCCCCTTCAAAAGCCCAAAACCCTAGATAAGTGTCCTCTGACCTTATCAACTAACACTTAAATCCCACCACAGGTTGTTTCTCAAATTTTTTTCTCAGCCCTTTTATCAGTTGTGCATAGGAGAGCTAGTGATTTTTATTTTAGTTAATCTTGTAGCCTTCAAATAAAACAGTCAAAATGCAGTATTAAAGTGGTAAAAGGAAAAGTAGAATATTTATTAGGAACTAATAAGGATGGCCAAGGTAGAGAATAGAAGGAATGAATAAAGGATAAGTGCTCACTTCTACTTTATGGTATATAAGCCTTTGTAGATTTAGCAATGAATTATATTAACTTGTATAATTTATTCATAATTCTTTACATTTTGTTATAAATTATTAGTGATTTTATTTTGTTATTTCTTATATGATTAAGTTTTCTGACATCTCAAAATATAATAACATAGCATCATAGTTAAACACACCTTTATATTAATATGTTTCTTATGTTAACATGCAGTTATTATACCTATAATTCCATGGAAACTATGCTGAAATCTTGCAGCCATAAAATACAAACCCAGTATTATCATGGCTTGTCACTTACATTATTTTTGATATACAAACTAAAATGTTCTTGATTATATAATTTCCAAAGCTATATTAAAATCATTATTAAAAAAAATTAAGAGTTTTACTAAGTTATCTGAAAGAACCTTTAGAACATAGGTCAGGTCCTACCCCCAGAACTGGAGACCCACAGCCCCTTGGCCCACAGCCTACTTAAAGGGCATTCTTAGCAACAACTGGAGACCCATATCTCCCTGGCCCATAGCTGACCAAGAGCTGAATAAGAGTGAACTGAGGAAGCAATGGGCAGACATATACAGAATGTTCAATCCAAATACAAAAGAATATACATATTTCTCAGCACCATATGGAACTTTCTCTAAAACTGACCACATATTTAGTCATATGACACAATATATCAATAGATACAAAAAATGGGAATAATTCCTTGTATTATATCAAACCACAATGGTCTAAAGTTAGACTTCAATAACAATGAAAATAACAAAAACTCTACACATTCATGAAAATTGAACATCTCTTAATTGGACCACCTCTGAGTCAAGGAATAAGTTAAGAAATAAATCAAAGACTTCTAGAATTCAATGAAAATGAATTTACAACATACTAAAACTTATGGGACACAATGAAAGCAGTATTAAGAGGAAAACTCATAGCACTAGATGCCTATATCAAAAACCTAGAGAAATCTCACACAAGAGACATAACAGCACAGATGAAAATTTTCCACAAATTAGAAGGAAACTCACTTAGAAGGAGTAGAAAGCAGGACATAATCTTATGGCTGAAATCAATACAATAGAAACAAAGAGAATAACACAAATGAATCAAAGAGTATATTCTTTAAGAAAGTCAAAAAAAAAAAAAAACCAAACAGATAAACCCTTATGCAAACTAATCAAAAAGCAGAGTATACAAGTTAATAGAATCAAAAATGAAAAGGGGAGATAACAATAGATACCTAGGAAATCCAGAGAGTTATCAGGTCATACTTTGAAAATCTATACTCCACTGAAATAAAAAAAAACCTAAAAAAAGGGACAGATTTCTGGACAGGTACCACAACCAAAATTAAATAAAGATCAGATTAAAGAGTGAAAGAGTCCTATACACCCAAAGGAAATTGAAGCTGTTTTTAAAAGTCTCCCAAGTAAAAATAAGCCCATGGCCAGACAGATCCAGTGCATAATTCTACCAGATGTTCAAAGAAGAATGAATACCAATACTCCTCTAACTTTTCCATACAATAGAAACTGAAGGATCATGGCTGAACCCTTTTTATGAGGCAACAACCACTCTAATATCCAAGCCACTTAAAGATGTAATAAAGAAAAAAATTACAGACTAGTCTCTCTCATGAACCTTGATGTGAAAGCAATCAATAAATTTTTGGCAATTTAAATTCAACAACATATCAAAAAAATCATCCACCACGATCAAGTAGACTTCATTCTAGAGATTTAGGGATTGTTTAACATAGGAAAAATTATGTATGTCATCCATCTCATATAAGCAACATGAAAGGAAAAAAAAACACATATCATCACCTTAGTTGCTGAAAAAAGCTTTGACAAAATCCAAGACTCCTTCATGATAAGAGTACTGGAGAGAACAGGAATACAGTGAAAATGCATAAACATAATAAAGGCAATATATCTCATGTTGACAGCCAACTTCAAACTAAATGGAGAAAAACTCAAAGCAATCCCACTGAAATCAGGAATAAGACAAAGCTGTCCTCTCTCCTCTGATCTATTCAATATAGTACTGAAAGTTGCAGCTAAAGCAATAAGAGTACAAAAGGAAATTAAGGGGATAAAAAATAGAAGGTAAAAAGTCAAACTATCTATTTGCAGATGATATGAAAGTATACATAAGTGATTTCCCTTTAAAAAAATCTATCAGGAAACTTCTACAGCTGATAAACACCTTCAGCAATGTAGCATGGCACATTATTAACTCAAAAAAAAAAAAAAAAACAACCAAAATAACCACATAACCACTACCCACCCTATATACTAAGAATAAAAGGGCTTAAAAAGAAATATTGGGAACATCGCCCTTTATTAGGGCTGCAAATAGCATTAAACATTTTGGTGTAATTCTAACCAAAGAAGTAGAAAACCTGTTTGACAAAAACTTTAAATCACTGAAGAAAGAAATTGAAGAGGATATCAGAAAATGGAAAGATCTCCCATGTTCCTGGATAGGTAGATCAACATAGTAAAAATGACAATCTTACTTTTGTTAAGTAAGCAAACTACAGAGTCAATGCAATCTCCATCAAAATCCCAACAAAATTTTTACAGACCTTGAAAGAACAATACTCAACTTCATATGAAATAACAGGAAACCCAGGATTGCCAAAACAATCCTGCTCTTAAAAAGAACTTCAGGAGGCATCACCATCCCTGACTTAGACCTATGCTATAGAGCTACAGTAATGAAAACAGCCTGGTACTGGCATAAAACCAGACTTGTGGATCAATGGAATCAAATTGACGGCTCCAGCTTTAAACCACACACCTGACTTTTGCTAAAGAGGCTGAAAATATTTACTGGAAAAAAAAGATGGTTTTGACATGACTGGATGTTAGTATGTAGAAGAATGCAAATAGATCCAAACCTATCGCCCTGCACAAAAGTCAAATTTATGTGGATCAAAGACCTCAACATAAACAAAGCTACACAAAACTAGATAGAAATGAAAGTGGAAAATACCCTTGAATGCACTGACACAGGTGACCACTTCCTAAATATAACATCAGTAGCACAGACACTAAAAACAAGAATTAATAAATGGGACCATCTGAAACTGAGAAGCTTCTGTAAGGCAAAGGACATAGTCAATAAAATAAAATGACAACCTGCAGAATGGGAAAATATCTTCACCAACCCTATATCAGACAGAGGACTTGTCTTTAAAATATATGAAAACTCAAGAAATTAGAAGCCAAACCCCAGATCATCCAATTAAAAATGGGGTTAGAACTAAAAGTGGAATTCTGAACAGAAGAATTACAAGCGGCTGAAAGGCACTTTAAAAAGTGTACAACATTTTTAGACATCAGTGAAATGCAAATCAAAACAACTTTGAGATACCACCTTACACATGTCAGAATGGCTAAGATTAAAAACACAGGTGACAGCCTAAGCTGGAGAGGATGCAGAGCAAGGGGAACACTCCTCCATTGTTGCTGGGAGTGTAAACTTGTACAGCCACTCTAGAATGCAGTATGGTGGTTCCTCAAAAATCTAGAAATCATTTTCCCCAATGATCCAGAAATATCACTTTGTACATACCCAAAGGATGCACATTCCTATCCCAAAGGCATTAGCTCAACTTTGTTTATAGCATCATTATTTGTAATAATAGGAACATGGAAACAACCTGGATGCATCTCAACAGAAGAATGGATTAACAAACTGGTACATCTACACAATAGAGTACTTACTACTCAGCAGGAAGAAAAGATAAAATCCTAAATTTTTCAGGTAAGTGGATGGACTTGGAGAATATCCTCCTGAGGGAGGTATCACAAGCCCAGAAATATAGGCATGGAATGTACTCACTTGTAAATGGATTTTAGACAAAAAGCAAAGAACACCCAAGTTGCAAACCATAATCCTAGAACAGCTTGGAATCAGAAGGAACTTAGGAGAGAAATCCAAGGATCCACCTAGGAAGAGAAAATAGAGAAGATCACCTTAGCAAACTGGGGTCATAACTTGTCAGCACTCAAGAAGAGGTGCAAAAAAATCATGAGAAAAGGAGATGGTTCAGTGAGAGGAACAACAAGGAGGGAGGAAGAAGAGATGGATATATTAATAGAGGAAGGTAATGTGCGGTTGGAAAGAGACTGGGTGCTAGGAAAACCTCTAAGAACCAATAGTGGATAGGGTGCCTAAACAAGACTTCCCCTAAAATTAAATGCATGACCACCCTAAGTGTCATTATAGAACATCCAACAATGAAAGGAGGTAGAGGCAGAGATCCATGACTGAGCACCAGGTTGAGCTCCAGGTCCAGCTGGGGAATGGGAGAGGAGAGTCTATATGATCAAAGATATAGGCATTATGAGGATAATTCCCACAGAGATGGCTGGCTGGACCTCTAGGGAGGTTACAGAATCAAAAACTACCACTGGGGAATAATAGGGGAAATGGATCTATTCCCTAGAGGTTACGCGACAGTTGACTGGCATGGGCAGTATGTGAAGTCTTATGGAATGGGACCAAACTCGGTTCCTGTGCATGAGCTGGCACCTTAAAGCCCCTTTCCTGTGGAGGAGTGCCTAACCCGTTCCTGATATTGGGATGAGGGTAAGGAGAGTGACCCGAAGATATATGGAAAAAAAATACCTTTTTAAATATATAAAAGTAAACAAAAAGAACATAGATCATCAACTATAGGCAATAAATGATGAAACTATTCCAACATCTGACAGTCACAGCTGTCATTTTTTTCTCTGAAAAGTTATACATTTAGGTAAAAGCATTATTTATTTTTTAGTATTGTTTGAAATATAAGATTTTTCTTATAAAATATAAAATATATAATAGCTATATTAATGAGTCATTTATTATATTACCTTTATTTATTGTAGCTGAGTCCATAAAACAACAGAGGCCACTGTCAGTAGAAGGAGGAGTTGGAGATGAAGTAAGAAAAATACAAAAATAGCTCTTAGGAGCTGGGCTATTTTATGGAGTGCTGAGGGCCTAAGAGTTGGCAAGTTTTCAGAGTTCTAGCCTACATGACTCAAGAGGACTACCCTGAGGAAAACTCTGTTAATGTAAGCATTCATCTTTACAGAGTGGGTGTGTGCAATATGGGAGCTGGGGATAAACAGTTGTTGCATAAAAAGGTTTTCCACTCTGAGTTGTATGTAGGCTAAAACCCCACCCAGAAACATGATGTTGTTATTGACTTAAATCTAGCCAGTCAGAAGGTGAAGCAACAATGCTCACTGAGAAATTCCCAGATAGGAAAGAGCCTTAGAATTTTTGAGATTACCCTTTATTTTTCAATGGCTTGCTGTTATAACTCATTTCCATTAAAATTTAATAAAGCCATTTGCAGTGGTTTTTATTTGTTTATAGTTATGTAATTAATTTTTATGCAGCTGTTTTGATTATGAAGTGTTGACTCAGGTCAACTCATATCTATAAATTTCTTAAAATGTGGTTATTTTGAAAAATGCAAAAACACATTTATTTATATTAAATATTGACAGTCTTTGAGGTATAAGGAAGCTATTTTAAATTCTTTTCTCATAGTATTGTGTGACCAATTTGCCCTCCCTCTGCCCCTTCCAGTCCCTCCTCACCTCTCTTCTCACCAAATCCACTTTTCCTCATTTTCCTTTAGAGAAGAGCAGACTTCTCATTGATACCAACCAAACATAGTATAGCAAGTTACAATTAGACAAGTTGCATACTCTCTCATCAGGACTGGACAAAGCAACCCAGTAGAAGGACAAGGGTCAAAGCACAGGCAAACAGTCAGAGGCAGCAACCACTGCCACTGGTGTGAGTCCTGTAAGAACACCAAGCTAAATATTCATTGTGCCTATGCAAATGACCTAGTTCAGACACATTATAGGTCAGTACTTACCACTTCAGTCTCCGTGAACACCTACACGCTCTTCCTAATTGACTCTGTGGGCCATGTCTTCTGGTTTCCTCTACCATGCTGCCTCTTACTGTTTTATTATTACTGTAAATACATTTACTATACCTTTATGTGTAAAGGACAGAGGATCAATTTTGACTTAGTTAACGTTAAAGTGAGAATTTAGAAGCTCAAGTTCTCCATTCTTAAGTGTTGTAAGACAAACACTACAATGGGAGGCATCCTCTTGTCATGGTTAAGACCAAATTGATTTTTAAATAATTATCTTTATATTCTTTAATTTACCTTGTCTTATTTGCTTTTAAAATTAAACTTAGTTAGAAGAACCTGGAGGGAGTATGAGGCCCTGAAGCAAAGCAATTGTGTGATTTCAGAGACACAGGAAAGTCTTACCTCTGGGTTACCTGAAATCACAAAAAAACTGTCAGGGTACCCTGACATCCACTGTTTACTCAATTTCACTCTAGCCTTGGTTGTTAAATACCCTTATAATAAGCAAATGACACTATCTCCTTTATCTGGCATATCTCCAAAAATTTAATCAGTAATGTCATGAAACAGAAGCCTGCTGAATTGGGGAATTAGAAAATTAGTCCCATAGTGCAGATGTGCTCTCAGCCTAAAACGCTTCTTTAGAGCTTGATTGTCACCACTCAGAAGTCTCAGTTTGCTTCTCTAAACACACAAATAGGCACACACACACACACACACACATACACACACACACACACACACTGCTATGAAAAAAGGATGGTAATCTATTTTGTAAATGTACCATTTTTTTAAAATCCATTTTTCAATTGAGGAACATCTAGATTGTTTCCTGGTTCTGGCTATTACAAATAATGAGAATGGGTAAACAAAAAATTTTAAAAATGTTAAAATATAACTATATATTTAAAATAATTAACTTTATATTTAAAATGATTAAGTTATATATTCACAGTAACTTAATTATTAATATAAAGTTAATGACATAATTAAATAGTATATTTTAAAGATATGAGATATTTTCACTAACACATATATCATAAGAAAAAATTTCACTAGTGGAGTTTAGAGAAAGTCAGTCTGAAAAATTCTAATATTTTTTGCCATGGTACCTCTTTTGTTCTATGTAGATATCTATCTTGAATTTCATAGTGATAGTTCATTTATTTCTTATCTTTTACAGTGAATACAGAAAAATACTTTATTCTCTATTATTCCGCATATGTATGTGTTACAAAATATAAGTTTCCTAAGGTATGTCTACTATGCATCAACACAAATGCTAGTAAATTAGTATCTCCAAGTGATAGTCACTTGCAAATTAAAAATTAGGTTTTTTTCTTTGGTCTCACTGGGAAAATAAAACATTCCTAAGTGCAGGTCCCATGCCCCGCCATAGATGAAAAACACAAAACAAACTTTTTAATCTTTGAAAGTTGTTTGTCTCATAATGTTAAGTCGGGATGCTTTTATCTTTAGTTTTCCTACATTACAGATCCTTTCCTTCAGGGTTTTTAATGATATTCTTCTGAGTGTGAACACATGTGTCTGAACACATACATGTTTCTTGTCCTTTTTCTTTGATGTCAGCTCTTTTAGTTGATTGGTTATATAGTCATGTACTGACTTGTTTGTTTTTATTTAATATTAATATTATTATTAATTATTATTATTATTATTATTATTATTATTATTTAGGTGCTTATTTGTTTTCTAAGTGGTGACAAAAAGGAGATAGGTCCAGATTGACAAGGAGGTGGGAAGAAACTTGAAAGTATATGGGGTAGGGAAATAGTATTGAATATATTGCATAAAACAATTTATTTTCAATTAAATAAAAGACTGAGTGATATCTTTCTGTATACTGTGAATGTCATTGGATAATAAAGGATCTGGCTTGGTCTATGGCAGGCATCTTAGAAGTAGGTGGGAAATTGGAGCTTAGATAGGGGAAGGAGGGTGGGGTCATGAGAGACATGATCCAGCAGCCTATGAAGCAAGAAGACATAGCAAAATAGGTAATCTATGGGCCACATGGCAAGACAGACTCATGGAAATGGGTTGGCTTAAAATGCAAGAGCTAGAGAGAAATATGTCTGAGCCATAGGCTAAGCAGAATGTAATTAATATAAGTGTCTGAGTCACTGTTGGAAGGCTAAGCAGCTGGTCTGGGCTGTGGGGCTAGTCAGTCTTGGACTACAGGTCTATGGGACTGGGCTGAGCCAGAAACTTCATATTACAAATGAGAAACATATTATCTATCTAATAAGGAGTATACATTGGTTTTATTATTAATTTATTGATTACATTTGTGATAAAGATTGATTTCTAATGGCTATCCAGTTTAAAAGACATGATTTGGAAGAGGAAGCATGATCAAAATAATTATTTAAAAGATTCCTTTTCTGATTCAAACTTTTGTACAAAGTATTCAGATATTGGCTTCATTTCACTTGCTATAACATGGGATTGTTGCAATAGGGTTTCCTGGCTCGGGGCGGGCAGAGGCCCAGACCCACAGACCCGCAGCTCCAGACCCCTTAGCCAGCTGCTGTTGCTCAGGCCCCCAGAAATGATTCAGACACTTATACTAACTTCATGCTCTTTGGCCTATGGCTCAGGCACATTGCTAGCGAGTTCTTGCATCTTAACTCAACCCATTCTCATTAATCTATCTGCCAAATGGCCCGTGGCTCACCTGTGTTCCTTACATGCTTCTTGGGCAGCTGGCTTAGTCTGTCTCTCACTCCACCCTTCTCCTACCTATGCTCTGATTTCCCATCCTACTCTTTCTATGGTGCTTGTCATGGGCCAAAACAGCTTCTTTATTTAAAGATTGATATTCACAGCATACAGAAAGACATTCCCACATCATGAGATGATTGTATAATTGTGTAATCCTCAATTTAGAAAAATCATACTACTCACTTTGCCTAGGCATTCTCTATATGGTAGGTAATGCAGTGTGTATGTATTTGGGAAAACATCCACAGCTATACCATTTTTAAACATAATCAGTACATTCTTTTATTTCTTAGTAGCCCAAGAAGATGACTGGTTAATTGCTAATTTTGTTTTTATGTTTTTTTTAAATATTGTTTCTCATTTGATTATTATAGTCATAGTTCCTGGCTTCATAAACATAACAAAATATAATTTGTAATAGTTTTATTAGGCAAATTGTTAGAATATAGAATTACCTAGGAAGAGAAACTCAATTGGGTATGGTCTAAGTCAGGTGGGTCCGTGGAAATATTACTTTATAAGGGAAGTTCAACACAGGATTAGTAACACAATTTTCTGAGTTTTGGTCCTGGAAGGAACAGAGATGAGCAGTAACCATGCATGCATTTCTCTCTCTGCCCTAGACTGTGCATGTGACTAACTTTTTGACTATTTTTCTACAATGTAACCTATAAATTAATATAGACATAGACTTATAATTAAATATAGACTTATAGATTAAACAAATCCCTTCTCTCCTATTTCATCTCTCCTATTTCCGTCAGGCTATTTGATCATGGTAACAGAAATGATAATGGGAACTTCTGAGTTTCCTTTACTTAAAACATAGAAATATTTGCTGGAATGAATATCTCATGTTCTAACTCTGAGGAATAATATAAAGACACTCACATGTAAATTAGGGTTAGAAGATACTACTAAGGACTTAGTAATTCTCAAAAGATTACAGGAAAATGCAAGTAGATTTACAATATAAGTCCACTTGTTGGAAGGTACCAACATAAAACACAAGACTGAGATCAGCAGACATGATACCAATCTTATTTGATTAGAGTATTTTGTTCAACATAAGGTTTTGGGAATGAAATAAAATGCATTGTACTATTAGCTTTGTCAGTTTTAGCAATGTGGCAAAGAACTTGTAATGATTCTTACATATAAGAAATAATATTAAAGTAAAACTTAAAAAATAGTGGTCTTAGATGAATAAGACTGTTAAACATATAGCAAATTCTCAAATGATACCACAATCAAAATCTGTTATGATTTTCAATATAAAACTACATTAGACTTCTTGACATAGTTAATACTTGCTAATCTGAAATACATTTTCCCAGTCTTATATGTGTGATGTCTTTTGTGATGTGCCTATTTCATATAGTTCCCATAGCATAATAAATCATATCTAATCATTTGTGTAAGCAAAATTAAATATGTTTTTGAATGAATACTTTTAAAATAAGCACTTTAAAATTTATGGCAATTTTTTTTAGGCTGTAGGGGATTGGCATCTTGCTGCTCTTGCAGATGAGGAGAACTCGGGTCTCTCCAACCCTCAGGCAGCTCTTAAGTGCATATGATTCCAGTTCTAGGGTAACTGACGCCCTCTTCTGGCCTCTGGGGCTACCACACTCATTTGGTTTATATACACTACTATATATATAATATATATATATGTATATATATATATATATATATATATAACAACAGGAGAATTGCAATGTTATTGTAGTCTTTTACCTAATTTTAGAGTGAGAATAGTTAACCATACACAGTATAAAATGTACACTATCACTTTTTGTCCTCCATAGCTAATTTTACTTACTTTTGGCACCATATTGCACTTTAATTAAGGACATTTCTGGAGAATTACAATGCCAAGTTTTTGCATTTCTAATTAAAAGAAAAAGCACACTTAGCTGTTCCATTAGAATGTGAATGATACTATTAAGAGCAGATAATGATTTAGGGAAATAAACTTGCATTAGGGTGAACTTTAGTGCAGATTGTACAAAACAAAACTGAAATGCAACTAACGTTATTTAAAGTGGTCTTAATTATTTCATGGTTGCTGGATACTGTCACACAGACAAGCAATGGAAAGTTTTGTCTTGGTTACATACTCTAGAAACTCTAGTCCAAAAATTGAGGGTTGTATGTTTTACTATAAATGCAAATAATGTTTTATAGATAATGAATATTTTTGTATGTGTATGTAAAAGAGAAAGTACTTTAAATTTTCTAGGAGGATGCTCAACATTCTTTACATAAGCAAAACTCAGAAATATTAGTTGATTTATGCATGATTGTAGCACAATAGCTATAATGGTACAACAGAGTGCTTGCTTTCACTTTGTAAGTTTTGCCAAAATAGCAGTGTGTAGAGCCTCAAGGAGCAGGATTAGACTGTGTTCCTGTGCATGCGCTGGCATCTTGGAGCCATTCCCTACAGAGGAACACCTAACCCAGCCTTGACTTTGGGGTGAGTGGATCAGACTTGCATAGAGTGGATGTGTCACTATGAGCTAACCCACCTTGGGACTTCTTGCCCTTTTGGGGGAGGGGTGAGTTGAATGGGGAGGGTGGAGGCTGAAGGCTGACTGGGAGGGATTGAAGGAGGGAAGGGAGAGGGAGCAGGAAATATGTAGATAAAAATAACATTTTAATAGGTAAATAAATAAATGAATTTGTCATGAAAATGTAATCAATAGAAAAAATTAGGAATGGTTTATATTATATATTGCAATTTATAAGATCCATATAAACTTTGAGGGTCCATAGCAGAGCTCTCTAATAATTTTTACTCAGTCTAAGCATGCATTTCATCACAGATGAACAAGCTATCATAATAAATATGTAAATGACTGATTCTATTTTGAATAAATCATGATAATATAAATACTTTTGTCAGTAGAAGGTTGTAAAGTTTCATTTTAATATTTATGTTTATAGGCATTTTTATTTGTTAAATGCAATTAGGTACAAATAAAGACCAATCAAAACAATATTTACTTAATCATTAATTAGCATGGTTACACCATCTAAAGAAGACATTTTAATATAAATCTGTCATTATCTGTCTTGGAAAAAGTTGTTATTTATAAATTATAAGTAACTTAACTAAGATATTACATCTTATTACGTATAAGAACAATTAATTTCTTTTTTATACATTCCATAATTAAAGTAAGAATGCCTGAAATTTTGAAGTATGAAAATCCTAAGCTAAAATTTCTGTAGGAGTGAACTTATACTCCACAAAATTCTCTCTTGATATGATTACAAAATGCTCCAAACAACTAAAGTACTTCTCTACTTGAGGTAAAACATACAATGTATGTTATCTCCTTCATCTTCTTTCTCTTGCAGCCAGGTTGAAGTTTTTGAAGGATACTAATGGTTGATTTTCTTTCCTTTTGAAGGAAGAATGTAAACAAACAAAATTAATTTTTTCTTTATTTGCCCCAAGAGGTATTTTGTAGTATATGGGATTTGACTCAAATTGGTGCAAAGAAAAAGTAATATTCATGATATTTAAAATTCTGTACTATCAAGATATTTGATATATGATCATGCGATCTCATGAAAATCACAGAAATGCATAAGAACCTCTACATTACAGACATGTTTTAGAAACTTAAAATGAAGAAAAATATTTAATGATATCTCTTATTTGCAGATTGGGAAACTACTAAAGCTAAATATGGCTGGGGTGTCAAATGGGAGTGTAGGGGCATATCAGATGCAAGCAAGTGGTAAGCAAAGAAAACTATTATAATAAATCAAATTTTTAAAATGCAAATAATACAATATTACTTATTATAACAGTATATTATATTATGTCTTATTATATATTGGAATATATACATATACATATGATAATGAAGAATATGTATAAAAAGGTATCATGAACAATGTTTTAAATTGTAGTTCCCACAATAATAAAGATTAGAACTTGCTCATTTTCAGAAAATTTTAATATTCTTAAATTTAACATGTGAGTGTCAATAATTTGGCTTCCTAAAGTCTGTAGATACTGTCAGAAAACCTGAGATTTGGGGCCATAAAATACTTCTTTTTCTTTTTTAAATGGTCAAAATTTAATATCTAAACTAGTTATCTATAATATTCACATCATTGAATAGCAATACTTACATAACACTCCCTAAACTATACATTTTTATTTCATTTCAAAATTTGTTTTATAATTTTATAAAACAAATTTTGTAAATAATATTTGTTTTTATAAGAAGTGTGGTACATGCTTGCCCTGGAATATATGTGGCTTTCGGAGGACAGTCTTTCAGAGTGAGGTCGCTGCTTTGACCTTAACATCATAAACACTAGTTATTGGGTTTACCCAAGAGACCTGTAACCTACTGAGATGTCCCAGTGGTCCTAAAATTCTTTCTTTGTCATGGGAATATTTATAATCTTCTCAGCAACTTTGAAAAACACAATACTCCTTTATCTGTAGTCACCATACTATATGCTAGGACACTTGAATATATACCTTCTCTCTGAAAATGTTTGTGTGAGTGTTGCTCATTCAGAAGAGGTCATGAATCACAGCCATTCCCTGCAGAGGAATGCCTAACCCAGCCTTGACTTTGGCATGAAGAAATGTGACTTGCCTGGAGTGGATGTGCCACACGGAGCTGACCCCCCTTGTGATTTCTTGCCCCTTTTGGGGCTGGGATGGGTGTATTTGGAGGGGGAGACTGAAGGCTCACTGGGAAGGATTAGAAGGAGGGAAGGGAGAGGGAGCAGGGAGATACATGGATAAAAAAAAAAACCCCGACATTTTATAAAATAAAATTAAATTAAAAAAGAAAAGAAAACTGACAAAATCAACTGAGCTGAGCTTGTAGAGACTGAACCAACAACCAGGGCTCCTGCATGGTACTGAGCTAGGTACTCTGCAAATATATGTTACAGTTGTGAAGCCTGGCATTTTGTTGGGCTTTTAACAGTGGGAGGAGAGGCTGTATCTGACACTTTTGCCAGCTTTTAGGACCCTACTCATACTAGATTGCCTTGTCCAGCTTTAATAGTAGAAGTTCTTAATATTACTGCAATTTGATAGGCTACATCTGGTTGATATTCATGGGAAATCTGTCCCTTTTCTGAATAAATTCTTCACTCTGAAAAATGTAGGAGTGAATTGGGGGTGGGGTCAGCGTGGGGGAGGGACTGAGAGAAGAGAAAGAGGAAACTGCCATTGGGATGTAAAAAATAATAATCCAAAAATGTGCCTGGAAAGCACTGAATTGAGAAGGGATTGACTTTTACATTTTCTCTTCAGTTACCTTGTCAGAAAACTCAACATGATACCTGTGAAGACTAGTAACTACTGTTTGCAATTTCTTATTTCTCTTTTCATTCTCTCACTAAATAAAGAGTTCACATTTATTTAAATGTTCGCTGATGTGTTTTCATTTATCTCATTTTCCCAGAAAAAGTCATAGATTACACACTATGACTTAAAGATAATTTCACAAACATGGTGAAAATGGCTGTTAAACGTGATGCAATTGCTTTTGGATGAGTATAATGAGAGAGGACCCCAGTGGTAGATAAGTTAAACTCTAACATTACATTCAAGACATAAACCTACCAGGGTATTATTAGTCTATTATTGAGAATCCTATAGTTGAGCTTAAATGAACAGCAGTTATACATCCTTCCTACATACATATGAGTTCCCCTTCCTACATATATATGAGTTCTGTGTATTTGTGAACTCTACTTGATTATGATGGCTGTCACTCCTTGGGCCTGCGGATATAATGTTCAGCAGGGCTACTGACTGGATCTGAAATACTCTATCATATGCATGCTGTTTTTCTATGAACTTTTGCTTCAAACACTTACATTCTTCTGTTTCATTACTTCTATATCTTTGGGCTTGGGAAATACCTAACTACTCCATGGATCTCAGTAAGATCTTCTTTGATAACTCATTTCTAGATTTGAATATGAATGAGAAGTGTACATACTGATGAAATAAATTTAAGAGGTTCCTAAAATTTCCCCTAATGTTACTGTAAAATTAGAGGTCTGTCCAGATATTCAAGTCTTAGCTTCAGTTCAACTGCTATGAAAAGATGCCATGACCAAGGCAGCTTATCAGAGAAAACATTTAATTGGGAGCTAGCTTATATTTTCAGAAAATGAATACATGATCATCATGAGAGAAAGCATGGAAAGGGGAGAGAGAGAGAGAGAGACAGAGACAGAGAGACAGAGAGACAGAGACAGAGAGACAGAGACTGGTCAGGTATGAATTGTGATGCTTCAAATCCCACCCCCAGTGACACACGTCCAATAAGACCACATCTTCTAAACCTTGAATAGTTTACCAAAAAAATTCCATGTAAATGATAAGCAATTGTGGGAGTCATTCTCATTTAAATCACTGCAGCCACCAAAGATCATGATGCTGATATTTAACTTTTGCCTTATCTTCAAGAAGTAATATGGTACATAAAATTAACATAAGCTTATGTCTACATGGCATGGCTGTGTAGAAGTTGTCAATATGATTAAGAAATGGGTATATACATTTTGTTGTCTCAGAAAATTAAGAGAAAGAAGTACTAGAAAGTAATTCAGCATCAAAGTTGCCTTGTTACATTTACAAAAATAGTTTCTTTAGTAAAACTGTCTTGTTTCTGAGGTTATCAGAGAAGTCACGTGATAATGTAATATATTCTTCTAGTAGCAGCTGATAGCAGAAAAATATGAATTATCTTTCAAGGTAAAAGTCATCATAGTTTGGGGCTCAGCTTCATATTTGAATGGCAGAGCCACTAATACTCACAGATATCACAAAAAATTATTTCTCTTTTTTTTCTTACAAAGAGAACAAGGCACTTAAGCAGTGACTGTGTTATATTAAAATTGCTGTAGTCTTACTTAAGGGGTTGTGAGGACAGCACTTTAAACTTTAATGTTACATAATTCTATCTATTAAAATAAATACTCGTGTAACATTGAAAGAAGGTTATAATCTTACCTTAAGATTTTTTCTTTTCTCAAACTTCTATTGAAATATAAAGAAAATATCTTACTAAAATTAAATTATCAGGCAATTAAAATTATTGATATATTTCCAGAATAATAATTTGTATTTTTTTTATATGTATATACTATTAATAGCCATATCATCAAAGGCTAATATAAGTGCATATGGTTCAGTCACTGTGTGTAACAGAAACAGGTTTAGGCACACAATGTAACAGAAGTCTGAGGGCATCAGAGGCAACAGCAAACATATAAACAGATTAAGCAATGCTGATAAAATACATTATAGGTGTAAGAAAAATGTAATTTATTACATTAATTTAAATATAAATATGAAAGTACAAAATGTAAATAAGGATGCCAATATATACATAGCATACATATTTGATTTTTAGAATTAAGCAAATACAGCTTTGTTTGACTTTTCGAGCTATAGAATGAATTTAAATTATACTCCATCACATTCATTAAAACAGTAATTATTCTTCCTTTTACTAGGAGCTATTAGTGATACATCAATCCAAATAACAAAAAAATTCTTAGCTAAGTTAGGATTCTGGGACAAAAGAGTCTAAAATTAAACATCAGAATAAGCAATTGTATTTTTTATAAATCAGTCCAATCATATTTGCTAAAGTCATAATAATTTTAAGGAATGCAGTAACAGAAAATATGTGAAGTAAATACAACTTCAAAGTTATTTACTCATGTTAAGATTATTTTGACTAAGAAACTTATGAAAGTTATCCCAGTAATTCTAAGCAAATAATGGAAGCAAGTAAACACCATACATAATAAAATCATGTAATATACTTATTATAATTAACAAAATTGTTTTGGTGTTTAATATGTATTTATTTTTATCAATGCATAGTTTTTCAACATAATTACCATTTATGGTGTATCTCTTTATTATATGCATAAGTATAATAAACATGTCCATGCAAGTATCATATCTATATTTCATAAATACATTATTTTTGTGTGAGAAAGTATTTAAAGTGTTCCCTAGTTATTATTTAAAACATTAATTTTTAAATGTTATTTCTATCTAGGCATAGTGATGTATGCTTATAATCTTGGCATAAAAAATGAGGCAGAGAATCATCAGTTTGGGGACAGCCTGGGTTATATAGCATGACCTTATACTCAAAACCAAAACCAACCAAACAACAAATAAGAAATCTAGCAAATGAAAGGGAGAAAAAAATGAAAAAGATTTTCTTTTGTCCAACAACAGACATCCTCAAATAACTAGCCACCTTCTTTCCTTTCATGCCTTCTCAGCATCCTTCCCAGAATCTGGAAACTAGAATTCTATAAGCTCTTTCCTTGGTAACCATTTTAGCTTCCACTATGAGTAGAACATACGATGGTCTTTCTGTTCCTGCCTCATTATATTTCAGATTATATCCTCCCTTTCAACTCATGTCACTGCAAGCAACAGAACAATTTTTTTATGACTGAAGAACATCATCTAATTAAATTCCTTTGTGTGTGAATCTGTTGCATTGTTATGTGTCAATATGTACCTAGGTAAAGTCCATATCTGATATTTTATAAAGATTGATGCAATACATACAGAAGTTAAGATGCCAAATTAATTTTAGTTATTTTGGATTGTTTCTTCATATCCATTTACTAATTTTTTGAAGACACATTCAAATTGTTCTCCATAATGTTCATATTGATTATATTTTGACCCACAGATTGTGTTCTCATTTTCCAAGTCCTCAAGAATAACTCCTAGTTTTTGTCATTTTTCCTAGTTATTCTAAATAGTTGGAGATGACAGTTGTGGGCTTGGTAGGCATTTCTATGCTTATTGATTATGTTTATTTTTATTTACTGTGGGCTACTTGTATGTCATCTGTTAAAGTAAATTCATGCCTAAATGTACTTATCATTAGTTATTTGAGCATTTAATTATATATATATATGTGTGTGTGTGTGAGTGTGTGTGTGCATGTGTGTATGTGTGTGTATGTGTATATATATATATATATATATATATATGTGTGTGTGTGTGTGTATGTATGTGTATATATATATGTGTGTGTGTGCATGTGTGTGTATGTGTATATATATATGTGTGTATATATATATGTGTGTGTGTGTGTGTGTGTGTGTGTGCGTGTGTGTGTATGTGTGTATATATATATTGACACACACACGCCCTCTCATTATAACTCTAATTCCAACCTTCCTGCTCCATTAATTCTCATTTGGCCATTTATACCACTGGGTTTCAGTTTTCTTTCCCTTATAAGTCCACCATCATAGACCCTTATTAATTTCTTTCCTCTATTGGTATTCCAAATAAAGTTTATATATCTAAAGAGTAAAGGCTAATGTTCATTTGTCAGAGATAATATGCAATATTTATTTCTCTGTATCTCAATTTATTAACTAAGGACTTTTGTTTCCTTCATCATTTACACCAGAATTGCATGATTTCAATTTTAACCAATGAATAATATTTCATGGAAATATATCACATTTTTATGACTCCTCATTAAGCTGATGAACATCTAGACTATTTCTATTGTGAATACAGCAGTAAGAATAATGGAAGAACAGGTGTCTTTATGGTAGGATATAGTAACACATCCTTAGGGTATGTGCTCAAGGGTACTGTTACTGGATCATATGATAACTTTCATCTACATCTTTAGTAGCCTCCACACTTATTTCCTTTGTCACGGGACCAGTTTACATTTCCACCAGCAATGAACTGATGTTCCACTTTCCCAGCACCATGCAAGTTTTCGTTGTCATATTTTTCATTCGTAATATAGTATTAATTTTCATTTCTCTAATTCCTAGAGATGTTTAATGAGTTAGAAAATATCTGTACAGCCCAGTTTTTTTTTCTTTTGCTGTTATAAACCACCATGACCAAAAGCAACTTGTGGAGAAAGAGCTTATTTTAGCTTACAATTTACAGTTGGTTGTGAAATGAAGTTGGTAGGAAATCTGACAGAAACCTGGAGTCAGAAATTGGAACAGAGGTGATGAAGGAACCAACCTTCTAGCTTTCTTATTAGGCACATGTTCAATCACTTTTCTTATTTCTCCCAGCATTACCTTCTAAGTTTTGGTACCAACCAAAGTTGATAGGTACCACCCTTTAAATCATTAAGAAAATTCTCCCTCATATTTGACTATAGGCCAATCTGATAGGGACAATTTCTTGACTGAGTTTCCTTCTTCCCTTATGGTTCTAATTTGTGTCAAGTTAAAAAAATGAAAATGAAAAAAAAAAACTAATAACCAGCACATCCACATGTTTATTTAAACTTTAAAGTACTCACTGTTTAGTTTACATATATATATATATATATATATACATATGTATATATGTATGTATTATGTTAAATTAGACTTTTGTTTTGTTCTATAGGCTGCTCCCTCATTTTAATGACTATGCCCCTTTCTGTACAAAAGCTTTGTAGTTTCATGAAAACCCATTTATAAATTTTTGGTCTTAATGCCTATCCATTCATTATTTACAGAGAGTCATTTCTTGTGCCAATGAGAACTTTCACTTTTTACAATGAGAGTATCATGCAGGTATTAAGATAGGAAGATTGATCCATTTGGAGTTTGTGCTTGTACTAGGTAAGAATAAGAATTCAGCTTGTTTTAATATTTTACATGTAGCTTTTATTTTGACCACCTCTTATTTTTGAAGATGCTATTTTTTTCAGTGTGTATTATTTACCACTTTGTAAAACATCTTATGAGTATAGAAGTGTGGGTCATCAATTTTATTGCTATAATATAAGACTTCGTTACTATATCATTACAATGCTTTTTTATGTTACTGTATTTCTGTAGAATAATTTGGATATAGAATGGTGATTCCTCTAGCCATTTGAAAAAGATTGCTGAAGTGTTGTGTCTATTATGGATATTATGTTTTTCTATATAAAAGTTAAAGATTTCCCCCTCAACATCTATGATTAATTTAGTTGGAATATTGATGGAAATTTCATTGAATCTCTAATTTTTTTTTGTAATTTTGATCATTTTTACAATATTGATCCTAGTAATCAATGAGTATGGAAAGATTTTTTTTTTTAATCTCCTTCACTTTATTTTTTTCTTCGGTGTCCTAAAATTTGTCAAGTGCAGGACTCTCAATTCCCTACCTGCATTTATTTCTAAGTTATTTTCAAGATATTGTGATTGCTGTTATTTTCTTAATTTATATCTTAGTATATGTCATCCGGCTTCTATTGCTGTGAAGAGATACTATGACCACAGCTATTCTTAAAAAAAAAAAAAAAATCACTATGGTAGCTCTCTTACAGTTCAGAGGTTTAGTCTATTGTCATCATGACATGACATGGTATATGCAGGCCGACAATGCTGGAGAGGGTCTGAGAATTTTTGCATATTAATTCACAGGCAACTGGAAGTGGTTTGTTACACTGAGTGTGACTTTAGCACATATGACATCTCAAAGCCTGCCTCCTCAGTGACATACGTCCACACGTACTCTAACAAGACCACACCTCCTAACAGTGCTAATCTCTTTAGGGGCCATTTTTTTTCAAACATTCTACTTTCTGCCCCAGAGCTTTTAACAATATCATAAGACTGCATTTTCCACAACTTCAAAAGTCCCTGTAGTCTATCACAGTCTCAACCTGATTAAAAGTCAAAGTTCAAAGTCTCTTGAGATTCATAAAAGCTTTTAGTCCCCTTTAAGATTAACATCAGATGGCAGATCACATAATGGCACAAAAGTATATATTACTCTTCCAAAACATAGTAAAAGGATCATAGTGAGCAAATACGGGACCAAAGGAAGACCAAAATCAAAATAGCAAACTACAAAATATGAATTTCCATGTCTGATGTCAAAATGTTCTTCAGATCTCTAACTGCTATTAGCTTTGTTGACTGCAACACACTTTTTTGAGGTGTTTCCACTTCTTGTTAACAGCTTTCCTTACAGGTATCCCATAACTTTGGCATATGCAACATCTTGGGGTCTCCAAGGCAATTAGGATTCTCCTTCAAAGCTTCAAACAATGGTTTCTCTACGCTTTCATTTAGGGACACCCATGACAAATTCTGGCCTTAATAGTTTTCCTTAGTCAGAAGGATGGTACCATAATACTTTCCTTTTATTCTTAACTGTAAAGCCAGAAGCAGCAGGTCAAAGCAGGCTGGGTCTGCTGCTTGCTAGTGCTGTAACATGGCCCTTTATTCAACTACATTTTCACCAATTTTTTTGTTTTCCAAGGTTTTCTTCACTATCTAAGGTTTGCTGTTCTGAAATTTGTTCTATAAACCAGGATGAGCTTATATTCAGATATCTACAGGCTTCTGCTTTTACAGTGCTGGGATTAAAGATGTACACCATCAACTTGGCTCTAAGTTTCTCTTTAACTGCTTTTCACAAGGTGGAACCTTAGCTGTGTGGGATCTTGCCCTGAAGTCACCACTGCCTTTATTATGTTTCTTAACCCATTTATTTCCATGAACACAAGATTGTTCCCCTTCCACACTTCCTTGTGCCCCCCATGCGTGAATTATACTTGGTCTCATAATAAAAACCTGGAGTCAGATATTGAAGAAAAGCTGAAATATCAGAGAGGCACATGATAAAGCACATAGTAAAGTCACTGCTCACCTAGTCACTCTTCATGAATTCTCAGCCTGAATGCTTCTGTGTCCTCAAACTAAAGGGAACTGGGTCATAGGCTAAGCTATCAATTCCTACCTCCTCTCATCTTATCTTTCTTTCTCTACCCAGCTCTCTCACTTTTTGGTTCAACTTTCTTGGTGCTAAGATTAAAGACATGTGTGTTTACCAAGTACTGAGAGCAGAGGCATGGGCTCCCAAGTGCTGTGGTTAAAGGTGTGTGCCACCACCATCTGGAATTTTGGGGCCTTGACTCAAAGAGATTTAGATAGATCTCTGCTGCTCTAGTTCTGGGATTAAAGACATAGGTCACTACTCTCACTTTCATAACTAAATCTGTGGCCTAGTACTGTCCTCTTATTTTAAGCAAACTTCATTAAATAGCAGTATATTACTACATATCACCTTTTGTGTCAAACATAAAAAGATTATAACATAAAAAAGATTATAACTAATACAAGAAAAAATATACAGTAAGTACAATAACTGTACACAATATATACAGCCAATAATTACAACAATAATGCCTAGACCATTAAAAATCTACAAATTCAGATAAAATATTATGTAATTTATCTAAAGTGTACTGAATTCACTTTCTATCTACCTTGAATTACCACCAACTGAAAACTAATTTTTATGTCTCCTAAACCTATAAAATGTATATATCTTAATAAATTTTTTCCTAATCTGTAAATAGAAACTGTATCTATAATTATCAAGTCTTCAACTCCTCCAGAGACAAGAATAAGAAATAATATTAACTAAGTAAGGAATAAGTACAATCAAGTGACTTTTAAAAATTGTGAGAATACTCATTTCTCCCTAAATCCAGGCCAGCAGGGAAAACCCATGTATATTAGAACTCTCAATAAAATCCAGTTCTATGGATATCCAATCTACAAATCCTACCCAACCTCAAACTCATCCTATCACCTGGTGACCTCAGTGCCTACCTGAGACCCACATATCCTCAGCACCTATTGTACTAAAAGATGACTGACATTTTACACAGCCCAGCCAGAGAATCTGGTCTCCTTTACCTAGGGCCTGGAATACAACACTTGTGACCCCACTCCCACTTATCCCTCCCCTAAATCCAGGCCAGTAGGGAAAACCTGCAGGATATAACACCATTAAAATCCAGTTCGCTGAACACCCCAATCTACAAATCTCATGCCAACCCCCAGGTTATTCCATCACTTGGTGACCTAGGTGGCTACATGAGACTCAGAGTTCTTCAGCACCTATTGGATCAAAAGAAGGTACCTGACACCAAAAGTTTGTAAGCACTTATTGGATCAAGAAGGGTGCCCAATACTCACAATTCTTGATCCTATAGGATCAATAGCTCCCGCTGGATCAGGAGTTCATATTGGACCAAAATTGAATCCTTAAGACACAGAATCAGCCAGCTCCTATTGCACGAAGAAGAGATCAGTATGATACAGAATATGCTAACTCCAAGTGGACTAAGCCCAGATTGGGCCAAAAGTGACTTCCTGAGACACAGATACAGCCAGAACAGATTGCACGAAAATTAGTTCCCTGAGATACAGAAAAATCCTGCATTTATCTGAGACAGCAATGGGAAGACTCCAGTGCAAGAATATACATAAATACATGAAAAAATATGGAACCACAGACTGGCTATTCAAATAATGTATAAACTAGAAAAAAAAAAAGATAGTTTCTATGCTTCAGGAATAGGAGGATCATGTTTCAGTAATGGATAAGGATATTAAGACTATATATCCATAACAATTCAGGACAACCTCCTATGAGATATTATGGCAATGAATAGGTTCTGTTTAAGGAGTTAAACATGAAAGGGATATCCTTTCTCCATCAATATTGTTTCCAGTTATGATTCATGAAAAACATGTATAGGGAGCCCACATAATTCATGGAGTATAATTATGAGCCAATCCATATAAGAAATATTAAGGATGTCAAGGAAGTCATATTACTCCGTGGAATGCACTCCACTTATGTAAAACAAATTCTAAATACATGACCAAAAAAAAAAAATAGAATAAATCCTAATGAATCGATGCACTTAACATCTGCAGTATTGGATCATAGCCAACATTTACAATGGAGAAACTGGATTAGGGAAGAGGCTATGGCCATAGAGCTTCAGGGGAAAACTAGGGGCTTTTGCATTTCTCAAAATCCTTGGTGAAGTGCCTTTGCTGATGTGAAGCTTCAGATTACTTACAATGAACATACATTATTGCTGTGCTGTACTGCTGCATTGAATGCTTGGGGAAAGATTTAGACCCAGGACAGAAAATTGAGTCATATACCAAGATCAGACAAGGCTTAAAGAACCTTATACCGACTTTCTGAAGAGGCTTACCAAAGTTGTACATAGAGTAGTATCAGATGCAGAAATTCCGAAGCAATTAATTCTTTTGCTTTTGACCAGGCTAATCAGGAATGTAAGAGAATGCTTATTCCACTAAAGATAGAAGAATAGATTCAGTAGGCAATTAATACTGAATTGCTCCATTGTGATGAAGAAAATTGGGTAGGCTGAGCAATTGCAAATATAAGGGTGAGGAATCAAGGCATCTCTTGTTTTCATTATGGTAAATCAGGCCATATAAAAAGAAATTGTATGCAAGGTACTTCTGAGAATGACATTCATCTTAGAAATGATTCAAAGAGAAGATCATTACCTTCTGGGTTATACAGAAGATGTGGCAAAAGCTGACATTGGACTAATGAATGTAGGGCCACAAGAGACAAATGTGGCAATCCTTTTACATTGTGAAATGCCTCTTGGGTCTTCCCTCAGGAAGCCCCCAGAAATCATATCTCAAAGCCAAGGAAGGTTCAATCATATCCAGTTGCAGTGCAGGAACCATCTCCTCAGACTAGTAGAAAATCCAATTCCTAAAATACAGGACCATACAATATTGATTAATAAAACAACTTTAAGGGAGAAAATGACAGTCCCAAGAAAATACACAAAAAATATTCTGTCAGACTTCCATAAATGAACAAAGACCAAAATTGAAAATATGAATATATAATATTTATATTCAAGGCTTAGTCAACATGGGAGCTGATGTTTCAGTCATAACCCTATAATTATGTCCTCTAAGATGGCCTCTAAGGGGGGGGTGGATGTTCAATTTCTGGGTATTGAAACAATATCTCAGGTGAAACAGAGGGTAAGATGGCTTGAATGCATAAGACCAGAAGGGCAGAAAAGAAGATTGAAGCCATATATGGCTAATATAGCAGAGCCATGACCATCTACTACGATAGAATACCTACGTTAAAATCCCTCCAGGCTCAGATATCAATCAGAGACTCAATTATGTTTCTGAAAACAATATTTTAAAGTTTTATACAAATAATCACCATTCATTCAGGTTGTACAAAAGCATAGCTCACCTGCTGCTGAACCCATAACGACACTCATAGCACTGCCTTTGAAATGGATGACAGAAAAGCCTATTTGGGTTTAGCAATGGCCCATGATGATGGAGAAACGGCAGGCTCTTGAACAGCTGGTACAGAAGCAGTTACAAGCTCAGCATATTGAAGAATCAACTAGTCCATGGAATTTTCCTGTATTTGTTGTCAAAAAGAAATCTGGAAAGTGGAGAATGCATTGGGTCTTTATAATCTGGTATTCCCCCGAATTCCCTGTTACCTATAGACTTGAAGGACTTTTTTGTGTGTTTATTTGTTTGTTTGTTTTTACCATACCTCTTCAAGAATAGGACAAAGAAAAATTTCCATTCACAGTGCCCACATTTAAAATAATTCACATCTGGTAAAGAGGCACCAATGGAGAATCCTTCCACAGGAATGCTGAATAGTCCCATCTTATGCCAATATTTTATATAGCAGCCACTAGAAGTGATATGCAAACAATTTACACAGTATATCATTTACCATTATATGGATGATATCTTACTGACAGACCCAAATGTAGCTACATTAGAAAGAATGTTTAAAGAAATGAAGAAAATATTGCCTGATTTGGGACTATAAATTGCCCCAATAAAATACAAAGAGGAGATTCTAATAACTATTTGAATATACAATAGGCCATCAAAAAATATAACCCATAAGGTGCAAATTAGGAGAGATTTATTGAGGACTCTTAATGATTTCCAAAAACTGATAGGAAATATTGCTCATATATGACCCATTATTGGCATAAAAATCCATGAACTAGTTAATTTATTCAAAGCCTTAGCTTGTGGTAAGGACTTAAATAGTCCCCAAGAATTTTCTGAAGAAGCAGAGAGAGAATTAACTTTGGTGGAAAAAATTATAAGCACAAGAACTGTGTGGATCAAGACCTCAATTGCATTCTGGTTATTTTACCCTCTAAGCATTCTCCTACAGGAGTCATAATGCAAAGAGAAAATATTATATTAGAATGGATATTTCTTCCACATGGCCTGAGTAAATGTTGAAAACATATGTCAAAACTTTTCTGATTTGATTTTTAAAGGAAAATTTGGACTTTGTTAGTTGACTGGAAAGGACCAAGCAGAAATTTTTGTACCTTTGACTAATGAAGAGATTGATTATGTGAAGACAGTAAACTTTGGCAAAAAGCCTACAGTAATTTTTTGGGTGAGATTAATAACAAATATTTCTGAAGCGAAAGAATTCAATTTATAGAGGGAACTACCTAGATCTTGCCTTGTGTGATACAGGATAAACCTATTTCTGGAGCTCCTATATTTTACACTGATGCAAACAAATCAGGGAAAGTTGGTAACAAATCAGGTAATTTAAGTAACATGGCTCAAAGCCCTTATAATTCTTCTCTGAAATCAGAACTATATTTGGTATTAATAACATAGTAATGGTATTAATGGATTTTATAGAAACTATTAACATATTAACTGACTCTAAGTATGCAGAAAGAGTTATTTTACATATTGAAACTGGTGATTTTGTTCATGATGATACAGAATTAACCTCATTGCTTATATAACTATAGGAAATCATTAGAAATAGAATTCATCACACACACACACACACACACACACACACACACACACACACACACACACACAACACAGATCAGAACTCACATGGGTCTTTCTTGTCCTCTGGTGCAAAGTAATGATGAAACTGACCAGTTATTAATAGGAAATATGCTGGAGGTCTCAGAATTTCACAACAGTCATATTGTTAATAGCAAAGGACTAAAAAAGAGCTTTCCTATCACTTGGCATCAGACCAAGGATATTCTACGGTGTTGTACTACTTGCTCCTTCTATAACCAACCACATTTACCCACTAGAAGTAATTCTAAAGATACACTGAGAAATTAAATCTAGCAGATGGATGTTTTTCACTTTCCAGAATTTGGAATTTAAAATATGTACATCATACCATCGACACTCAGGAATGCAATGGGCAACTGGTTTGAGTTCTGAAAAAGCTGACCCTGTACTTACTCACCTTAAGTCATGACCATAATGGGAATTCCTGTTCAATTAAGACTGACAGTTCTCCAGCATATGTTTCTCAGTAAATGAAGCAGATTTTTAGATATTATAATATAAAGCATATTACAGGGATACTGCACAGTCCTATAGGAAAAGCAGTTGTGGGGAGATCTCACCATGCCTTAAAAGAGATGCTTCATAAACAGAAACGAGAAATGAAAAAAATCCAGGGAGAGATTACATAATGCCTTGGATCTTCTTAATGCTGATGAGAAAGGAACAGCTGCAAAGAGACATTGGGTTACAGAAAAAAAACTTCTGAGATAAACCAACCTATCTACTTCAAGGATATGCTGACTTCAGAATGGAAGCAGGGATATGTACTTTGGTGGAATATATGTTTTGCTTTTGTTTCCACAGGAGAAGAAAAGATATGGGTACCAACAAAATTAATAAAGGTCTTATTTGAAAAGGAGACCCCTCCTGAGGAGGAGAATTGATGTGACAATTGGATACATGGTAAGGAAAACTCATTTAACAAGGCTGGGGCAGAGTCTCATTTTTGTCTTTACAGAAGAATAAATACAACCATCTTTAATACATTAAATGGATGCTGAATGCCTAGACACCTAAAGCTGAAGGGTGATTACTTATGAAAGGATTACAAACAAAGGAATTTAAAGACAGCTGGTACCAATATGCACTATTGGGTAATTTCTCAATTCTCACTGCTTTACATCTGTATCTCTGTAAAAAAAAAAAATGTGGTCCTTGTTTGATTATAAATAAAGGTGCTTTAGGAGTGGGAGTAAGTGGCTTTCTCTCTCTTTAAACCTAAGCACATTGGTAAAGAAAACTTGAGAGATTCTGTCTCACATCAGAAAACACACCTGGTTTGGGACAGAAGACGGTCAGAATATATAGAATCCCATATTATTATAATTTTATTGTTAATCCTATTTCTCTGTGTATCTTCTCATTCCTAACATTAAAACCCTCTCTGCTTACAATTTTCTCCTAAAAACATGAAGGATATAAAAATATTCATTTGATATTAATAATGTTTAAGTTTTCCACTGTAAAAAATAATTTCTCCTACAAGCAGTCTCCAAAGCATCCAGAAAGAAGATGAGGCCCCCACCACAATAATTATATCTGGTGTAAAAAGAAGAAAAGGAGAGAGAGAGAGAGAGAGAGAGAGAGAGAGAGAGAGAGAGAGAGAGAGAGAGAGAGAGAGAGAGAGAGAGAGAGAGAGAATCAATGATTGCTTTTGAAATATAGACTATTAAGTATGTTTGCAAGATAGCTTTATGGACTTACCCAGTACTCTGAGAATGGTTATAGATGTTTATAGTCAGTCCATTAGGATCAACCCTAGCTTTTACAGGATTCCAAAGAGATACCACTGACCACAGGTCAGCAGGAAGCAACCTTAGGAAAAAACTATGCGCCTCTCCTGTTAAGTTTTGTACTCTGAGGGTTATGAATACTTATCATTCTGATAGGGAAGTTATAGGTTAAAATTGGGTTGAGGTTAGAACAATAATATAGGCTCAGGGATCCCTTTTAAAGAAGAGAAAGGGGAATAGTTAGTATAGACAGACATAGATAAATTATTGTATCTAACTGAAACAATTATTAGCCAAATATGATACAAAGACAATTTGCACTGGTATAGATGCTTGTATATTGTGACACACAGCCTTTCTGCTCAGTATTGGGTACTGAAAAAAGTAAATAAAGTAAATATTTTTAAAAATTATGAGAAGAGATCTGGGAAACAGGGAACTAAATATGCCACCTAAGACTATCACAGCACCAGCTTCAGGCAAGCAAGCAGAATCCCTGTGTACGAAGCAGACTATCAATACCCCTCATCTGACCCTCCACCCACAAAATCCTCAACCCATTCCCCAAACCCTTTTATATTCCCAAACTCAGCTGATTTCTGAGACAGCCTCTGGAGATCCCCAACAAAGAGGTGAATTACCTTCATTCCAGCTGGCCAGCCAGTACAGCTTACAGGTCTGGACAACATGGCATAAAGCATGCCTTTATAACTCATCACAGCTTTAGCTGCAGGCAAGCAAGCAGGTATCCAGTATGCTAGCGTAACAATCAACAACCCTCATTTATCCCTCTGCCACATAAACCTCAATCAATTCCCCAAACCTACCCACCCCTCAACCTCAGATGCTTCATAAGACAGCCTCTGGAGAGCACCATCCTAAGGTAGCTTCCTGAGACACAGACCCTGGAGAGCTTCTTCATGTGTTGCTATGAACATAGTTGAGCTAATATCCTTAGGGTAAGAATGTGTATGTGTTTGTGTATGCCTAGTAGTAGTATTGCTGAATAACTGGGTAGACTAATTCCTCATTTTCTGAAAAACTGTCATATTGATTTCCAAAGTGGAAGAAGTTTACATTCCCACCAGCAATGGAGGGGTGTTTCCCTTGCTCCCCATTGCCTTCAACATAGGCTGTCATCTGTGTTTTTGATCTTAGGCATTCTGACATGGGTATGGAAAGTATCACACTGAGTGAGGTAACACAAACCCAGAAAGATAAACATGGTATGTACTCACTCATAAGGGAATTTCACACATTAATACAAAGGATAACCAATCTAACAATTCACAACCCCCAAGCAGCTAGGTAACAGGAAGAACTTAAGAGGGACATCCATGGATCCTCCTGAGAAAGGGAAATGGAGATCTCCTGAGTAAATTGGAATTATACAGGTAATAGAGCAAGGGGAGATGGGAAGAGATTATGAGATATGGGATGTTTGAGTGAGGGGAGCAATGGAGAGGGAGAACAATAAAATAGATATCTTGTTAGAGGGAGCCATTGTAGGGATAGAGAGAAACATGGTGCTAGGTACACACTTGAGAATCTACAAGATGTCCCTGGCTAGGACTCCAAGAAATAGTGGAGAGATGCCTAAGCAGACCTTCCCCTATAATCAAATGAGTGACCACCTTAACTGTCATTATAGAACTTTCAATTAACAACAAATGGAAGAAGAAGCAGAGATCAATAGCTAAACACAGTGTTGAACTCCTGGTCCAGCTGAAGAGAAGGAGAGAATGTATGAACAAAGGGATCAGAATCATGAGGAGGAGACCCACAGAGATGGATGACTCAAACCATTGTGAGCTCACTGACTCTGAAATTACAAATGAGGAATCTTCACGTATAGGAACTAAATTCTCCAAATGTAGAAGACAGTCAAAGAATATATCAGTTTGTGAAGTCTCTTGCAGTCGGACCAGAGTTTATTCTAGTACGTGAACTGGTTCTCAGAGCCCATTCCCAACAGAGGAACACCTTACTTAGCCTTGATACTGGGGGCCCTCAGTCTTACCTCAAGTGAATATCCCAGACCAAACTTACTTATCTTGCCAGTCCTTTTTCTCCCTGGGAATTGGTTGGGGAGATGGATTCAGGGACACTGAGGGAGGACTGGGAGATGGAAAGGGAGGAGGAACAGTGTGGGTATGGGAATTTTTTTTTTAAAATAACAGAATGACGGAAACAACTGGTTGCCTGGACCCATGGTTTCTTCACAAAGTTGAGGCATTCGTCTTTGGCCTACATGCCTAGCATATCTGAAAGATTTATTTGTAAAGCAGGATATTCTTAAAGACTATTCTACCTTGTCTTGACAGAGTTCTGCAGTCATTTATTCTGTGTCCTTCTTGGGAATGTAGGTGTTTTGCTTTCAAATTCACTGTCTACTGACTGGGAGTGAAGGCATCTTTAGGGAATCCTGATAAAACATTTTGTTTAATTGTCCAGTCCTGTGATAGGTAGCTGGATCGTTGTTGTTGAGTCTCTGCATAATGGGAAAATGCAGGGCTTTCTTAAGTCCTGGCTAAAATAGTCTGTGATGGAGGATCATCTCAGCTAACAATATCAAAAGTGTCCTGAGCAGTTTGTAGTCTAACCTGATCTCTGTTTGATGTTCGTCAATCTAGTGGAATTGTCATAGTTCATGTGAAATCATCGTTGTGGTGCCCAATCCTCCTCTTGGAGACGTCAAAGGTCACAATTAGGCATCATCATGGTTTATTGCAGAAAAGTTGTAAAGTCTGAAGCCCCACAAAAGTTACAGCAACTAGATGAAGACTCTTTTTTTTTTCTAGGTTTAGTATGTATTCTATATAATCATTAACATCATGACATAAAGTTTTATTTCTATATCCATCTATCTCTCTCTATGCATTAAAATATAAATTTTGATATGAAATGCACACCAAAAGATTATGAGATCAGTAGTAATAGAATAGTCCCTTGATTTCCCCCCCATATCAGGTGTCTCTTCTAATATGATACAGATATTTATAACTTTTGTTTAGTATGTATGGTGGGTTTTGAGAAGGAGTCACACTCCAAATCAAAAGCCAGCTTTAATTTTCAATTGAGCTGAGACTTCAACTTTCTATAAATAAGACAATGAGATTTTATACTCTAGAATATAGAGTTATCAATAGGACTAATTTTCCTTTGCTTGTATTTTTTTTTTCTGGATAGCTTTCCCTTCTGTTTTAGACTTCTAGGAGTTCAATATCTTTCGAAAACTTGAAAATGGGTATTCTATTTTTATCTAAAGAAAAGAGCCAAAGCTCTGTCCCAATCCTTGTTTGATATGTTTTTCTTACAATTTATAACATTGCTACATTGGTGGATGAGCCATCATTTCTCATTATCTGGATGTTTCCCCTGTTTTAGTGGAGACTTTATCAGTTTTTAATGGTACCCATAGCTTTTCTCTACCTGCAGAAACAAAAGCAAAACCTTCTTCTTATTGTAGCACATATATGGGTTTCCATTCTAAGGTCAACACATTTTTAAAGTAGACAAGCGAATTTAGCTCAGTGTTTTTTGTTTTTTTGTTTTTTTCTATTGTCCAATGTCTTTCTCTAGTTGTAATTTCTTTCTCATTAGCATTGAGAAAATTCAAAATTAATAATGCATTATGTAATCTATTTCTATGTTTTTTGTTACCCATCTCTGTTTAAATATTTAGCATATCCGTTAGAGTTCTATTTTTATTTTTCTATGAGTACTTACACTGTAGGATTGTGTGTTATACCTATGATATGCTTTACATTTTAATAAGAAAAAGACTGTTTCATTTTACTAGAGACATATGCTGGAACGTTGTCAGTGTTAATTTATATAGGCATTCCAATGATAGCTATAAATTCAAACAAATATTTAATTACAGTATCAGCAATTTTTGAACTCAAAGCAGTTACCTATTGATGTATATATTTTATGGTGTACATATTTTAATTTTTGTTTATAGAAATAACAGGTAGAACTTTTTAATATAATCTCTTTGGCTTCTCAAGTGATGAAAAAAATCCTTTTTGATCACTTTACAATTGACATGATTTTTATGAAACTCTGAGGCCTCAAGCTAGTTTTCTATTAATGATTGATCAAATTCATTATTATCTTGTGAGAGAGGGCCTGGCAGGCCCATATAGGATCAGATGTGTGTTATATATAAGAGATGATTCCTATTACTAATTAAGTTTTCTAACAGAAGAAATAACAAAGTTAGTTGTGACTAATTGGGAGTGAAGTCTTCAGTTTCCAATGTATAAAACAACTATTTCTTCATACTGAGAGTCTATGATTATATTAAGAGGTTCTGGAAAATATAGTTAAGCATTTTTCCATTCCTCCTGGAAAGTCTCATATCTGCATATGAAATAATTAACTGGGAGGTTTAATATTGTAGTAAATTCTGGGCCAGTATTTTATTCATATTATTAACGAGTTCTTTGATTTTAAGTTAACCCATAACTCTATGTATGTTTAGCTATGTGGTTTGGGACCTTTTCTTGCTGCAGCATTCTAATCTTGCTTTCTTGGCAACTGTCAGGTGTTCTTTATTTCCTCTTCCCAGACTTCTTCTAGTCTGGTCACCCTGCCTCTACTTCCTGCTTAGCTTCTGACTAATCAATGTTTTACAAAACCAATATGAGTAACATACCTTTCCAGTTTACAATAACATTGTGCTAGGATAATACCATAATAATAGCATATAATTCTGATTTATGGATTGAATTATAAAGGCCTCGAGCCACTTTACTTACATTTTTCTGATTTGCAACCTGTCTTTCCTGATTTGTTTGCATCTGTATAAAATGTAAGGGCTCCAGAAATTTATGCTTTCCATACAACATGAGGAAGAATACAGTAAGTTCCTTTTACAGATTGAATTATTTTGCTTTGGGGATATGTTGTTAATCTCTTCCAAAAAGTTATAGCAAGATTTTTGCTAAGTTTCACTTTTACCCATAGTTTGTCAATTCATCATTAGTTAAAGTTACAACAACTTCTGCTGGATCCATTCCTGTCAATTGATGAAGTCTTAGTTTTCTTCTAAAAATGAAATCTTTAAAAATATTTAAAATCAAATATTTCCCACATATGCCTCTAATTTCATAATCAATTTATATGGCAGAAATATCCACTCCAATAGAATATTTTTCCTTTTATTAATTTTTTTTGTAGTAGAATGTTTAGAGGTTACCAGAATGCAATTAAGGTCTAGATCCACACACTCTACATGTTTTTTTCCGCATAGCCAATTCTCTTTCAGCTTCAGTAAATAATTCTCTTGGACTATTCAAGTTCTTATGACTATCTAAGATTTTGAACAAATTATACAGTTCATGACATCTTAGATTTCACAGTTTATCTTTCCTAATTTGCACCTTTCATGTTAAAATATTTTGTAGACCTATTTTATATCATAAATAATTAATAGAATCTCCTCTTTCTATTTTTTTCAGGAGCAATTTGTAATCTCTATGCAGGAAATATTTCTCTTTATTTTTCAAACATTCTTTCTAAATTATTTAGATTTGTGTCAGCCAATAGAATGTCATCCATGTAGTGGTGAATGACAGGTTGTGGAAATTGGTTACATCTCACTTCTAATGGCTGCTGTACAAAAATGTTGGCACAAAGTGGAACTATTGAATATTCCCTATGGAAGGAACTTCCATAGATATCTCTTTACAGATCAAGAATTATTATAAGTAGGTACTATGAAGGAAAATTGTTCTTTGTCTTTTTCTTGTAATGGTACAGTGAAGAAACAGTCTTTTAAGTCAATAACTATCAAAGGTCATTCCTTAGGTAACAGAGAAGGGATAGGAATTCTAATTTGTAGAGAGCCTATGGCCTGATCACCTTGTTTGCTACTCTTAAATATGTTACCATTCTTCATTTCCAGATTTTTTTGGGGGGGGGTAACAAATATAGAAGAATTCCATGGGCTGATTGATTCTCCTATATTCTGAATATTTAACTACTCCTGTAACAGATGTTCTAATGCCTGCACTTTCTCTTTTTTAAAGGTCATTGCTGATCTTATATAGGCTTATCTGTTAATAATTTAAAGATATAGCTGGTGATGCCTTTAAAAAATTACTAGCTGTTGTGCCTTGTTTTTGTACAAGCAGAATTTTTGGCAACTGTTTTTCATAATAACTTCTAATATTTTTCCCAGAAATATGTTATTGTATGATTTGTTTCTGAGATGGGAGAATTTGTTTCTGAGTATTTCATTATTATAATAAATTTGGATGATGTAAATTTATGGCAATGGTAGTCACGTATGGCTTTAATTTTTCTTTCTGACCTTCTGGACCTATGCATTCAAGCCATATAATTCCCTATTTCACCTGGGATATGGTTTAATCCCTAAAACTTGAGAATTTACTTCCTGAAAGGGCCAATTAGAAACCAAGTTTCTGGTACAATATTGCTATATCCACACCTGTATCTACCAGACCTTTTATGACAATTTCATTTATTCATATTTTTAATTTTGGTCTTTGTTTATTTTTGAAACTTTTTCAAAATATTCACTTTATGGTATTTCCTAAGTATTTTTTCTATTTTTTATAGCTGTTCTGTCATTCAGCACAGTATGAGTTTTTTGTTGCTGTTGTTTTTGTTTTGCTTTGTTTTGCAATAGACCAGATTATTTAATTGCTCTGGGAAGGTGTATCTTTCATGATAACAGGAGAAGATTGAACTGAATTTGATAAAGGAGCCTGTGAGAGGTTCCTAAGTGCATTTCCCAAGTACTTTTCTGTCCCTTGTTGACTTACATTTGTTTATTCAATGCTTGCCTTTGTCTCACCTTCTACATAATCCAGAAGGGAGGGCACTTTTGGGATTATTCTTAGCAAAAAAAAAAAAGTTTCTAGAAATGCTTTGTTTACAGTCCCATTTAAAATGACCTTGTTTTCCCACAGAACATTTTGATTTTTTTTTTTTTAAATCAGCGAAGGTATTTTTTGGGCCCTGCATAATTTGATAAATGATTCATTTTTTTCTACTTCTTCAATTCCAATCCAAGTTTTTAAGGCTGTCATTTGGCATAATACCATAATATGTGATCATCGTGTAAAGATTGCCTTTTTACATAGCAAAATCTCTCTCTCCAATAAGTTGGTCTTAGTATATTTTAATACCTCTAGCCCTCTTGTGTTGTTCAATGGCCTTAGCTTCATCATTCCATCATGGCCTTCATTATAACTTTGTACCAGCCTCTAAAACTGCTGTAACTATATCTGTCCAGTCTTTAGAGATAATTCTATTATAAGTTAACCACAAGTTGAACATCTGCCTTACAAATGCTAAGTGCATGTCATACAGGAGTATTGCTTTTTTGAATTCCCTCACATATAACAGTTGAACATGAGTCCATTCAATTCTTATATATCCTTGAGGCTATCTATTATTTTCAATTTTTAACTTTCTAGTGCTAGTATTAGAGTCTTGAGTGTTTCTTATGGTATTGGGAGCATAGGCATGGGATTCCAAGTGCTGGAATTAAAAGGGTATGCCACCACCACATGGCTCTGTTTGGCCTTGAATTCACAGAGATCAAAACTAACCTCTACCCACTGAGTGCTGAGACTAAATGTGTGGGTTACCACACCCTGACCTGTATGGCTAAATCTGTGGCTTGGCTCTAACCTTTGATTTTCAGGAAAACTTTATTAAATTACAATTGTATTGCCACAGCTCCCCTCTCAATATTTACTTTTATAATTTTATTATCTCACCTTACTCCTTTTCATTATAATTCTTCATCAGCATTGGCACTAAAAATGAGGCAACAGAGTCTATGTTCGGCTGTTTGGAGATTTCCTCTGCCAATGGAATTAATCCAATACTCTTCAATTTATCCCCAGTCAAACTCTTTGTACAAAGACAAAAATCAGTCACATTTCTTTATTAAAATATAACAAGACAGGTCTCTAAGACATATACTAATATTCTTCTTTTCTGAAACCTCTAAACACAGGCACCCACAATTCAAATCATAACTCACTACCACTATCTTTCATATTCCTACTAGGATGGTCCATTAAGTAGCCCTTAAAGTGTTCAACTGCTATTCTAAACTACAGTTCCAAGGCCCACTGTAGCAATATGGTTTCCTGGTCCCAGGAAGCCAGAGGTCCAGACTCACAGACTTGCAGCCCCAGACCCCTTAGCCACCCGCAGCTGATTAGGCCCCCAGAAATGATTCAGATACTTATATTAAGTTCATGCTGTTTGGTCTATGGCTTGGGCACATTGCTAGCTAGCTCTTCCACCCTAACTCAATGCATTCTCATTAATCTGTCTATCATGTGGCCCATGGTTCACCTGTGGTCCTTACATGCTACTTCATAGGCGGCTGGCTCAGTTTGTCTGACACTGCTCTGTTTCTCCTACCTGTGCTGTTATTTTCCTTCCTAATTTTTCTATGGTGCCTGTCATTGGCCAAAACACCTCCTTTATTTAAAGATTGATATTCACAGCATACAGAAAGACACTCCCACATTATCCCACATTACTCCAATAGAATAATAGTCAAGGCTATCACAGAAATACTGTAGTCCCTGGTGCCAAAATCTTTTTTAGGTCTTTTATTACTGTGAAGAGACCACATGACTATAAATATGCTTATAAAGAAAATTGTTTACTTGTGGTGGTTCATTTACAGTTCAGGGTTTAGTATATTATTGTCATAGTGAGAAGTATGGTGGCATGTCAGCAGACATGGTGCTGGAGATGTATCTGAGACTTTTTACATCTTGACTCAGAGGCAACAGGAAGTGGTCTGAGACACTTGGTTTGGCATGAGCACATATGAGATTCAGATTGCACCTACACAGCCACACATTTTTCCAGTGAGACCATACACACTTCAAAAAGGCCAAACTCCCTTTGGGGACCATTTTCTTTCAAGTCACCACAGTGTATTTGTCACTGGAAGGTTACTAATTTTTGCTTGTCATTTTTTTCCTACTAATATGATACATTTTTTCAGCTGCAGGTAATATCTGGTAAAAAAAATTAGGATTTTTATGTACAGACTAATATAGTATAATTAATGTAATATGGAAATAAACATACTTTGACTTCTTCCTTTCCAATTTGAGGGGTCATCTTGACTTATTGCTCCAGATAAGATTTTAAGTATATGATGAATAGGAGTAGGACAGTGAAAATCCCTCTCATGTCTTGTTTCAGAATGTAATTGAACTGTATGTACAATATGTGTTGCTATACATTGTCTTTATTATGAATGGATGTGCCTTGTATCCCTTGACTCTGCAGAATTTATTTGTCCTGATATTCTTTAGATATTATTTATACACATATATAATATTTAAATAGAAGAGTTCATTTAGTTTTGATAATATATATGTGTATGTGTGCGTATATTGTAAGCCCTCGTAAAGACTAGTTCTCTGCCCAGAAACCAGTCATAATTACCTTATATTTTCATCTAGTAGTCTAGCCTCATGAGATTTCCAGCATCCACACTGTCAGGTCAACCAGTGTTGTCACTGTATCAGTTTTGTTCAGGCAACTATATTGCTAATATTTCACAGGAGGGGCTTCTATGTTCTATATAGTTGACAGTTTTCAAAGCCAACATACTGGTCCTTTAGCTCTTAAAATTCTCCCATACCCTCTTCCATAAGATCACAAAGTCTTCAGTAAAAAACGTAAGTTGAAGATATATCAATTGAGATGAAGCTCTCTGCAGTCACTTCTTCACATTTTTACCAGCCTTGTCTTTGTACTCAATTGTATTAGTTTATAGAAAATTTTGAGGATAACTTTTCCTTTCCCATGTTGGGAAATAGTTTGAAAAGTGTTTCTCTTAGTTCTATTTTGACAAACTGATAATATTCTGTCCTGATTGTATTTCTTCTGGGCTTTTTGATAGTTGGGAAATGTTTAATTACTGTTTTTGTTATTCCATTTAAGTAAACAGAAAAGACTCATCTCAGACTGATTCTTTCATGTGATTTAAATTTCATTTAAGCATTTCTTCTTTGGGAACTTTTACTAAGATTAACTCTGAGAATTAACAAATACTTGTGGAGTCTTGGATTTCTTTCTTTTGAATGAATTAAGAAAATTCCATCTTTACTATACAGATCTCTCAAATGTATCATTATTTAGGCTCTCTTTCTCTCTCTCTCTCTCTCTCTCTCTCTCTCTCTCTCTCTCTCTCTCTCTCTCTCTCTCTCTCTCTCTTTGTGTACCAATAACCATTACTATGTTTCTATGACACATTGAATTGTCATATGGTATGTTATGGAATATTTGTTTAACTAGGCCAAGATGTGTTATGGTTTTTTATATTGCATTTGATTAACTACCTAAAGATGTGTTGCATTTGTATTAAATAAATAAGATTAACTTGGGCTCAGAGAGGCAGTTTTAGCAAGTAGGTGATAGAAAGTAGCAGGGAGAAGTGTAGTGTGGGTTTTTTAATTGGGGTACTGTGAATGAAGAATAACTTCCAGGAAGCCAGCCTATCCTTTCTTGCCTAGAGATTGGCCATTCAGCTTTTTATTAGACCAATCAGTTTCCTTAGGCAGGCAAGGTGAAGCAAATGTAACACATCTTTATATAATTGAACACACATCCTTGTGTCATTAAACAGATGCATCATAAACAAATGGAACACATTTGACACAGTTAAAGTAATTTCCACAATGTGAGCATAATCACTTTCTGCACTCACACCTATATAGCTTGAGGATTATTTGGATATGTACTTTCCCAAACGTCTTGCCGCCATTCCCCCAGCTTAGCTGATAGTGAGACACATGGGAGTCCTCAGCTGACATATCAAAATTGTAAAGGTCAGAGGAAAACTATTAGGAGCCAGTTCTTCCTTTTCCACTATGTTTTCTGAGCCTCATTTCTCAAGCTGTCAGGTTTGTGCAGCAAACACTTTTACCCACTCTAATGGAGTTCTTGAGAAATGGCAGTTGATGACATGTGTTGCAATTACTTAAGATTAAACAGTAATCACAAAGCTTTAGTAACTACAATCAATTTAGAAATATATATGTGAAAATAATTTCAAATATACAAAACAGGTGCACGAATGTCCTCTAAAGGGATAGTTATCGTAGTTTAAAATTATATAATTGATTGAATGTTCTAGGAAAATTTAATGTTTTTGTCATACACTAGAATTTTAGTGTGAGATTATGCTAAGTTACTCTGTTCCATGTTCATAATGAATGAACTATGTTGTTTGACTGATGTCACCTACATTACATGTCTTTTTTATCTGGCATACAACTTAGAAGACACCTTTTGTTCTTTTACATAACAGCACTATTTACCACTTATCTCATTGTCACTACCTCTTGTCACACACATTTTGATCATTTTCATAAAAGTGCAAATGTAATCATGCCATGTCTCACTGAACTCTTTAAAATCAAATACTTTGCTCTAACAAAATATTCACTATATGAATGTATTTTTATGCTCTTTTCTCTTTATCTTGCCACCTAACCAGTAAACCACACTAAATGAGAAAACTGCTTTTTTTCTTTTTCTTCTATATTCTGTATTAAACCTTTGCATGTCTAATCCCCAGAGCCTATGAAGATATCTCAGGAGTAATCACCGGAATTTGATCACATAGAAAAACCCATTATAGACTGAACACATATATGCACACACCCACACCCACACACACAAATAGCTGTATATGACAGGTATTTATTTGAAAGAAATGAATAAAAAATAGCCAAGGATATGAAATTAAAAACTATCCCTGACTTCTGACAGGGAATATGGTTGTTTTCTTATAAACAAGACACTTGATACAGTCTTTCTTGTTTTCTCTTTAAAACATACATGCCACCCTGGAAATCCTTTAGTGGAGGCTTGCCCTTTGCCTGTATGTCAACTTGGACAAAGATGAGAAGACATACCAATGGGTGTAAGAACCGTCATTTTCTAAATGATGGAAAGTAATTACACAGCTGCATACAAAACAGTGATGTTGAACACCGTTCTTACCACATGGAAAGACAGACTCAGAATGGCTCACTGTCCAATCAGCATTAAGCTATTAGTCATACTCACACAGGATTCATTGTATGATTTTCTCTGGGAAAAGATTGACTGTACAGTATAATGTGAAAGACACAAAAGAAATTGAATCCCTCAGTGAAATAATTGTAAAAGAGCTGAATTTTCAACTTTCCTTGTCAACTTGGTACTCTGAGAAGGTTGTAAAACCTTAAGAATTCTACAGTTGGAGAAAAGAAAGTGACTACAAATCTAGATGTAGAAGAAAACTGACTCAATAAACATTTTTGTCTTATCGAAAATTGGAAATAAATGATATAAGTAAGAGAACACTTCAGATGTCTTCAGATCTTCAGCATGTGACCCAGTTTATCACTCTGCACTTTCATCTTTGGACACAGAGTCTTTGTAGCTAGATTCACATCAGTGAACCACATTGATCCTACTGTGCTTCTAGCCCCCACTGCTGGAGTTACAGGCCAGTCCTGCCCATAACAACATTACTCAAGGGCCCCAGGGGATGAAACTCAAGTCCTAGCACCTGCAAACAATATTCTTATGCAGTGAACCCCCTCTTCAAGACTGTTCCAAAGCGTTTATCTATTACTTGGTAAGGTCTTGATATATAACTCAGGATGGTCTTGAACTCTATCCTATATCTCCTCTTTCCAAGTGTGGACACATAAGGAATATTTCAAACCTTAGTTTTTAATCAAGTTATAGCTCATTAGTATTCTTTTGAATGTACTGTTTGTTCAGCTTGTTGCTTAAAATTACAAAATGATCATGTTCACTTGAATTTTACAGAGCAATTACTCTGGTTCTGTTCATATATTTGTGTGTTTATGTTTCTGTGTGTTTCAATTGTGTATATTTTATATATAAAAATCTATGTGTTATGTATTTTATAGAATAAATACATTCATAAATACACAATTGTGAGTCCCAAGATTTTATAAAAATTAGGAAATGACTGTCAATAAAGATTGCTGAAGATAGATGGAAAGGAGAATCTTTATTCATTGTTAATGACAGCTTGAAATTGGTGCTACTATTTTGAAATCAGTGGAGAATTCTCAGAATCTCAAAGGAGAACTAGACAAGTAGATAACTGCTGTATGTTTCAGCTATACTATGCAAAGACACACACACAAAAGACTTTACATGGGAGCCAGGCAAATCCAAAGTTTTCCCTGAGGTCTGCTAAGCAGAAAAAAGAAGTATAGGTTCTGTTTTTGTCTAAAGCCAGCTACATGCTTGGCAAGGCCTGTAATAGCTTGAGCCAGTGCCTTGGGGGAGCTGAAATTCAGCCTGAAAACCAAATTCTGCTCTACAAAGGGCTCAGTTTATCAGTTGCAAGGTTGCTTGCTCTGGGATCAGTCTGTGATGCACCTGAGATCTTCTGTATTTTCTTTGTGTACTAATTCTTGTTCAGAATTGTTTAGAATGACTTCCTAGGAACTGTCCCATTCTCCCACCCTTTTCTTTATTAAGAAACAATAATGTGCCAACTTTTCTATCTTTATTTTACCCTACTTTGGACCCTGTCATAAAAGAATGAACTTCTGGGCAAAGTTTAAATATCAAATTTGTGTGTATATATGATATGTACATATATGTACATTTTAAAATATGTAATATTTTAACATAGTTATGTCACATAATGAGATTTTGTCCCCTTGAGAGATGTGCACTGTCTAATAAAAATCCCAGTGCTAGGTTTAGGACAAATCTCCTTGAGTTGATTGTTGGAGGAATATGAGTGTCTTCCTAAACAATATCAACTATTTCCATCACTTCAGTTACCCTAAAATTATATATACTGGAAATTTAAAATAGATGACCATTCAGATTTATATTATGTCTATTGATATATATGTCATATATGATAATTAAGAAATACACTGTGATTAAGTCAGGGAGATATAATGGGAATATTAAAAAGAAGCAAAGATGCGTGTAAATATAGCATTCTTATAAGGCATTCTCAAAAAAACTTTTAAAAGTAGAAAAGTGACTTTTGTATTATATGTTTGTTGTCATTGTATTCTTATACTCTTTAATTGTTGATGGAGGCTGGAGTAAACAATGGTAATTTATTATTCTTTGCAAACTCGGGGAAAATTAATTTTTGAATTTCAGAGTATTTAATTACATCTGTTTCAGTGAAATACATGACAGTGAATGAAGCAATAGGGTGTTTAGCATCTGTATACTTTTGCCCTTAGATGCAATACATACCGTAAAAGAAAGAGAGGGTAAATTTTTCTAAGTTAATTGAGTAAAATAACCAAGGTCGAGGAAGTGGAACAAATTTAAGGCAAGAGAAGAAATCTAGAGATTCGTAGTAAATTTGATTGCCAAGAGAATGAGTATAGACAAAGAATAAATATTCCAAATAAGAACAAAGGGCAATGAAATGCCCAGAGGCTTGAAGCTTTTAAGAATCTAAGAATAACAAGAGGAAGCCACTGAGGTGAAGAAAAAAAACGGTAATGTTTGACATCCTGGAAACTAAAGGAAGCATGCCTATTACATCAGTTATTACTCATAGGTCAATTAATATGATAAGTTTAATTACTCTTTGGTATGAGAGTATTATAGATTCTATACATGAACTGGAATAAACTGTGTAGTCTCTTTTACAACTAAAATTCTCTCATGGTGGCCTCCTGTTAATATCACCAAATTGCTTTCAGAAAAACATCACTGGTATTCTATTTACAACTACTTTCACCACTATAAAAAGTTATTGCATTTAGCATCTTTAAATTTTATCCAAAAAGTCTATAGCATTGTACTGTCTAGAGTGTATCTATAACTTTCTAACTTCTAATTGCTTCTGAGAGGTTTTGCTGCTTGGTTTGTTGAAGCAGAATCTTGATTTGTATTAAAGAAAAACTTAGAACCTGCTGTAGATGATCTGTTTGTATACTATGAAGATGTGCTGTTCTCATTATTTTAATAAAGAGCTAAATGGCCAACAGTTAGGCATAAAGATATTAGATAAGAATGTGGAAAGGGGGAGATCTCTGGGAGGAAGAAAGATAGGAGTCACCAGAAGATATGGGGTGAAGTTTAACATGTTATATTAAGGAAAGGTACTGAGTCACATGGTAAAATAAGAAAAATGAGTTAAACTGTAAGAGCAAGTTAGTAACAAGCCTAAGCTATTGACCAATCATTTATAATTAACAATAAAACTGTTTGAAAGATGGCTAGGTTAGATAGAACATCTGCCTACAGAAAACAGTGATCTCTTTGCTTAATTCTTCTGACTACTAGGATTACAGGTATTCATCAACATTTCTGGCATGACTTCTGATTTGAAACTACAATTACATAGGCAACTTAAATAAAAGTCACATTAATCAGGGTCCTTCTGAATTTTAGAGGTTTGTTTTTGCTTGTTTAAACAAATTATGAAGAGAAAATTAAATAAGTTTTTCTGTCCACCTAACCTCTCCTACCCAAGATCTCACAGATGCTTATAAAATAATTACTCAGAGTCCTATATTAATTACAGACTGTTTGGTCTATGGTTCAAGCTTATTATTAACTAGTTATTACAATTTAACTCAATGCATTTCTATTAATCTATTTCTTGACACTCATCTCATGGCTTACCTGGTTTATTACATCATGCTTCCCCTGCAATTCCTATGAGGGTTACATCTGCTCCTTCCTTGCCTTTCTCCTCTCTGCATGCCTCTTGGATTTCCTGTCTGGCTATGCCCTGTCTTGCCATAGGATATAACGTCTTTATAAACCAATGGTAGTAACACATATTTATAGAGTATTGAAAAGCCATATAATTGCATCATTTAGATTCTCTCACTACATATAAAACATAAATGGGATGAAACTTAGTCGTGAAGCTCCTTGTCACCTAAGCACTACTGTAAGATTTGATTCTGTTAGAAGGGATAGAAACTCTTTACAAGTACATTATGGCCATAAAACACATTTTCTTTAGCCAGCCATTTACATATTTTCAGCTTGATCATAGCGTTATTTCACCAAGGCTGAGACACTTAATATCAGTGAGTGTCCACACAACTAAAATCTCATTAAGTTCTTCAGTAGTTGATCTGAGATATGGGATGATGTAGAGTTCTCATCAAACCACCATGGTTGTCATGCAGGCATAAAATTTTAAAGCAATACCAATTCTTATACCATCAAAATTCAATGCTAGTGTATATGATGGTCACTCTTCAATAAATGTTTATTATCCCAATAAAATCTACTTAATTATTTTGAGAATAGAATCATAGAATTGTACCATAATATAGGCAATAAGTAATCATTTTCCTACTACATATTATCTGGTATGATTTTATAGCAAGCAAATTTATCACATTTTATTATTAGTTAAATGTTGTTACAAATATTTTCTCACAGCTAATTAAATGTTTACATGACTAGTTATAAAGTCACCTATTAAAAATAGGTATTTTATTCAACTAATTTTATACAATGGGTAGGAATATCTCAAAATAATAAAGTGTATTACATTTAAAAACAACATTTAAAAAGAATCCACTATACATTTAAGTTTTACCCTGAATTGTACAATTGCATCCTAATATTTTACAAGCAGCCTAAAATTATATTATATGCCAAACTGGAAGTAAGTGCACATCCAAGCTTATAATTCATGCTATTATACTCTTATTTACAAAGATTTTTGCATGTTCATTGTTTTATATACAACTCTCTATCATTCAATTTTCAAAGTCAAATTTCTGTACCTTATAGTCAAATTTCTCTTCTCAAAACAGAATCATTAACCTATCATTAAAAGCCTGTTACAATAAACTGCAATAGAGGAAGTGACCAAAACTCGTAAAAGTAATGATACAAACTTTATGGTGATTTTAAAGGTATTAAAATTGAAAATCAGAATACAATACTGTAGTACAAGGTTTCTGGCCCGGACTTTCTGGCCTAACCTCAAGGTCTAGACCCGCAGACCCGCAGTCCCGCAGTCCCACAGAGACACACAGATGATTCCAATAGTTTTAGGCTGATCAGCCTCAGGCCCAGGCATATCATTTGCTAGCTCCCTACCCTTCATCTAACCCTTGTCTCTTGTTCAGCCATGTGGCTCTGTACCTTCTTTAGAGCAGCATAGTTGTCCTCGGCTTCCTCTGGCTTCTCTCTGGTGCTCCGTCTGGCACTCTGCTCTCAGAGATTTTTCTTAGTCTGTTAGTCCCGCCTACACTCCCTGCTGCCTTTGGCCAATCAGCTCTTTTTATTAAACCAGTGGTTGGGACAATTATTTAAAATGAAACAACACAACCTCCCACATATCCCCTTTTCTCTTCTTAAAACAAAAGGAACTCCAATTCTAAAATTCTTTCCCCCCCTTATCTATAACAGCTTATAAGCAACACTGTAAATAAACACAAACATCCATAATCCATGTTTTGGGAATGTGGGCGTCGGTCTCTAGGCTACTTCCTGCTGAATGGGGACGCAGACAATCTCATGGGAATCCAAAGAAAAATGTAGGATTATGGACAAGTCTTTAGTGGAGTAGTCTCTAAGGCTAGGTCATCTCAGCCAGTCTCCTTGAAATTGTTTTGGATTCAGAGCTCTGGAACTTCAACAGAGGTGCTCTGAAATGCTGAATTATCTGGTTCATCCATTTCCATCGGAGATTTTTCAGGGGGTCTTCCTCTATCAAACTTTATGTTCTCTATCCAGGAAGAAATCCACAGTCTTTCATTTTCTGTGAAAATAAAAGGAAAACCTCTTCTCCAAAGTAGCATATCTTTGCATTTCAATTTTAAAGTAAACTCATTTACAAAATATTTAGGTTGAATTACTCGAACAACATTTATAATTAACTGTCTTTTAGCAGATTTTAATCAGTCATTATCAGTCAAGAAGCTTAAAGATAAGACAATAATATACAGTATCCAGACATTCTTTGTATTTTCCATCTTTACTTGGCTTTTTATTTATTTTTAATCTATGTATTTTATTCTATTTCTTTTTTTAAGGGCTTTCTTTCCCTTTCTCTTCTTTCTCTAAGCCTATGTATATATATTTTCAACACACTCTAAACCACTTAGACTTTTTACAAAAAAACTGTCTTTATTGTATATTTTATTTCTTAACTTTTTCTGTTTCTGACCACACCTTTAATCTGCCTCTGTCTCTGTCTCTGACCACACCTTTGCTTGTGATTGACTCCACCCAGATTCTTTTATTTCTTTCTGTTTCTGAACACACCTTTAATCTGCCAGGATTAAAGGCTGTTATGGTGGGTGGATGGCTCCACCCAGCTCTTAGTCTAACTTCATAGAATTTATCTTTTTAGCCCAGGTACTCTGGGAATTTTAGGGTCCATTTAATGACCACCATCTGCTGCTCACTAACTCTATTTAAGTATTAGGCAGCAGGGCCTTTTAAAAGACTCACAAGTATTTTGCCTTTTGCTGGCTGCTGGACAGACAGAATCAGAATCCATCATCCTTCCACCGTGCGTCCATTGCTCATCCATCGCTTGGATACATCAGTCCTTGTTCAGGTGCCAGGAAGAGAGCTCCTCGTGTCCCAGCAGCCACTTATCAATGGGGTTGGCCACACCCCCTCCAGGTTGGCCACACCCCCTCCAGGGTCCCAGAAGTGTCTTATGACCTTATCAGCTGACACCTTAATCCCACCACACAATACCCTATTTTTCTTTTTATAAAATTCATGTGTTCAATATACTGTAAAATATTGTGTATCATCTTGAATGTAAATTATTAGCTTTACTTTGGTATATATTAAAAAATTAAATGACAGTTTGGTAGAAATTGTAATTCTTTTTCTCTAGAATTGCAGTAGCTTGAATTTCTTATGCTTTATTTTCCCAGATGTAATTATAATTTTCATAATCAAAGAAATGGCAGGAATTGAGATAACTTCTTTGGGACTTCTAACTACCAAGAGTTAACAGGTCAAAAATCTTCCAGTTTACGTTTTTCTCTTATAAATGTCAATTATTAATTTGTTCAATAGCTACTAATTTCCTTTTTGTAAATTGCACTTTTGTTCAAGAAATATGAACTGTCTGAATTATAAATATTAATTATTATTTTGTTGTAAAGTGAGGATTAAAAACAGGACCAAGGAGATTTCTGGTCACTTAAAATTTATCCTTATGGCAGGTAAAAGACCATCAAACCAGAAAAGCATATGTCACCTCCTTTTAAGTCCTATGTGAATAGTACTGTATAGGTGTGGGAATTTCAAAAGTTTTATTGAAGTAATTTTGAGAGAAGTCTGATGTTTTCTAGTAAGAGTACTGCCAAGGGAAGCAGTTACACATAATCTGCTTTGGAAATAACATATTTAAATCATACAAAAATTTTAGAATTTAAAACTGTGATCAGTTGAGATTAGAGAGTGATATTTAAAACAAATTCAGTAGGACATTGAAGAGAGTGAACAGTTTTAACTTGTTATGAAGCAGAAGATATTGGTCTTTTTAAAATAATAATGAAGAGGAAGTATGAAAAATGGTTTACCCACCCTTTACGTTTAAAGAAAAAATGAACCAAGCTACTTTCTTCATATTAGCATTCAGCTCCTTCCAAATTCCCAATATCTTGATTTATTTTTAGTGCCCTGACAAATTTGCTACAATTTACCATTCCATGTTTTTAATCTATCTGATTGTATTATAGTTCAGGCTTTGTAGTCCACACTGTATGAATAGAAACAGTGATGTCATGTATTTATCTTCATAGCATAATGCAAATGTTTATCTCTGAAGCCCTTGTCCAGATTTTTATCAACATCAACTAAGTATTCATTAGTAATTTAATAATAAATTCCTTCCAAGATGCCATTCTATTTTAATTGACGATATATATTTGTGGTTCCTCTCTATATTTTATAGCTAGAGATGTAATTGCTTTTGTTACTAAATAATATTAAGTTGCTGGATTTATTCCAAAGTCATTACACATTATCTTATTAAAAGACAATTTCCCAGTTTCAAAACTAGGTATTATAAACAATTTGTTTCTCTTGTGAGTTAACATGGAGATATAAAACTTGTAATCATTTTTAAGACTCAAGAAGGATAATCATTTTTTTTCACCACATGTATGCTTATTCCATGAGGAACTGTTGATCTTTTGCAAAGTTGTCTTATCTTTTTTATTCACACAAAGGCTGTAGAAATTTCTATCTCTGCTTAATTTTCTTCTAAGTTTATGTTTTTCTTCATTTGTGTGTATGTATATGCATATGTGCAGGCACACCTATGCATGGGGTACATTTGGAAGTCATAGGACAATTTGTAGACATTAGATCTCTCTTTCAAAATTGTGATATCCAGGTTTGATGTAGGTTCCAAACTAAACAAATGAGCCATTACACTCACTCCCCCCCTTTAAACAATTTTAAGAATTGAACTTTTGGTTCTATATGATTTTAATTGTGATGAGGATACTGTTCTACCAATATTCTATGACCTTGGGCTCTAGGGTACACAAAATGCCTAGGGATGATATATCTTTAATATATCAGTGTATTAAAGACCTTTATTTTCACCATTCATTTTCAAAGTTTTGATGGCCAAAATGATAAATTACCTTTTGCCTTTGAATTCCATACAACAATGCCTTATGATAGAGATCACAATAGTGTGGCTTCTTGCTAAACTTTGAACATTTCTGGAATTTTCAAGTGTTAACTAATTACTTTATATAGAGTATGTCTCTCTGCTGATTAGCAACCTTAAAAAATTAGAAAATAAAAGTGACAGATTTCAAGAGTAGATTTCACCCCAAAATGAATCTTGAAAATAAATCTCTCATGCTAATAATAATAATAATCTTGTTCAAAAACTAGTTTTCTTATATATTTAGGTAAAACCATGGATATCAAAACAATAGCTCCACTTGAAGAATGGAAAGCCTATTGTGGAGGGAAGTCTAGTGAATGTAAGAAAGTTTATAAGCCTCTGCATTTAATCTTATCTTTAAAATTTTTTGTTGAAGCTGGGCTATCTGGAGTCCTCTTTGTCAAACATTTGGTAGCTGTCTACATAGGTGATGCTGAGTATTCCTGATCAAAGTTAGGAGACTAATGAAACCCGGATTGCTGTATGGTTTCCTTGTATTTTCTACTTTCATCCGCTGTGGGCCTCTTTCTGGCAATACTGACATAAAGAAACCAGAAGATATGTGGTAGCCATAATTTAAGGGGTGATATTTATTAGATTCCACAAAAAATATTTCCCTTCCTGTAATAACTGCAAATCTCTTAGGATCGTAAATAATCACACCTCTTTATGTGACTGTATATTATTCTCACCTTTCAAATAAAAAAAAGCTAAATACATGCTTTGTTCAAGTTATGATTATGTCAAATAAAATGTGTTAAAGCTGCTTTCTGTTATTTTCATTATTTTTTATGTTTGTGCACCAAAAGTGCTCCCAGAAAGTTTATATTTTAAGTTATGTATCAAAATGAAGTTTGAAATTTCTTTTCTTTTCTTTTTTTATTTTGGGACAGGTTTTTCTGAATAACTCTGGCTTTCCTGGTACATACTCTGTAGATCAGGTTAGCCTCAGAGATAGCCCACCTCTACCCTCCCCCCCCAGTGATGCGATTAAAGATGTGAGCCACTAATGCCTGGATTGAAATTTTTTTAGTACTTCCATTCCCATTTGAATACAGGACTGCCATTTCAAATGTTTCATGTGATTCTTTTGAAGTCTAATTTCCACATTTTAAAAATTGCTTCACCTTGGCACTTACTCAGAAATGAATGAAAATATCTTGTGGTATGTCTTATTCTTTAGTTCACTTTTAGAACTCCAACTATTTATAAGGCTAAACAGAGCTATAAATTATTTATTCTGCGACAAGTAGTCATTCCTACATCTTTTATTTAACATGTTACATAGACATTGCTAGACCTGAGACTTAGGAGTTTAGGATTGATTTAAACATATCCTTGATGATAGGAAAGCAGTGTGAATACCCTGTTGGAATTCTACCCCAGTAAAAGATGATATATATTATGATATTATGAAAATCATAATATATACTCTTCAAATTATCCCATGGGCATATAACTGGAGAAGTATCTTTTCAAGAAGTATATTAGATCTGAGAAGTCTCATGTGCTTCAGAACCTGGATCTCATGGAGGCACACTCTCAGCTGCCTCCTCCTGATCCTCAGCTTCTTATTCCTTGAGAAACGTAGCAGGAATAAAAATTGTGAAAATGCAAAAACAATTGTATGTGTGTGTGTGTTTGTGTGTGTGGTGTGTGTGGTATGTGTGCAGTGTGTGTGGTGTATGTGTGTGTGGTGTGTGTGGTGTGTGTGTGTGCGGTGTGTGTGTATGGTGTGTGTGGTGCATGTGAGTGTGGTGTGTGTGTGTGGTGTGTGTATATGGTGTGTGTGGTGCATGTGTGTGGGTGTGGTGTGTGTATGGTGTGTGTGGTGTATGTGTGTGTGGTGTGTGTGTGTGGTGTGTGGTGTGTGTGTATGTGTGTGTATGTGTATAGTGTGTGTGTGGTGTATGTGTGTGTGGTGTATGTATATGTTTGTGTGTGGTGTGTGTGTGGTGTGTGTGCAGTGTGTGTGTGGTATGTGTGTGTATGGTGTGTGTGTGGTGTATGTGTGTGTGGTGTGTGTGTACATGGTGTGCATGGTGTATGTGTGTGTGTGTGACGTGTGGTGTGTGTGTATGTGTATGGTGTGTGTAGTATATGTGTGTGTGTGTGGTATGTGTGTGGTGTGTATGTACATCTGTGTGGTGTGTGTGCAGTGTGTGGTGTGTGTGTATGTTGTGTATGTGTGTATGTGTGTGTATGGTGTATGTGTGTGTGTGCATGTATGTGTGTGTGGTGTGGGTGTATATGGTGTGCGTGGTGTACATGTGTGTGTGTGGTATGTGTGTGGTGTTTGTGTGTGTGTGTGGTGTGTGGTATGTGTGTGTATGTGTATGGTGTGTGTGTGGTGTATGTGTGTGTGAATGTGTGTGGTGTGTGTGTACATCTGTGTGGTGTGTCTGTGCAGTGTGTGTGGTGTGTGTGTATACGGTGTGTATGTGTGTGTATGGTGTATGTGTGTGCATGTATGTGTGTGTATGTGTTTGTGTGTGGCATATGTGTGTGTATGTGTGTGTGTGTTTGTGGTGTGTGTGTATGGTGTATGTGGTGTGTGTGTGGTGTGTATGGTGTGTGTGTAAGGTATATGTGGTGTGTGTGTGTGTGTGTGTGTGTGTGTGTGTGTGTGTGTGTGTAGTCCCTGTTTCTCATATGTTCTAGAGGAGAACCCATCCCTATCATTCAAATTCATGAAGTCTAAAACGGTCCAGAAATCCAACAGGGAAAGTAAAGACCACTGGAAGGAAAAGAGGTTCTCATGATAATGTCAGTTCTCAAGATGCCAGTGTATGTAGTGAGGGGAAGGGAAGAGGGGAGAAATGTTCTGAGACTAGGAAGAGGAGAAAATGCGTGCTTATCAGTGTCATTGCTTGAACTCCAGCCAACATCTTCAGGAGCTGAGAGCAAAGTTGTAACTTCCTTTTAGATTGCCTCTGAGCTTTCCATGCTATGGTAACCAGACGATGCTGCTTTAAAACGGAACCATCCATCAGATGAGAGATTGGTAGCACAGACTTCTGTGAACACACGGAAAAGAGACCTTTTGGTGAATAGTATATGTACATCACTTACATTATAATTTTCTTTAATATGGTGTGCAGGGCAAGATGGTTCAATGATAAAAGTTATTTGATCATTAGAACCTACAATATTCTTTATGCGATTGAAAATATATGCAGGAAAATATGGGATCTTTTCTTTTTATTTTTAAAAACTGGTTATATTAATTTTATAGGTCTTAAAACTTATTTCAGTATGTTCAATAGAATATATTTATTCTAAAATGATGTAAGTAAAACAGATGGTCAAGCTACTAGTAGTTTTGTGTGTCATTTTGTAGGATGATTTAAAGCTAACTGGTAAATTATAAGCTACAAATATTTTGATGAAATTCTGTTTGGCTAATGTACATGCATTTAATTCTTTTAAGGAACTGATTCATCATCTAATGAAGATAAATGATGTAAACAAGAATTATATGATTAGTTACAGGACTAGAAAAGCACTTGGGGGAAATTTTCTCCCAAAATTGAAAATGCTGAATCTAGCATGGGAAAACATTTTAAAAATATCAAAAGAGACATAAGATTTCTTGGAATAATTACATAATAGATAATGTAAGAAAAGAGTCTGGAAAAATAGAAAAGGTACTGAAGACTTTAACCTGACTGCAGTATAAGAACTTAGAAATCATGAGATTCTCGGTAGAGACACTATTTTCTATCATTCTCTACATTTCTTGGGGTTACACCTCGAGCCCTGCACGTTCCAGACAAGCACTCTGCCACAAAACCGCATGCCCAGTCCTAGAATCCAGAATGGCACAGTGAAGTGAAAGTTCTCACAGAGAGTAGGAAAGGCTAAGTCCTTGAGGTCATCAGGAACTGAAACAGCTACATACACGATTGTTCAGGACAATGGAAGAAGCGTTGCACAGCTACAGGAAAATGAAAGGGATTTGTGAGGTTAACAATTGTTAGACACCAGGAACCTCAATAACCATGGCCTGGGCATCACAAATATCAACTACAAATTTAATTTTTCTTTCTGCAAGCCGTCTTACTGTTCTATACAGGAGAGATGCAATTTTATTACACTTAACAACAGCTCTACAAGCATTGCTGCAAGCAGAATAAAATATGACATTAAAATGTCATTTATAAAACATCCAGCTTAAGGACTTAGCAGACATAGAGGGACAAATACAGATACAGACAAGCAAGGAGCAGGTCTAGATATTTTAATGATGTAAATGTGGCACGCGATCATAAAATAACTACACTACGCATAAGGAAATAGATTACATGTCTCGATGTCTTTATGTAATATCAAAACACTGAAAAGATAAAAAACATAAAGAAATCAAGTTTCTAGGAAAGCAAAAATAAAAATAGTTAATTAAACATCGCAATTTCTATTTAATTGAATAAAAGTCAGAAATTTCTGCTCATAACTATAATGAAATTAGATGAGTGATAAAAACAAACTACTCAGGAGCCTGGAGAAGTGATGCGAGAGAAGGCCCTGAAGAACTGACATGTTCAACAAGAAGCAGAGCATGTGTTCAGATTGCTAACCACAGTCTCCCTGACATGGGGAGTTTAAATTCTAGAAGCAAATAATGGGAGTGTAAAAATGTAGTATAAGAAGCAAAAGTCTCTAAAAGTATCTAAAATGAGCAACTGGAGAAAAGACCACAATGAAAGGACTGTGTATTAGAATACCAGAATGGAAAAGCAGCCGTCAGCAGATGCATGGTTACATTGTAGCGTGTTGTATTTAGCACTGTGTGTCTCAGCTAGCTGCACAACCAGGCTTAAGTGGGTTTCATAACACATTTGAAATAATTAATTTGTTGAACCTTAAGTTTACAGTTGTTTGCCTACTACTCTTCCATGTCAGCATAACAGATGTTATAGACATACTTAGATAAGAATGGAGTTTTCTCTGTAGAACAGATGCTTCATGATTGGCATCCTCAAGGAAAAGCTGTTTCAAGATCTTGAAACCGTGAGAAAGCAATCTGAGTGCTCTGCAATCCCCAAAATACAGACAACCTTCAGTCAATTTCCAGAAGATGAGGAGAAACATGACCAATTCCTATATAGATTTCACAACAAAAGTAGATTGCTAACCCCTCAATTCCAAATATAAAGCCTCAGAAGACAGAAAAAAATTGTATGTTTTTAGCTACCTGTTTGAAATTCTGTTATGGTGTCTCTGTGTAGCTAGAAACACAGTTACAGAGATGTCAAACATTCCTACTTTATTGTTTTGTTGTTAATTCAATAGTTTGCTTTTAGCTAATTAACGTTATAGTACACTCTTGCTAAAGTTTCAAAAAATTTAATGAATAACAGAATGGGGTTCAAGTAAGAACATTATTTAGTTAGCAGCCATCTTAAACAGAAAATTATGTATTATAATTTTCAAAAATTAACAAGTAAATCAGAATACATCAGAAAGATTTGGTATTGCTTATGTTATACATATTGTACTGGTTTACTAATATATTCCCTATGCTTCTATAGTATTAATGTATACATTAATCAGATCACTGAATTACCAATTCACATTTTTAAGTTGAATACCTTATTATGTCCTATCTAAAATCCTTTCTGGCTGTAATCTGGGACTGCAACAACGGAGTCATTATATATACATATGCTTTTATAATATTTACTTTTCTAAGCATTTTAAGATACAATATGCATCTTATAAAATATATGATATAATTAAACTTAAAATTATTTTAAAAGTAGACAGGAAAGGCACTGGAGAGATGGCTCAGAAAATAAAATGTTCTCTGTAGGAGTTTGTTATTCCATTTCCAGCATCTAGCTTTGAAAAAGACTTGGTATGGTGATGAATTCTTTCGATCACAGAGCTTGCAAGGAAGAGAGAGGCAGATGTCTGAGGTTCACTGGCCAACAAGCCTAGGATGAATGGCAAGGCCAATAAAACACCCTATCTTAAAAATCATGTACATAGTTCTTGAAAAGGAATATCAAACATTAAGCGCTAGTCTCCAAAAATGTACATATGCATACATAATAGTAGGTGCATCATAGACACATAAAAATGCACCTACCTGCTTAAAAAAAAAAAAAGAAGATGTGATAGTCAAAACTTTTCTCACATATAGATCTCTGGGAGACGTTGAATTGGGCAAATGGAATTGAAATAATATTAAGGTGATAAAAATCATACAAGATTTATAGAAATTCTAGATAAATACAAAACTGATACTAAACCTCACTAAGTTCTTGGTATGGAAAAGTGAAGGTTTCCCCAACCTCTGAAAAGCAACGATTGTACATACAGAGATTGGAAAGCATTGGAAACCAAAATTCAATAACAATTAGAAGCGATGATATATCCTGTCCAGTGGCAAGTTGCTGATTTCATCATTAAGTCCCCAAATAAATGTGCTAAGCATCATACTTAATCATAACACAGCCTTAATATTTATCCTTGATTCTCTCTCCTTTGTTTTTCTGTCTGTCTGTCTGTGAGTATCCTTTTCTCTGTGTCTTTCTCATTTGTTTTAATACAAGACCAATATATTGAATGAGTTTTGAAATTACAGATGAACGCTTTTCTCTGTTTTAGTGACTGTGTGGCTACAAAAGTCAACAGTATAGTATGACAACAATGCACACAGCATTCACATTAGATGATAAAAGTTCCTGAGATGAAGTAAGAATACAGAAGGATTACTTAGTCGTGTGGAAACACTGTGTTTACATAGGGACTTGAGACTTTACAGAGTGTGGTAACATCTGCAAAAGGTCCAAAACATAACTCCTGTGGATGTTGATAGACAACTACACTTTACTTTTCTCTAGACTATTTCATATTAAATCTTTATTTGGTTTTGTTGGGGTAAGTGATGAATTATTTATTTGGGCATAGATTTTGACAAGTCAAGTTGTCATGTATAGTAGTAAAATTATGCTTTATATAGAAATATAAATATTTCAATATAGTATTTGACCAAAAAAACATAGGTAGTAAATAATCTAGGCTATGTCTAGAACTTTGTTTTGTTAACTTCAAACGTCCTAAGGTCTTTTCTTCCTAGCTGTCTGTGATGCTGTTATCACTCACATTTCTGACCTGAAATTTTTAATATTAATTGTGGGACTTGGATAGTTTTAATAGATTCTCTGCTTATTATCTTCTCTAATGGTTTAAGTAGAGTCAGGAAACTAAGAAAATAAGCAATTCTGGGTTCAACATTCAGTGCTTCCCACTGTGTTTCTGGGTCTCTTCTCTTTCTTGCTTTCTCTCTTTTGCTCTTTAGTCATTTTAGAAATGGTTTCTATCTTAACCTCTCACGTTATCTGCTCCAGGGATTTATATGCACCACTCTCTGATGGAAATCTACATCCAGTCATCAGCATATTAACCCCACTCCCCACCCCACAAAACTTTCACTTCCCTTGACTTCTTCTGTAGATCCTGGCTTTTTTCTTTTCCATTACTCAGCTTCCCTTGGACATACCTCAAGGGTCAATCACAGAATGGATAGAAGTAAAAGCCTATATTAGTCTCTGAGTTACTCTTTACCCACAAAGCATGCCAGTCAGTATTTGTTTTTGTAAAGGCTTGTTTATATATAATGGGATCATGTTGTTTAGAAAATTATAATGATGGTGGAATAAAGCTGAACAATGGCACAAAAAATTTAATTTTGGTTTATTATGATTTTCATTTTCTGGAATGCTATGTTGTGAAATGGAATTCTAGAATACATTTAAAGTGTGTAATGTATAGTAACCTGTACATGTTAGGAAATATCATAAGATAACTGCTCTCGTGGTAGATTCCTGATTCCTGTGGAAGGTCATTGAAAATTAGTGACTGATTGCTTAAAAGCAAGATATGATTTGTCCTTTAACTGTTTAAATTTGTGTTTGGTATAGGTTATACCGAAATAATACATATCAGATAATGGCATATACAATTTATCTAACTATTCATGGTACATTTTTACATATAATCACACTTTCCAATCTTGCATGCAAAAGGACACTTTATGACATGGACTCTCAGGCTAAAGCTCAGAGAAAATCAGGTACCTATGCAGAGGACTGAAAATCAGCATTTTCTGGACTTCCCAGATTCAAATAAATTTTTGATATTTCAATACATAGTTCTGTTTACAGTTTAACTGGGATAAAAGAATAAAATAAAATTGGAACTGCAGCCATAAAACAGCTATAAGTATTCCACCATTCCTATGGGACTGTTTCTTATTCAACTCTCTCCACTGCTGTTAAAGGCCACATCAGGATAGACAATCCCATCTAGGTGAATTATACCTTTATATTTAGTGATGTAAAATATCTATTTGTAATTATTTATTGTAATTCTATTAAAGAGTATTTTATTTCCTCATTTAAATAATGTATGTAAGTGTTACTTGAGGCTTGGAGAGATGGCTTAGAGGTTAAAAGCATAAGCTGCTTTTGGAGGACACCCAGGTTCATTTCCCAGGATCCCTAGTGGAGGGTTCACATCAATCTATAAGTCTATCTCTAGAAAGTCTGACCTCCACTTTTGGCTTTTACTGATACTTGTACATATGTGGTACATAAATATATACTCAGGCCCACAAACATACACATAAAACGATGTAACAAAATAAACCAGTTAAAAAAATTCTTAGGATTTTTAAATGAAGGCTCTTTATTAAATGTGATTATATAACAAATAGAGATTTTTAAAACATTCACATAGCGAATTCAGTAGAAATTTAAAGCTTTTCTCAGTGTCAAACAAAAGTTATCCCTAAAAAAAGCATTCCATAGTCTATCAATAAATTAAGCTTATAAAATGTAATATGTTATTTTGTATCAAAATGATATATAATTTATATTATTTATGATTTTATGGACATGGTTGAGTAGTTGAGCTTTTGTATTTTTACTTTTAAAACTGATGAAATTTATTATGACATTTACATATATGTAATCTCACTACTCTTTGCTTGTGTATGTTCTTGTGTTCCCTCTTAGCCTCTCATTTCCTTTTATTCTTACCATGCTGCCCACTCACCTTCTCTAAAACATCTCTTTAAGCTTTATGTGATACACATATGAAGGAGGGGATGTTTCTTATAAAAACTCATAATATATGAGGTTGGTGTGATTGGCATGAAGATTCCAGGCCATATTTTATACTGAAGTTATTCAAGTGTGGTCCAGCAAATTAAAAAAGGGTGTCAGCAATTAGATATATCTTAATTGGGAAATGACATTGAAGCAGCAAATCTTTAAGAGAAATAAATGCCTATACTAGAGAGATTCACTACTGAGTACTACCAACCAGATCTATAAAAGAACCAGATGTCAAACTGTTGCTCTTTATGATAGGGCAGGGCATTATGCATATGTGACCCTTAAAATTCCACTGTGGAGCCCATACTTCTGATAAAGACCTTCAATGGTGTGGCTGATACAAGATTAACTCAAAAAAATCAATAGTCCTCATATATAAAAATATAAATTGGCTGAGGAAGAAATCAGAAAAATAACATTCTTTACAATAGCCACAAATAATATAAAATATCTTCCAATAATTAATCAAATAAGTGGAATTCCTGTGTGACAATAACTATAAGTTTTTACAAAAGAAATTGGATGAGATATCAGAAAATGAAAAGTTCTCCAATGTTCATGAATTATTATTCATGAACAACATAACAAAAATGGCATTGACACCAGAGACTATGTCCTGAATAGAACACTAGCAGCACAGACACTGAGACCTTCAATTAATAAATGGGACCTAATAAAACTAAAAACACTTGCAAAGGACAGTGTCAATAATGCAAAACTGTATCCTATAAAATGGGAAAAGATCTTCACCAACCCCACATTTGGCAGAGAGCTGATCTCCAAAATATATAAAGAACTCAAGTAACTAAACATCAAAATACCAAATAATTAAATTTAAAAATGGGGTATAGAATTAACAAAACACTTTTCAACAGAAGAACCTCAACTTTCAGAGATACATTTAAAGAATTGCCCAATATCCTGAGCCATTGGGGAAATGCAAAACAAAATTTCTCTGCTATATCATCTTACACCTGTCAAAATGTTTACAATAAAAACACTAATTACAGCTTATACTCGAAAGGAAATGGAGTAAGGGGAACATTTCTGCTCTGGTGGGAGTACAAACTTGTACAGCCAATTTGGCATTTCTCAGAAAAGTTGGAATAAATCTATCTCAAGATCCAATGATATCACTCTTGGGCAAATACTCAAAAAGCATTCAATTTTATACTACAAGGACACTTGTTCAACTATGTTCATAACAGCATTATTCACCATAATCTAAAAACAACCTACATGCCCTTCAATAAAAGAATTAATAAAGAAATGTGGTATATTTATACAATTAAATATTACTCAGCTTTTTTAAAAAAAATGATACCATGATATTTTCAGGAAAATAAATGAAAACAGAAAAATGTCATCCTGGGTGAGGTAACTCAGACTCAGAAAGACAAGCATTGTATGTACTCACTTACAAGTGGATATTAGCTGTAAAATACAGGATAATCAACCTACAGTCCACAGCCCCAAAGAAACTAGATAACCTGGGCTCAAAGGGTGGGCACTTGGATTTCCTGGGGAATAGGAAATAGACCTTCTGGGTAAGCATCGGACATTGTAGGGTGCAAGTGGGAAATGTGAGCCTTGTTTGTTGATTTGTGAGTGATAAAGAGGGGAGAGAAATGAAAGAGATCTTGATGTGGGGAGCATTGGGGTTAGGGAAATATCTGGTGCCGGGGAAACTTTCAGGAATCCATAAGAACGAACCCAGTTAGACTCCTAACTATAGAGGAGAAGGCCCCTGAACTGGCCTTCTATCCTGCATGGACCCAACCTTGGCCTTCTGCATGTGTGACAACTATGAAGCTTTGTTTGTTTATGGGTTTAGAGCCTATACCTGGCTGTTGAGCTGGCTTTTGGCAGCTTATTTCCAATGTTGAGCTGCCTTTCCCAGTCTTTGTGCAGGGGCAGATGCTTGGTTCTGTTTCAGCTTGTTGTGTCATGCTTTGTTGGTGCCCAGGTGAGGTCTTCCCTTTTCTAAATGAAGATGGAGGGATAGACATGGGTAGGGGAATTTGAACATAGAGCAGATGGGGGATGAAAGAATGGAAAGAGACGAGGGGGGGAACCTCGGTCAGAATGTAAAATAAATATAAAAAGGGCTAACATTAATATTAGCTCTTTTTTAATAGATTGATTGTTAACCAATACCCCTGATATTTTTCAGTGAAGTCCTTCATGTCCTATACAAAGCTGTATATTCCATAACTGCTCCATTTGTTTATTTTGTGTTTTGTCCACAGCATACTTGTTATTATTATTGGATAGCATTTTCCCCATATTCACTACCATTTCCATTTCTTCCCTTGACCTTTAGGCTCAAGTAACTCACATATATAGGGCTCAAGTAATATATATAATGTCTTATTGGACATTACTTGGAGTAGTGTTTCCTGATCCCCTAGATACAAGTGAGAATCTTCGATGTATTTCCAGTGCAGCGGTGCTCCAGTATCTCATGTACTCTGCACAGTACTAATGTTTGTGTTAAGTGCTTTACCGTATGATGATGTGATCCCCATCTCCTTTGTTTATTGCTGAATTTTCAGTATTTTCTGAAGTGCCTGGAAAAATAATGGACACTTAATGAACATTTGCCAGATCAATGTTAAATTCAGCAACTGCCTAATACTCTTCCTCTACTGTAAAATGTCTGCTTCATTGCTTGTCAGTATTCCTATTTTTAAAGACGTGCATCATGAATACTACTTCTTTTTGACATATTCATATTCTATATACTGCTTTTGCTTTTCTAACAAAATGCTTTTCAGGCTTCAGTTCACTAAAAATAATTTTTATGCCGTGCTGAAATGTGCAATAATCCAAAGAACACTGGCCTGACTTGCTTTTTATGGGCTTTTGGTCACCATAAAAGAGGCTTTACTATATTTAGGAACGGAAAACAAGATTAAATGTAGAGAGGATCGCACAGGTTTAACTTAATTTTTATTATTTTAAGACTCATTCAGAATACCAGTATTTACTCCAGAATCATATTTACTTAGGACTTGAAATACTCTGGAAAAGTAAATGATGGCATCCTATACTGCACCATGAGGAATGGTTCTTAGGCATTCTATCTAGCAATGTCAGCCCTTACACAATTGTTTTCATCCTGGAGCTTCCTTGAGGGACATTCCTTAATGTATACATGTATGAAACAGCCTTCAAACATCCTCAGAGGAGAATAAGATGAAAAGTACTTGCTACATCAGTACCCAAAGGATGCAGAAGTGTTGATTTCCTAGATTATTGGTGATGATTTTAGTACCATGTCTATGTGATCTCTCATTATAACTTCTTAGTAAAATGCAGGCTAACTGTACTTTATTCTCTATTATTATGTCTTATACTTTCATTATTAATGCTTTGCAGTTCAATTTTTTTTTGTTTTACATTATATCATGTATTATTAGATCATGTGTTACCAGTAGTTCTAAGAATATTCCTTTGTGTTTGTGTGTCTCTAGGTACTTGGAATTTTCCTTTGCTATGTCAATCACTTGACTTTGCAGGAGGAAATGTCAGATAGCACGTGTTCTAACCTTAATCTCACTAAAAGCCTTTTATGTGCTAAATTTCAAACACTCAATTAACATATTAATAAATAGAAATTTCTATCTGCCAAGTCTAACTAAATTTATTATTAGCATATAAAGATGTCTAGCTGAGAGATTTAAATTTCTTTTTGTTATGAATATCTATGTTCTGCCTATTCTGGTCATCCATAATCCTTCAGCTATGCAATTATTTAAACCTGTTTCATGCTTCAAAGTTTAATAAGTGTTAGTGTGGGTTATGAAATGACCATTTGAAATTTAGGAGCAACATATTTCAAAATTACAACTTTTGTAACAAATAGAAAGCAATTAAAATTACTGTAAAGGGGTAATTTTGAAATAAGGAACAGTTTTACAAGTTAGTTTCACTTTGTGTAGGCTTTAGGTAAGATAACCACATGTATCTGGCATTCATTATAAATGCACACTGTTTCAGAGACACCAAAGAGTGTTGGATATGCTTCTTCTGCATACTTAATTCAGCAACAGTGGATGAAGGTATCTTTGGATACACAGCAATGATCATTTGAAGGAAAGATTAAACAGTATTTAAGTAATCACAAATATCAATAACATTAAAACAAATAATTTTCATTTTCAAAATAAATATAAATATTTTTATGGTAAACATAATGTGTGCAAATATGCATTTGTGCCCTAAATTTACATACTTAGGTCAAATTAATGAATGGGACCCATATTTATACGTACTCATTCATATGCGTGGTGTCTCTGTCTCTTTCTAAGACTGTCTCTCAGTTTCTCTCTCTCTTTCTCTGTGTACTGAATTGTGTGTGTGCGTGTTGGGGGAAGTCTGTATAACAAGTGCTGCATAAAGAAACTATTTTGAGGGAGTAAGACAATGTCAGTACCCACAGAGCCCAATTTAGCATTCATATTTATGATGTGCAAAACCAAGGAACAAGCTCCCATCCTGTTCAGTGTAGCTCAGGAGAAAGAAAACACCTTACCCAGTGCGGCATGAGCAGAAGCAATGCACCACATTTCTACAGAAATTTTAAGAATGCGACTATGTTCTGCTACTCTTCTCTTCCCATTCTCTGAGAACTTTATTTTCTCTAGCCACAAGTTACTCCATTATCCCAGACTATGTATCACAAACAAACACTAGGGGAGAAGCACATCTTTGAGTTTGAAGATCACGAGAGTTAGTATTCTTCTGATCATAACAGTATAACGAAAGGTTGTAATATTTCAGTATGACTAAGGTATTCGGGGGAGATGCATTAATAAACATGGAAACATTTCATAATTTTTTTGTCTTCATTATTGTTGGTATTTCAAGAGAGACATTTGAGTTTGATCATTTTGTACAATACAAATAAGCACATGTTTCTCTTTCCTTATTACCTCTACTGGTTCCTAAACTACTCAATGTTAAAATTTCATAGTAAACCAAAATATGTGTCAATATTGATAAAATATGCATAAAATCATATAGCATTTATTTACCCACAAATTATATAGATATTTTATACTGATATAAAATAGTTTTCTATTCTGTGTTACAGGCCCTGTGTATGACTCCCATATAAATCTCTACATTTTTCTGTAGAAGTTGTTCACTATTATAGATGTTACCAATGAGTCTTCTCATCAAGTAAATCAGTCATGCACTGAGGGTCCAAATTCGTATGTCTCTAGGCAATCAAGTACACAGACATTTACTTTTCAACATACAGGGTCATAAGCAGGCTTTCCAACAGAATGTTCATATGCTTTGCTTTCTCTAAGGTTCAAAATGTTAGGTCTTTCCTAAATGGCACATACTGCCTTTGTGTTTTTAAGGAAAACCTCTCTTTTGGAATTTTAACTTGATATTACCTAAAGTCAGTGTTATGGATATAGAGAATATAAGGCATGTTCACTTTCCCTGCATTGTTTGCAAAATAAAGTGTTGTATTTTGGAATATGTTGCATTTAAGAGAATAGAGAAAGAAAGCAAACAACAAAAAGAAAAACTACCTATGTTTGATGTAAATTGTACCCTTTATGTAGTAAACATTTTAGCGGAGGCCTTCATGTGGAAAAAAAATCTATCAGTAATGCACTGTTAACAGCAACTTTGAGTCCTTATTTTGGGGAAAAAAGTAGGAAGATTTAAAGAATGTGTTTTGTTGTGAAGGACATGCATTAAGAGACTTGAGAAACTAGATTTTTAGAGTGTATCGAAAAGCCTTGTGTCACGGAGAGATGGAATGCACAGGAAGACCTTAAATAACCAAAAGCCCCCAAAGCAAAGATGAGCTTCTAAAAAGTAATAGCAGCAAAGAGAAGACAGAAGAGAACCCACCCACTGCTCTTGCAGAGGACCTGAATTTAGTTATGAGAGCCTCATGATGCAACTCACAGGTGTCTATAACTATCGCTTCAGGGTATTTGATGACTTTCCAAGCCTCAACAGTAATCTTCACAGAAGTGGAATTATTCATACAAACACATAAAAAACATACTACCTATCAACAATCAAAGTGGTTACTTTGGCTCTGGAATAATTTTGTTTTAAGATCTTTTAAGAATTCAAGTATGCGTTGGTATTAAAAGAGAACCAAGATACCAAACACAAGTTCATATGATTGATGAGATTTGAAAGGTAATGGTACATGGTATATCTTACAACATTGTAGGTAAAGTCATTGTAGATAAGAAATGGGTAGAGAAGTCAAAATAGCTACTGTAGCCATGAAACACCAATTATTTTATATATAGCAAATGTAGTATTTCAGGGATGGAATCTCCTAGAGGCAGAATAGTTCTTTAGACAGCAATGGAGATTTATGCAAAATCTACTTTAGTCTCTTAATCATGAACACCTTGATGTCTACACTGTCTGACATCAGAATGTGTACAGACCACAGATACTCTGGGTTCTCCTTGTGACATTCAAGTTCCTTCATCTTAGCTCTTGGTGTAGCTTTTATAGGGTCATCAGATTGTCATCACAAATGACCTGAGAATAAAGTGCATTTGGAGACAGATTGGGTTCCAAATAAACACTATACATAAATATAAACTCTAGAAAAAACAAAGTGTCTCACTTATTTCAGTATTGACACATGCTCAGCACCTTTTGCCAAAGTTGTCCCTAATGCCCCCTTTCCTGCACCCTCAGCCCACTGATGTGTGGTCATATTCTGAAAACTGTTATTAGAAGTCTCTTTTCGTCCCTGCTTCACTGACATCTCTGAATATATGAGTCAATTGCTCTTTTATTTTTATTTTGTACTTTGTAAAAAGAATTTTAATTACCTCATTTTGAATAGCTAGTTTTGATTTTGCAAGTTCCAATTGTCTTAAAGTCTGTACTAACATATTTTTATATATAAATTTTAGTTTAAACCTCCTAGCCCTGAAGAGCTACTCACTAAATTTTCCTCAAAATATCACTAAATGCTTGGAATAAATGTTATATAATGTAATCATCTCATCAGTTATTTTCCAGACTTGAAACCTAACCTGTTTGCTGTGGTGTCATGTGAATCACTTGTCCAGATCCCACCCTCCTTTCAACCTCCTCGTGTCTCTGCAGTCTGCCTGGACCAAACTTTGTGATCACTGCTTGCATCTGAAACCTCACAAAATACACCTTCTACATGTCCCTGAGTTTCATTTCTCATAACAAGAAGTTACAACTTGATCCCTCAATCATATGGTAGATTTTTTAAAAGACTCAACCTTAAAAAAAATTAGCCAACATTCTTTTTGATTAAACTGTTCTGATCCTTTTTAAAGAGTAAATTGAGTAATAATCAAGGTTTAATACTCTGCCAGTAAACTCATCAGATCATTTATTACTCATCTGAGCATAGGAAGCCTGCTTAGCCTCTGACTTTGTTTATCGCATGTCAATTGGTAATGGCACTAATAATGATTGTCACATAAAATTGTTATAAATATCATAATTACAGTATAATTTCTTTGTATTGTATACATGCATATTGATAGTGAAGGGGGGAAGTTATAAGTATAGAGACCAGATGGTTGTGATCAGACCAGATTCATCTTCAAATATGTGGATAGTAATCAGTGAGATAATGACAACACAGGATAGACAACTTAAGATGAAAATTGATTTGAACACAATATACATTTTAAAATGGAGCCAAGGAAAATTTCTGAAAAATCATATCAGGAGCCACAGTTTTAAAGTGTGAAAATATTGAAAAAGGGGTTTCAGTTTGATATCTGCTAAATAGAATTCCAACTTTGTTGGGAATACTATAATATTATAGTTAGGAAGTGGGAAGTGAGGCTAGAAGATGGGGATATTGGTTTAGTATTGATTGTTGCCTTGGAGATATATTTTGGATAATAATCCAAATATCTAGAATATGATATTGTTTCTAGGATGAGAAAGATGTCAGAAACATACTCAGCAAAAATATTGGTGTAAGTATAGCTTCTGCAGCTTTCTCTCTGTTCATGAGCTCCAACACAATACCATGAGAGACATGTTTGTATCTGGTCCAGATGATTTCATGAAAGGTTTACTTTTGCAATTATTTTATTATGACCTTGACATTTAAACATCGTGCTGCCTGATGAAAATCAAATTATCAAATATTTGCTGTGTTCACTTTTTGTCTCATAAGTTTTGATCTCAAATGACTGATAAAAACTGATACTTGATTTTTATAACTTTCCATTTTCATGTATAAGCTTCAATATACTGAAACTGCCCATAAGTATCTGAAAAATATTTGATGACATTGAAATTGAATTTGGAATTTTATTTCTTGGAAACCTTGTTGATTTGTACGTTCTTAAATCCATAAAGATTCCAGACTCTGTGGGGAAAAGAAAGAGCTGGAGCACCTTGTTTTCATTCTGGGTAATATATTTTCAGAACTTCTCCCTGTAGAATATGGACTGTAATTCATAAATAAGAAATGAATCTACTGTTTCTTTGAATGATAACACCTTTGTAGATTAAGAGGCAAACATTTAACGTTTGATTACCCTAGATATTTATCATACAATGTTAAACTCAGTGATTTTAGTGATAGATTACTATAAAATTAAGTAATTGCTATTGACATCCTTGAACAAACTAAGGTTAGAAATCACCCTGATGTTTATTTCAGAATCTTTGTCAACCATGTGCTACATCTCAAGATTTCAAAAATATATTAGGACAGAGGAAACCTAAGGCAAAATCTCTGTGGTATGCTACAAAGAGCTTGACCACAAAGTCTAATGAAGAGTTCCTTAGAGTTTTTCTAGATAGTTCTCTTAGATTTATATTTTATTACTTCCCTTTAGGCCTTACTTTAATCATGATGTTTAATATGTTATATCAACATTAATTTAGTAGCAATTGACACTTTTTAATAGGTAGTTGATCTCTACAATTATTATTTTATCATAATAATTTCATATTATTACAAGAAATAGTTTGTATCTTCCTTAAAATAATCAAGTTCTTAGTGCATAGCTTAAGTGTATTGCATTTTAAAATAGGAAAGGTAAGGTTTATTTACATATATTAAAAATGTGTGGTGCATAGAAAATAAATAACAACATAATGGTACATTTTCTTTGGAAAGAAAACTTCACCACTTATAGTAGATTTGAAAATTATTTAGTACCTTGAAAGAGAATAAAATTTTGGTTACAAACGTACATAGCAGTAATAGAAAAGTAACTGGTAAAAGAAAATAAGTGTAAGAGCTAATGTTAATAATGAATGTCACAGCTTAAGAAACAAAAGGTGAACTTAGCCAATATAAAACTGACAATTTACATCAAAAGATTTATTTTTGTGTTACTTCTAGATTTCATTATTTGTTTACTTCCTCCCTCATATACCAGCAAGTAGCTGTACTGTTTTGTGGCCAGCATCAGACAGCCCATTAGGCAAAATGATGCAGAGATTTGAAACAAATACAGAAAAAAAATCAATTATATCATTAAAGAGATAAATAATACTAAAGAAGCTTAAAATTTTAAAAGTGTGACCAAGACAGAAGTTTGGGAGGGATAAAAATATAAATTTTCAATCTGAAATACCTTTAAGCTTATCCTGTAATATCACTTAGTAGTGTGACAGTGTCAAAATCTATTATACAGTGGCAGATACAAGTAGATACTTTAAACATGCATACTTAAAGATCAAGGGAAAAATTCTTTATCAACAAATATATAAATGTTAGAATAATTGGTTATGCAAATACTTAAAATGTATGTCATATACACAGTTTAAATTTTCATGTAGATCTATAATAATTAGGTAGAAGTTTTAGCTTGTATATATACAAAACCTAATTTTTTGGAAACATTGCAGTAGCAATTAGTAGTTATACAGAATACTTTAGGAATAGGTTCTATTTATCAAATGAGTTTTGTGCCAAGCATTTTGCAAGACACATACTATTTCACAGAATTCTTAGGATCATTCAGTCATCAGTTAATTATATTCCCTCCACAATTTAAAAACAAAATTGGCTGAAGGAATTTAAGAAGGCAAGATATATAATTTGCCCTAGAATGTATAACTAGAAAGTCTGCTCAGTTAATCTATATGTGCATGTGTGATTATATATGATATGTATTTATTTAAATGTATAATGTATGTTTATCTGTATGAGCACATATCAGATATGTGTGCATACCCTTAAATATGTATTTTTAATCTTCATCAAATGATAGTAAGCTTCTGATAAGACAAAATGAATATTAGCAAGGTGAAGCACATTTTAACTTATAATTTCTGACAAATTAACTTCATCCAACATGTGAAAAAATCAGTAATTTCTTTTGACAAAATATAATTTATTAAAAGAAAATATAAATCTTTCTTACAATAGGAAATTTATTAAGAATGAAGAAATAACAATATATGAAATATATCTAGTAAACTATGATGCAGATTGCAAAGCTTTAAGTTCTTAAGATACATGCATTTTATGAGAGTTTTATGTGTTGTTTGCTTTTTTGGAATGACTAGAAGATGCTTTAAATCATCAATTTGTCATAGTGCAATCAAAATCATCTTTAATCTGTTTTTTGTTCCTATCTATATTTAGGAGTCAATATTCTAAAAGTTCTTTAATCAATTTTTAAGTTATTTGTATTTGTAGTTGCATGGAAGTTGTGGGAATCATTATTAATTAATAGGCAACATAATATGTAGATTGTGAATAGAAACTTTACTTTTCCATTCTGTAAGTTATAAGAGCAAAAGTAAACAAACAATATAAGAAGTTCTTCAACTTAAAAGTTTACAGCTAATACTTAGAAAAATAATGTCTTTCTAGTTTTAATATCATTATAATTTTAACTAATATTAGGTCTTTCTGACATCATTTCTATTTTATTTTTGTTCAGAGATCATAAATCAGCCTAAATACAGTAGCATGTTTATTTTTATTAAATCTGTCAGTCATTCTCCAACACACTGAGATATACTGGGTCACTTCCTATCTCTATGACATAGCTCGCATAGGGCATTCAATTCACCTGCTCCTTTGTCCTGTGTCACTTCCCACAGCTGTTCTGTAAACAGCTCTGCACAAGATGTTTACTTGCATCTCTGTCCCAGGTTACTTTCCATCTGTGACACAGCTTTGCACAGGACATTCATCTGCCCCTCTTTCTGGATGATTTATTATCTAAGGCAAGGCTTACTTAGCACAGCGAATTTAACTGAACTGTGAACTTCTCAAAATCTTCTCCAGTAGTACTTTATTTAAACGGAAAATGAAGGGAAATCAATATGTTGAAGTTGAGGACAACTTTTGTTTTCTTCTAGTTCAACATATATTTAATGAAGTGCAGCATTGGTATCACAATGGTGAGTGTGAGCTGTCTTCCATCCATATTTAGTGTACTATCTACTCAATTTTATGACTATGGAGATTTTTGAGCATAGCAATATAAAACTTCACAAGACTCTTCCAGGGAATGGTGCTACACCCCTTTAATCCCAGCACTCTGGACGCAGAGGCAATTGGATCTCTGAATTCAAGGCTAATTTGGTCTTCAAATCAGTTCAAGGATATCAAGAGAACACAAAGAAACCGTCCTGAATTTTATTTAATATTCATATGACATAGTAATTATCTTTCTATTGCCATGACAAATAACCAGGCCTGAGGAAACTTACAGAAGAAAGTATTCAATTTTGGGGCTTATGTTTCCAGAGATTCCAAAGTCAACAAAATCAGAGAAGAAAATATTCCCAATGTAAAGGAAGAAATGCCTATAAAGATACAAAGACAGCAAATAGATTAGACCCACACACATCAAAAAAATCTGCTTGCCACATAATAATCAAGCCACTAAACATACAGAATAAAGAAAGAATATAAAGAGAAGCAAAGGGATAGGCCCTAGTAATGACAGACGCATCAGAATAACACCCAACTTCTCAATGGAAACGATAAAAGCCAGAAGATCCTGGATAGGTGTTGTACATAAACTAAGAAATCACAGATGACAGCCCAGACTACCATACACAATAAAACTCTCAATCACCATAGACAGAATAAACAAGATACTCCAAGACAAAGCCAGATTTAAACAATACTTATCCACAAAACCAACCTTTCAGAAAGCACTAGAAGGAAAATTCCAACCTAAGGACCGAGATATACCCACAAAACCACAAGTAGTAGATAATACCAAAAAAGAAAACCTCAAAGAAAGGAAACACACACACACACACACACACACACACACACACACACACACACACACACTATCACCAAAAATAACAGGAATTAACAATCACTGATCATTAATATCCCTGAATATCAATGGAATCAATTCACCTAAAACAGGCTAACAGAATGGATAAGAAAAACAGCATTTAGCCTTCTGCTGAATACAAGTAATACATCTCAGCCCCAAAGACAGTCACTACCTTAGAATAAAGTGTTGGAAAAAGATTTTTCAATCAAATGAACTTTAGAAACAAGCTGATGTAGCTATCCTAATATCTAACAAAATAGAGTTTAAACTAAAATCAATCAAATAAGATCAGGAAAAATATTACATATTAATTTCAAGAATAATTTATCTAGATGAAGTCTCAATCTTGAACATTTATGTACCTAATACAATGACACACATTTCTGAAAAAGAAACATTAATAAAGATTAAATACCAAATCAAACCCTACACACTGATAATGGGAGTCTTCAACATCCTACTCTATCCAAACAGAAACTTAACAGAGGAATTAGAGATCTAACAACTATTATGACTAAAATGGTCTTGCAGATATATAAAGAACATTCCATCAAACACCAAAGAATATACTTTCCTCTGAGAACCCCATGGAACCTTTTCTAAAATTGACCACATACTCAGTAATGATGTAAATATGAATAGCTACCCACAAAATGTGAAATAAAGAAATTAAATACTTCCTAGAATTCACTAAAAATAACCCACGATATACCCAAATTTATGGGACACAATGAAAGCAGTGCTAAGAGGACAGTTCATAGCCTATATAAAAATTTGGAGGAATCTCATGCAAGAGACCTAACAGCACAACTGAAAACTCTAGAACAAATAGAAGCAAACTGACCCAAAGGAGTAGACAGCAGGAAATAATTAGACTCAGTGCCGAAATCAATTAAATCAAAACAGAAAAACAATACAAAGCTTGAATGAAAAAAATCATTGGTTCTTTGAGAAAGTCAACAAGATAGACAAACCCTTATCCAAGTTAACCAAAAATCAGAGAAAGAATATTCAAATTAACAAAATTAGGAATAAAAAAGGACATAACAACAGACACTGAGGAAATACAAAGAATCATTAGGCCATACTTCAAAAAACCATATACTCCACAAAATTGGAAAACCTAAAAGAAATGGGCAGCTTTCTGGATAAGTATGTACCATTTGTCAAGATTAAATCAAGAAAAGATAAATGACTTAAATAGACCTATAACCCCTTAGGAAATAGAAGTAGTTATTAAAATCTTCCAACCAAAGTCCAGGGAAAGATAGTTTCAGTGCAGAATTCTACCAGAATTTTAAAGCACTAATACCAATATTCCTCAGATTGTTCCACACAATAGAAAACTGAAGGAACACTGCCAAGTTATTTTTATGAGGCCACAGTCATCCTGATGCCCAAACCAGACAAAGATACAATAAAGAAGGTAAATTGTAGACCAATATCTCTCATGAACATTGATGCAAAAATACTCAATAATATACTGGCAAACCAAATCCAAGAAGATGTAAAAACTAAAAATCATCCATTATGATCATGTAGACTTCATCCTGGAGAATGTTTACAAACTCATGGAAACTGAACTTTATTTCTTCCCAGAAACATACCAAAATGTGTCAATGTCATCTTCCATATAAGCAACCTGAAAGGAAAAAAAAAAAGATCATCTAATTAGATGCTAACAAAGCCTTTGACAAAATCTAACACATCATCATGATAAAGGTCTTGGAGAGACCAGGGATTCAAGGAATATATCTAAATATAATAAAAGCAATATACACCAAGCCAGAAGCCCATATCAAACTAAATGGAGAGAAACTCAAAGCAATCCCACTAAAATCAGGAGCAAGACAAGGCTGTCCACTCTCCCTATATCTATTGAATATAGTCCTGGGAGTTTTAGCTAGAGCAATGAAAAAACAAAGTAGATCAAGGGATACAAATTGAGAAGGAAGAAGTCAAAATATCACTACTGGAAGAAGATATGATAGTATAAACAAGTGACCTCCAAAATTCTACCAGGGAACTCCTACAGCTGATAAACACCTTCAGCAATGTAGCAGGATACAAGATAAATAAAAACAAAAAACAAAACAAAAAATCAATAGCCCTCTTATACCCAAATGATAAAAGAGCTGAAAAATATTAGAAAGTCATAACACTTTATAATAGCTGCAAATAACATCAAATATCTTGGATTAACCTAACAAAAGAAGTGATAGACTTGTATGAGAAAAAAACTTTGAGTCATTGAAGAAAAAATTGATAGGATTGAAGAAAAAATTGATAGGATATATTATATGAAAAAAAGAGGTCAAGATCATGAAAAAAAAAAAAATTGGGACCCCAATCCCACCAGCCCATTTTGAATGGGGTTGTTGTCTCCCCCTTCAGGAGCCTAGGAGCCCGGATAAGTGTCTTTGGACCTTATCAGCTGACACCTAAATCCCACCACAATGTGGAAACCCACAGAGACAGCTGACTGTACCTATTGGGAGCTCATTGACTCTGAAATGACAGCTGGTGAATGTATATTGGACTGAATTAAATTCTCTGAATGACAGTTAAATGACACGGGCAGTTTGTGGGGACTCTGGCAGTGGGCAAGAATTAACTGGCAAGAATCTTGAAGTCATTGTCTACAGAGGAAAACTTTGCTCAGCCTTAATACTGGGAAGGAGGATTGGCTTGGTCCGACCCCAACTGGGTATGCCAGACTGCAATGACTCACCATGGAAGTCCATACTTTTCTGAGGAATGGATGGGGTATGGGGTGGGGGATGTTGGTGGAAGACTGGGAAGAGGAGAGGGAGGGGGAACAGTGGTGGGTATGTTTTTAAAAAAGAATGTTAATCTTGGTGTGCTGCATATTATATCTTAGTTTAATGCAAATGTACTGTTTCGCTGTTTTATAGTTGTCAGTGAATAAATGTTACATACAAAAAGTTGAACTTCTATTGGGGAAAAGCAAAATTAAAAAGAAGTCAGTCAGTGTACTTGTAATTAATTTTTATAAATTCTAAAATAAAATTAATAAGAATTAGAGATGAATGTACAGACATTTCCTCCATAAGATTATTTTGACATCAATATTGAGTGCTATCAGATTTAAAAGATCCCTTTACTGAATTTATAATCAAATAGAATAAAATTCAATGCCAATGTCAAGATGATATTCAAACCTTTTGGAAGTATACATCTTCAGAAGGAAATATTTTTAAGTGGGTAGTATAATTGCACTGTCATATAAAAAGTGTAACTTGATTGAAAAGAACTGAGATGAGGTGGCTTACCAATATTAATTTGAAACTAATTATTCTGTTTGATTCACTGTGTCTCTTCCATATCCTTAATTTTTCATACCACTCTTACCAGAAAAAGATTAGAACACTAAACTTTTCTGCATTAATTTGTAGACTCAGGATATGATGACTAGTTGCATGAAAACTTATCTCTGGTAATTTAATAAGAAAAGACAAAAAAAACCTAAAAAAAAACATTTAAAATATTGGCCTGTTCTTAATAGATGCCTTAAAGATAATTTAAACTAGCACAGTTGACAATAACAACAACAACAATAATAGTACAGATTCAACCCTGCACAATCTTTCTAGATGATTCAGTGTATAAATAAATAAGTATCTGTGACATTTCCAGTCATCTGATTTTATGTTAACTTAAATACAGGTAAGTAAATACAGTCCAATACCATTAGAACTCCATACTCTTAAAAAAATGCCTTAAGCCACTGCAATCCTAACTAAAAAAATATACTTTTGCCTCTGTCATGCATCTATATGTGTACATAAACATTTATTCATGCAACCAAAATTTAACATTATTATTTTTCTAGAGTTAAAGCAATTATCTTGTTTTTATATTTATATTATTCTACAAATTTAGTAATCCTGTTACATTTTTTGTTATATTTTTATATGACTGAATTTTAGACTTTTTTAAGGAATATGTTTGTTGAAATCAATTAACAAATATTTTTCTGAATTCATAGTCAGGCAGTTTTACTAGAGAATGATACTCTAGTGCGTTTATCACAGCTAACTTCAAGGAGTGTCACATGTATGTATGTGAATATCCCAATGTTCTCATTCACTAGGGTCACATTCTTTAGCATTTAAAGATTTGCACATATATAATTTGTAAAATATGTGACTTGCTTCTTCAGAGACAACACATGTCAGGAGATATTTGGAATAAGGAGATTCTCACATTCTAGTTTGTCTGTCTTGGTTTTAAAAATGTAATGTCTGGCCAAATGCCTGCTGGGTAGATAGCTGTCTCCTCAAAATGAAACAAATGCATGCAACCCATTCCAAGTCTGTTATCTTTTATGATCTCATTTATTGCTAATGGCAACATAAATTTCCTAGACTACAATCTCATCTCACTCCTTAACCTTGTGTTACATCCAGTGGGTCCTACAGAATCCTGGAGTGTCATATGAGGTGAGTACTTCCTTGGATGCTTCTGCGGCTTAACTTCTTTTGCACAAATCTTATTTATAAGTCTAATTGTATGCCTTGGTTCCCTAGCCACTGTAGATGTTGGCACATCCTGAGCTACATTGATTGTATTTTGCGTACAAATGGATATGCTGAGAATAATGCTGGTCTATGGAACCTTGAAAAGACTGACTCTCCCTAATTACTGCCCTAAAAACCTGAATCTTTAACATCTTGAAGTTGTCTCATTAGCAAAAAGAAAAGAAGGAAGGGAGGGAGGGAGAAAAATGTAAAAAAAAAAAAAAAGTCTGAACTCTGACCTACAAACATTATAAGACAGTCATCTAATTTTAAAAATTCCTATTCCACAAACTATTTCAGTAAACAGGAGGAGGCTTCTACTTTGCAAGGAAGAATAATGATTAATGACGTCAGCATTTTGATCTGGTGCAGATGACAGCTTCATCCACAGCACTTACTGTGGAGAACAATCTAGCTATCTGGAGGATTTTCCCTATAAAAGTGATATTAAAATGTGCAGGCTTGAATAAAGCTTCCTTTGGGTTAATCAGTGTTTTAATCTGTTGACAGCATTTTAATTTTCTCCTTCTGAAGAATCTTTAAAGGAGACCCTGTGGAGAAGGAAAGCAGGTCAAGAGCAAATGAAAAGCAAAGATGCTCCTTTTTCACCACCAGGATAAATCTGCTAATTATGCCAGTACAGAAAAACGGAGGCAAATTTTAATTCACTAACTGCTGAAAGCCTGCTATCAGATAAATTGATTAGCAGTACTCATAATCAAATGCTCTGGATGAGTGCTTAATTTGTGGAATCAATTAATAGAAGTATTTATCAAATATATTTGCCTCCAGAGGACGGCAGAGCCATTGCTTTAGGCTCCTAAGGATAAGAAGCTCTGTTCATTGGGATTCTTAGTGATTCTTGATGATATAGTGATCAATTGTTTTTGCATTTCTTACATCAAGAAATATGTTCATAAGTATTTAAATTTAATGTTTTTTAATCATGAGATAATGTAAAGCATATAAAAAATGTTACCAGCTAGAATATTTGGCACAATAACTTATTGAATAACTAGATATCTATAAATTAAATATTTACTTCATTTTATATGTACTTTTTTCTAGCTGATCCTAGCTACCTTCCCACTGTAGATCAAAAGGAAGCCAAGCACCCTTCACTGTGAAGTGTGGCATTGGTACACTCAGACACTGAATCTAATGGTCATGCAATGACAGGAGGTTTCCCTGAAACTTTGTTAATATATATGTCATTACCATGTTCTTTCATATCTACCACTTTATTTTGTGGGACTATGATAGTTCCCACATTTTTAGTGCTCTAGTTATGCAAAAACAAGGCATAAATACATGGTAAAAAAATAACAAACCTGACATGCTCTTTCTTGAGATTCCTTTTATTAAACATTGAATTGAAAGTTCTTGATTGAATAGTTATCATTGCCTGAGATCCTCTAGTCTTAACACTTGGTTCAATGGTTTAAAAACTTCCATAATTGAACCCATACCTTTCCTGTCCACCTCAGAAACTTCATTCATATAATTTATGTTTAAAAGAATATTTTACATAATTTATAGCCATGCACATAAATTGTGCCACAGAGGATATTGTATAAAAAGTATTAAAACTGACTGAAGGATTCTTGGAGATAAAGGAAAATATATAAACTTGCGGTGTGTTTCCTGATTAGGATCTACAGGAATATATGGGTGGTTTGGTTCCAAAATCACAGCAAGTAGTTTAAATTTCAGGTTTAACTTCTAAAAGATCCTACACACAGAGTTTTCAAGTTATTCAAATAAAGCTTTACTCTAGAAAAATGATTAAAAATTTCCTTCTCATCCAGGATGCTTATGCAACATTAAAGTACACAATTATAGAACTAAAAAGCCACCTGTTACTCATACAAATTTATTGTCTGGTTGGACAGGATATCAGGTGCTTTATGGGAAACTTATTTTATTAAAGATGGATGTTTATGTAACATATTTGAAATTATTTATATAAAAGTGGACTTACATGTTACTTTCTGTCTGCCAATATTTTTTTCCATCTCTTATATCCGAAGTGTAGCCAAGATGACCCAGTAATGCTTGAAAATATTTATTAACATCAATTTTCTGTCTTTTTATTGATACTAAAAATGTATGAAATAGATATATATTTTATTTATATGGCTGATTTTCTGTTTCCACAATGAACTGTCCTTCATAATGTAGTTGGTAATCAGAGGGTATCTTAAAAATGGAAAAGATTGAGCATTCTGATATTTCACATTCAGAAAGACATATTTCCCACAGAGATGAACTGAAGTTTGCATTTTCTGGGTATGGTTTCTAATATTTCAAGATTTGTGCAATTTTTCTTTACCCAGTAATTGTCCTATTTTTCTTGAAAGTTAACCTGTAGTTAACAAGTTTGCATGCCTACTATGGTAGCAGTGGATAATGAGGCTGATGCCATACCTCCATTCATTTAAGAGCTTAGATAACACAGAAAAATCACCAATATATAAAGTGGAGATCAATAATTAAACATGCCAATAAACTATAAAGTAATTGTGTATATTTAAAAGCATGCATGTTCAGAAAGAGAGAGCTTTGAAATTTTTATTTTATTTGTGCAGATGTCAGTCAGAAAGGCGTAAGTGGCACAAAACCCTAGGTTCAACATAAAATAAACTGAACAAACAAAACAAAAACTTAATAATATAAAATCTTCAAATTCTTGGAAGTGATGTTGGAGACTTGGCATTTGTAGTATATTTACCTACTAAAAGCAATACACAAACATTACATAGTAATTGTGCTGTGTGGAGTGCTTTGTTACTTCTAACAGCTATGTATAATATTTCTGTAGATTGAACAGCTCTGAATGTTCTATAAATTCGTTTCAGAAATAGAAAGTCTGCCTGACCAAGAACTTTAGGTATGGGAATTTATCTATCATAGAAGGAATGAGAATGGAACCTGAAAGAATTTGGCTTTTCTGACAGCAGCTTTCAGGGAAGTAATCTGCTTGCAGTGTCTATCCCCAGTGCTAGAAAGATGTAGCCTCCAAATGATGCATTGTGAGCTCCCATAGCAGAAGGCAACAACCTATTTGATAGAATGTTTGGAATTCTCTTTATTTCCACATTTTTACAAGCACAATAGTGTAGTTGTATTTCATTTGCCCCATAGAAGCTGGCTTTAAAGGTAAAAATAGAGAGATAAGATCACATTATTTTTTTTTTCATCATCTTGCATTTTGTTCCACAAGCTGCTTGCTTGGAGCTTTTTCTTGGCTGAGGGCACTGGTGAAAGCCTGGAAGACTGTCAGCCACAATGCACAACAGGAAAAGCCAGCATGGTGGTTCACCAAGTTAACAAGAACAGCTATCTTCCCTCACAGATTTCTCTCTTTAATTATAGCTGTTGGGGATTGAGTCAGCTGCTTGAACAACAGGAAAAATCTGAGGGTCATTAAGATGGTCTATTAATTTTCTGTCATAAGGAGCTGCATAGCTGTGGTCTGCATATGCCGTGGGGCTGAGCACATTCCAAGACACTGGCCTTTATCTTTCATCTGGTAACTGAAAAAAAAATCCCTATGGGATCTTTATAGGATACAAAAATGGTGACTTTTATTTTTGGGTCCAAACATAATAACATACAACAGATAAACTGTTTTCTCTACTAAAATAAATTCAAAATACCTTTAAAGAAGAAAAAATATATAAAAAAGAAACACTAGTGGCTTCAACAGGATAGATGATAAACACATTGCATTTAACATGTATGTTCATGTCCTTTTTTGAAGTAACATATAAAAATGAAAATACACGTTTTCAAAACAGAAAAGCCAGTGGTATGTGACTTTCAAAAGGATCAAAATGCTTTCTTAGTTGTAATTGATTCATTATTTAAACACGTTCCTTTGGGTATAAAGTGACCAATGTTTTCATTGCACAACAGGTAACTGCTGATCCTGAAGACAGAGCTAAAAGCACACTACTGAGAAACCACTTACAACTCTTACAAGTAGTTTATGGGCCTGGGTAGATGACTTCATGGATAAAATGGTTTGCTATAAAATCAAGAGGATCTGGATTAAAATCTTCAATACCTCTGTATAGAAAGGGACATGGCCAGGTATATGCCAGTATTCCAGTGCTGTGGGGATAGACAAGAATATTATATAAGCATGCTGGTTATTCACCAGGGCCTTCAGTTTCAGATGAAGATATTACCTCAGAAGAGTAAAATGGTAGATGGTCCACAAAGATACCTTATGTCTTCTTCTGGCCTCTGCATGGAAACCAGCAGTCATGCCCTGCCATACACAGATGAATATGTAATAATCATACATATACACATTCACCTAACATATAGACACACACACACACACACACACACACACACACACACACACACACACACACACACATACAGCTGACAAAATGATGAGGGTTCCTAGAATGGGATTTACAACTTAAGAAAGCATGGCTCTCTTATAAACATTATTCTAAGTATAGGTGAGGATTTTAAAGCACAATGTATATTTCTTTAGTCACTGAGACTGACTGAGGTTATACTTTACCATTTTAATTGACTTCCCACACCTCTTAGTTGTCTTACTCTGATTTGTTATTTATACTCCAAATACCTCATTTCCAAATTGTCACAATATCTAAGACAATGGCTCCATGGATTAGAACATATGCCACTTAATCAAGAGTATTTGAGTCGGAGTAGCCATACCTACCATCCAAGCAAATGCTAAGTATGGCTATGAGAAAATGTGACACCAGTGCTGACAGTGTGCTGGATTCTGTGAGAGAGCAAGTGTCAATGGTAATCACAGAAAGCGATAGAGCAGGACAACTGAACTCCACTGGCTTTCCCTTGCACGTGCCTGGGACATATTTGCAAGAAATGTTTGAGTCACTATGCAGAAACACATAGTTTAAGAAAAAAAATGTGATCTTCAATGTAACTTTTAATTGAAACTTTTTAAAATATAGCTTACTGTTGCCTTTACAAATGATTTTGATTTCAAAGAATTAGGACCAAAAAAATTGGTCAAATATCTTAATTTTAAGAAATCCATGTCCATAAAAGAATAAAACCTGTATAAATCTTTATATATATTTATTTATAAAGATTATGTATATATTTTATATATACATATATAAATAGTATATATATATATATAGTTATCTACTTGACATAACATTGTAGGAATGCTGTTATAAACTATATTTCAGATTGTTCATATAAAGCTCAAACTTAAGTCAAGATCAGAGTAACAGGAGGAAAGTAGCCTTAAGGCTCTCTGACTCCTCTACGCAGAATTTCAAGAACATATTTCAATGAACCTGAGGAACATTAGCATAAAGAACTAATGTGACTTCCAGTCACAGAGGGGACTAGGGAATAAAAAAGGACATTTGCAGCCATACTTTTTCAGACATCATTGGGAACATAAATATTTGTGTTGGTTTCCTTTGGCACAAAATAAATGACCTGTGGAAACATATTAATGCCACCATGTTGACATACTCTACCAAATACATTGTGGTGGATGGTATTTCTTTAGAAATGGCTTGCTCAAGAACTGATAATTATCTTTGATATAGACAACAGATACCTTCCAAACAAGGCCAATGACAACCTGTTGTAAGGAAAGATTTCTGCTTCATAACTAGATACCAGACTAAAGCCAGGACATAGAAAGAAAGATGGCACACCCATGTTAAGAAAATCTTTTTAATTACATGTGAATCTGGACTCCCTAAAGTCTCTGCATCCATAGTTGCTTGCAGATTTACTGCAAAGCTTTCCCAATTTAATGGAACAAAGAGATTTTTTTCCCTTGCCTTCTCTTCCCACCTCTTCTCCACAGACAAGTTGAAATCTTATTGTGGCTTGTGTGTTCAGTCAGAACATTCTCCATGTCTCTGAAGAACCCATCAATTTCATGGAATGTCCAGAGGATATTCATTGCTGAGCTTGCCATGATGATATAACTCAGAAAATATAACTTACATTCTTTCTACATTTTCTTTATCTCCTTCATTTTGGCAGCTGCAGGATCTGTCTATCCATCCTGCTGTTTTTTTCTTTCAAACCCTCAAATTAAAATTTTTCTGTATCTTTCTTGGCCTATTTTTAAATTCTTTTATGCAAGAGACATTGAGCCATCAAATAAGACTTTTGGGTGACAATATCTGTGCTGGAGAACCCAAGCTCCTGTCTCTTCATTAATCATTCCATTTTCTGTATTGAAGTTCTCTTGTTTCCCAAACGCTTCTTCCCTTGTCTTATTTATGACTCTGCAGTGCTCAGATGGATTCTGGTGCGTCCTTGTCTCTGCTTCAGCCTTTTCTGTGGTTCAAGTCTTCATACTTAACGTTCTTGTCACCAGAAAAAATGTGGGATATTGTGTGCTCCATTGTTTAAATGCTTCAGAATTTCTCCAAAAACTGGGAACAGAAGGAACTTAAGAGAGAAACCCAGGGATTCCCTAGGAAGATAAAATAGAGAACATCTCCTTAGCAGATTGGGATCATAACAAATTGTAACCAAGAAGAGATGGGAACCATGAGAGAAGGAGATGGTTAAGTGAGAGGAGGAACAAAGAGAGAGAGAGAGAAAAAGAGATGGATATCTTGACAGAGGAAGAAAAGGTTGGGTTGGAAAGAGACTGGGTGCTAGAGAAACCTCCAAGAACTGACTAGACGTCAGTTCAAAACAACAGTGGAGGGGGTACATAAACAGGACTTCCCCTATAATCATGTGAATAACCACTCTGGGTGTCATCACAGAAGCTACATCCAACAATGAATAGAGGTGGAGGCAGAGATCCATGGCTGAGCACTGGGCTGAGCTCCTGGTCCAGCTGAGAGCAGGGGAGGAGAGTCTGTATGAGCAAGGGGATAGGGATTATGAGGGGAAGTCCCAAGAGATGGCTGGTTGGAGCTCTGGGGAGCTCACTAATCAAGAATATCATTGGGGAACCATTAAGAAAAAGGAAGTAAACCCTCCAAAGGTAAATGACTGTCAATTGGCATGGGCAGTATATGGAATCTTGTGAAGTAGGAACAGACTATGTTCCTATGCATGGACTGGCACCTTGAGGCCACTCCCTACAGAAGAACACCTAACCCAGCCTTAATAGTAGGATGAGGGAATCAGATCTACCTCTAATGGATACTGCAGACTAGACTGACCCACCTTGGGTCTCCTTGCCTTCCTTGGGAGAAAGGATGGGGGATGGGTGGAGGGAAGGCTGAGGGAGGCTTGGGAGGGACTGGGAGGAGGGAAGGGTGAGCAGAAAGATATATGGAAAAAAACATTTTAAATAATAATATTAAGAACATCACTTTACTATAAAAGTGAATGAATGTTACTATTTTCTCAGAACTATGGAATACATGTCCTGTTTGATGTTCCACCCAATGCACACATACAAAATTTCTATCCATTCAAGAAAGATATCAAAAATGTAAGATTTTTAGTTAAACTGAGATGAGTTGTTTCTTGCCTATGAAGTTGATGATTGACAGAACTTAATCTTCAATATAACCAATAATATAAAGAAATTTGTTGCAAATAATTTACATAAATATGTTTAGAAAAGAGAACTTATTTTAAATATTTTCAAATTGTTCATGTTTTTCTACATGTGACTTAAACTCTTTTATCTCAAGAATACAATAAAGCTAACTAGTAATTCTTAAAAATATAATATATTTAAGACTAGGAAGATGGCTTGATATGTAAGAGCATTTGATTGGGAAGCACAAGGATGTCGCTTTAAATTTCCAGCACCCACATGAAATAAATAGTTGGACATGACCACAAATTGTGTTTGTATCGGGAGAGGAAGAAAGATCACTGAGACTTGCTGGCATTTAGCTTAGCTCTAGACAGAAACACTATTTCTTAAGAAGAAACAGTGGAGAGTGACAAAGGAGACAGCCTATGTCTTCCACTAATTTCAACATGTAGCTTGACCAACACAGAACCACACACATGATGTAAACTCTCTATAAAAAATGAGTCAAAGCTTCTAAGAATATAATTATTTTTTAACTTTTATTAATTTTGGGAAGTACTTTTGCTTCAATAACCTTGCAGGTACTCTAACACAGGTTGATGCATGGAATGGATAGTGCAATTCTCTATTAAATCTCCCAACTCCAAAATTTTATTTAGTGTTTTGTCTTCAGATAAAAGGCATATCAGGTATTAAAATGAAGAGAATATATGCTTCACTTGATTGTAGCTCAAAGGCAGTGAATTTATTATCATCATTATTATTATGTGTAATTTCATGCAAAACATATATATATATATACTATTATACATGTTAGGGATTGTGGGGAATTAAGAATACATCAAGTAAACAGTCAAATAATGGATGAAGGTCTGAGTGAAAAAAGATTGTTGACATGAGCATGGCCATTTTTACAACCAATGCATCAAACCATAGGAATTGGCAAAGCTTCCCCCATATTTCTCAGGCTCAGAACTGGCATAAGCTTTCTCTCGACTGAATTCAAATGTATATGAATGATTGAGCAGTGTGAGGCAAAATAGCATCTGCAGCTTCCTCCTCCTACATAACCACAGCCTTAGCTGCTTGCCCACAGAGACTTTATACAGATACTAGCTAACTTCTCTCTCTCTCTTTGCTGTAGATAATAATGTGCTGTGGTTCATGATTATGGTATAAATGGTGCCACTCTATCATGTCTACATAGTCCTCTTGATCCCAGCATTTCTATATGTTTGCATGTATGTATGTATGTCCCCTTTTCCTTCCATTTTTACCCCCAGTCAAGGTTTCCAGAACAAAGGAAAATAGTCATCACAAATTGACATACTAAGTATTGTTTTCTGCTAATTCAAATTTAGGCTTGAAAGAAATGTTTCCATTTCCTTAAAGATGTAAAATAGAATGAAAAGAAAAAGGAGCTAGAATTTAAAAATGGATCACTAAACTTCGAAGAAAAGTAAGTGTTCTATAAAAAGGTGAGGAACAATACATAACCAAAGTCCAGTAAGTCTGAAACTAGCTTGTGTCATTAAAAAATGAAAATACCATATTAGAGCACAGGATTAAATTAAGTCAGGGGAAAGACAATGGTGGTCATAATGAGAGCTTCAGCAGCCATGGTCTATGCTCCCATCATACATTTAGCCCTGGTATGTATATGAGACCTATATCATTTCTCTTATAGTTGCAGCAGTGTGCCAATGGCTAGAGTCTACTCACTAGACAATAGAAAGGTTTTTTAAAACATTGCATAGAGCTTTGTAAGTGTATAATTACAAGCAAAATAATGGAAAGTAAGTACTAAAGTTTCCACACATGCAAAAAGTTGATTGTACAGAAAACATGATTTCTGTTATATGAGAACATTTTATACATGTGTTAACAGGTTTAGGGGTAAACATATTATTAGCAAACAACTTTAGAGGTTTCTTCAAATACCATGGCCAGCAGAGTGTTGATCTATGAGGGGCAAGAAATAAGTCTGGTTGAACACAAGTAGCAAATAGCTGGTGTTGATTTAAAATTTGAGAGTCTGACACTGGAAAGTTTATTTTAGAAGTACTGCACAACTTAGGGTAAAAAAAAAAGTTTTCTGGTAATAATTAACTCAATCCTCTGTGCACAGTAAAGCTCAAGACTTTATATAGAAAATGTGATATCTTCAATAAATATAGATTCTATAGATTGACTACATGTGACCTCTTAAGGGTCTGAAGGATGCTCTGGTATGGTGTCAGTTATACAGACAACACAGGAGTCATCAGGCTATTTAACAAATCTATTCCCAGCCTTTAGGACTAAAACCATTGATATGTTTCTTCTCTTAAAGAGTCAATCCTGTGTGTTTAGCATTCCTGTTTCCCCTAGTGTTATCTATGAGCACACAAACTTCTATGTCCCTTATTCTTCCTATATTTGATTTTTAAAAAGAAAACTGTGGCTGAAAAAGAGATCATAGTTGAAATGCACTGCAAGCATGACTAATCAAATTAATATAGGCAAGAAGGAGAGAACTATAAGAATAGCTTCCAGGACTAAGGAAATGGGAAAACCATTTTAATTGTGATGGTCAAAGCTCACCAGAGAGATTCTGTTTATCTCTCTTTGCAAATCACTGAGGGGACCAACACTAGAATAAGATAGATCTAACACATCAAAGCAACCCATGCCAGGAAATTGTTGACAATCGAGATTATGTTTTATCAAAAAAAAAGTCTATAGTAGATCTACTTTGCAAACCTGTTCCTTAATTCACCCAGCTCTTGATTAATTTTTGCTAGTATTTTGCTGTAATATTAGCAATTTTACTAATCATGCAGGCCAACCTCTCTTTTTATTCCAGTAATCATTCTTTGGATTGGCAATAGAAAAGCCACTGTGTCTACAACCATTACAGGATACAATAGATTAAAAACAATTAACTACATCCATTTATGCTGAGATCTCTCTTAACTCTATACATGGATTACAAAAATATAATGAGAAAAAATCGGTGTAATTTCACCTATCCCACATAACCTTTGTATCCTATAGTAAGAATAGTGTAAGTAGAATTTTTACCAAAAAAAAAAAAAAAAAAAAAAAAAGGTCTATCCCAAAGACAGTTATTTACCAGAGTTAAGGGTACAGTTAGAGGTAGAATCAATAGGGAGGGATGTAAGTGTTACAATGAGGTTTCTGGGCCCCATGAAGCCAGAGGTCCAGGCCCACAGACATGCAGTCCCAGACCGCTTAGCCACCCGTTGCTGCTTAGGCCCCAAAACAACTCAGACACTTATATTAAATTCATTTTGTTTGACCTATAGCTTAGGCACATAGATAGCTACCTCCTTCATCTTAACTCAACCCATTCTCATCAATCTGTCTGCCACTTGGCCCGTGCCTTACCTATGTTCCTTACATGTTTCTTTTTTGGGCATCTGGCTCGATCTGACTCTGACTCTGCCCTTGTTTTCCTACCTATGCTGTCTCTGGCTATGGTGTTGGCCAAGGACCAAAACAGTTCCTTTATTTAAAAATTGATATTCACAGCATACAGAAAGACATTCCCACATCATATAAGTACAGTTAAATAATAAATAATGTTATAAAAATTATTGCCAGTAATATCAAGAGAAGCCTTATGAGCGCAGATACAGTAGGATTATATTTTGTCTCCTGTTGCTTGTACATATATGATCAACTTCTATGCCATATGGACTTCTTTATTGGAGCCCAGAAATAGACAGGTCTCCTCTGATACAAAAAGGATGTTCTTGTTGACTACTATGAGTCAAATGTAGCTAGAAGTTCTTTTCTAAACCACTGGCAACAGAATAACACAAAGAGCATCATAGTGTTAACCATATCTATTCCTAGACTGGTAGGTGGAAATAGGCTAAACATCTGACTTTAAAGAGACAACTCTTTATGTATAATATCTCTCGATTCCTTAGTGCTTATCTGTGAGTGCAAGTACCTCTGTGCCTACTGCAGTCAAACTTTCCCATTACAAAGCTCATTGAACAAAGAAAGAGAGAGATAGCCAAGGAAAAGGGAAGGAGAAAAATAAACATGGAAGAAGGGTAAGAAAGAGAGAGAGAGAAAGAGAGGAACAAAGAATATAAAATTGAAGGAATGCAAGGTGATCTTACAGAAATAAAGGCATGCCATTGAAACAATCATAATACAGAATTAAGAAATGAAGCAAACATTCAGGGTGTTGTAGACAGATCTTTGGAATATTGTGAAATCATGTTTTATATGCCAGGGTACTTCTTCACTGTTCTTACCTCAGGGACATTGAATTGCGTGTCCTTTTACTCTTCATAAAGCAGACAATCAGCTATTTAATCCAGGTCGGAGAAAATGCACTGAAAACATTTAATTCCAATAGTATTGGTCTTAGAAGATGTAGTACTAGAAAGGGAGTCGATTTCACAGAATTGATAAAACATGGCTACAAGCTTTCCCCCAATGGATTTCTAATAACACACTATCTTCCTGGAGAGAAAAAAAAAAACATGATCATTTGGGAGAATAATAATGAGATTTTTGTCATTGTCAGTCATTTTATAAACATAATATTTTTATAAAATTATCAAAACAGCATAGGACACCCAATAGGTGCTCATCTTAACAAATATAGTTTAAGCTTGAGAGTATTGAACAACAAATAGATTTTTTTAATAGAAAATAAGCTAAAAGAAAATAAATAGAAGGCCACTGGTAATTATTTCAATGTATATATACAAGGGGAAAGGAGAGAACCAATATCATGAGTCATCTACCTTCTTACACTTCCATGTGGGTCATTGAACACCAACAAAAATACATACATTATGTACATAATAAACAAATATAAAATATTTTAAATTATTTGGCAATGATCCACATAAAAACAATAAAATTGTATTCTTCGGACATAGTATCATACATAATCTTGTTATTTCACATGTTGGTATAACCTTATTAAAACCCTCTCTAGGAGAAACAAATATCAGTACTGTATAAATAGTTCATAGATTAAAATAGTCCACTGTCTGGCATAAAAATTTATTCAAGAATAAAATTTATACAAATTTCAACAAACAATCATATAGTGTTTTTAGAACAAGTCCACCTAATTATTTCCTTTTCCAAACCTTGAGCCTCTACAGAAAAATGCTCTATTCTTATTATTAATTATGATCATGTTTATCCTCCAGGATCTCATGCTCATTTTCATATGGTCATATTTTTTTCATGTTTCTGTTACTCATAATAGAAGGGCTGAATTTCTTGTAGAGAATAAGATGTATTCACTTCTGGAACATATTGACCATGCTAAAGCTCACCTGCTTACACTTCATCCTTCAAAGGGTCATAATTTTCTTCTGAATTTATCCCTTGGTCTTATTTCTGCTATCTACCTTATGAATTAATGTTATAAAGGAAATTCACATTGTATGTCCATTATTTTCTGGATTTTCTCTTGGTTTTGTTTTGGGGTTTTACTGTCATTTTGATCTTGCATACCTTTATGCATTATTATTATTAATTGAAGGTTTATTGAAGAGTTTTATTAATGACTATCACTACTAAGATGTCTATGGTCACTTTGTAAACAGCTTTGGTAATATTAGATAACCATTTAATATTTGATTAAAGAATGGCTTAAAATACATGCATATTTCAGGATATTTATTTTTTAATGTGATATAGGTTGAAGTATGTTAATTTGAATATTTGTTTGAGGATATGCAGAACTACAATATGATGACAATATACATGCATCTTTTTGCATTGAATACCTGGATAACAGGAGGCAAAAATATTTATAATCCCATTTTAAATTACTGCTTTATGATCTTCATAGTATACCTAAGTACAAACACTATATTCACATGGATTAATATTTTCAAGGTATAATGTGTCAGCACAAAAATGAAGACATATAGATGTTAATAACTATACTTCTTAAAAAGGAAAATATGTCTTTGCTTACACTGCTCATCCTAACTTTACAGATGAGGAAACTACAATACAAAAATATAGGCTACTTACAGACAGCTACCATTCCTGAGTTGATTCTGACCTGACTTTGTATTACTTCAGAAAATTCTAAGGCAATAGAAATTGAAGCAAAGTGTGATTGACTGAAACCAGGTCTTATAGTTTCTTGCTCTTCCAAGGTTTCAGGCAGAGATTTCTATAGGCCCTAAAGGCCTGTCAGTGGTGATAGGCTTAGAATTTCTCTGGATGTTTAAAAATAACAATTGCTTTTTTCTACTTTAATAGATTTTCTCCCACTTCTGATGAAAAGTAAAACTAAGCACTGTATTTTCACAAAAATTCAACTCTAACTCCCAGATTTTGTGTAGCACATGATGAATGTGATCTAATGAATAATGGGATTGCTGCATTTTTCATAGTTTGGTATTCACGACTTTACTGACCCTCTACTAGTCTGTATTTCCTGTAAATGCTGTGATTACACCTTTGCTAGCCTCACACATTTTGAATGAATATCTGCTGCTACACTTGAGTTTTCCTGTAAGAATTTCTCTTCCCAGGTTTCTTGCTCTTCTACCATGTCTAGAGTTCTTTGAAGCTTCTTCTATGTTCCCCCACCAGCTCCAAAATGGCTTCTTTTGGTCATGGATGACTCTGTGGGAACAGTACCTATGACCTCACAGAGATCACAATAGTATGAAAAAGACCTGCATAAGTTCAAACAGACACAGTCTAAACACTAAGTAAGGAAGGTATACATGAAGTCCGACCTTTAACCAAGGAGCTGCACACAATTGATAGCTGTTGGAAAGGGAAAATCAGCTTTCTCCGATGGAGTGTCACTGGGTATATCACCACACTTTCAGGGCAGGCCTCACAACCAGGAGTACTTGACAGCAGTAAAACAGAGTCCGCAGTTTTTCATGCACTTTTTGTCTTGTATTGTTTTGACTCTTCTCCTCCTTCTTCTGCTGTTTCTTTTGCTCCTCTGTGTTTTAATTTTTTACTTTTTTCTCAGTTAGATATTAAAATGATTCATAACTCAAATTTTTACTTTTACTTTACAAAATAAATAAAATATCTAATTTTGAGAAGAATAACATTTAAATAACATTTAAAGAATTTAACATTGTAAGTAAAACATGCTTAAAGATGTATGAACAACTTTTGTGAAAAGCTTGTGGGAAAATTTATGAATCACCTTAAGGATAAATATAAACTTCTCAGAATGCTATTACATGTTGTCTCCAATAAAGCATATTAATACCAATTAGAAAACCGTAATAACACAGTTAATAAATTTTGTTCTTTGTTCATTTTATATACATAAACATGCATATACATATAAAATATTGTTCCTCAGTTTTTTTTAAATGAGTCATCTATCATGCAGTGAGATGTTGAATGCACACTAGTAATTTTAGTTTCTAACATGTGAGTAGTCATATTGAAATCAGACACAGCATTCATACAGTCATTCAGAGTTCATACCTCTGTTTAGTGTTATCGCGTGGTTTGAACTTTGTCTACCAAGGGCTTGGCATCAAGAAAAAGCTGGAACAATCTTAATTGCTCTGGTCTCTTTTGGGTCCTCTTCTTTTCTGATGTGTTGTTAGGTTACGTCATGAAAAATAGCATCTTTGAGGCTAGAGAGATTGCTTAATACCTAAGATTATGTCTAATTTACCAGAGCTCATGGATTCAATATCCAGGAGCTATATAATGGCTCATAGCCATCTTTATGGGATCAGATGCCCTGTTCTCTCTGAGGATGTCTCCTGTCATATGTCATACACATACATTCATGTGAAAAAATAAATAAGTCTTTAAAAATGCACACACCTTGAACAAATGGTACTTGTCAGACTGGATATTTGCATGTAGATTTATACTTAACACCTTGCATATAACTCAACTCCAAAAGAATTAAAGACCTCATTTTAAAGCCAGATATGCTGAATCTGTTAAAAGACAAACTTGGAAAATAGCTTTGAACTCATTGGCACTGGTACAGATTTTTTTAGCAGAAAATCCTTAGTACAGACACAAAGACCAACATTTAATAAATAAGATTTCATGAAACTAAAAAGCTGCTCTATGGCCAAAAAATTAAATAAAGTGGCAGCCTACATAATGGGAAAGGATTGTAGATATCAATATATGATAGAGTACTAATTTCCAAAATATATAAGGAACTCAAATAACTAGATGTCAATAAAACAAGTAATTCATTTTCAGTATGGGGTACAAATCTAAACAGAGAATCCTCAACAGAGAAAATTCAAATTGCTGAGAAATATTTAGAGAAATGTGCAATATCTTTATCCATCAGAGAAATGCACATCAATACTATAAGAGTTCATTTCATTCCTATAAGAATGGCTAAAGTCAATAAATAAGTCATAGCTAAAGCTGGTAAGGATATGGAGTAGGGAGAACACTCATCCAGTGCTAATAGAATTTCAGACTTGTACAGCCTCTTTGAAAGTCAGTGTAGCAGCTCTTCAGAAAGATGTGAATGGTTCTAACTCAGTCTCTATCTATATCCTTTTTGGGTATAGATGGAAAGGACACTTCCTTCCAAAGAGACACTTGCTCAAACATATTCATCACCACTGCTCTGTACATTATAGCAATAAGTAGGAAACAAGTGAAATTTCTTTCAGCAGAAGAATGGAAATGAAATTGTGATAAAATAACACAATAAAGTATTACTTAACTGTTAAAAAAATGACATTTGAAATTTACAGGCAAATAAGTGGAACTAGAAAACAATCATACTGAGTGAGATATCCTAGAAACAGAGGACAGATATGGTATATGGTCACTTATATGGTGTAGTTGGTTGCTTTTTTTTTTCTTTTTTGTTTTTTTGGCTCTTTCTCTTGGGGAAGCCACCACCCATCTCCCAAAATACACATAGAGTCTTGTTCTTACTTATGAATGCTTGGCCTTAGCTTTGCTTATTTCTAGCCAGTTGTCCTTAATTTAAATTATTCTGTCTACCTTTTGTCTCTAGACTTTTTCCTTTTCTTATCTCTGTATATCTTATTTTTACTCTTACTCTCTGACTTGCTTTGTAGCTGGGTGGCTGGGTGGCTGGGTGGTTGGGTGGTTGGGGGGCTGGGTGGCTGGGTGGTTGGGGGGCTAGGGGGCTGGGTGGCTGTGTGACTGGGTGACTTGATGGCTGGGAGACTGGGTAACTGGATGGCTGGTGGCTCTTTCGATTTATAAACTGTGTCAGATTTTTTTTTTTTTTTGCCATTCTTCATTCTAATATATTTTATTTGGTCAGCACACTTCATTATTTAGATTAACACAACTAAATTCAATATTTGCTTTATAAATATACACTTGGAAATGACATAAATATCTATGAATGTCTCTTCACTGATCTATTACCTGGCATCTATGAGGTCCTTTCATGAGACAGGAACTATGGTGATATTTCTCCATGCCTGGCTACTCTTTCTAAGTATTTGTCTATACAAATAATTGGATGGATAATTTTATGAGTAAAGATTTGAAATTTCAAAGTTAATAAATTATTTAAAAATGTCAAAACATTGTAAGTTGTGTTTTTATGGATTTTTTGTTGTTGTTGTTTTGGCTCTTTGCTCTTTTGGGGCTCACTACTACTCAGCTCCCAAATAAATACACACAGAGTTTTAATCTTACTTATAAATGACTATCCTTAGCTTGGCTTATGTCTAGCCAGCTTTCCTAATTAAAATTATCTTTTGCCTCTGGCTTTTTTCTGTTCTTACTTCTATATATATCTTTCAGTCTTGCTCCAAAGCTGGGTGTGTGACTCGGTGGTGGGCCCCTGGGGTTTTCTCCTGATCTTTTGCTCTTATTTCTGTTTCTCCAAGACTTTTCATCCTATTTATTCTTTCTTCCTGCCCACCATGTCTGGAGTCAGATGTTTCTCTGTCCCAACCACCTGCTCCCAAATAATTAATCAGAGGCTTAATATAAATTAGAAATATTCAACTAGTAACTCTGGTTTAGTACTAGGTAAACCTTCCAATATAACTTACTTCTATAAACCTCTATATATTTTATCTCCATTCCATTTTGTGTGTCTGAATCATTTTCTGTTTGTCTCATGGCTCTTTTTTCTTGTTCATGTATCAGCCAATCAGATTTTTATAAGACAATAAAGGAATATATATTCATAGTGTATGAAAGGATTGTGTACCAAAACCCTCTTTTTCTCTAAATAAAAGGGAAAAATTTAACTTTAACATAATAAATTTGTAAATAATAGAAATATAGTTATTAAGAGTTACAGTTAAAATATCTAGTCTGTATTTTGCAAAATTTGGGGAAATATTATATTGCCTATCTTATCTTGTTGATTGTAAAGTTTCATATCTAATTTGTTTTCTATCATAACTAAGGTAAACTATAAGTCTATTTAGTCTTTACCTTTATCAAAGACCCCATAGGATAAGATGTTACATAATGACAGGGACAGGCATTCAAAGTTGCTCTGTAACATTGAGGTATCCAGCTCTGGCCTCCAGCTTAGCATAACTGAGAGAGTTTCCTGTAAAGCAGAGAATTCTGAAGGATTGTCCTATCTTGAATTAGAAAGGTTTGGCAGATGTTTTTTTTTCATCGTGCTGATCCAGGTTGGACAATATCCATCAGCGATTGAGAAAAGAGAAATTCTTTGCCTACATGGCTAGCTTTTGACAAAATATAAAACCCATTTCACATGGAGTGCCTTCAATAACCATCATCTTTTCTGAAGAGCATTGGAGATGCCAGAGTCAGGTGTGGCTCACTGTCATAAAATGCCTTAGGTTGTTAAACACAGTAAATGCCGTATTCTATAGGTCTTTAAAGTCTTCAAATCAGTTAAAGATTTGTTGTTGTTATATGAACAGACTTTTTCTACCAATTTTCTTTTCTCTTCTAAGTTAACACATATTTTAAAAACACTATAACCCATTTAGAGGTTTTTCTCCAATCTTTACATATTATGTATCTGTGGACATTTTTTTTTATCTGTGTTAAAAACAACAACAAAACAAAACAAACTGTTGTGTAACTTAGATTATGGAATCCTTAGTTTTTCTGTTTTCTGAGAGTCTAGTCTCAAGGTGGAGGCACATTTATTGCCAGCTCTCAAAGTCATGTTTACTGCCCACCTCTGAAAAGTTTTTGGATCTATGAGGTCATTCAGCAGTGTGCCACTGCTGCTTATAAACACCATTTAAATTTTTTGTAGCAAAGCCTCTCAAAATACCTTCCTGTTGCTAGAACTGAGCTGGGAAGCCATCTAAAGAAGCCTCATCTCTGTTTGCCACTAGCAAACAGAGCCCACCCAAGAAATGCAGCTTCCAAAAAGCCCTGCTTGACTCTGTTCTTGTCTGTCTAGAATCATTTTTAAAACTTTATTGAAACTTAGATAGAAATTCTGGTGAATATTAGGGTACCATACATACGCCAATGTTTGATAGCATGTTCCCTGATTGTGCCAATGAGTGGTCCTCTGCATTTGTATCTGTTTCTTTTGCCTTCTCTTGATTTCTTTTCCATCTGTTCCTTTGTCTAATTTTGTATGATATTTTAATTTTGTTTTATTTTATTTTATTATATTGTTTAATTTTTTATAATATTTGAAAAATTTAGGCCTTAAAATAATCCTCAAATTTTTGAAAAGGTACAGATTTTCTTTCTTTTTTTATGTTGTTCATATGTGTACTATAATACCACTCCAAAAGTATCTCTTCTTTAGAGAAATAAATAACAATAATTTCTCCTGTAATAACCAAAAATATCTTTCTTTTTTTGCCAGATCTTCAGAAATTTTCTTGCAATAATAAGATATGCATTACTCAACATGTAAAAATGCTTCTTAACTAATCTAATGGTCTCACTTGTACAAATCTCTTTCTAATATATGGTTTTGGAGTGTTTTCTTTGAAGTCAAATTTGTGCTTTTTCTTTTAGTCTTAAAAAATTATTAGTCATCTAACTGCTGTAGGCCTTCGACAGTGAGTCTCATTTTAAATTTGAAAGATTTCCAAATCTTTCTGGACATGAGATAATATGCAAAACTGTATAAATAGCTATGACATATTACAGACTTGTATGATATTACACAAGCAACAACAGGAAAAAAGAAAATCCAGGCTTCTAACAGTATAAATTACAAAAGGTCACTGAAATTTCTAGGACTTAAACAAACAAATATGAATGTCAGTAAACCAATTAACTTAATCACAGTGCAAACCATGGTCTTACAGTGCTTTGAAATTGAATAGATATTTCTAATTCTATAAAACAAATAAAATATTTTCACTTGACTATATTGTCTGTTTATCACATTTACAACATCTCCTTCCTAATAACATACTCTAAACATTAGTAGTTTATTAAGAAATTCACAGTCTATCATTTGAGTATGTTTAAAATGCCGAGTACCATTTGCCAAATTTAATAATCTTTTTATTGTACTTTTTTCCAGTTTTTAAAATTTTTAGCTTCCCATTGTTTCAGGGCACAGACAGACAGTTGGGATTCTCTTTTTTTATTCCATAAATTTTTGAGAACTTGTATTATTCATGTATATATATAAATATATATATAATTCATTTATAATATATATATATTCACATTATTCCTTTCCTTTTTCAAGTCCAATGCTTGAGTTTTCTCTTGTTTTCTCTCAGTTTTTCTACACACACACACATACACACACACACACACACACACATTTTCAACTGTTTCATCAACAAAGATGCTTAGTATATTCAGAAAGCATAAAATTTGAAAACTTTATCTCCACAAATGACCTCTATTAGAAATAAGGTACACTTGTAATTTCTAGGTAATACAAGAATTTTCAGTCCTATATCATAACTTTTTGCCAATTAAAACTTTAATCTTTTTTCAAAGTACAACACAGATTTCACAAGCTTTGATGCTACCCTCAACCAATCCATTTAAATTTGAAAAACCTTTAAAAATTGTATTAAAAGTCTTCTCAATTTTATCCTTTTAAGTAGAAACAAATCATACATCATAGAGGATAATTTATAAATTTCAGTCAGTATTCACTTGACTTCTTATTGTAACCACTGTATTGAAGGATTTTTCTATTTACAGATGCCAAATTTAAGACCAGAGTCATTAATTAGTATTTTTAGAAAACATTATAAATTAATAGAAATTTTTCTAATAATACAATCTGTGCAGTTTGTTAAAATATAAAATATTTTTCTTATATTAGGATTAATTTTCTTTATAGGCACAGAACCCCATCTATGATGATACATAATATGTGGACGTAATATGAACAAACATCCAAGTGAACCATAAAAATGTAGTCAGGAAATTTACATATATATAATATATAATATAATATATATATAATATATACATATATATGTAATCTTTGGCATGACAAAAAGTTTATTTTAAAAAAGATAGTATTCTCTTAAGGAATTTAAAATTCAAAATTGCAGAACTGTATTTTAGTTTAAAGAGAAATTGGCATGTGTGTATAAAAAATATCATTCAGTGAGGAAATAGAAAATGAATTCACAAGGAAGAGAACCATTGGTATGCTTGTTTTTTATGATAGCTTGACTTGATCATGGATTTTCAGAATTCTCAAATTCCTTATTTATTCCCAGTGCCTTTATAGATACTATCTACCTCTTTTGATAAAAGGGAAGTCTAGTGGGATGGATTATGATTAGGATGATTAAGCAGATGCTGGTGTATGTATAAAAGTGTTTTTCAAAGATGTTGGCAATTGAGTAGGTGGATTAATGAGAAAGATCAATCCATGCTGTAGGTAGGCTCTTCCCTCAATGTCAGCTATATTTGGTACTTTGATTCCTCCCTATAATAAATACCTTAGAGAAATAACTTAAAGGAGGAAAACCTTTATTTTGATTTATGATTTCTGTTGGTTCTATTGATTTTAGGTTTATAGAAATGAAAGAAAGCCGTGGTAGGTGGTATGATGTAGGAAATTGATTTACTTCTTGCCATTTAAGAATCAGAGAGGAATCACAGAAAGGGACCACCATAAGAAACACCATTCCTAGGTATAACTCTAGAAACCTATGTCCTCCAGTTAAAGTTTATCCTACACAGTTTCATTGTTTCAAAATATTAGTACCCTTATCTACCATAATGTTAAAGCCCATGAGATCAGAATCCTCATAATCCAGTGATTCTTGAAGTTCTCCACAGACAGTTTGAAAGCTGAATTTTTTGCAGGCAAATGGATGGAATGTGGAGAATATTCTCCTGAGTGAGGTATCACAAGCCAAGAACGATAGGCATGGCATGTATCCATTCAGAAGTAGACTTTAGACAAAAAGCAAGGGATACCAAAGATGCAAACCACAGCCACTGAACAGCTTAGGATAAGAAGGAACTTAAGAGAGACATCCAGAGATTCCCCTAGGAAGAGAAAATAGAGATCACCTTCGCAAATTTGGATCATAACATGTTACAACCAAGAAGAGGTGGGAACAAATCATCGGAGAAGGAGATGGCTGAGTGAGAGGAGCAAGGATCAATAAAAAATGGAAATGGATATCTCAATAGATAAAGACAATGTGGGGTAGGAAGGAGACTGAGTGCTAGGGAAACCTCCAAGAACTCATAAGATGTTTCTAGATAGGTCTCCAACCAATAGTGGAGGTGGTGCCTAAACAGGACTTCTCCTTTAATAAAATGAATAATCACCTTAAGTGTCATCCCAGAACATACATCCAGCAATGAATATAGGTGGAGGCAAAGATTCAGAAATTTATGTCTGAGCACTGGGCTGAGCTCCTGACCCAGCTGAGAGTAGGGAAGAGAGTCTATATGAGCAAGGGGATAGGGATTATGAGGAGGAGTCCCACAGTGATGGCTGTCTGGAGCTCTGAGGAGCTCACTGAATCAAGAAAAGTCACTGGAGATCAATCAGGAAAAGGAGCTAGGACCTCCAAGTGTAAGTAACTGTTGACTGGCATGAGCAATATGAGCAGCCTCAAGGGGTGGGATCAGACTGTGTTCCTGTGTGGGCTGGTAACTTGGAGCCAGTTCCCGGCAGAGGAACACCTAACCTCAACTTCATTTGGGAATGAGGAAATCGGACTTGCCTAGAGTAGATGCCCCACACTGAGCTGACCCACCTTGGGATGGGGATGGTGAAGATGGAAGCTGAGGACTAATGGGGAATTTGAAGGAGCACAGGGAGGGAGAGCAGGAGATACATGGAAAAAAAGGTTTTGTCTTATAAATAAATAAATAAATAAATAAATAAATAAATAAATAAATAAATAAATAAATAAATGAATGAATGAATGAATGAATGAATGAATGAATGAATGAATGAATGAATGAATAAATAAATAATAAATAAATAAATAAATAGATAGATAGATAGATAAATAAATAAATAAATAGATAAGAAAGCTGTGGTTGACTAGCAACCTGAAAAAAAATTAATCCAATCAAGTTTACTAGTAATTAATCACACATTGGCCAAGGTACAACAGAATGAACAAATATAGCAAAGAAATGTAGATGTTTGCTCATTTAGAGCCAGAGTATCCTCATTTCTAAACTTGGAAATCAGAGCTTGTTTCATGGCCTTCAAACCCAGGTTTTAGACATAATCTAACTGCAGTGAGAAATTCACTCAAAAATCTCTCAATTCTGAAGCTGTTAAATTTAATTTTCAGAGTGCCTAATCTGATTCATCATAATGTTTAAAAAACATATTTCATTCTTCTTTCTACCAAAAGGATGGCAAGGAGGTTGTGCTGATTTACAATAAATAAAGGAAACAAGAAAGTCACAACCAAAAGGGAGGACACAAGAAAAGAGAAGCATAGTTTTATTAATAATTTGTAAAACTAATACAATGAGAGTGGAAAACAGAATTTTTCATGAAAAGCAAACTCCCATGTTTCCATTTTGAGCATTGCATCTCTTAGTAGTGAGAAGCTAAAGAGGAAAATGGGCTGAACATGAGAGAGATTAGAGCTAGTCTGAGATGACTGAGACCAAAGCTAGGTTCATGGGTCATTGACTCTGGAGTGAAAGAGAATTGTGTGGGTTAGATATAAAGGCTTTGAGAGTCAGAGTCACCAGAGTTTTATTGCTCGGTGTTGATGACCCCTTCTCAACATACTATTCTCTGCTGACAAAAGATGCCTATTGTAGTCTAGGTTTGCCTTTACTTCATTTGTCTTCCTATGGAAATGTCACAAAATGTAGTCACATATAAAGAAATTGTGTTGTCTATAGATCAAGTTATGGATATCCTACCTCTAAGCACTGATACTTGAATTCTGCAAACTTGGTGATTATTCAAGTTTTTCTTTGATTTAGTGAATTAGGTAAACCTTCCAATATGGTAATGATGATGCTATCATCTTGGTCATGAGTTTTAAAGAAGACACCATTTTTTAAAGTAAGAATAAACAGGCTTTTTTTTTCACATTTTATCTCACCTTTCCTTACTCTCTTTTTCCATTTCACTTATCTCATATAAAACTTAAATCACTGGTAACTTTTGATTCTAAATCAAAAGAAGAACCCTGATATATGTTAAGCTAATAGATTTAAAGCTTTGCAGAAAGTTTTAACTTATTCCCTTAGAATTCTGTGACTATATCAAATAAAGTTATTTGGTTTTTAATTTTTGTTTGCTGGAAATTTAGTTTCATTAAGAAATGGCCTTTAAACAATTCCTACAAATTTTCCTCTGACCTCCACAGATAGGTTTTCTCAGAACTCCATACTGTATCTTCTTAGTGTAGTTTCCCACTGATCTCTATACTTTTGCTGACACTCATGTACACACACACACACACACACACACACACACACACACACACACACAGAGAGAGAGAGAGAGAGAGAGAGAGAGAGTTTTTTTTCTAATATAACATTAGGGGTTTTCAGACACCTGGTGGTACTTGACTGAGCTTTATTAATAGCTTCTTTCAAGGAAGATGTTGAACTCATAAAACAGATGCCGCATTAACTTTTCCTACTGTGCCATTGCCTTTAATGCCAACAAATACAGCTCCTCAAACTTTAGTCTCTTTTTCATTTCATTTTGATTGAAGTTGTTATTGATTTTAAGAAACTTTCAAAATAAAAATTCTGGTTGCATTGAAACCCATGTTATCTTGCTTTAAATTTTTCAATTAATTGCTTCTTTTATGTTTAAAATTAGTTTCTACAAAACTGACCAGATGTCTCACAGAAAGTTGTATCACTTTTACATTACTATTACCAGTGACTGAGTACAGACAGCATTATGTTTTGTCAGTGATCTGGAAATTGGTCATTCTAATAGGTACATAATGATACCTCATTGTTTTAATTTGCATTTTTCTCATAACACATGCTATGGCATTGTGGCCTTTCTTATGTTTGAATGCCATCTGTGCAGTCTCTTTGGTGATGTGTCTGTCGAAGTTGTTGGTTCATTCTTCTGCTAATTTTAAAAGTTCTTGTATATTGCTGAAAATCAGATTTTGTCCAACATTTAACTTATTTTTGTAAATATTTTATATGGCAATATAATTTTGCTTCTTGAAGGTCCTCTCCTTTTAATTTGTGCTCCCTCCCCCCCCCAAAAAAAAATACCACATGTAATTTTTGTTGGCTATAAACTCTTTGGAGCATGGTCATGCTCCTAGTGACCAGGCCCAAAAGATAACTGAGTCCTTCCCCATCCCCATTCTCCACCTCCCTGACCCCACTCTCTGCAAAAAACTATCAAGTGTGAAAATCGACACTTCTATTTTTTAAGGAATCTCTTCAGTAGTTTTGAGACTGGCCTGACATTCTCCTTCTTATACCAATACCTACTAATTCTCTTGATTAATTTATTCTTGGTCATAATGAGACAAAATCCACAAACAAGTCAGTACATTAGCTTCCACTTAAAGTTCTTTCATAACATGTGACCTCACCAGTTTGACTAAGTATTTCCTGGATGCCCACATATGACTAATAATCTTAATAGACAACTTGATGGACATAGAACTCCTAGGAAAATATTCTTCTCGGTGAATCTATGACAATGTTTCCAGAAAGGATTAACTGAGAAAAGACATTGAGTTTGGGCTTACCCTACCAAAGGCTTGGGTTCTGAACTGTATAGAATGGAGGAAACTAAAATTATTTGATATGTTTATTAAGATAATTTGTATAACGATATCAATTTAAATCTAAATTGTTTTATATGTCTAATGTAATTTATATGTTGCTACAAAATTGAATCTGTAATTGTCATATTTTGTACATGCTTCTACAACTGTTTAAAACATTTTGCGTATTGGTACATATTAAGCATATTATTTTCATTTCCATTATGCAATTTCTACCTTTGTTTAATTATACCAGTCACAATATATAACTATATTAGTTATAATATACATATAAGATGTTTTCTATACCTCTGTTTAGATATTTTATATATAACGTATTTTAAGATACTGTTGTCATTTTGCATGATACTTGTACTTCGAGTTAATTTTTATACAATTGTCATACTAAAAATTATCATTCAGAGATTGTACACTCCTTTATAGATTGCCTATTTTTAATCTATAAACTTCAGAGTTTAAGATGATAAAAATCACCGATCACTATTACTCAGGCTTTCCATGTAATAGTCATGTTGTTTTGTTTTCCAGATACACACTAGAATATATTAGATAGACAAGAATCTTCAATCACTTTATAGACCTAGAAGTAAGACATTTAATATTTTATTATTCAAAAACCGGCCATGAGAAACATGACAACTTCTGACATCACTATTCCTTTCCCAAGATGGTGTTAGGCATCAAGAACACTCCACTGAGAGTTTATCTTCCTTGATGGACAATGACCTGTTGGGGGAAATAATTGCCCTTACCTTGACTGCTATCAGTATGCATGTTGTCCAATCCAGTATGAGCAAGATAAAAAATAGACTACAAAACCTGCCTAGACAAGAAAAGACAGTTTTTTCAAAAAATGCTCTGCTTCTGAGGAGATCTTTCAGATATCGTAGGCCAATAGCTAAAATACTAGATGCTCCAACTATGCAAAAAACCTGCAAATGACTGTCCAGGAAGCTGACTGTCACTGTCCTCTCCTGTTGCACAAATAAATGAGACTCAGGGATAGATCTCTGAAGAAGTTGGAGATACTAGAGGGAATAAACACCACTGACATATCTTACCCAGCTGTCTTCCAGCTTCCTCAGCCTCCCTTCTCTTGGAATGGCTTCTCTCTGTGTTTTTATCCTGTCTTAAGGCTTGGCCCCAACACTGCCTGCTTGGGAGCCTTGAACTCCTTCTATAATATGAAATGACCTTGACTCAGTTGGGATTAAGGGTGTAGGTCACCACTCCTGGGATACTCCCTGTGATGGGCTTAAAGGTTTGAATCACCACTCTCTGATTTTCCTAGACTGACTGTGGTTAGAGCTCTGGGACTTCTGGAGCTTTTACTAACCCCCCACATAGACTATGGGTAGATTCCCTCTGATAGCTCTGAAACTTCTGAAACTTTTATTGAATCCCCACACTCTCCTAAATCTTAAAAGCTACTCTCTTGTGCTTCCAACCATCAGATAATATATTTTCTTTCTCAGGTCTTGATAAACCTAAAGACTAGACAGTTAAGGTTACTACCATCTCATCTCTTAGCAAAGAGCATCCAAATGTTAAATTTTTATTATTCAAGATAACAGATTTAAAATAATACCTATAATTTGCCACTTACTGATATTATAGAAATATATGATATACCTTACATTTGTTTTTTTTAGTCATAGTTGATCTTATTTATGTTTTGCTTTTCCTTCCCACAGACATTACCTTATAATGATTCCTATTGTGTTTAGTATTATAATTAGTTTAAGACTTTCTTAGTTAAACAAAAGGAGGAGATGTAGTTGGATTTAGGCATTATTCAGGAACCCTTAGTAGGCCCTGAAAATCAAGACTTCTATGGGGCCTGGTGAGAATGAATTAGAAGCCGGCAACACTGGATCCCAGTGCTGTCTTTTTTCCTGAACTCTGAGAGAAAGAAGATCAGACTGCTTTTCTCTCCAAGAATTATCTTAAAGTTTAATTTGTATTGTGAGTAAAATATACCCCTAAATAAATAATAATTCTTCTTACGATATATTACAAGCAAATTTATTACTATAGGAAGCCAAGTGAGCAAGCACCTACACTGATTTCTTTCTGCTGTTGACTGTGGACACAATATCACCAGTAACTTCACACTTCTGGCAACACGCTTTCTCTGCCATGATGAACTATACTATTAAATGGGTTCAAAAATGAACTCTCTTCTTTCATTGCTTATGTCTGGCATTTTGCAATCGATTGAAAAGAATAGTAATCACAAATTAAATTCTCGCTTTTCCTAAACAATTCTGCTCTCCTAGTAACATTTGTTGTCTTACTCAGTAATATCTTCATCTTAAAGTTCGTGAGGTCTTTCTTCCTGGATCTTCCTTGAGTCTTTTTTTTTCTCAAAGCCAATAACCATTTAATGAGGAAATTTTTCAATCTTTGTCTCAAAAATATCTATTGCATGCAGAATTTTAATTTCTTTATTACCTTTCTCTTTACAAGTTCGTTTAGAGTGATCTGTATTTTGTTTTGTCTGCATGCAATATCTGTGGATGTTAGATGAGATTGTCACCCCTAATAACTAGAGATCATAATGATTCTGAGCCACAGTATGAGTGCTGACAACCAATCCAGGTCCTCAGAAAAGGTAACAGGTGCTTTGAACCACTGCCATCTCCCTATCCCCTTACTTCCTCTTGCCTACTTTCTAGAGTGCTAAAAGGCCTCCTAAAACAAATCTTTATTTTTGTAGTTTTTATTCATGATTCCTATGGAACATACCAGGTAGCACAATGTACATCCATTTCATTATTATGTTCCCTTATTTGAAACTGAAATACTGAGATGTCTACTCTCATAATTTGAGTATGCCTTATATCCTCTAAGATTCAGGTTGACATTTAACCTCTGTTATGTCACATTCAGAAGTAAGAACAAATGTGGCCCTAAGGAGGAGTTTAGGACTCAACACCCATGAGGAGTTAATGTAATTATGAGATTCTAGATATATTTTTCCCGACAACATTTTCCCTTACTCTCTCCCACTCCCATTGCTTCTCAATAAAATATGTCCCAATGGAGTAAGATTATGTGTTGTTACATTGTAAATAATTGTTCCACTCATACTTCCTGTCTGCTTTCTGCCAGTGTTTTTACTGAGTTTCCTTTATTCATGCAATATCCTGAGGCAGCCAGTCTGTTGCAAGCTGGTTCTCATCAGATTTGTTCTTTCCACATAGGTCTTAACTGTGCACTGTAATAAATATGTCTTTAACACTTATTGATTCTTTATTAATTTTGTATTAGCACCTGAAAACAAACCACGATGCTGTAATATTTAAGAACAAGGTTATTTCTATTGTTTTCTATATCAAATTAACTGTTCATTGACAACTACAGTCAAAATGATTATGCATTTTCTACTTACCTTAGAGTTTATAGTATTAACTGACCTTCTATTTTCATTTCCTATAAGAATCATAGACACATTCAAATCATGTGTCCTGTCAATCTCCATAGGAAATTTTTAAAGCCTTACTCATTACTGACTTTTCATACAAATACTAAATAAAATGTTTACTTAATTTAAACCTTCATTTTTCTGTAACATTCTTTCTTTTTTACTTGTGTTATTTATGTAAGTTTCACATCAATTTTATGAGGTTTCTGAGCAAATGTCAAATATCTATATTTTCTAGTCTCTTTGTATGTATTTTGCTTTTCTATTAGAAACATGTATTGGAACACGTATTTTTGTATTTAGCTATTCCCCAAAGACTTTTAGTTTCCTCATGAGGAATGGCACCTGGGTGAATCATTCTGTTGTCTTCTCGGAAAATGAAAGTATAAATTGCAAAATTAAATGGACATAATCTACACACACCTGCCAATCCTGCTTCTGTTATAAAGGATAAAGTGATGTGCATAAACTACAGATTTTCACTCCTAACAGGTTAAAATACTCAAAAATAATTACTATTTTCTATTAAATTTAAAATATAGCATATTTTCATGTATTAAATCAAAAGTATGTTTGTTTCTAACAAATACAATTTACTTAACATTAAAAATAAAACATTTATTTCTACTTAACACAAAAATTTTGATATTCTATCGACTTTTCCTTATTGTTTGGTTCTCATTTCACATCAAATGACTATGAGACCTATAATAATTTTCTATATGTACAATATTTTATGCCCCTCTCAACCAATACTTAGGAAAAGTCATCTGAGAAAAATAAATCCTTGCTTCCAAAAGCAAAAAAAAAAAAAGAAAACTTATACATGTATGTTTTTTATTTATGGCTATAAGCTTATCTTTTTATAACATCAAGGAATTGTCCACTGATAATGCAATACTAACATATAACAGTAATATTAATAAAACTTGAATTAACATAAGATAAAATATTTTCCTTAACAAAATAACAGACCAGAAAAAATGAAATATGTATCAGTGTTTTGGGGATCTCTATCAATATATATTAGGCCTTCCAGAAATATGGAAGAGCAATAGTCAAGTTGTAGAATTTACAAACAAGTTTCATTGAAATGAGAATAAAATAAAGTGGCAATATGACCTGAGATGAATGAGGAGAAAAAAAATAAACCAATTCTTGATGACCATAGAGTGTTATTATACCACACATATACAGTCAGCAGAAAATGTAAGTATCTGTGCATCTGTCTTTGTATATTTAAAAGTGTATGTTTGTGTGCACATATGTACACATTAAAACACAAAAGATATTGTCTTAGTTAAGCCGTCTAATGCAGTAAAGAAACACCATGACCAGAAAAATTCCTATACAGGAAAAATCTTTTACCTGGATTGGCTTACATTCTCAGGGATTTAGTCCATTATGATCATAGTACAACAACATGGTGTGCAGGCAGATTGCTAGAGAACGAGAAGAGGCTAGAGAAGGAGCTACCTGTAAATTGTGCAGGTGACAGGAAGTGAATTTAGATACTGGGCAGTATCTTTAGCATAGGAAACCTCAAAGCTTGTTCCCACAGTAATACTCATCCTCCAACAAGGCACACCTGTTTTTACAAAGCCTCACCTATAAGTAATGTAACCCTCTATGAGCTTATGGGGCCAATTACAAACAAACTATCACCAACATCTATTTGTTGAAAAAATAGTAGGGTGGTATAATTTGCTTATGTGGAATATTTAAAAACGTATTCTTTTTAAAACATCATGTATCCATTTATTATGTACACAATATTATGACTGCTTGTATGCCTGCACTATAGAAGAGGGCATCAAATCTCATTATAGATGTTTGTGAGCCAGCATGTAGGTGCTGAGAATTGAACAGAGGATCTCTAGAAGAACCACCAGTGCTCTTAACCACTACCATATCTCCAGCCCTAGAAATACATGTATTCCATAGCTGACACAATAGTTTCTTTAAAAACTGCTGTATAAACCATTATTGGGATCTCTCTCTCTCTCTCTCGGCATTAAGAAAAAGAATCTGTTTTTTAGTTCATTAGAACTGTCAGTGGAAATTCCTGCCTCTGAATTGCAACATTTCCTCTATAAAGATTCCAGAGAATGCATGGAGAGATTGAGTTTGTAGACTCAGCTTAAATATTGTTACCCCAATATGTGATTGTCACTGTATTTACTATTTAGTGTTAGAATGTGACTTTAGAGATTGAATTGCTTAGGATTTTATTGCTGTGAAGAAACACTATAACCACAACAACTCTTACAAAGGTAAACATTTAATAGGGGCTGTCTTTAGGCTTAGAGGTTTAGTCCATTATTGTTATGACAGGAAGCATGATAGCGTGCAGCCCCCTCTGACATACTCCTCCAATAAGGTCACACCTACTCTAACAGGCCACACCTCCAATTATACCACTCTCTGTGAGTCTATGGAGACCATTTTCATTCAACCAATCATATTTCACACCCTGCCCATAGGTTTGTGACCATATAATAATGCAAAATACATGTAATCCTACTTTAAAAGTCTCCATAATAGTCTTTGACCATCTCAAGCAAGTCCAAAGTTTCTTAGGAGACTCATAGCAATATCTTAACTGTAATCCTACTGTAATCCTTCATAAATAAGTGATAATTAAAAAACAAGCTCACATAATTTCAACATATATATATGTTGTCCCAAAAGGGAAGAAAGAGAGCATACTGAGGAAATACTGGAACAAAACAAGATCACAAACTGTTGAGCAAGCTCCAAACTCTGCATCTCCATGTCTGATGTCAAAGCACTCTTCTGATCTCCAGCTCCTTTCAGCTTTGTTAACTAAAACATACTTTTTTCTCTTGGTCTGGTTCCCCACCCAGTCTTCAGTTTTCCTAGTTAGGTGTCTCATGTTTCTGTCATCTTCAACAACTTGAGTTCTCCAACACAATCCAGGATTCACCTTCACAGCTTCACATAATGACCTCTCTGGGCTCCCACACAGTATGCCTGGCCTCAGGGACTTTCCTTAATATTGGAAGGAGATTCTGGAATCCTTTGCTCACCATATGTGTTGACTCTAAAACAAAAACCATGGGGTAAAGTTACCAAGTTCTGCTACTTACTGAAGCTGAAACATGGCTTCCTCATTCAAATACATTTTAACCAGATTTCTGATTTTGATGTAGAGCAGGATTGACTTGAACTCAGAAATCTACCTGGCTTCACCTCCAGAGTCCTGAAGTTATGGGCATGTACCTCAATACTTGGTACTAAACTTTTTAAAAATTCCTTTTCATAAGTTTAAAGCTTAGTTGTATAGGATCCTGACCTTTGGTCAACATTCACTTTATTCCATTTAAATATCCTTTGTTTATTTGCTTATTTTTATTTTTGTTTGTGTGAATCTCTTTATCTCCTTGAACACAGGATTTAGCCCCATTCTACTTCCTGATACCCATTTTCTCCACAAACTGTGAATTTTCTATTTTTTTCTTTCTTAATTTGTTCATTTTCATCAAACATCTGCATAAGACTGAATACTAATAGCCACAGAATGGAGGCAATACTAAGCTGTTTTGAGATTTCTGCTGCTAAAGCACTTAATCTAAAACTCTCAAATTTGGCCTCAGTAAGATTTTTCAGACAAGCATAAATATCACCCACATTCTTAGCCATAATATCCTAAGAGTGATCACCAAGCCACATACAAACATTCTTCTCCTAAGCCTTTGGAGACCATTTCCAAAGACTCAAGTCACACTTAGTGGTTGGTTTCACATCCTGCATATCAAGGCAGAGGACTAGGTGGAAGTGAGTACTAAGCTCAGAGTCAGAGAAAGAGAGACAGAGAGAAAGAGAGAGAATGGGAGAAACATGGATTTGAGATAAAACAGTGAAATGGGCACGGAGTAAATTTGGAAGAGAAGCAACATGGTATAGATTAGATTCATACACATTATATGCATTCACTAATAGTAAATGAAATATCTTCTAAATTTACAAAAGAAAAATAGACATTTTAAATCTATCATTCAATGCAAATAAACACTAACAGTAAAAAATAAATAAAAATAAAGCCATACAAATAGGCATGTACAGATGTTCCAGAATCATGTTTACTTTTAAAATTCTTACTTTACTTTTTGCAATAATGATGTAGTAATATATTAATTTATAAAACTTGGAAGAAAATACAGAGTTTATTGATGTTTTTGGCAGACAGAGACGTGTTACTTTCATAACTTGCATATTAAGCAAGTCCTTAGGCATGGCTCGTGGTGGCCCAGATCTTTCATCAACAATTGAGGAGAAGTAGGCTAATATTTTTCTAAAATTATTCTGAGTTATTATTCTCCCAACAACATACTGGCAACCATAATCAATGAATTTTGCATTCCCTTTTATTATCCATAGTTAAGAATTCATTTCCAATCTGTCAGTAAGATGAGTGGTTTCACCCTTAAGCTATGCCTCTGGCTACTGCTTTTAATGTTATCTTAAAATACAATCTTCACAATACTTTTCATGACTTTAGAAAACATCTTAGCTATCCCTTTATTAAAATTAATAGGCCAAAATTATGCATGCACATATATAATTTTGAATGTGAGTCATTGCTGAATGTTATCTAATATACAATCATCATAAGATTTTGATTAACATTTACAAAAATAAATTACTTCTATATATCTAAAATAAATTGATCATACATAAGTTTATACTATCTTCTATCTTTTTTATTAGGTGGTTTTTCAGAACTCTACATCACTTTCTCCACTTTTTCATTAAGGTGCACCAAGAAAAATACTAAAATATTTGTCCCAACATTGAGCTAAAGGAGACAACTATACGCCATTAGTCATGGAAAGTTGAATTCATTTTCTACATATTTAGGATTTCTAAGAAAGTAAAATATTAAATCAATTAGTGAGACATTGGTATATAGTCTATAAGTATATGAACACAAAATTCAAGCCTGTTATCATGATTTTATTCTTGAAAATGCTATCTTTAAAGCCAATTTGGAGCTTTATAAGGCTAATACCTTCAGATTCTTAGAGGACTTTAATGTAATGTAATGAGCACCAATGTTGTGAATAAATAACAGAAAACTAAAATCACTTTAGAATTAAAGTTTCAGTGTAAGAATTTTGGGTGGGAACAGGAACATAATCAGACTTAGCTATTAAAATCATAATCTGTCTTAGATTCCTCTCTGTTTTGCTCTTTCTTACCATGATTCTCCCTCCGTATGTTTGCATACACCTGCGTGCTCACTTCTACATGGGCATGAAGAGGCAAAAGTTGATATTGGGTACCTTACTCTATCACTATTCATGTTTTTTGAGACAGGGTCTCATATCAAATCCAGATCTCACCCATTCCACTAGTTTAGTAGACCAACACGTCCCTGAATCTTCCTACTTTTGCCATCACACACCCAGTTCTGCAATTACAAATGTGTACTCCTAAGTTTTCTATTAGAATCTGGGGACCTAAACTCATGTGTTTATCATCTCTGTCAATGATTTCTCCAGAAGATATATATTAAAATATCAAGTATCAAGATCAGAAACATACCATTAGCAGAATATAAAATCAGGGTTTACAAACTCAGAAAAGAAAATTATATTATTATGCAGTGTAGATTTATCTCCATCAGATAAAAAATTAACAAATATTTTCTCCTTTGTAGGATGCCTCCATTCTTTTTGTTTGTAAAAAGCTTTGTTTCTTGATATAATAGTATTTGCCATTTTTTATTCTTTGGCATGTGCTTTTATCTCAATACAGAAGATCACAGCCTATATCAATGTCTTAAAGTGTTTATGATATATAATATGAGGGACTTTTGAAGGCTCAAGTTTTACACTGAAGTCTTTGAATTGGAGTTGTTTTCGTTATTATTATTATTATTATTATTATTATTATTATTATTATTATTATTATTATTTAGGAGTACTCCTGGGCATGAGGCCTGCCTTGGAATGTAGTTGATATATACAGTGACACCCCTTGGAGAAAACTGATTTTAACTTTTTTCGGAAGACATTAATTGAAGCAGCTTTTTGGTTTGGTTAGTGATAGGACTTTCTGTCCAATTTTCATTCTTAGTTCTAGGAATTTGTCTGGTTTGAACCCAAGTAGGTCTGTGCATGCTGTTACAGTTTCCAGAATTCATGTGTGCATTAGATCTGCCACATTGTAAAGACACTATTTTCTTGGAGTCATCCACCATCTCTGTCTCTTCAAATTTTTCTGTTTCATTTTCTGCAAAGACTTCAGCCTTTAAGGAAGGATTTTGATTTTAAAAAAATCCATTTAAGTTAATTTTGTGTTTTGTTTGGGGATTTTTGTCAGTGGAGACTTTTTGTTTTATTTAGATATTTTTATCTTTTATTGTTTTGACTTTCATTTTTTTTTGTGAGAGATACAGAGACAAAGACAGAGACAGACAGAGGGAAAGATGAAACCATGGAGTTGGGAAGGAGACTGGGAAGATCTGTGAGTTGTGGGAAGGAAAAAAAATAAACAAATTATATAGTATTACTATTTTTAATTTAAAAAAATGAGATTTATATTTAATAGTACTGGGGAAAATAGCTTTCTGTATGTAAACAAATGAACTTTGACCATAACTTTGTACAATTTACAAAAATTAACTAAAACTTTGAAGGCAAAAATATAAAGTTATAATTATTAAAATGCAGGTAATATTTTACTTTATTTTTAATTATTTTAAAAATTAGATGCTTAAGAATTTTTTTTAAACTCTATGGCCTTATATACTTCTCCTTTCAAACTTTCCAGAAATTCACTCCCCTTTAGTTAATTACTTGTGTGTGTGTATGTGTATGTGTATGTGTGCATGTGTGTGTACATGTGTGCATGTGTGTATATATGTGTGCATGTGTGTATATATGTGCGTGTAGTACGTGTGTGTGTATATATATGTGTGTGGTATGTGTGTGTATATATATGTGTGTGGTATGTGTGTGTGTGTTTGTAATGACACGGGTATACCATATCACATGCATAAAGGTCAGAGGACAAATTGTAGGGCTTTGTTAGCTTCTTCCACCATAAGTCCTGGGAATACAACTCAGGTTATCAGGGTAGAAGCAGAAGCCTTTAACTGCTGAGCCATCTCAGCAGCCTGAACACAATGTATTTTTATTATTGTTTCTTTCATTTTTATTGAGATTATAATATAATTGCATATTTTCTCCCTTCCCTTTTCTATTTTTAAACTTTCCCAGACACCCCATCTTGCTTTTATGAAAGTCATGGTTTATTGTTAATTGTTACTATATGCATAATGTATAATTTTGTGTATATAAAGATAATATTTTAATGTATAAAAATACATTCTTGAAAATTTCTTAGGGCCAAATTGCAGAATCATAATAGAAATCAATGAGTTGAACTTTATTAAGAATAAGAAGTTTTGTATGTGTGTATGTATTCAAGAATGCACCTACAGAAGGCTTTCACGTAGTCTTTTGAAATACCTCTTGTGGTGGTTGTTCACCACATGTTCTGTTCTCTACTATTTCCATTTTCTACGTCAGTTAGTCCTTCTTGTTTCTTCTTCCCCTTTAACCTTTCTTACTACCGCTTCCATTTGTGTCATTGAAACACAAGGGACATTTTTCTTCATGGCTTTAGGCTGCCTCACACAGAAAGATTGTGTATAGCTTCATCCACTTACCTGTGACATTTTAAAATCATTGTTCTTAATAGCTAAATAATATTTTTGTTAATGTACCATATACGTATAGATATACACATATAAAAGTAGTTTAAGTTACTCTGTTAAAAAAACAGCAATGACAGTTTAATGAAAATGAAATATATATACATATATAAAGTTTTAAACATAAACAATCTAAAAATCAACAACAAAAAATGATCCTACTAAATAACACTTCTTAACAAATAAAAAGGCAAACCTTGGAAATGGTTTACTTTTCTTAAAGTTGTTGGACAGTGAAATGGCCTAGACGCTCAAACATTGAAAACTATTGCCAGTCTCCCTTGTTATTGCACAGAACTCGATGCTAAAACCCTATTCCTGAAGATATTTCATATTTGAATAAGAAAACATGAAGACATCAGCCAGTGCTCACTTGGTATCCTCACTTCATCCATACTAGTTATCCTTCACAATAATGAAATGTGCTATACACACTAAAGAAGAGAAAAGTAGTCAGTCAGTGATCTCCCCTAATCACAAATCCTTGAGCTCCAAAGGCCGTTCTAGTATGGCATGCCACACAGGCGTCATGGGATTAACCACTAGCTTTATTTAAGGCCTGCTCCATAGCTTGAAACCCATGTCTGTCATCACTATCAGGGACAGAGAACCTATGCCTTGACAGATCATGGGTCTTAAGGAACAACAAAGGTTTATACTTAGTTCTCAAAATTACTTCATCACTCAACTCTCACCAGAGAAACTCCTTTAATGTGCATGGCACTGAGAATCAAGATCCCAACTGGTCAAGATGAAGACAATTAGAAAAAGTGAAGTCATAAATGGGATCCATATCTATCTTCCTATCTATCTGCACTTTCCAAGACTCTAGAAGCATTGTGAAAGAAGATGCAGAAGATTGTAAAAGCCAGAGGCACTGGATCCTGTCAAGGAAGAATGTCTGTTTGACACGGCAAGGTAATTATTTTTATGAACTTACGGTTGTTGTAAGAGCATACACAAGAACTTCCTAAGGTCAAGCTAAACCATGTCCTAACATGGAGAGAAAGGATGAACATGGATTCCCACACCTGGCTAAAGAACTATAGTTAACTGATAGCTGCTGTGAGGAGAAGCTTCATTTTCATTGGGGTCATATACCCTGGTTGATACTCCAGTGAAGTCTATGTATCCAAGATTACTTCTACTTAATATACTGATATAATTTTAAAAAATGTAAAGAACACAAAATTATATGGGTAGGGATATAGGATATGAATCTAAAAGGAGTTGGGGAAGTATGTTGAGTATGGTCTAAACAGCTTATATAAAATTCTCAAAAATTAAAATACAAACAGACTCAAGATGTTGAGATACCCTGCTGGTCAGAGGTTGCAATCTGACAGCTCTCTCAGATCAAGGCAACATGGAGGACTCCCTCCTCAAAGGACTCCTGCCTACTTTATACCTGGCTTTATTTGCAGACTGTCTTCAGGTCCAGATGCCTGACTTGTCTCAAGTGTCACTCTTGGCAAAGTTCCCTGCTAACACTCTTCCCCTGATGCCCATATGATAATTAGGTTACATGCTCTAGCTATTTTGATAGGGCCATGCTGCTAATAATTCAACTGTATGACAGGAAAATGCCACTTAATGCAAATTAGGCAATTCTCCAACTATTGTCCCAAATACTGTATATACCTATACTCTCCAATAAGATTGAGCTTCCTCACTGCATTTGTGTAACACTAAGGTTTCTTGGTCCCGGGCAGCTAGGAGGTCCAGACCCACAGACTTGCAGCCCCAGACCCCTTAGCCACCCACCACTGCTCAGGACCCCAAAAATGATTCAGAGGCTTATATTAAGTTCATGCTGTTTGGCCTATGGCTCAGGCACATTGCTAGCTTGCTTTTACATCTTAACTCAACCCATTCTCATCAATCTTTTGGCCAAATGGCCTGTGATTCACCTGTGTTCCTTGCATGCTTCTTCTTGGATGGCTGGGTCAATCTGTCTGACTCTGCCCTTCTTTTCCTACCTATGTTGTGATTTCCCCTCCTACATTTTCTGTGGTGCTGGTCATGGGCCAAAACAGCTCCTTTGTTTAAAGATTGATATTCACAGCATACAGAAAGACATTCCCACATCACTGCTATGCCGTACTGTTGCACTGAATGCTTGGAAAAAGATTTTGGACCCGGGTCAGAAAATTGAGCCTTATACTAAGGTCAAACAAGGCTTAAAAGAACCTTATACTGACTTTCTACAGAGGCTTACCATGGCTGTACATAGAGCAGTATCAGATCCAGAAGTTAGGAAGCAGTTAGTACTTTCTCTGGCCTTTGATCATGCTAATCTGGAATGTAAAAGAATTCTTATGCCTTCAGATCTGCACCAATAGAAGAATGGATTCAGTACACAATCAATGCTGAATCTCTTCATTGTGACAAGGAGAATTGGGTAGGCCAAGCCATTGCTAATGTTAGGGTGAGGAACCAAGGCATCACTTGTTTCAACTGTGGTAAACCAAGCCATATAAAATGAATTGTACACAAGGTACTCTTGGAAATAATACCTGTTTTAGGTTTGATTCTAACAGAAGGCCATTGCTTTCTGAGTTTTTAGAATGTGTGGCAAAGGATGACATTGGACCAACAAATGTAGATCTACCAGGGACAAAGGAAGCAACCCTTTACCATCGGAAAATGCCTCTTGGTGCTTCCCCTGGGAAGCCCCCCAAAATCAGATTCCAAAGTCAAGGAAGGTAAGATCATATGCAGTCACAGTGGAAGATTAGCATCCTCAGGACGAATAGGACATCCAATGCCATACAATCTTCTAGATTGGATAATAGAATAAATTCATGAGAGAAATCAGAAGTTCCAAGAAGAATCACAAAATGAATATTTACAAAGACCAAATTTGAAAATACAGCTAGATAATATTTATATACAGGGCTTAGTTGACACAGGGGCTAATGTTTTGATCATAACCCCACAATCATGGCATCCAAGGTGGCCTTTACAGGCAGTGGATATCCAATTTCTGGGTATTGGAACTATATCTCAGGTGAAACAGAGTGTGAGATGGCTTGAATGCATAGGACCAGAAGATCAGAAAGGACAGTTGAAGCCATATATGGCTGACATAGCTGTGAATCTGTGGGGTCATGACCTTCTACTGCAAAGGAATACACAGACTAAAATCCCTCCAGGTTCTGATATCAACTGGAGACCCAATTATGTTTCCAAAAGTGATGCTTTAAGGTGCTATGAAGAAAATTCACCAGCTGTTCAGGTAGTACAAAAGAATTGCCAAATAACCGCAGAACCTAAAAAGACACTCACAGCGTTACCTTTGAGATGGTTAACAGAAAAGCCTATTTGAGTTCAGCAATGGCCTTTGACAAGAGAAAAACTTCAGGCTTTGGAACAGTTAGTACAAGAGCAGTTACAGGCTCAGCATATCGAAGAATCAACCATTCTATGGAATTCTCCTGTTTTTGTTGTCATGAAGAAATCTGGAAAATGGAGGATGGTGACGGATCTAAGAGAAATTAATAAAGTGATTGAACCTATGGGCTATTTACAACCTGGTATTCCCCTTCCTTCCCTGTTACCTACAGGATGGCTACATTTATTGACTTGAAGGATTTTTTTTTAATATACCTTTACAGGATCAGGACAAAGAGAAATTTGCTTTTACAATGCCTACTCTTAATAATTCATACCCAGTTAAGAGGTTCTAATGGAGGGTCCTCCCTTAAGGAATGCTGAATAGTCTTACCTTATGCCAATATTTTGTACAACACCCACTAGAAGTGCTGCTCAAGGGCCTCCCACAATCTATCATTTACCATTATATGGATAATATTTTGCTGGCAGACCCAAACCTAAATACATTAGAAACATTGTTTGAAGAACTAAAGAAAATATTGCCTGATTGGGGACTACATATTGCCCCAGAGAAAGTATAGAGGGGATATTTTATCAATTATTTAGGATATAAAATAGGTTTACAGAAAATTAGGCCACAAAAGGTGAAATTGAATAGAAATAAATTGAGAACTCATAACAATTTTCAAAAGCTACTAGGGGATATTGCTGATCTATGGCCCATTTTGGTATAAAAAACTATGAACTAGTTAATTTGTTCAAGACTTTGGACAGTGAAAGGATTTAAATAATCCAAGAGAATTCTCCAATGAAGCCAAGAAACAATTAGAGTTGGTGGAAAAGAAACTTCAAGAAGCACATGTGGATTGTGTGGATCCAGACCTAGACTGCATACTGGTCATCTTACCCTCTAGACAGTCTCTAACATAAATCTTAATGCAAAGAGAAAACATTATATTAGAATGGATATTTCTGCCACATAAGCCAAGGAAGAAGCTGAAAACGTATATCGAAAAAAAATTCTGATCTGATTTTTAAAGGTAAATTCAGACTTTGCCAAATGACGGGAAAGGACCCTGCAGAAATTGTTGTGCCTTTGACTAATGAAGAAACTGATCAATTATGGGCAGACAGTGAACCTTGGCAAAAGGCTTGTAGTGATTTTTTTTTAGGAGAGATAAATAATAAATTTCCTCGAAGTAAGAGAATTCAGTTTATAAAGGAAACTAATTGGATCTTTCCTCATGTGGTAAAGGAAACACCCATTTCTGGAGCTCCTAAATTTTATACTGATGCAAACAACTTAGGAAAGGCTGGTTACAAGTTTGAAAACTTAATTAAGGTGGCTCAGAGCCATTATAACTCTGTTCAGAAGTCAGAACTATATGCAATTATTCTGATGTTGTTGGATTTTACAGAGCCTCTCAACGTAATTACTGACTCTCAGTATGTAAAAGGAGTTGTTTTACTTATTGAAACTGCTGACTTTATTCCTGATGATACAGACTTGACCTTACTGTTCATACAACCCCAGGATATTATCAGAGATAGGATACATCCTATGTACATAACACATATCAGGGTGCACATGGGTCTCTCAGGCCCCCTAGCACAGGGTAATGATGAAATAGATCGGCTGCTGATAAGAAATGTGCTAGAGGCCACAGAATTTCATGAGAAACATCATGTTAACAACAAAGGATTAAAAAAGAGTTTTTCCATCACTTGGAATGAAGCAAACGAAATAGTAAGGACTTGCAACACTTGCTCTTTCTATAACCAACTGCCTTTACCTGCTGGAAGTAATCCTAAAGGTACACAGAGAAATGAGATCTGGCAAATGGATGTGTTTCACTTCCTAGAATTCAGAAAGATGAAATATGTACATCATACTATCGATACTTACTCTGGTATGCAATGGGTGATTGCCCTGAGTTCTGAAAAAGCTGATGCTGTACTATTCACCTTTTGGAAGCCATGGAAATAATGGGAATTCCCACCCAGATTAAGAATGATAATTCTCCAGCTTACATTTCCAAAAAAATGAGGCTGATTTTTGAATATTAAAATATAAATCATACTAGAGGGATACCACACAATCCTACAGGACAGCAGGGCAGGCAGTTGTAGAAAGATCTCACCGTACTTTGAAAGTGATGCTATATAAACAGAAGAGAGAAATGAAAAACCCAGTTAGAGGTTGCATAGTGCCTTATTGACTTTGAATTTTCTTAACGCTGATGAAAAGTAATCATCAGCTGCTGAGAGACATTGGGTAATGGAGAAATCTTCTGAGATAAGCCAACCCATCTACTTCAAGGATATGTTAACTTCAGAATGTAAGCCGGGATATGTGCTTCGATGAGGTAGGGATTTTGCTTTTGTTTCAACAGGGAAAGAAAAGATATGGGAACCGACAAAATTAATAAAGGTCTGCTTCGAAAAGGATTCCCTTACTGAGGAGGAGAAGTAATTGCTCATTCCTGATACAACAAATTGATACATGGTACGGAAAACACATTTAACAAGACTGATGCAGGGTCTCAATTTTGTCTTTACAGGAAAGTAGATACAATTGTCTTTAAGACATTGACTGGACATTGAATGATAATCACCTGCAATGGAAGAGAGATTGATGATGAAGGAATATAAACAACGGAGTATGAGACCAACCGATACAAATATGCACTACTGGGTAATCTCTTAATTCTCACTGCTTTGCATCTTGTACCTACACCTCTTAAAACAATTGTGGTCCTAATTTGACCCCCTCTCTAAACCCAAGGATATTGGTAAAGAAAATGTGAGAGATTCTGTCTCATATCAAAAACGCCACCTGGTGTGGGACAGAAGCCAGTTGGAATATTTAGGGACTAATATTATTGTGACTTCATCTTGAACCTTGTTTCTCTCTGTATCTGTACCTTCCAAGCATCCTGTCTGCATACAATCTTCTCCTGAAGTCATAAAGGATTTAAATATCTTCTTTGGCTATCAACAATGCTTAAGTTTTCCATTGTAAATAACATTTCTTCCTATCAGCTATCTACAAAGAATCTGGAACTGTGATGGGGCCCCCACCACAATGACTCCTACTGGTGAAACAGGAATAAAAGGAAGAGTATGAGAGAGAGAGAGAGAGAGAGAGAGAGAGAGAGAGAGAGAGAGAGAGAGAGAGAGGCAGACAGACACAGAAATAGAGAAATCAAGAGCCTGGTTTTCACCAATCTATGATTGCTTTTAGAAAATAGATTATTCAAAAATTGATAACTCTCTATGATTATTCTTCAGGTCACATTTCTAATAAGAATTCTAGATGGATTTACCCAGTACTCTAAGAATGGTTATGGATGTATATAGTCAGTCTATTAGGATCTAACCATTGTTTTAGCTTTTACAGGATCCCAGAAAATGCCATCGCCCTTAAGTCAGCAGGAAGCAACCTTATGAAATACTACACCTCTTTCCCAATAAGTTTTGTGCTCTGAGGTTTATGGGTTATTATTATTCTAATAGAATAGTTATAAGTTAAAATTGGATTGAGGACAGAACAATAATATAGCCTCAATGATCTCTTTTAAAGAATAGAAAGGGGAATAGATAGGATAGATAAAGGTAGATTGTTCTACCTACTTATAAACAATTTTTAAATGAATATATGGGCTAAACTAAAGACAATTTACACTGGCATAGAAATTTTTATACTGATACAAATGTGAAATCATTTTATTTGTTTGTTTGAGACAATGTGTACATTGGTACAAAGTTAAATCTGAAATTGCTTTATATAACCAAAGCAACTTGTACATTGATATAAAACTGAATCTATAACTGTTATGTAAAATTGAATCTATAACTGTCATATTTTATATATGCTTTCACCTCTGTTTAAAATATTTGCACATTATTGTCATGTCCACTATAAAATTATTACCTCCATTTAACTATACTAGACATAATGTATGATTGCACCATCATCCACCGCATGGATAATCCAGTCTATCAGGCGTCTATATAAGCTGTTACCTGAGTGTTGGCTTATATTTTAATAAATATTAATCTTGCATTGGTGTATTTTAAGAGAATTTCCACTGTCACATTTGTCTCTTAGAAGGCTATTTCCAGTGTGCTTACTGGCTGGACAAGGCCCTGCCTGCAGCTTCTTCCCCCTTGTCCCCTATAACTTGGTGGCCATGGGGAATGAGGGGAAATGTAACAAGAAAATACAAGAAATATTTTAGCAGATCATACCTAGACCATTTACTACCTGGGTGTCATAAAGAAAATGTAATTAATAACAATTTTATGCCTTAATTAGCAATAATTTAAGGTTCAGAATATAATATATTCTCAAGGTTTGGTGGCATGAGACTTTTATATTATGAATCAGTAATACCACTCTGGCTGACATCTCAGATATGCTATTTGACTGTATGATAAAATGGATATTTACATATCCCGGGAGCCAGCAAGTATTTTAGATAGCTAACCGGGAAGAAATTTTTCACATATGCCCAGCAAATATAAATATTTATTCAAGTTTTAAGCCTAATGTCAAGATCTTTGAATAAATATGTGTCCTCTTATTTAAATGATTTATATTACAACACATTTATGTATATGCACACTAGAATATGGAAATTTATATGAATTTTAAAATTGGCTACAGAAAACAATCTAAGAAACATTGCTTAAGTTAATAAAAACAAACCCTGTTAAAGAGTAGTACTATTTATATAACAAATATTTGAAGACATTATCTAATGTTTATAGGTGTGTATGTGTGGTGTGTGTGTGGTGTGTGTGTGTATGTGTTTTGGAAGTATACTGTGAGATGTTGTTCATATGTTTCTTAAAATATTTTATCAAGGGAGACTAAACAATGAGATACACAAACCTGAAGCATAATGTTGCAAAAAAATCAATTATTTTTGGAGGTTTATGTTAATTAATGTAAATACAATCAGCAATGTTAATTCCACAACCACCTATAAGCAATATAATATTCTGACTTTTTTCAATAGCATATCCTGAAACAAATAAAACAGGACTCAGTACATGGTAAAACTTTCAAAAATCCCTAAATTATTAAGGTTTACCTATCTCCTTTGTATATAAATATTATATCTAAATATTACTATAATAAGAGGCACTCCATCTGCTTATTTCAGGCTTCAGTGGTGATTCCATTTGCTATGATTCTCTGTAAGGATGTAGTGCCTTCTCAATAACTCTTGTAATGTTTAATGTCCCCAAAGAGTTGGAAAGGGGTAGTGTTAACTCTTTGGCTTCCTGATTACAAGACTTTATGCCAAAAAAATTATTTAAAATGATTTTGGAGCTAACTAGGACAAAGCTAATGTCAAAGTGAATATAGAAGCTTTATACAATATATAACATATATAAATTAACAATGGAAAATGTATAATTGTGTGTACATGAGCATTTTGAAAAATATATAGAGAAGTACATCAAGTTGTTAAGTGTGACTAACAGCATGGGAGGACATTAAATGAATGAATTAAGAAATAAATAATTAAGCCAACAACATATGTGCATATGTCTTTTTTATTCTTCACAGAGACAATTTGCTATGTTATGTGTATTTGTTATTGTTATGGATGTAAAGCTCTTTTCTTTTATGTATTAATAAATTTTTTTATATTTCACAAATAGAATCTTACTATTTGGCAAGTATCATATTAAAAATATCAAAACAATAACAAGTGTAAGGATATTGGTTACATTGCTGATTTAAAGATAAATTAGAGAATGCTACATGGCTGCTATAGTAAAAGTATAAAATTCCTTAACTACATTCTACATCTTGCTTGTATACCTACATACTGATGTAGCTATCATCCCTCATCAAATGAATTTCTGTCTACAACAATTGGAGACCATAATAGAACGCTGTATGTGACACAATGCAAAGTTAACAGATTGTGGAAAGTTCAGCCACAGTGGATATATCTTCTCCAGCGTCTATGTTTCAAAATATGTCATATAATAGGGGGGAAAGAGTGTAAGTGTGAGAATATCAGAAAGCCTTCGGCTTTATGGCCTCTTTTAGAAAAGGCCACATAAACATGACCTGAACAATGACATCTAAACCAAGAAGGGCAGAATATAATGGAGTCCCATCCCTAGTTAAAGAATGGTAGGTAATTTTTGACTGCTGGGAGAGGGAGTTTTGATATCCCAGGAGTAAGCCCTGTGACTAGTTATTTAATACAACACAATCAACCTGAAACAAAAACAGCAGAAATCAACCAAGAAGCCTGTAATTATGCATTTATCCAAAAGAGTATGGGGTAACAATAATGATCTTGGAGAACAGGCTGTCATTCTGAGAGGGGTGGTGACATGAGAGGAACCAGAGGTAAAAAAGCAGCAGCAGTGAATTAATTATATTTGAACTAAAATTGTAAAAATAAAACTCAAAATAAGATTTTCAATTTTTCCTATTAAACATGCCTAATGACTATCTTTGGGATTGTATGTATATTGTATAGTGACCCATATATATTAATCTTTAACAGTATTCACAATTTCACTGTATCTTCAACCCCACATTTTAATGGGTATAGATACCCAGGATACACACACACACATATGCTACATAAATATTTACTGTGACTGTATAAATTGTAAGATTTGTATAATATTTACAGTATAATTCCATTTTGAAAAAAAAAATAAGCATACACAAAGATGTGTGATTTAAAGATTTTTTTTATAAAAGATGGCAGACAGGTTTTTTATTATTTGATTTAATTACATGGTTCATTATATACCAAAAGCATATTTATAGTTTAAAAATATCAAATATAATTTGAATCTAAAAATTCTGTGTTTTGGAATTCCTTATCTGAGATAGATTGAACATAAATGGAATTGATTTTTTGATAAAATAATATTGGTTGGCTATATATTATTGAAAATACCCATTTATTTATTTATCATTTATTTATTTAACATTCTGGCCCAGTTCCTCTTTGTCTTCTCCTCCCAGATCCTCCCCCACACTCCCTCTATTCCCACCCCCAATCCATTCCTCAGTTTCTGTTTAGAAAATGGCAGTTGTCCCATGTGTATCAACAAAACATGGCATATCAAGTTTCAGCAAGACTAAACACCTCCCCATGTATTAAGACTGATCCAGTAGCAGTATCATTAAGAAGTGATCCAGTATGAGGAGTAGAGTCCCAAAAGACAGTAAACAGGTCAGAGACCACCCCTTTTCCCATTGTTAGGAGTCCCACAAGAGGATCAATCTACCCAATTGTATCATATAGGGAGAGTGCCTAGGCCAGTCCCATGCAGGCTTCCTGGTATTGATTTAATCTCTGTGAGCCCCAATGAGCCCAGGTTAGTTGATCACCAGATCTCCCTTGGAAGAGAAAGTCAAAGAAATTTCATGAGTTGACTGAGGGTGAGGGAGGGCTGAAACATGAGCAATCAGGATGAGGGGAGTGGAAAGAGAATACTAAAGAGATTATGGACAGAAAATATCATATAATTGACTTTAACTTATTTATTACCCTTCATTCTCAGTTTCCCTATGCATGTAAAGTTATTCTAGAATAAATATGCCAATTGAGTTTTTGAGAAGACAAATAAGTGAAATGCTAATAATAAGAATACATGGGACCCAATTTTCCACTTCTTACTGTGACATTGTCACAGGGTAGCTTACCCTGCATGAGTCAGGCTTTCTTGGCACAGAGACAGCAAAATGAAAATACTAGCTCTAGTCTCCTCCAATTATTTTAATTTTATTTTATATTATCTTTTTGTTCTCAGTTCATACAATTTATTGCAGTTAGCACACAGTTTAAAAATTCACCAAACACCAATAGTACAGAACTAAACAGCATTATAAGTTATTCCTCTTCAGGAAATAAAACATACTATGACTGTCAAAGTGAGATGCCAGTCTAAGATTTAGAACAAAGGAAGAATGGGAAACCAAGAAAAAGAAAATTTTATCTTATTTCATAGTAATTTAAAGTCTTATATACATTGCAGGTAAATATTGAGTATATTATACCTCTGTATGAAAAACTGGCATGCTTTATTTTGAGTGGACATTTTTATCATCTCTTTGTCACTGATTTAATAATATTTGTAGCAGCTTAATTCCAAAATAAAAGTTAGGCATGTTTTAAAAGAAAGTTTGAACATTTGAAACTCTTAGAATATGAAGCTTGCATCATTTTTTTTTTACTTAAAATAACTAACAATACAAACGTTACTTTCATTCTTTTTAATATGCTTAATTCAATTGTGGACCTTTAGGAATAATATGTAGAGTGTAAATACTTAAGTTAATGTACATTAATAACAAAATATGCAATAACTGTAACAATGATAAGCTTACCCATGAGAGCATATTGTGGTATGGAATAATGAACATGATATAAGTTTTATCAATCCAGAAAATTTATATGAATATCATGACATATTTTCTCAAAAAATTAGAACATAAGACAATATTTTCAGGAAAACATCAATATTTTGCAGACTGTAGCAAATAATCTTTTGTTACAGCTTAATATACATGGAAGGGAGTATGAAGGGATTTTTTTTTAAGTTTGGATAGTATTCACATGTGGAGATAGAAAACAGCTTTTAATGACAAACTGTTTGAGGTATTTATTTCACAGTTACTTTTGTTTGAAAAAAATACTTTTAGTTGAAATTAGCATGTAGATAATAGAAGATACATGCAAAGATTGATTAGATGGATGGATGGACAGATGGACAAATGGAAAGATGAATTGATGGCTAGAGAATGTGATAAATCATCTTATCAACTTTAATAGATTTAAACATGCCTCAAAAATTGACAAAGCACATTTCGCACTTTGGGTGTGTCTGTGAGGTCTTGCCCATGGATAATTAACACTTCAGTCAGTACCATAGGCAAGTAAATCTGACCTGAATGCACATAGACACCTTTAATGATTAAGGGACCAAATGTTACCAAAGAGTAGAAATCATAAGTTAACTTATAATCCTTAGATCAGTTTCTGAGTACTTTCTTTTCTGCTGCTCTTCTGTAAAGACACCAGAGAAACACAGTATATTTTCATGAAATGCCTTCTGCTTCAAACTTGGCATCCATCATAGGTCTTCTTTGTTTGGGGTTTCCTGCTTCTTTGATAGGAAAGCTACTTGTGTTCAGGACTCTTTGACCCTCAAAAGTCATTGTGAAGAGTTGAAGGCTCTGGTTGTATAACTGAGTCTAATAAACTGGGAAAACCAAATGTGCATACTCTATATTCTGCACCTCTGTAAATCTTGTCTAAGATAGAGAGACAGTATTAGATAATAAAACTGAGGTATAAAGAGAGAGGGAGAGAACGAGCGAAAATTTCAGTTTTAACTAAATTATATTGGTAATATACATATGTAAGCCATGGTAAATATATTGAGAAGGATAAAATTTTACATTAAGAACATTTCTCAAATCTGGGAAAAAAAATCATGCTCAGTCAGGTACATGAAGCCCTACAGAATGCCACACAGACAGGAGAACTATGACATAGTATAGTTAAAAACCTAAAACATAGGAAAAATAAGTATTGAAAGCTTCAGGAAAGAAGTCTCAAGTCACTTATAAATGTAGGCACATCATCACAATACCTCTTTTTTAAAGAAATATTTAAAGCCATAAGTCTGAATACATAGACTAAATAATTTATTACCATTCAGGATAAGCACACCTAAGAGGCCACAGGATCGAAGCCGTCAGCATCAGCACAATGGACCAAATAGAGCTAATAAAACACTGCAAAATAAACAAAAGTGCATGGATTCATACTGATCTTTAAATTTTAACTCTGGATATTAATAGTCTCAACTATACAGTAAAAACATACTAACAGATTGGATTTAAAAATAGAATGCACTGTTTGTGGTCTCCAAGAAATTTAACTCAACTACAAACATAGATACCATTGAAAGAGTATTCCAAACCAATGGAATTAAGAAACAAGCAGGCAACACTATTGTAATATTAGACTAAATAGACTTAAAACAATCATGATATGATGAAAGAGAAAATTTCATACTTATTACAAAATCTATATCAGGAAGATCTTACAAATCTAAATATATATGCATTGTGTTAGGTATGGTTTCTATGTCTGTAATAAAATGCCATAATTAAAGTCAGTTTGGGAGGCAACAAGTTGGCTTCATTTTACAGTTTGTGGTCTATTACCCATGGAGTCATTGAAAGCATTCAAAGCCGAAGGCTAGAGACGGTGATGCATAGCTCATAAAGGAGTATTGCTAACTGGCTTGTTCCCCAGGGTTTGCTCAGCCTACTTTCTGATAGGACCTTGGACCACCAGCCCATATGTGTCACCATCCACTGTGACCTGGGTCCTTACACATAAACCATCAAGCAATAAAATAAATCATAAGCTTTCCCTCAGAGCCACTCAGTGGGAACATTTCTCAATTGTATATTCTCTTTTCAAAGATGACTCTAGCTTTTGTTAGCATGATATAAAACTGACCAACACACATATATCAAATACACATATATCAAAAAGCAATTCATAAAATAAACAAATAGATACCTTTTAATAACTGCTATGTCCTGTGGTGAAATTCAGGTGTTAGCTGACAAGGCTTGGAGGAGTTTCTCTGGGGTTCCTGGAGCTTGAATGGGCCCTGCTAGGATCTTGGGCTACCCTGTTTTGTTCCTGCTTTCTTAGCGAATGGATCAGCAACCCTGTCATGGAACCATCCTAACTTCAAGAGCTGTACTCAAGTTCAATTTGTATCCATGAGTGTTAAATAAATATTAATACTTTGTATGGGATATTGCAAGTGAGAATTACGGCAGTAATGTCCATGTCTCAGGACCCCAAAACGGACCACCACAGAACTGACTCTGATACAAAAACAGAGTGAGGGTGGATAGTCCCGAGCTATTTTCACAAGGGGTTTATATAGGATAGGGCTATAAGAAGTCAGTGTATGTGACAGTTAACATCTTGTCAGGATGTTTGTAGGGAAACTAGAAAGTTCTGGAAGGATATAAGGTATCTATAGGAATGTCTGATTTCTGTAAAACTTTTTACTTCCTATATGCCTATATCCTGGGGGGGGGGGGGTTGTTGTTGGTTTTTTTTTTTTTTTTGCCAATTCTAGGGTATATGTTTTCAATCCTATGTTTCCCTGTTTTCTCGGGGCTTGAGTTCAGTCCCTAGTCACCAGTTGTCTCAGGATAGTATCCTGTTTTCTAAGATAGCACTAGTTCTGCTCCTTCATAGCCATACAATGATATTAGATGACCTTAAAAGCCCGTTCTCACCAACAGGAGGTCACCTAGAAAAAAATAAAATCAGATAAATTGGAGTTAAATAGCATCATAAATCAAATGAACCCAGGGAATATCTATAGAGTGTATACACTATTGTAGTGGGATTTAGGTGTCAGCTGATAAGGTCCCAAGACGATTATCTAGGGTCCCCAGCTCCTAGAGGGGATATGGCCAACCTGAAGGGGGTGTGGCCAACCCACCCCATTGATAAAGGGCTTTTGGGACACCAGGAGCCTCTGCCTGGTTCCTGGTTACTGGAGAGACCATATCCACTTAATGCCTGAGAAAGTTTAAAAAGGGTTTTAGCAGAAACTGAGCAAAGGCAGCTTCCAAATTGTGTATACAGAGCAGGTCTTTGTACAAAGAAAGTGTGGCAGCTGGGTCACATTCAAAATGGCACTGGGGGACTGGTGACAGGCAGTGTAAGCTGCAATCAGGCGGGTTCCTGAAATCTGACAGAAAACTCAGCAGCATGTGATTGATTTTAGATTTCTGTATATTTTGAACAAAAAGGAAACAAAGTTTCTTAGTAGCCGAATTTTCTTGGGTATACTCTGTTTGCTGTTCACGAACAGAGACACAATCCCTTTAAGAAAACTTAGTGATTCAGCCTAATTTGCAAAAACTATGCTGCTCTTTTAGAGAGTGTATTTTAAAAGCTCTTATGGTTAGAAGATGATTAAGGATTCACAATAAAACAGATTCAGACAAAAAGAAAAACCTGTAAACGGGTTACAATGTGTGTAAAAGGTACATAGGCTTCAGAAAGAAGAGAGGTTAGAAAAAGTCTTTAAAGAGAGAAATAGAGTAATAAAAATATAATAAGCCATGTAAAGATGGAAAATAGACACAAAATCTGGATTTTGGTTGTTATTGTGTTTTCTTTTATTTTTTTAACTGTTAATGAGCTAACTGCAGAAAGACAATGGATTGCAAATGCAAAGGCTACTAAGTTAAACAAGAATATATATTTTAAAGGTATTTTGATTTGAAATTTATGTCTAAGGATTTATTGCTTTGGAAGAGTTCTGCTTTTGTTTCTACAGAAGATGAAAACCTGTGGATTCCTTTTAGGCAAATATGGTTTCATCAACCAAGACCCCCTGAAAAAAACCTCTGATGAAAAGAGATGGCCAGCATGAGATTTTCAACACCCCTTAATCAGCAGGAAGTAGTAATGGAAAACAACACCCAAATTCCCCAAATATTGTTTCTAGATGTTTGTTTTCATTATAAATGGTTAATGGTCATAGTTAATCTCTTTCTAAGAAGAAAAAGGGGATATGGTATATAAATCATTTTTTTAAAAAATTAGATTATTGAATTTACTTAGATCAGGAAATCAGCTGTTAATCTCAAAATGTTTTACATTGGTATAGATTTTGGCTTATTGATACAAATTTTAGGTCAATTCTCTTATGCTGTATGTATTTGTCTACTGTTGTTTAAGATATGATGTTTATGTAACTGATTTAGAATTGTAATGTATAATTAGGAAATGCATGTTAGATTTTTAGATATACCAAGATATATTTCAATTAGGTAGGTAATCTTCAAATACTTCTAAGACCTATAGAATATGGCATTTAAAATATTTTAAAAACTTAGACTTTTCTGGACAATGAGACAGATTTGTTCCTGGCAGCACCAATCTTCTTCAAGAGAAAAATGAGCATCAAAGAAACTCCATATGGAGTCTACTCTCTTTGTAACAATGGTAAGCCACTGGAGAAGAACCTGTTCTTCTATTGACTGCTTGACAGTATGCTGTTTAAACTGGACATACAGGTTCCATAGGAAGATGACCTCTGAACTTTTGCAGAACAAGCCAAGATGGTCATTCAGGTTCCTGCTTTACAAAGTAAACTGTCAGACATTCTTCAGGACTCAAGGAGAAGCAACAAATGGATGAACTGTGCCAGAATGGGCAGAGCATATTTCCTGCTTCACTGAAATGATAAAAGACTCTGGCTGGGCATGTAGGCTGAAGATGGATACCCCAACTTTATAAAGGAACTTTGGGTGACTGTCCAGGCAAATAGGAGTCATCTCTGTCCTTTCTAGATTTTAGAAGTTGCTTGCACTTCTGATTTACTTGGGTAAATATATCCTTCTGTGGTCTTTGATGTAGTTGAAGATTAGATAGCTATAGGTATAGTTCTTCTTAGTCATTTGAAAGGTATATTGCATATGAAACTTTAGATTCATAAATATAAGTTAGATGATAGAATATTTTCTTTAATTTTGCTAAATACAAATAGACTAGATATTGTAACTGTAATTCTTGCTTGATAGATATTTTGTTATATGTAATTTTGCTATGTTAAAATTGAAACCTTCCTTTTTGATTAGACAGAAAGGGGGAAGTGATGTGGGAATGCCTTTCTGTATGCTGTGAATCTCAATCTTGAAATAAAGGAGCTGTTTTGGTCCATGACAGGCACCATAGAAGAAGTGGGAGGAGGAATCAGAATAGGTAGGAAAGGAAGGGTGGAGTCAGAGGCAGACTGAGCTGAAGCCCAAGGAGCAACATGTAAGGAACACAGGTGAGCCATGGGCCACATGGCAGACAGATAAGTATGAATGGGTTGATTTAAGATGTAAGAGCAAACTAGCAATGTGCATGAGCCATAGGCCAAACAGCATCAAGTTATTATAAGTGCCTGAGTCATTTCTAGGAGCCTGAGCAGGCGGCTGGGCGGCTGGGTGGCTAAGAGGTCTGGCACCACATGGTCTGGGTCTCTGGCCACCTGAGACCAAGAAACTGCACCATTGCAACACACTCTTCTCATCCAGGAAATTGACCACATATGAAACACAAAGCAAATCTAAACAGATACAAAAAATTGAAATAATCTCATGTATTTTATCTGAATTTGTAAGAATAAAGGCAGCTATCCAAAGCAAAAGAAATAAAAGAAAGTACACAAACTCAAGGAATCACTCAAGGTAAGAAGGTTGGAAAGTTGAATGACCTATCAAAATTTATGAGATATAATAAAGACTGTCCTAAGAACTAAGTTCATGGCATGAACTGATTACAATGAACATTTTGAAAAATCCTATATTAATCAAAAAATTCATTTAAGAACCTATCAAGACAAGAACAAGCCAAATTCCAATACAGTAAATGTGAAAAAAATCAAACTCCATGCAGCTATTTATCAAATAATAAAAGCAAATAATTAATAAAATGACAGGTATTTCTTGAAAAGATCAGCAAAATAACAAGTCTTTACAAAAGTTAACTGAAAAACACCAAAATTATCAAATATGAGTTAGAAAGAAAAAAATTGCAAAGGAATCCAATTCAGTTTTAAATATTCACGAAAACTTACCTTAAAAACTTATACTGCAGTATCTGAAAAATTACAAGAAATGGATAATTTATAGGTCCATATGTAATACTAAAATTTAACCAAAATGAAATAAGTTAAACAGATCAATAATAAGCATGATGTTTTTCTTATTTAATTGATGGGCTATATTTTACTTAAGCATATACTTCATGAGATTAAATATATGTAGAAACATTTCACAGCCAATTTTAAAAATTATACTCAAAATTTTGCATACAATATATTTTTTCATATTCTTTCCCTCCTACAATCCCTACCAGACTCTCACCTACCTATCTAACTTCATATTCCTTTTATTTAAATTTTAAAAAAGAAAGAAAACAAGAAAAAAGTAAACCCCCCCCAAAAAAACATGGAGAACTATTTCACAAAATCTGGTTAGTATATGATGAAAACTCAGAACCAGATATCTGTGAAAGGATGAAATATCAGAAAGAGGAAACAGACCACAGTCAGTTCTCACCCATCCAACTTCTCAGGCCAAACAGGGTAAATTCTGTCATCAAGGATCCTCAGCCTGACTACATGCTTCTACAGAATAAAGGAATATCTGCCTCCCCCTGCCTTAAAAATCTTCCCTACCCAGCTGTTTTACTTCCTGCTTCAACTTTGTATCATAATCCTAGAGTTAGGATTGAAGGTGTAAGCTAAACTGCTTGGCTGTTAGGGCTTGAACTCACAGAAATCCAGAAAGATCTCTGGTCCCTGAGTGATGGGATTAAAGGTATGGGTAACCACTTGGTCTTCCAAAGTTATAAGATTAAGGGTGTAGTTCACCACTCTCTGACCTTCATGGCTTGATTATGAGTCATTTTTTTTTAATTCAAGTTGACTTTATTACATATACAGTATATCACCACAGAGACCATTTTGTGTTTGCCAGCTACTTCAAAATATAAGGAATTGGCTCTGGGGTTTGGGTTGTAAATTCAGTGTGAGTGCATTACCAATACTTTACTATTAGCTTTTTTAGTTAAATACTTGAGTCTTCACTTGGTTCCTGCATCTTAAAAGTTACATAGACATGACATGTTTTTCACATACACAAACATATAACATGTCCATGTAAGTGAATGTAAGTTTCAATTTAGTCAATATATACTAAATAATTCATTGACTCAAGAGCATTCAATAAATCTCCAAACTGAGATAGTATCTATAAATTTGTTACCCATGAGAAAAAGCAAGCATTTGTTTAAGAAAAATAGAAAGAAAGAAAGAAGAGAGGAGAGAAGGAAGAGAAAGAAAGAAGGAAATGAGGGAGTAAGATAAAGAAAAGAAGAAAATTTGCATGCAGGTACTAGTACCAGGGCATTTCCAGGAGACAATCTAGGATAATGAGCAACACTTGAGCTCAAGTAGTTTGCTGATATAGGCACAGCTGTAATTGTACTCAGCGTGTGGCTGTATCCAAATTGTGAGAGCACTGAGAGTATTCCTGGGGGTGTGACATGTTCAGCCTCTTGCCAAATTAACAGGCCACTTCCAATTCCACAGGTCCATGCTGCCTTAATTAACTACAGTTGAAATATTTCAATAGCCTTCTTTCTAGTGTTCAATATTTGGTTAGGGATTTTGGTATAATCTGAGACTTGTATGATCAAGACCAGGAGTAGAACAGGGGAGACTGTAGTGTTTTAAGTAGCCTTTAGATGAAATTCTTTGCACACAGAACCTCAAGTTCTAGAAATAGGCACATTACAAATAAAAGTGAGTTATTAAATCTCCTGATAACTTAAAAACAAAATATTTTAGATACTATTTGCATATGATTTCTGTCCTTGAAATTCAAATTGGAGTGCAATCCTCATCGTGAAGTGTAGCAAGAGGTTTTTCAGGCCTAGCTTCAAGGTTTAGACCCACAGACCTGCAGAGACACACAGACGCTTAAATTAATTTTAGGCTGATCTATGTAAGGCCTAAGCACATAACTTACTACCTCTTTACCCTTAAACTAACCCATGATTATTATCCTGCTCAGCCATGCAGCTTGGTGTCTTTTCTTGGAGCAGCACAGTTGTCCTCTGCTTCTTCTGGCTTCTCTCTGGCATTCTGCTCTGTTCTTCCTGTTCCCAGAGTTTTCTTAGTCTGGTAGCCCTGCCCACACTTCCTGTCTCCCTTTGGCCAATCCCCGCTTTTTATTAAACTCATACGTGGGACAATTATTTACAATATAATATCATAAATTCACTACAGTAAAGGGATAAGAACCTGGAGAAAATTTCATTGGGATGTGATTAGGAGTATATAAAAGGGTCAGAGTAAAGACATTGTGATTAAAAACACAGCAACTTTGTGGTAGGGAGAAGAAAGAAAGCATAGACACGTTTACAAGTTCCTGTTTCTTAGATCACCAACACCATCTCAGGACAACACCAAAAAGAAAGTCTCACCAAATGTGACATGCAAACTTTGATGCAGAATTATGATCAGAATATATATTTATATTATTTATAGTATACCCATCTTTAGTGCTGTTATAAGTAAACAAGAAACAAACTATTAAATAAGACATATTTATATATGTCCATATAGGATCAATCTAAAATGGATATACTCTAAATAATACACATGTAATTTCTCATAATTATAACTAATTCTTACAGGTGTATGTTAAATGCTGTACTTTCAATTTTCATACACATTGAAAATATATGATATAGGTAATGTTATTTTAATTTTACAGCTGAAATTATGAAGCTTAAATGTATTAAATCTTTTTTGTTGATATTCTTTACAATGATAGTTCCCCAATAATGACGTGGGGACTTATCAATAATTGTGAAAACTTGGCTCTATCTTATGGTTGTTCCACTAGTTCTTACAACTTAATCTTTTACTATTAATTTACTTTCTTCTGTGTTGCCTTTTACCTTTCCTTCATTCTCTATGTTTGACTCCCTCTGTGTCTTGCTGGCATCTCCTGTCAGCCTAAAGTGCTCCCTCTGAGGTCTTTCTGCTCAGAAGTCCCACCTATTCTCTCCTGCCTAGCTTTTAGCCATTCCAGTCTTTATTAAACCAATCATAAAGTGCCTTAGCCAGAGATACATCTTTACAGTGTACAAAAGATTATCCCATAACACTTGAAGAAATAAATCAGAAAGATTATACATGGCAGAAGCTGATTCAAAAGAATATATATATATATATATCTAATATCATGTTTTGGCTTATAGTGGCTTTAAAAATTAATATACTCTTGACTTATTTTACAAATTCATCAAATACACAATAAAATGTTAAAATTTTAATATATTGCATAAAATTAAAAATATAATTAATGACATAAAATACTTTGGCAATATAAAACTAAGAAATTAAAGGTAAAAATTATTTCTTTAGTTTTGAAAATGATTTGGCTTTATTATTTAGTTCTTACTTCTTCAAATAGAAGCTACATTTGATGAACAGATAAACTCCTATCAATGTTCAGAGTGCTTTGTCACCCTTCCTCATCACAGAGAGGTAGTGTATTTCAGCAAATGATGACTACACTAAGGTGTTTGGAGAGTATTAACAATGTTATATTTGCTATCCTTTCAAGCTAGAAAATAAATAAAATTTCTCATTGATCAATTTCCTCAACATAAAAATATTCCCTATAATTTCAAAGTTTCTCTATTATAAAAATTTTGACAAACAAATGCATGAATGACATTACACATTTTACTTAGATTAAATACTTGGTAACTTTTATGCATTCACTCTTCTCTTTATTAATTGTGTAATATACTCTCTCACATACCATACATGTATATATTTTTGATAGAATTTTTAAGTCTTCAACTCCATGACATTTCACATCTTGATTTTCATGTGTATTTGTTCCATAAGAAAGTATATTTGATCCAACTTGATTATAATACATATTTAAAATGCTTAAATAATAAATAAGACATTTAACTGATAGAATATATCCTAATATATAATTAGATTTTGTTAAATACATTCCTTTATGTCTATGCTTTGCATATAGATTTGAATCAATAATCATGCATGGCATTTGATTTTACTGCTTTATATTTAAATTTTTATTTGGTAAGTTGACAATTATTTTGACATCTAATAGGATGACCATTTTGACACTTAAATGTATTTCACTTAATTTTGTGGAACACTTAAAATGTTACTCAGCTAATTCCTAAAGTAGCATCTGGTTGAATCGGCAGGGAAGGATACACCATAAGTAGTTTCTTGGATTGAGTACTTATGTTCAGTTCCACTAGGAGATACAGAATCACACAATGGCAGCTTCTCCCACATTTTGGGTAATAAATTAGGCCACTTGGTTTAATACTGTGCATTAAAATAATATAGAATAATAATAATAACTAAAAATATGACAATGAAACTCTGCTTGACTTCTGAAACACTTTATTTGATGAGTTAAGAATCAATAGATTATGTATTTCATATTTTTGAATTTTTGTAATTTTTGATATCACAATTTATTCATTCAGTTTGCTAATCTTGTTTTGAATGTTGAAGTGGACCATTGCACTACTTTCTAAAGTATTAAATTCCACTCCCATGATCTATTCATCATGGATTCCTGGTCATACACATTTGGTAGGAAGAAGCATATTAAGACACTTTCAATTTGAACATATTCCAATAATGTCTCAGCAAACACTATGGTTCTGAATTTTTCTTTTTATTGAGCTTCCTGAGAATGTCTTTCTTCTAATGTAAGAGAGGACATCATTTAACTTAATGAGTATAATGGAGGGATTTTTTATTTTTAGAATTCTACCAAATTAGTTTCTATTTACCATGATTATTTTTCTATGTATGTTATTTTTATGTTCTATAGTAAGAAGCTTTTTTTTTTAACTCTAATTTTCTAAAATGTTCTTGGTACCCATTCTCTTTCTTTGGTCTCCCCAATATATCTGAATACGCTTAAATAGCTTTTAACTCTTACCTGTAACTTGTGGTTTTTTTTTTTTTTTAATATTAAGATTTCACAGTTTTTTCTCCTAGTGTTAATGTTAGTATTATAACTCTGAGTACACACCTATTTCCATTAGTAGCTCTTTTACTTCAGTTTCCCCAGTGCTCAATAAATTGGGTTAACTTTTGTAAAATTGTGTCAAGGAGGGCTTAGGAATGCAATATTATCTTGATTGTTGTGCTGACCTATGTTCTACAGCATGTCACAAAATCCATTGTCACATACATTAAATTTCCTTTAGGTTTAGCTTTATGTAGAGTGAACAATTCTTTGCAAACACAGCCCCACTTTACACTTGAGAACTGGCCCTACAATGTAGGCCAAGTAACTTCTTTTTCTCTCACAAACTTTTTTGATGATTCATTTTACATGAAAGGGCAGACCAGAAGGCAAAACATTCAACACCTCCTCCAGGTAAAGCTTGACCAAAGGAAAATGGAGTCAGACATGAATATTTCAACCTTCACATCTGCAGGCAAAAACTCCAGGGGAGAATTCTGAACACCCCTCAGGAAGGTTACTTCACTCTGCTCTGAGTGGCACCTGAATAATAAACCACAAACCTTTAAATTCCTCTCTGGTTATTCTTCTCTTCAGCACCAAAGTAATATAACTTTCTAGTACATGTGTGCTTTAGGTTTCCATTTGCAGCAAACTTCAACATGATTCAGAATAAAATGTGTTGTAAAGTACAAATTTAAGAAAGCTATCACTTTTCGTTTATGTGGTCATAATAAATATTATCAGTCACTTGGCAGTTACAGAGTTTCATTTGTTATAAAAGAATGGGGCAGCTACCTTAAGGTTTATTTCAAGCACAGAAAAGCCTAACTTAATGTTATACGTGTCTTAATTTCAAACCTTCTTTCTCTCCTTCTTTTTCTCTTCTCTTAATCTGACTCCCATAATAGCAGAGTACCCTCACTGTATGTGCCAAATGGTAAACCCAACATGACACAGACAAAACAGGCCTTATATGGAGGGCATGCTCCTAGGTGTGGCTATGAAAATCTCTGCCCACTCCTTCTCATAAGAAGAGCTGCCACTTGGAAGTCTGTCACTTTTTCCTTTGCTTCTCTCTCTTATATCCACTCAGCAACTCTTCTGAATAAACTAACAGTCTGGCATCTGCTAGGGTGTGTCCGATGTTACTTGAGAAACCAGAAATTTCATTTTAGTAGTATTCCTTACATAGCTGCTTGTTATCCAACGAGGGAAAAAAAATTGTAGAGCCTGATTAGAGTAGAGGTAGAGAGGAGCTGGTAGGATTAGGGAGAGGGAAAACTGTAATTGAGTTTACAATTTACAACTGTCAGAATGGCTATGACTAATAACAAAAGTAATGGCCAATGCTGGCATCAATATAAAATAAGGGAACTACTCACCCATTGCTGGTGGGAATATAAATTTGTAGAGTTAATACAGAAATCAGTTTGACATTTCCTCAAGGGTGGGAATCAGTCTACCTAAGATCTAGTTATACTAACCACTCTTGGGCATATAAGGACACTTTATTTTATTTATTCTATCACAAGTACACTTGCTCAACCACAATCATTACTACTTTATTCAAAATAGTCACAAACCAGAAACAATCAACCTGTCCCTCAGGTAGAAGAATGGGTAAAAAAAAAAAAAAAAGTGACACATTTCTACAATGTTAAATAAAAATGACACTATAAAATCTAAAGGCAAATGCATAGAACAAGAAAAAGATAGTTCTGAGTGAGGTAACCCAATTCCACAAAGTATAGTATTATTCACTTATATGTGAATAACAACCATTAAGTAAATAAATGATAACCCAGATTCAATCCACAGACCTGGAGATGTTAGATCTAAAAAAGGGGGGAGGAGTCAAGGTGGACATAAGAATTTCCATGGGAGGGAGAAATAGAAGACTTTACATGTGGACTGTGGTTGGAAGGGATGGGAAGAAGAGAATGAGATTGGGAAGGCAAGGGAATACAGGGTAGAGGGACAGAATTGAGGATCAGGCACTGGAATTGAGGAGCGTTTTAGGAATGATATGGAAACCTAGTGCAGTGGAAACTTTCTAATATATATGAAAGTGAGCCTAATGAATCCTTTTCTTTTCTAATGATAGACAGAAATGGAATGGATCCAGGAGGGAGGGCAGGTGAGGGAGAAAGGGGAGTACAGGAAAAGGAAACCATAACCAGGTTATAACACATAAGAAGCTATTCTTAGTAAAAAAAAAAAAATGTAGATCTTCAGTAAAATATTACAATTATATAATTGTGAGCTAAAATTATAAAAATAATGTGACATCATAAACATTGAATATAAAATAAATGTTAATGAATAACGTCATTGGGTAAAATGCAATCTAGTTGCAGCATCCTTTGGAATAATTCCAATAACAGTATCTCCCAGTGTAGAGTCTTTTGTTCAACAAACAACTTTCATTCATTAAAAAGCAAAGCATATCTCCCTGCATGGGAAAGTTCATGTTATTCATGAAGGATTCCCAGACCATATTAACCATCATTTTATATTCAATCTTGTTATAAGGGAGGCCATTTGTATTATCTGCCTCACTAAATTATGCCAGACACTTAAACAAGAAGTTTGGTATACATCCAGAACCAAGATAATCATTCTGAGTCCCAAATAGAAAAGGTAGCAACTGTCTGCCAAAGAATAACATCTGTGTTCTCTTGCAGTGCAATCCCCACTACGGTGAAAATGGGCACAACAGCCACTCCTCGTTGGTTATATTTGCTAATCCTGGAAATGCATGAAATGCTTTCTGTTACTTAAAATAAAACCATAAGAGCAATGTTTTGGTAAGTCTTTCTTATAGCAATGTAAAATTTGCTTCTGCAACCCAATTTTATATTTTCAAAGAACGTGTGATATATTCCCCCTTTACCAAGACAAGTTGATATTTTAGTTTGATAAGAAACCTTTGGTTGTTGAATCAATATATATTGACAATGTAAGTCTTGTCCCAAATGAAAGAATTAATTATAAGCTGTAGCTATACTGAAAAAAAAATACTTTGTTACATTCATGAACACTGAATATAAAATAAATCTAAATGAATAATGTCATTGGCAAAAATGCAATCTAGTTTCAGCATGCACTGTAATTATGCAAATAAGAATAGCTCCTCTTTTATTTTCTATATCAATAAAGACCCATTATTTCCTTCCCTTACTTTTGATGATACAGACCTGAAAAAAATTTTAATGTTTAGAGCATAAAATTTTCTTGTAACACACACATACACACAATGAAGTAACAAACATAATTATTCTGCCTAGAATATATCAGAATGCATTTCTTTCTCTATGACCTGTAGCAAGAGTTTTAGGTTTACTATCTTATAGTATATCTTTATTAGTATATTGTTAAATGTAATCAATAAGTTAAACATTAGATTTATTACCCTTATTGTATCAAACTTGATATTTTGATGAATGTTTTAGAATAAATATTTTTCCAACACTTCCCTATTCTTATAAACCATGATTTCCTTTATGTTTCCACAATCTTTAGTTATCAGACAGATAGTGGTTATTACAGAAATTCACAACTATTCAAAAAACAGTTTTGTGGAGTTCATTCCTGACTGATACATCTGCTTTTCAACTACTGCACAAGAGTCAGAGATGATAACAGAAGTAGATCTGGACATAGCCTAATAGTCAAAGAAGCAGGAATTTTGCTGTGGGACTGTGCAGTCTAGAAATGTTGGTAGCATGTAACATGAACACAGATGACACCAGCAGGTATATTATCACACAAAATGGCAGAAGAAATCTCAGGAGGCCCCAGCTTAAGCAAAAACTACAGTAATCTGCAAAAACTTCAGTAATCTAAGGAATGCTGAATAAATTTGAAAGAGAGATAGGGATGGGATATTCATGTGATGAAGTGCTGGTTTGGAGAGACAGAGGGGATAAATGACATAACTGTTTTGCAATCTAAAAGAAAAATTTTAAAGCCCCTGTAGTTAAAACAGAGAGGGGGAGGGAGATGGAGAGAGGGGGGGAGGGAGATGGAGTGTTTGGAAATATGGGGTGTTCAGCAGAGATGGGGGACGAGTATACGGCTGACTGTTCAGAGAACTGAGATGTGTTTTACTATGAACAGAAAATAACTAAGCAGCTTTCTGCAGTGATTAGTCTACTGAGCCTTTGGTAGTCAGGGTCGGTCTATGGTACTTGATGATATCCTGGGCATCCCTTCAACTTTGCCTACAGTTGTATCACTTACCCAGGGCCTTTTCATTTACTTTTTATTTTTCCTCAAGAATAAGTCATCTTCTAGAAGGTTCTATTTCTCCAAATATTTTTTAGAATGAGGAAAAAATCCCTTCTTCTTTGACTTTCAATCTTTTCATTTTTCTTCAGTCTAAATTTTTCCCCTCTGATTTCACATTGTGAAAGACCTAAATTCCATAAAATTTCTGTCCTCTACCATCAAGTATGAATCTGATATTTTTTTAAGTAAAAATTGAAACCTCTCTACACTATTAGTCATGCAGATAGTTTGATAGCAGAAGGACCCTGGTGGAAAACCTGGGTCGAAAACATCTATATTTCTCATTTTAGCATAAAAATGGTATCAGATTTAGTGGGTTTATTCACCATGACATCAGGGTAGCTACAGTTACTAGGAATATTGTTTATAAATCTTAAATATTGGTTTGTGCTGGCTCCCCAGTCACCATTTCACCAAGATAAAGTGTGTGTGTGTGTGTGTGTGTGTGTGTGTGTGTGTATGTGTATGTGTATATACATATACACATACTATGTGTATGTGTATATACATATACACATACACATACATACAAACATACATACAAACATACATACATACATACATACATACATACATACATATATGGCAGTGGTCTGTAGTCAGAAGTTTCTTTGTCTTGCATGACTGGTCCCCAGGCATTTAGTCCCCCCAAAAAATCACACAAAGGTTTATGTTAATTGAAAACTGTTTGACTATAGATCAGGCATATTACTTGATAATTCTTACTCTTAAGTAAACCTATGATTCTTATCCATGTTTAGCCATATGGCTTGATAGCTCTTTCTCAGTGCAGCATCTGTGTTTAGCATCTACGCTGCCTTTCCTATCCCAGAAATCTTGTCTCTCTGCCCGTTTTCTACTTCCTGCTGGCGTTCTGGCCAATCAGCATTTTATTAAACAAATACAAGTGAAAAACATTACAGCATTGTCCCAAGGTGGTCCCTATCAGAGTGGATAAGATCCAGACAACTGAGTGTATCTAAAATGCTTGAGTGTATAGACATGTTTTACTTGCTGTTAGAAGTACAAAATTAAACATCTTCTTTATAAGGTAGTTTAGAGGGTTATTGTCTAGTTAAATGTAATAATATTAGTCAATGTGGCAACTGTGTTCCCAGTTTCTTTCCCACATAAAATGAACCTACAGAGAAGCTGTCTGGAATTCAAGGGAAAAAAAAAGCCAGTCATCAGAGTTTCTGCCAGCTGCCCAAGCAGGAAAAGACACAAGAATACAGAGTGATTTCTTCCAGCCCAAGAGGAAGAAGAGTCTGATGGTATATGGATTTTCTAGAATCTTTAACGTGACCACCTTGTTGAAGTGGATTCATGCTCTTGAGACCATTCGTGCCACTGTAGCCCTGAGTGATCATGATTGCTTACTACATTGAACCATAAATATTTTAATGAACCTTATCACTTGTGATCCTACAGAACTTTATAAACTTCCTTTTCTCAAGGAGTTAAAGAAGGAAACATATTCAAATGATTTCTATTAGTTTTCCCCAAGGAATTGAATTCTTGTACTTCATCAAAGTATACAAAGGCAAAAATGTATTTTATCCTCAAATGATTAATGAAAGCAAACACATTAAAAAGAAGAAACAAACAAACAAAAATAAGAGATGGAAATTAACTCAGTAAGAAAATACTTGCCTAATATTTCATAGGTATTGGTTCAAATCCTTGGTACCACAATATAAATATTTGAATAAAAAGATATACAATCAGTGGCATATAGTTTTGCAATAAATTGCTAGATATAGCAAGCTAATAAGAGGCATTTGTTAATTGTATTTTGTTTAAAATTTATAAATTATGAAATAATGAGTATGAACAAAAACTAAGACAGAAACATGCTTAGAATATTTGAGAAATATAATACTGGTCTGGTATTACAGGAGGGATTATGAGACATTTGAATGTAAGGTGCCAAGAAGGAGAGATAAAAAGCATAAATAAACAAATCCAGAGTAGCAATGGTGTTGTACAGAAGAACACAATGAAATAAAAAGTTTTCTTGTTTGTAAAATGTAACTAATTCATGTTTGTGGAATAATGTTTTGTTAAACCAGACAATATACACCTTAACTCAAAGTTTTAGTGCAGTTAATGCTTAGACAGCTAGATTTAAACTTAAAATTAAATCTGGTAACATTATTTATTATATACAAATATGTTTTGTATATAATATATATCTATATACACTTGAATATCATATAATTATATATTTATATATAATTATATGGAAAAATTCCATATACATATATGTGTCATTACAAAATAGTTCATCTTGATGAAACCAGAGATTACATAGAGATATATATTTGTATGATCATTTGGCTGAGGATTTGACGATAATAGAAGTGTTTCCAAAGAAGTTTGTGGTCAGAGCATATAACTGATTTTAAACAATAAATGATAGTAAGATAAATTTGAGAGTTTGATGAAAAGAAATTCTCAAAACAGTACTTTTACAACAAGATGATAATAACATCAAAATAGAATTGACATCAAAACATGGAGATGAAAAAAAAATGTTATTAATAAGAAAAAAATAAAAGTTGTAGAAAGTGCAGTGTTTTATGCATTAAAGAAACCATGAAGGTTAATTGAGAGCAAGATCTGGAGATGACTATTAGTGAGGATGTAGAAATGTTATGAATATGAACATATCCAGCAGATAGGATTTGAGTCAAATGCCTACATTTTCAAAGGTTCACATATATAGGGCTGAAAGATGGCTTAATGGTTAAGAGAACTAGTTTATTCTTCCAGAGGTCCTGGGTTCAATCCACATCTACCACATGGTGGCTCAAAATCATCTGTACTTGAATCAGATTTCTTCTTCTGGTATATACATATAATAAATTAATAAGTAAATTTT